>OX456987.1:18740238-19940238 GCA_949752695.1 Melanostoma scalare | reverse complement strand
TGCTAGCTTCGATGGTATGTGCAACGCTGCCAGAGAAAACGGTCATTAGTGTTGTGGATTAAAGCAATGCTAGTGAATAGAACCGTAATCGCTGAGGCGGAGTGTGGACAATATGTTACAACGGGAGTGAATAAGGGCTGTCCACAAGGTGGCGTTTTATCTCCTCTTCTGTGGTGCATGTTGATCGACTCTCTACTTGTAATGCTCAATGGTTCCTTTTTAAACCGAGGTTGTCCTCTTCACGAGACGTAGAAAATGGACTGGTCTGACCCAACTTACGCTTAAAGGCGTCAACATCCCCTTTTCAAATGAAGTCAAACATCTTGGAGTAATCCTGGATAACAAACTTCTTTGGTCTAAACATGTCGAGGCTAAAACTACTAAAGCACTGTCAGTCTTCTGGCAATGTAAAGGAGCCTTTGGCAAGACATGGGATCTTTCACCGAAAAGGGTCCTTTGGATCTATACGGCTATGATAAGACCAATCATCTCAGCGTCGGTTGTTTGGTGGAATAAGCTCTCGCGTAAATACGTTATTGCCTCGTTTGCCAAACTTCAAAGAACAGTTTGTCTAGGTGTTACGGGGGATTCCTCAGCACACCGGGAGCTGTTCTCGTTGCACTGCTGAATCTTCCTCCCCTTGATACCTACATCATGGGGTGTACTCTCAAGACCATTTCTCGTTTAAAGAGATATGGTCTCTGGCACAATTCGCACTGGAGCTTTGAGGAACTCGCAAGCAGCATATCATTTGACTCACGTTTCATGGATATGCCGTCTGACACGATGATCCCAAGGCTCAAACTGCGTCAAAATTACTCAGTCAACTTTCCTTCGGTTCAGGACCGGTTCACTCCAGAATCTGAGTCTGGGAAGAATAGCGAGAGCCAAGCTGTGCTTAAGGCCCTTCTCAACCCTCTAACCACTTCGAAAGTGATCCAGGAATGCAAGAGCTCTCGGAATGCGATCGGAAGATTAAATTCCTTGAGTCTTATTTGGGTTCCGGGCCATCACGGCATAACTGGAAATGAGATCGCCGATGAACTTGCTAGGCAGGGATCTCAGACAGCTTTCTCAGGACCTGAACCGTCGCTAGGTCTGCCAGCGTCCTCAGTGAGGGCTTCAATCAACGATTGGATCTGTGAAGAGCACAACCGTAGATGGCATGCTTCCATTGGATGCAGACAAACCAAGCGTATGCTCCCCAACGGGCACTTCTCTTTTGTCAAGCATTTAAACGTCTTAGGCTTAAGTGATACCACACTCTGTGTTTGGCTGATAAGCCTTTATTAATATTTAGGTTTAAAAACTTTGAATAAAAAGGATGAAAAATAAAACACACGTAAAATTTGATTTTGATTTTGCAAGTGACGTTTATTTGTTGTGCAAAAGGGTTGACATTTTATGACATTTTATATTTGACAATTGCAAGTTTGCCAAGGTTGGCGTTTCAGGTTAGTTTTATTGAAGGTGGAACCAACATTCTCCCCGGGCGCAAAGTGAAGCATTTCGGTTTCGATGCAATCATACATGAAATGATACAAAATTATTAATAAATTGTACTTTTACAAGTTAAAGCATTAATCAAAATAAATTTTAAGACATTGTGAATTGACTTCTTTTATATTTATTATTTGGATGCGTGTTTCCATGGAAATGAGCAACTTTGATTTATTTGATTTCGTTAAAAAAAATGAGCTAAGTGTGTCTAGTCTCGACGATAGAATTCAATATTTCAATAATAGTAATTTGATAAAATCGATAATTCGTTAGGATATTTGAAATTGAATTTGGTTTGTGTGTTTGTGTGTATGTGTGAATGATTACGTTTTGTGTGTTTGTTAACGGATGATGAAATTATATGTATGTGTTTTTATGAATGATGAAGTTATGTCATATAATGTGAATAAACATTATGCTGCTTGACTTGTGGAATGTTGATTGTTGTTGATTGGAAGAGGACATAGCTTCGTTACAGGTCGTTTAAATTCACCTTGCTCCGTTTTCAGCTTTACAACTCTGGTGATGTCATCTTTTCCTGGGAACGTTTCTAGGATTCGTCCTAAATTCCATTTTGTCGGGGGGAGTCTCTCATCATTTATTAAGACTAGATCTCCGATTTGAAGTTGAGGCTGAGGTTTTAGCCATTTGGGTCGTTGTTGCAATCGGGCCAAATATTCGGATTGCCAGTGGTGCCAAAAAGTTTGTAAGCTGACCTGGATTGCTTTCCATCGACATAGTTCGTCTTACCGATGGTGAGATCAGGTTCTGGTACGGAGAACATTTCGGTTCCTATAAGGAAGTGCGCTGGAGTCAAAGCATGGAAGTCTTCAGGATTCTCTGTTAAGGGACATAGAGGCCTCGAATTCAAACACGCTTCAATTTGCGTTAAAAGCGTGGTGAGTTCTTCGAAAGTTAATACCCTATTTCCAACAACTCTTTTAAAGTGGTGTTTAACACTCTTCACTCCAGCTTCCCATTATCCTCCGAAGTGGGGAGAAGCAGGAGGAATGAAATTCCACTTTGTTCCCTGTGACGACAAAACTTCAGCGACCTTTTTCCAATCATGGGAAGCATCCTTCAAAAGTCGGCACAACTCCGTTTCAGCCCCTTAAAATTTGTACCGCAATCACTGTATATTTGACTACATACTCCTCGCCGTGATGTGAATCGCCGAAACGTTGCTAAAAAGGCTTGAGTGGTGAGATCATTAACCGCCTCAAGATGAATCGCCTTTGTTGCTAGACAAACAAAAATAGCTAAATAGCCTTTGTAACTTTTTGCTCCGCGGCCTTTCCAAGCCCGAATACTTATCGGCCCAGATAGTCAACACCAGTATGTGAGAACGGTCTGGATGCAGTCACTCTGGGTGCAGGTAACTCTCCCATAAGTTGGTAAGCTGGCTTAGTCCGATACCGATAACATATGACGCATCTGTGAATCTTGTGGAGAAGATGAGGACACCGCAGAGCACTTCCTCTGTGAATGTCCTGCTTTTTCTCGCATGAGGTTACAGATACTTGGCGCAGACATGGTGAGAGCTGGTAACTTAGGCTCCCTATCATGGCAGCATCTTTTGGCTTTTCTCCGAACATCTGGAAAGCTATAACAAATAGAAGGTTGCTATCTGGTAGTACAATGGACCGGTATTTAGGTCTGAGTGCTCCAGCTGGTATTTTAAAAAACCTCCAACAGAAAAAAAAAAAAATAAAAAATGCCTGGTTGTGTCCTTACATTTTTCATACTAGAAGAAGTGGTTTGCGCACTCAACCAAAGTATTAGTAATAAAGCACTCATATTAATATTTTTATTCAAGCTAAAACACTTTCCAATAATATTGTGTGCATAACTTGTAGGCACAGGTTAACTATTTTTCAAAATTTCTTAAGGGACACACAAATTTATCAATCTCTATTACAAATTGCATAGGCTGTCAAAGAAAACTTCCCTATAGTCCTAATAGAGTTCAAAATCACCCCGGCAGGGAAAGTAAATCTCAGTTTGATGAGTCCCAATAGAAACCATAGTAAGTACAAAACTCGTTTTAAAAATGTTTTGGAGCGGAGGAACGCGGTGGCGCACCATTCGCTTTTCCGCACACAATGGTGAAACCAATGGTTTGGAACAGAGTCTGCTTAGTTGTACCATTGTATATAAATAAGGAATAGTAAAACTAACTTTACATTTAAGAAGCTTTAGAACTAGGGCACGGAGGCGCACCAATCGCTTCCATATATTTTCAAAGGACCTGAACCGAGGAATGCGATACCAGTCGAAAAGAAAATCGAGTATCCTATTCTCTAAATACGCAATGGTGGCATTCAGTTTTCTAGTCACTACGTAGTGAACTCTTCTGATTGGCTAGAAACAACTACGAAACGAATTCAAATTTCCCCTTAAACGTAGTGCAAAATTTTCAGCTACAAAGTTAGTCTGACGTTTGAGAATCGGCAGATTTTTTCAAATTGAAGGCATTGAAGGGATATGTAATTAAAGTTACTTAATTTAAAAGACAAACATATTTAAAGTAACCAAAACGCAATTGTTTCGTGTTTTTTGTGTGCTTATTTTGACAGTTCAGGGTTGACTACATTTGTAGTCCATATTGCATTCACAAAGCTAGTCGACTTTCCACTACGTAGTCACAAAAAACTGAATGCCTCCAATGACAATGGGCCCATTCAGGAATGTAGTCACTACGTAGTGGAAAGTCGACTAGCTTTGTGAATGCAAAATGCACTAAAAATGTAGTCAACTCTGAACTGTCAGAATAATCACACAAAAACACGAAACATTTGCGTTTTGGGAATTTTAAATAATCTTATCTCTTAAATTAAGTAATTTTAATTACATATCTCTTCACTGCTTTCAATTTGATAAAAATTGTTGAAAAATTTCAATTTACATTTTGTAATTTTTCGTGTGTTTACCCAACAGCTGATTCTCAAACGTCAGACTTACTTTGTAGCTGAAAATTTTCAACTACGTTGAAGGGGAAATTTCCACTCGTTTTGTAGTCGATTTTAACCAATCAGAAGAGTTCACTACGTAGTGACTACATTTCTGAATGGGCCCAATAGGTTCGCCACCAGTCCAAAAGTCTACATGATAATACCATTGTATACAGAAACCATAGTATTAGTATGTAGACTTTTGAACTGTTGGCGAACCTATTTTTTCCGACACGTGGCTATTCGAAGAAGCTGATTAGGTATACCACAACTGGCAAATTTATAGGTCTGTTTCTTTAATTTCTGGCTAAAGTTTGTGAAAAAGCCCTTCATCCGAAAATGAAAAGTAAAGATACGCATTTGGGATGTTTCTTGCTGAATGACATTTAACATGCACTCTAAGTAGAGGCAGTAAAAAAATATAGGTAGGTACAAACAATTTTGTTTCAGAAAAGTGATAAAATGAGCTCATAGCAATGTTACATTGTATACTTAACATTATTTTGAATTTTCAAACTTAAAAAGAGAGATTATGCTTTCCATTTTTCATTTAATTTCAAATATAAATTTGAATTCAATCGAAATGTTTCGATCAGCTGATTTCACAAACAGCCGATTTGACAAGCAAGAAAGTGCACGAGCAAATTGTTCGGGTAAATTCTTACTGGAGGGGAAGTGCCAAAAAAGCAAAAGCTTTGCCACTTTTACGTCAAAAACAAGTAAAGATACACGTTTCGGGATCCCGCGCGTGATTAAAGATACAGACCTTATATTGCAACTGATGAAGACCGGTGGTTTGAATGTTTACATTTTTCATACTAGGGGTAGTGGTTTGCACATTTCAAATAATAATGGGAAAATACTGTCCCAATGATGAAGCCTTGGGAGGAACACTCTGGGGCTGGTTCCACCATGAGGTATCGAAGGCTTGCAAACTCATCTTCCAGTTTTGTCACGTTTGTCGCCGTTTCTCCATTGTCAGTATTGTTATATGGAATTCCATATACAATGGCTATGTTTATGATAGGTTGCTCCCATATCAAAAGAACGCAGTAAAGTGAAAACATTTACTTTTTAGCTTTTACTTCAAATATTATATTTCTAACTTACTAAAAAATGCTATTAAAATTTTGCGTACATAGATTAGAATAAAGAAAATTAAAATGAATTGGCCGCCTCAGAATTAAATGCAATCATGTGAGAGTTTTAATTACAGAGAATAAGAAAAATGTATTTTTTTAAATATCTCAAAGGGTCTCAAAATAACTGATATGTAAAGTTTGCTGAAACACACAAAAAGAAAAGATCAAGGTTTAAACATACAGTGTACCTAACCTAGCTTCAGAAGTAGAGTTTAAGCCCTGCGAAATTGATCAGAACTAATAAGAGACATCTACTTTACGACGTCGATCAACTAGCCGCTCAGTATGTCATTGCAAATTACTGCCGAGCAGAGTAATACCAGCTAGAATTGACCTGATTAACGTTTTGTTAGCTTGTTGAATATGTGCAAATACAATTTTCTTCTGGCTCCGAACGGCTAACAAATAGTGGAAACGAGCTTGCCATAGCGCAATTTTTCTACTTTCAGATTGTGGATTCCTCGCTAGAGACGAAAACAAAAAAAAAAAATACGTAGATATAGGTATATTTATGAAGAGTAGGGACATCAAAGCTCGTTGTTCGTATTCTACTCCACTCTCACTGAAATGGGCGTATATGAATTATAAGACGATGCTATACACTCTAGTTATATACCCATTCGTTATATAGAGCACGCAATGTATTTATAAAAGAAAAAACTTCAGCAATCCATCAGCTGTAGATTCAACTATTTTAAGGCTTCTATTTATATTAGAAAATGTCTGAAACTCATCTGCCAGCTATGGGTACTATTTCGCTCGGTAATTACTATGCAAAAATCTCGTTTATATATGGTATTATTTAAAAAAAAAATATTTTTAGCTTCAAATCAAAGATTTAAGACACACAATATGTAGGTGCTTTTGAATTAAACTTAAAATAGATGTAGATTTATGGTAAATCTAAAAATACGAAAAATGTAGCAGTTTTTGCATATTTTTAGATGTATTGTGTGGTATATTAATTCTGTCTTCTTTTGAGGTAGGAACAAATGCGAAACAAGTTTATAGTGTCTCATTTGTGATTTAATGATTCCAATTAACTCTTTGTAATTGCACCAACAACTTTTACACTTAAATTTTAGATCATTATGTCTTGTTTGTTTTTAATCTATTTTAAGATGGTTCTGTTAGTTAGACTTTTTGTTTTGGTTGTTGAGCTTTTATGAGACATCGGTCAGGGATCCCATACGTTTGCCAATGATGAAAATATTTTTTATTTCGTGAAATAATGAAATTTGTCATGTATGTATGCTTTTGTGAATATAGAAAGAAGGGTGATTCATATTTCGTCTTAATGAGCCAGGATTTTCAGTGATAGAATTATAGACAAAACAATTTAAATGAATAGAATAATATGATTTAACTTTCGGTGGATATAAGATTTTGTTCATTTTCTCATTTGCCGTCTACAAAATACATATATGTTTACATACGTAAGTTAGCTGCCGTTAAGTAAATTAGGTGAATAGGTATATCGACTTAGTTTCCAAAAACATTGTCTGAACCCCAAATTGAATGACTGAAGAGTTTGGCTTTTCTTCAGATGATTTGGCCACTCAGGTGCTAAATGAAACCAACAAAATTACACTACTTTGGATGAAGTTTATTTTTAAAAGTCACACTTAGCTGTTCAAAACAAGCATGAAATTGTAGGTCCTTGACATAACTTAGGCTACGAGGTTCCCCCAACATATTTGTGGCGGAACTATTACTTATTTTTCATAGGAACTCTTAAGCGGAGAATACACGATACAATTATCGTACCGAAAATCGTACATCGCATGGGATGATTTTATAGTGTGTATGCAAAAAACGATTGTTTCGACTTCGCAATGCCGAATGCCTTGAACTGAAAACCAAATTCTATCGTATGCGATCTAAGTCGCATTTGACGATTGTATCGTATACTCCCCGCTTGAGGATGGTTTTGCAATCGTGCAGAAAAAAAATTTTGAGACAACAATTATATTACAATGATAGATAATACGAAAAAAGTGGGTTCTGCAACTCTGTCTGTCTGTCTTCCTGTATATGGATTTACAGCCTGAACTAAGAACGATTTTCTTCAAATTTTGGAATTTGGAATACTTTTGGAATACCTGGAAGGTCTTGTCATACAACCGATATGATAATACTAATTTTTATCGGAAACGGCTTCAGCGATTTCGATTAAATTTGGTGTAAAGGATTAGTTTTAAATTGTATTTCTTATGGTGTAAATTTTTTTTTGGAAAAAGACGAAAAACAGTACCCCCACCGTTTTCTTCAAAAACGCCTTTTTCGTTAATGGCTTGCACGATGTTGACGAAATTTTGTATTTTAGAAGTCCTAAGTTGTTTAAGAAAGATTGCATATCAACATTTAAACAGTTTTAAATTTTGAAATTTTTATAAATTTCATAAAATAATTTGGTTTTTCGAAATAACTTCAAAGCCAGTAGCTTTGATTTTTTTCAAATGTTTTGTTAAAAGAACTTCTGGCAAAGTTTTAAGGCTTGTATACTTTTCTTTCAAAAAACTTGTTTATAAAAAGAGTGCACAATAAATACCGTTTTTTTAAACTGTTCCGACGATATTGATCAAAGTTTCAGCGTTTATATTTATAAGCAACTGCAAAAGAATGGTGTTTTTAAATTTTTGCTGAAAAAATCTTTGGAATATTTAATTTAATTTGATTCAATATTTTGCGTGATTTAATTCAGTTTTTGGAATTAATGTGCAGTTAGCAACCCTGTACCACAAAATATAGGTATTATGAAGAACGAATACTTTAACCTTTTTACACACATAATCGCAAGTTCGTGCGACCCAGCCGTACCCATTTTTTGACATGGTCTATCGTTGGCACTAAAATTTCATATAGCTAGTTTCATAAAATAATTTTGTTTTTCGAAATAACTTCAAAGCCAGTAGCTTTGATTTTTTTCAAATGTTTTGTTAAAAGAACTTCTGGCAAAGTTTTAAGGCTTGTATACTTTTCTTTCAAAAAACTTGTTTATAAAAAGAGTGCACAATAAATACCGTTTTTTTAAACTGTTCCGACGATATTGATGAAAGTTTCAGCGTTTATATTTATAAGCAACTGCAAAAGAATGGTGTTTTTAAATTTTTGCTGAAAAAATCTTTGGAATATTTAATTTAATTTGATTCAATATTTTGCGTGATTTAATTCAGTTTTTGGAATTAATGTGCAGTTAGCAACCCTGTACCACAAAATATAGGTATTATGAAGAACGAATACTTAAACCTTTTACACACATAATCGCAAGTTCGTGCGACAAAGCCGTACCCATTTTTTGACATGGTCTATCGTTGGCACTAAAATTTCATATAGCTAGTTACGTGTAAATTAGCTTAAATTTAACATCTTAGTTAATTTACGAAGAGCATTCTAATTCCGCTTTCAAAAGAACAACAAGCTGTGTCTTTTGTATTGAAAAACTGTCAAAAATTATATAAAGGCTCACACCAATCTGAAGTATGAAGTATGAGCAATGATTCAGTTTTTTAGTTTAAAATTGTCGATTCACGGAGTCACAAAAAAGAAGTTTAAAAAACTCTCATGACATAAATGAACCTATTTATTTATATGCATTTTAGCAACGAAATTTTCATTGTAACAATATGAAAAAATAAATATGACAATTTGACTAGGTAAATTTTCATTTTACTCAACATTAAAGTCTATATGGTGGAATCATATTCGTTGAAATCAAAACAGGCTTTGATAAAAGGATTATGCCTAGCATAGTTGGTATTATGGTTGGATTAACACCTTATCCAACAGCACCATCCCGAATTGATAAGCTGCGAGGAATAGTGGACGGTTTTTTTTTCCGGCGAAAGCTAATCGATCATTCAGAAAATGAAGAGTAAGAGATTTTCGGAGTGACAGAATGGCAAGGCACCGCAACTGCCGCCAGATCTATATCCTACTCGGTAGAAGCTGAACGAAGAGAAACCACCAGACGAACCGTCATCTAACTGTACACAATCGAAAATCTCCGCACCAAAGGCGAATACGCCGAGGGGTTTAATAACACTTGGAAAGCAGTAACATCAGATAAGAACGCTATAGCGAGATAGTATTTACAAAGAATACCACCGGTGAACTATTTTTCCAGGAACAGGTGTATAGTATATCCACTGGTTAAGTAGGAGTTTGAGACCACAACCACAGGTGTTTTTCAACGGCTATCGCCTTTTGCGAGTGTGGTGTCTTGGAGTCACCCTGTGACCTGAATGCTAATGTGACAGCAGACTGCAAATTGACACCTAAAGAATGATGTTTATGTCAGAGACACAAAATTTGAAGGTCCCTTTCATTCCTTATAAGGTGTGGTTGAGAGGAATGCACTTGGCCCCGGTGCTCCACGAACTCTGTTGGGTCACCCTATTTATCTATTTTTCAAAGCGATCCAAATTACATCCCAAAAATCAATAATTTAAATATACCATTCCAAAGTAAAAATACGGGGCTCTTCAACTAATAGCTCAATGATTTTATCCTAGCGTAACGGACATTAATTATGTTTGCATTTAACTTTTGATTTTTGAAAACAATGTCAAATCGAAACATTGACCACTGAAAAATTACGAGGTACGCATATTTGCAGATCTTCCTATGAAATTGGGTGTTTAACGATGATAATAAGATTATTTTGCATGCCGAAGTATGACGTAAGCAAACAAGAATTCATTGGAAGTGTATTTAGAGAATCCAAAATTAAAACGGCAGATTGTGTTTCGTGGTGAAATAGTTTCTTATATATATGAACTAATGCGTTTATTTTTAATAAGTTGCCAAAACATAGTTTTTATTACACGCCACTTAAAATGATTACACTTTCGATGTAAAAAAGGAAACGCAATTAATTTTCAATTCTTTTTTATGCATAATATAACGTCGCGTCGCGTCGAGTCGTTGGTCGATCGTCAAGCAAATATCAAAAGAAATAAAATACAAGTTTTTTGACCCCTTTTCGAATTTGTTAATGAACTAAACAATAAGCCATTCAAGCTTAAATGTTCTGATATAGTTTTACTGGAAATTCAAATTGTAGAAATTCGGTCTATTGAGTAGGGTATGAAACAGGAAAATTAAATTTTTTGCACAGAAATGCTTTCTGAAAGCGAAATGTGTATTTTTTCACTCCGGAAAACATTCTGTTGATTTTTGAAGTGAAGTACATATTTATTTACTTAAAATTTTATATTTTTCAGAGCATGATGAAATGTGAATAAGCTCAATTCACTTCATGCTTTAAGAAATGATTTGCGCAATGAATCATGATCCTAATTATTTTGAAAACAGTGATATATTTTATTTTAATTTAGATTCAAAATTGAATTCAAAAGTTTTTGTTTATGAAAGTTCTGCCATATTTAAAAATTGCTTATGTAAATTCTTTCGTATAAATAGTATGAAAAATCAATCACGCACATACCGGTTTTTAATGTTTTATAGACTATTCAATATTCACTGGCACTTGTTTTAAGAGAAACATTTCAGGGCTACAGGCCTCAATTACTGAATGTCATAGTTACATAAGCATGCCGGGAGCAAGCATGCACAAAGTTGAAATTATTTGTAACTATGTACATATAATTACTTGATTTTGATTAAGAAACTTAAATTCTTTATGCAAAAATTTTTTTTCTAGCCAGGCATACCTTGAAGCCGGCTATAAGTTATATTAAGATACAATGTATATACGCTGTTTTTAAGTCTCAATAAAGAAAATTGTAATTGTAATTGTAATTGTAATGTCATAGTTATTACTGTGTCCCTGACCAATATTTGACCATAATAGATCACGTAAAGTGGTTTTGAACCACAACGAATTGCTTTTTATTTTCTACTCCTGATAGTGTACCACAAGGCTCAACTAAATATTCTGATCTATGGTTTTTGCATACGATGCGATAAAAGCCCATGATCCGTTTAGGCGGGAGGGCCAGTTTTATGACAAATTGACTTCAAATTCTTAAAAAATTCACTAAAATCAACTGAGTCACTAACTACAACGTTCTAAAGTGTTTTTGAAAGACGATAATTCGTTCTATAATAAGAATTCCCTTTTAAGTTGTTTTAGTAAACAATTTTTGAGTAATCAAGTTTCAAAATCAAAAATTTTAAAAAAGTACTCAGAACAAATAAAAGCATTGATTATTTGAAAAAAGTTACAATTGACCAATTGAAGTGAGCGTGAATGATAATATTTTTTTGAGACTTGATAACCCGAAAATTGCGCACTAAAGCAAACTTTCAAATAGTATTCATGGAATTATAAGTCAGTCTGTTATAAGCTTTCCCCACCCGCCTAAAAGGTGGGAAATGGACCCTTCATTTCCTTACGATTTTTAACTTTTCTTGACCCAACCCATCCGTCCAGGTCTTTAGTCGAACGCAAAACACTCTGTATATAAATGATATTGTGAACGATTTAAATTAACATCAATAATATAATATGTAGATTATCTCAAAATAAATCGTGAAATCCTACAAAAAACCGGTTTATGAATTTCTGAAAACGAGTGAGGAGTGGCTGGAAAATTTCTTATATTATTCCCATTCACAAATTGGGACACCAATTATCGTCCTATATGTAAAATCTCAACTATTCCGAAGTAATTTGAGAAAATCGATTACAATAAATTGACTTTCATGACCAAAGATATCATTTCCCCGTTTTAACTTTTTTTCGTCTCTGGAAGATCTGCAGTAACTAATTTAACAATTCTTTGTTATGAGGTTACAAGTTACCTTGAATGTGGTTTTCAGTCTGATGTTATGTACACACATTTCTCTAAATCATTTGACAGAGTTAGTCAATATATTTTAATAGCTAAACTATCTGCATTAGGTTTCCATTCGAGCTTTCTGTTATATTTTGTAGGTCGAACGTCAACTTAAATTCGTCGTTATCTTCTCCAATATCTGTCACCTCTGGTGTTTCTCAAGGAAGCCACCTTGGACCTTTGCTCTTTCTTATTTTTGTTAATGATATCCCTCATGTCATTGAATTGTCTCTTTGTCTTATGTATGCGAAAGATATTAAATTACTAAAATGTATTAGAATGGCATCCGATCAAGTTCTACTTCAAAACGATTTAAATAGGTTGGTGTTCCACACAGCAATTACATCAACAACCTTTCAATCTTTAAATGGTTTACAAAAAAAAAAAGGATCTAGGAGTTATCTTTGATTCCAAATTATCTTTTTCTTTACACTTCGACTTCATTGTACATAAAACCAACTCTTTACTTAGTTTTACCTCCCGTAATTCCAAAGAGTTCTTGGACCCTTTCACTGTATGGCTATATTATGTTAGGCCCGTACATGAATATTGCTATGTAGTATGGAACCCATACTATGCTGTAAATTCTAATCGACTAGAAAGCATCCGAAAACATTTTACTAGAACCGCAATATATAAACTTAATTGAATATATGTACCTTCTTATAGTACAAGATGTAATATTCTTGACCTCCAACAACTAAAAACTCGAAGACGTTACTTTGAGATAGTTTTCATTCGCGATATGATTGGGAAAAATATTGAATTGGTAGAGATGAATTATTTCTGCACAAAATATAACTGACAGAATAGATTCAGCTAACCTACTTAACACAATTAGCATACATTATTCTGTTCGTTTTTCTTTAGCATTTAGTATACCTTTCGTGCATACTGCATACTTATTTACTTTTTAAATCACCCTTATTAAGAATTAAGAGTATCATATTATTTTTTCATCTATCGAAAGCCCAGAAAGTGTCGTAAGAATAATTGTCAGTGAATATGGATCATCAATCGTCATTCAATTCAATACTAATCTAAATCTTTCAACGACTCTCGTGCCTCTTTCAATCTGATATTTTGATTTGGCTATAGTGAAAAGAGGTAAAAGTTTCTCTATTTCTTTATATTTACTAGAATTTGTAAATATGTGTATGTTAAAGATTAAAGAGGAATGTCGTCGTAAAATGCGTGCAGTAAAGACAAAATTGGGCATAAAAAAGAATATGCACCTACATATGTACTTTGCATGGAATGTGTGCGAAAAATTTAAAAACAGAAACGATTGTGGTTATAATGAAAACTTTAAACAGAAATGGATCGCCAACCGATGATTTCATGTTGGGCAGTTCTGAAAACCTAGGTCCAGAAAACAACTTTAGGGAACGGTTGGGACCTACAGTTTTCTGCCGATTGCGAATGGCTAATCAAGAATGCGCTTTTCATGGTAATAAATTTACTATCGGAGGACTTGTCAATTCCTCGCGAAAGGCGATACCCGTGGACAAACAATACCTTCAGTTGGGATTCATACAAGCTTATTTCAAATAAATAAGTTTTTGGGCTATCCTAGTAAAATATTTGATATTTACGACATTTTAAATATATTACTAGGATATTTAAACATTTTAATTTCCTCATGTCAGAAACTGTTAAGAAACATTTACGTCTAGTTGCGCTGCGGCGAATAAAATAAAATGATGATGATAATATAAGGATTCGCATAGGTTTCAAACCTTAGATTTAAAGCAGAAGTGCTCCTAGTAGTTCAAGATTTTATGAATTTTATTTTTACAAATGAATTGAAAAATATAGTTTTTTTAATTAAAAGCTGCAAAACTAAACATTTGTGAATGTAAGACTTTAATTTAGTAAAACTGAAGGCAGAAACGCGGAATAAATTTTGTGCATTTCCTTGACAGAGTTGGGAAATAATGATTACTTTGTGTAATGGATTACAGGTTCAATTACAATTACATGTAATGGGTAATTGAAAATTTTCAATTACAATTACATGTAATGGTGAATTGAAATTTTTCAATTACAATTACATGTAATGGTTAATTGAAATTTTTCAATTACCCATTACATGTAATTGGAAAAGTAATGCTTTTTTCCAAGTAATTGAAGAAAACACACCGCTAATTACTTTTTTAGTAATTGATTACTTCAATTGTAATGCATTACATACTTTTCAATTACAAATTCGTATATATATTTTTTTTTATTCATAGTCAATGGTAATTATGGTTTTAATCTACATTTTGAGCAAGATAATCGCGAAATCGCACTTTATTCTCCAACTTTCTGACAGTTTTTCACCGATAACTTTGTATTGTAAGGAGTTGCCAAAAATGATCCACCAGAAGGGTTTCAGAGAATACCCTCCCCAACAAAATAATAGAAAACACAATACTCTACAACAATTAGTAAACGAGAAAATGGCTTTTGAAAGTAGAAATGTTTTTCTTTTCAAAACGGCGGACAACGCAGAAGTTTTTGTTGTTATAATTTCTGAATTCAGACTCTCCAAATGCTACTCTTCACTAAAAAAGAAGGAATTTGACACAGTACCTGTTCAATGCTTTAATTTCGTTCAATTTTGTTTAATTTTAAAAATGTAATTGAGCAAATTAGATGATCAATTACATTTTTGTGTAATGATTACTGAAAAAAAGTAATCATTACAGCATTTTTTCAATTACTTTGGTTTTCAATTACATATAAGTAATTGAATTCCAAGTAATTGAAACTTTTCAATTAAAAGTAATGGGTAATTGAATTTTTCAATTACAATTACATGTAATGGTTAATTGAAATTTTTCAATTACAATTACAAGTAATTGTAATTGAAATTTTTTGTAATCATTATTTCCCAACTCTGTTCCTTGAAATATGTTTCAACGTGGAATAGTATTCAAAAAGCATTTTTTGAAATATTCAAAATGTATATTCAATTAAAAGAGTGTTTTCTTGTTTTTAGTGCATTTGACTGAGTTAACTTGGAACGGAAAAAGCAAAAGCAGACATTCATAGCTTTTTCGATGAAATATTAAATCCTGCCGATGTGTATAATTCAAATATGCAGATAGAAACGTCGTGAGTTTTAATTTAGAACTATAGATATAACAGAACTATATTTACAGCTGCAATACTCATTTCCTTAGCTTGTATGTGTTTATTTATAACATGAGAGAAAATTCAACAATCATTTAAGCTCTGAGAACACTTTCCGAATAGAATCTCCACAAACATTTTCGTTTAGTTTAAACTTTAATAACGAATCAACAGCACATATCCATCGACCATCGAGTCGTATCGGTCGTCGGTTTTTCGGAAATTAAAAATCAAGCAGAGCTATTTTTGAGATCCAATTTTTTTCAAAGAAAGTAATATTCTTATTTGTTATCCACAGTTTACATTGATTATTTTAACTGAAAGTTTAAAATTACACATTTTATGCTTTAATTTACAATTAAAAAGAAAAAATTGTCTTATTACATATTTACTGAAATTCTGATATATCGAGAAGCCCGTCGCGAGTTCTAAGAAACCTGGTACTCATGAAAATCATTATATAAAAAGCACATAAAAAATATTAATATATATATAATTTTTTTAATATGAGTGCGTGTGCAAAAACAACCCAAAAAAGCTATTAATAGAATCTTACAATCGGGATTAAAAAAGTATAGAGGCACTAGAAACTCATAATATGAGAAAGATATATTGTGCACCCAAATACCGTAATAACTGTGACAAGTAAAATCGTTGTGAACCAAGTGAAAAAGTTTTAAGTGAGACTTTAAATAGCAAAATATAATCATCGCAATTGTCAACAATCAACAAAAGCCTTGCTTGGATTATAAAATATCAGATTCAGATACCTCACAAAATTTTAAAAAATAACCAAAATTAAATTTTATAGTTAAATAAAGATCCTAATTCTAACTTTTTATAATTAAATTCTATTTTAAATGCAATGCACAGCTTCTTTCACATATGTGGGTGATGTAAACCGGCAAAGAAATTACCTTTTTTTGAAAGTGATTCGCTTCTAAAAATAGTTTTCTTTGCTCCAAAACATGAATTATCAAATTTCCATCTCCATAAAAAATGCGACTAACTCGAATGATTTCACTAAGTAAAATCCAGGCGAAGACAAAGAGAAAGTTTATTTTAGTTGATAATATCTCTTAGTTAAAGAGGAATGTATGTATTTGCAGATATGATTCAGTTTAAGGTGGGCGGATTGAGAACATTTATTTCTCTTTAGAGTCACAAATTTAACCTTTGCCGTAGAAAGAATTTGTGGTCTTTTTATTTTTGTAAAGGAAGGCGTTCTTAGAAAGAACAGAATCATCCTTACAAAAAAAAAAAAAACTTTAGGTAAATCTACTCTATCCTTTTTGAATTTAGTTCACAAATATTTTGTTCAAAATTTTACAAATCTCATTTCTAAAGCTTTGTATATAAACTAAGTTATTTCTGAAACAAAAAACAGATCTAGCGTTTACAAATCTCATTTCAAAAGCTTTGTATATAAACTGAGTAATTTCTGAAACAGAAAACGAATCTAGCGTTTAACAAAACCAAAGAGATTTATTCACTCACAATGAAACAAAAAAAAAATATATATTGGCAGTTTTATTATAAAGTTTAAAAAAAAATTTCTACGAAGAAAGTGACAATGTAAACCGTTATGTATGTACACATTAAAATCCGTTGGTGAAATTTAGATGATTTGTTTGTTTTCTTATACAATTAAATTAAATCAAGTAAAAAGCAGAACGATGACATTGCTTCAACTGCATTTAAGAGTATTTTATATATACATATACAGGGCGTTTTGCATACGGTGCGACAAAAGCTCAGGAAGGATAGGTTGTCCCAAGACAAGAAAAAATCGTATTGGAAGGGGGCGGTGTATTTTTCTCCGTATACGCATGAGGGCTGCTTTAGTAAAAAGTTGACTTAATTTTTTTTCAATTATTAAAAACCAACCAGACTTCTTCTACTACAAACTATAGTGTTTACAAAAGATAATACTTTAAATTTTTTAAATATTTAAGTTTGAGCTAATTTAATTTGAGATTTTTAAGCAGTCAAAAGTCTGGAAAAAATCAAATTTATTTTACTATAAATAAAAGAGACAGAAAACCAAACGAGAAAATATTTCTTAATTTTTGAGAAACAAAAATAAAACGAGAGCTACTTTTACTCAGAAAATCGAGTTTCTTAGGTTTTGCGCTGATTGGACTTTATTCTCTCAGCAAAAAGGGGGTTTCTGAACAAAGTTCTCTTCGTCATTTGTTTAATGTCTCAAAAACTAGGAAAATTTTTTTCTTTCAATATTTTATTTTTGACTTAGAACTAATAAAAGCATTGATTATTTAAGAAAAAAGGACCCTTAATATTCCAAAATTTTATTTAAAGCACAAAAATCAATTTTTGTTTTTAAAATTTTGACTTTGGAACTTGTTTTTCAAAAACTATTGACTAAATAAACTTTTGTGGCAGAAATTGGCTAAACTGATTTTCAGTAAATTTTTTTTTGAAATGACTGAATATTAGTATAACATATTGTAGTGTATCGAATTGTAGATATGAACTAAAGACTGATTTTTCAAATAATTGAAGAACATTCAATGAAGGCTTACTTGTTAGAAAAACGAAGTCAAATTAATTTCTGAAATTTTTTTTTAATTACTTGCAGGTAATCCATGTGCAGTAAATTTTATAGTTTCTTATTATTTATTTGTAAGATCGCTTTATTGATGCAAAAGCATCAATGTAGTCTCAAGTAATTCAATACCAAACATTAGGAGTTTGATTTTCGTACAGAAAGAAGTGATGAAAATATGCCTTTTGAGGTTTTAGCAGCTTTACAAAGACGTAAAAACGTATATTTGATTAACTGTCAATAGAGTGCCAACAGTGACATTTCAGAAAACGTTTGTTTGGATGCTTAAAAAAATGAAGTCATTGACATTGTTATTAAAAGAATGCGGTTTTAGGTTTAACTAACTCTTTTTTTCTTACTCATAGGCGAGTATTTTGATCTTTGAATTTGCCTTGAGGTGTTTAGTTCATTATAGATTATTGTTTTGCATTTTTGGCCTCGGGTACTTAGCTTTTTTGAAGTTAAGTAAATTTAATTCACTAAAGCTCTGTTGAATTGAGTTTGAATGAAAGTTACTTTATAAACATTTTCATTCACTTCGCTTGGAAAAGAAAATTTAATTCCTTGGCCACATCTGCTAAGTTTCATAAATAACTGAAGGGTTTTTAAACTGCTCCTTGTCTGATGAGCATTGCGAAGTTTAAATAACTTCGGACAAATCTTCGTATAAATTGAAATAAATAAGGAATAGGATTAGAATGAGATTAGCGGTTAATAATAATGGTGAGTTTGTAAGTATTTTTTTATTGGGTAGAATATAATCAATCTCCGATTTGATACGTCTCTACGATTTTGGTGGATGTATGCTCCGTGTTAAATATAAGCCAAATTGTTATTTATGTACCTATTAGTTATTACATTTTTATTACTTCTGACTTAAAGTTTCATTGTTCTAGTTTCTGGTTTCGATTCTGATTTCAAGTGCAGAACCAAATTCCTATTCATTCCAAGAGAGCTACTGACACTTGGGACGTTCAGCAAAAATCCATAGCATTTATCATACATCTCTGAAATTTGTTTTATTGTGAAATTGGGTATGATTGCATCAAATAAATACAAAAATTATAATCTCTACTTATCTTGATCAATAAATAAATTAATAGTTAATGCTTTATTCCTTAATTTTTTTAATGTAAATATTTACTATGACTTGCATTATCATGGTTCAGAAAAGTGACATGTGGAGTAGAACTAGTTATTGCGTTATGCTAAAAGTTGAACACTGCCTTCGCTGCGATGCCGAAACCGAATACTGTTATGCACTGAGATACAAAACAAATTCATACCCACCCACAAAATTGGAATTACAAATTTTCTCTTTTCAAAGAGTTTAGAATTTCAAATGCAAATAAATGAGGATTCTATTTTGGGAACATTAAATTTTGATCGAAGCGAAGACACAACATATAAATATAAATTACCATTCTATTTCAACAGACATACAAAGATTTTGTTTAAATTTTCATACAAATGGTTGTTCGAAATTTTCATACAAATGGTTGTTCGAAAACACCAATTCTTACCAAACTAATTGTATCAATCTTCATACAATGTAAAAGATATAATGGAAGGGACAACATAAAAAACTATCAAAATAAGGTTTCGAATTTGCAAATTCAGTTTGATTTATCCCTTCATGTGTGATAGAAAAGCTGCACAGTATATAAATTTACGTACAAATATTTAAAAAGAACATTAATTTTCATGTCGAACATATCAATTATTCTAAATTTCGATCTTCATGAAAATTTTTGATTTCAGGAAAACTCGTTGAGGACCTTGGATTCTATACTTTAATACAAGAGTGGGAGAGAGAAATAAAGGACAACCGTTTTTTTCGTTCTATACATATTAACTAAAATCAAAGTCAACGCGGTAGAGCAAAAAAAAACATTAAGAAAAAACCGCCTACAATTTTTATATGTCACCATATATTTTAAATTAATTCCATTTTAATCAGCATGGGGGTGGCTGAAGATTTCGCTCCCAGCTTCACAAAGAAGCCACAACTTCGACAAGAAGATGATGGCAATCGTTTAATATTCGAGTGCCAACTGCTTTCATCACCAAAGCCAGATATTGAATGGTATCGCAGTGAAACCCTGCTAATAGAGGATGCCAGAACAAAATTCAAAATTCAGGCAATTGGGGATAATAAATTCACTGTAGTTTTAGACCTCGACGATGTTGTTGAAACTGATGCTGGCCTTTATAAGGTTAAAGCTAAAAATAAACTGGGCGAAGTATCAGCATCGATTAATTTAAATTTTAGTCGTAAGTATATTTTTAATTTTATTTTAACTTCTATTTAAAGCAAATATTTTTTTTATTATATTGCAAAATCATAAAAATAAACAGCGGCTGACGAACCCAAGGAAAGGTGAGGGGGTTTTATCTATATTCATAATCTGGTAGCTTTGCTTAAATTTTTTTGTTGCAATAGAAGCCCTCGACGCTGGTTTTTTTTATATTAAAATATTTGCTAAAAGCAAAAGATTTTACTTACTCGAAATTAACATTTTTCTTCTTCTTCCAACTGCTAAAATAACGCTTCCTGGCTTTCATTTTAAATTTAACGTTCCATAGAGGGAAAATTTACTGAACGGTAAGTTTCGCTTTGGTTTAAAGTAACAGCTTCATAGATCCTGGTAAATAATAAATTAATCGAGCACTTTAAAACAAGGATTACTCTAACAATACAGACATCATCGTCTGAATATTTTAAAAAGCTACCTCTAGTTCCTTTATACCAACTAACATAGCTAAATTTTTGAACTATGCAACTAACAAGCTGCTGTTACCTAAAGCTTAAATTATTTAAATAAAAAACATCAAAAAAGCGATTGTAATCAATTGAATATCCCGTAGGCAAATCGATGGTTTCGCCCCAACATTCACGAAAAAACCAGCTATTAGGCAAGAAGATGATGGTAAACGCCTCCTCTTCGAATGTCGTGTCAATGCAGATCCCAAACCAGCCATTTCATGGTCACATAATGGCGTTGATGTTAAAGAATCAACAAGGCACAAAGTAAGTTTTGTTTCTTTTTGTAAGGCAAAGTAACGCAAATATAAAAAACCGTACCTATAAGAACGATTAAACTATTAGCAGTGTCGGTTTGCTTTTTAATCTTAGTAGCCATGCACAAATAAACTACATATCACTTAAGTTTGCCTTTTATCTAAATTTGAAATCACTCGCAGCTTGTTTTCTGTTTCTGTTGGTAAGTTTGAACAGAACTTTAACAACACAAATAAAACACGAACTAAAGAGGATAAGAAAAATGATTTTTGGTTATAAAAAATCAATTCGAAAAGGAGAGGAGTACTAATCATGTTTAAATGGAAAATAAATGCATAATGTTTGAAGAATATTGTTTCAAAATTTCAAGTCGATCGCTGCAAAACTGACTATGCTATGAATATTTTCATACCTGCTCGGCTCAAAAGCGCTATTGTTACCTTACAGCTAAAGCGCTTTTGCCACAACTCACGTTTTCAAAGGCGGTGCCTCTAGCAACTTCAAGGCAACTACACCTTTCCTTCTGAAATTTTGAACACTATTTCTGCATATGATTTACGAGGTAACGCTGGAGAGTTCTTTTTCAAATTCGTTAACTTTTTATTAACAATAACAAATGCGCCGATTTTTTTCTCAAAAATTACTCTTTCACTTCAAAGTGTACCCAAAAAGTGAAAACTTTAATTTCGGAAAACCCTCCCAGCGTTACCTGGGGAAATTATTTAATGAAATAGTTCTGTAACGATCCTGTAACGAGTAATGAATTGCACCGCAGTTCTCTTTTTCGAAACTCTTCGCAATAAGTGCGAACATTGCCATAGTTTTTGATATTTCTTTATGAAATTTTCACACGTATTCTTCAAATATTAAATTTTTAAAAAGACGCAACATACTCAGAGATCTGATACCTATGGTGATATCTGATAGTCTACAACATGAAAGTTCTAACATGTGAAAAAATAAATATATTTACATAGTAAAGAAAAAAATTTGGTCAACAACGTTAACAGTTGACATCAACTATGTGCTTATGAATTTAACTACTTACATAGAACTACCAATACAAAAACTAAACAAACATGCATGCAATCACATTGAGACACACTTTCTTGCATACACTTAACAAAATTTAATCGAATTTTCCTTATATTCCTGTTCATAAATTCTTATTTGTATAATCCTTAGCTAAGTGTGGATAAAGATGGACAGTCATATTTTGCTTCACTTGAGATTAAAAACGTTACAGTTGAAGATGCCGGAAAATACAAGGTTAATGCCAAAAACGAACTCGGTGAAAGCAATGCAACAATAAGTTTAAACTTTGACAGTAAGTACCTAATTTAAAAATGCAGAATATCTAAATGTGTATGATTTGTGTTCATGTTAGCCGAAAAATTTAAATTTCTAAATAACGAGTAAAAAAATTATATCATTTTAGAGCAAAGCTTCTTAAATGTTTATTAAAATAAATAACCTTACGTTGAATGATAAGAAATTCCTAATATGTATTGCTATGCAAAAATAACAAAAACATACATTTTATAACTGCGACAAATCACAAATCACTCATCAGTTCAAAAACATGCAACGAAAACGAATTTAAAGATTGCTTAAGTTTTCAATTTTTGAGGCAGAATATTTTTAAAGTTTGTTTAAGGTTTATAGAATCAATATTGCCGATTGTGTTTCTTCTCAAGTTAAAAAAAGAACATTTAAACACTTTTGAAATCCAAAGTTCTTGAACATAAAAACATTAAGCATTTGACTAGCTGCTTTTTTCGCGCAAACTCAAATAATTTTTTTTAACTGACCAGAGCTACGTTGTTTAATTTTAATGTCTACACTTATTCCCTTAATTTTTAAAATCGCATTCGTAATAATAATAAATCATATACCTTTCAAAGAAAAGTTTAACATTTCTTTTGAGAAAAAACTATTATTCTTCACATTCAACTTTCTTTTAAACATACATACATAGTATACCCAGTGCAAACAAAACAATTATAACATAATAATAATAATATCCTCTAAAAAAGGAACCGTTGAACTGTCTGTTTAAGAAACTCAATAAAATTTTTGTTTGCTTTTATATATACATATATACCTATTCGTTTAGCCGAATTTGATTAAAATCAAACATTGCAACACAATACATGGATTTCTTCAGTGCGGAAGCATCAGCTAAGATTTCAAACAAAGATCATTAATCAATTATTATAGAAGCCTCACTAGAAGCAGGAAAAGAATTAACAAAAAATGAAGTTTTTGCTTTTTCTTTTAATTATATAATTTAAGTTCAATGATGAATACATTAATTTTTTAAGAGGAACGAAAAATCGGCGAATTAAAGTTACTATTTATGTTTATTTTTTAAACATGTAAAGTTGTGAGGCTTAACTAAATGGTTAAGTGCTTACGATCTTTTTGCTGCACAAACACATTCTTATAATTGACTTGACATTTTTATTAATTAATAATGAGCGTAATGATTCTACAACAATTTTATACTGATTGTTATGACTGAAGGAAACTACTCATTCTTCTCTAAACTTACTACAATTAAGATACATACCTAAAATGAATCAAAGATAAAAAAATCAAAAACCGACATTTTGTAAAACCCTCTCTGTAGGCGATGAAGCTCCAGTTCCAGATGATGGCATAAAACCCACATTCACTGAACGACCAGTAATTCGACAAAGCGAAGATGGCGGAAATATCACTTTTGAATGCAGATGTGTCGGCGAGCCTAAACCAACAATTACTTGGTACATATCTCAACTATAGAAAAATGTATATCTATTATAACACGGGATATATTTTCCTTCCTTTAAAAATAAAACAAATGTAAACATCATCTGAAAAAAGGTTTCATCGTAAAGAAGAATTAAAAGAAGGAGGTCGTTACAAGATATCATTAGAAATGGACCAAAAATTATATCATATGGCGAAACTTGAAATAACAAATGTGGTATCTGGCGATCAAGGAGAATATCAGACGAAAGCCAGAAATAAGCATGGCGAAGGTGTAGCCACGATAAACTTGAATTTCGAAGGTGGTTCAAAAAAGTAAGCTTAGACATACCACATTTTTATATATCCTTCTTTAACACAGAGTTCAAGAATACAATGATATATGTGCGTAGTTCTTTTAATTCTGACCGTAATATTGGATTTATTTTCAAGACTATATAAACATAATACAGGGTGATTTGCTTAATTTTACAAAACATTTTGCCAAGTAGCTACTCAATGAAATTAATTTATAAATTACACAATAACAAAAAAGTTTTGTTACTGTCTTGGTTTTTTGTCCTGGAGTTGTAATTTGTTTAGAAATGCAAGAACCTAAAAAGAAATAAATTTCTTTAAGGCAAGTTGAATGATCGTGAAGATCAACCTCAACTCCGATCATTCAACTTGCCTTAAAGAAATTTGTTTCTTTTTAGGTTTTGTATTTATAAACAAATTAATTAATATTCAGAATTAAGTGTAAAACATAAACTACAACAAACATGGTGCTTTGTAAATCGAACGAAGACATAGAAAGAAAAATCGGTCCCTTCAACCTAGACCCCGATTTTAAGAAGCGAATGCGATATATCTGTTAGCTTTAGAGAGATAAAAAAAAAAAATTTATTTCAAAAAAATTCATTTTGTGGGGTTTTCCCTGTTTACAAGTTTTTCGACTGGCTTTTAGGTCTATTTTGCTGAATAAGGCGGGTGTTCCAATAAAATATGGATAACATGTACCTAATCCAACTAAGATATTTCTTCTTATGTCTTGATGAATCTGATGGCATGCAAAATTAAATACGAAAAGGGAAGATCATCTCTTCAGTGGATAAAGTGCAATCAGGGGAAAACTCAAAAGAGTTATTCTGGACAAAAACCACCTTTCATGTTCTTCATTTCTCAAAGACACAGACTTATTAGGAGCACTGGCATTCACTAAAACAACTTGAAATAATATTCTTATTTAAAAACAAAGTATAAGTGGTAGCTGACTTAGTTGAAAATAAATATTGTTTTTTATTTAATGCCCATTTTTCATAAAATTGCACTTCCCACCTTCCAATTCTTATACGATTTTTTTCTTGTCTTGAACGAAAGCTTATGTCCTGGACAATATGCTCAATATACACGGCATAAATTCTTCGTTATCTTAACTACCTGTAATCACTTTTAAATTTTCGGTCTAGAATAAAAAAGAACTTACGTACCTAGGTTTTTGAACAATCTGAAACAAAGAACAACATCTTCAATCAAATACAATTAGCCACCTCAGTCGCAGATTCTATCTAATTTGTCGATTTAATCATCAACTTTTTGTTCATTTAAAAAAATTTTTTTTCTGCTTTAAGGTTGGACAAAGACAAGTTGAACTAAGGTCAGACAAAGCTTGTACTTTATCCGATTCAAATCGCTATAGGGCTATGTTTTATTTTGAAACTCAATGTTTTTTTTTTCAAAGCTTAGAACTGAGGTGGTTAATATGAAATCAATTAAAAAAAATTATACAAAAACATCAACATTGCTTAGAATTCCTGATGGAAAATCTCCTCGATTTCCAAAAAAACCGACAATCCGACAAGAAGACGACATTCTCATAATGGAATGCATACTAGAGGCACATCCATTGCCAGACATCACATGGTTCCGAGGGGACAAGCAAATCAACGACTCATCAAGGACTAAAATGTCCCGTAAGGCAACTGCAAAAGATACTTACATCCTTACATTAGAAATAAAAAATCCAACCCGAGAGGATGGTGGTAATTATCGATGTAATGCATTTAATATGTATGGAGAAAGTAATGCAAATATCGCGCTGAATTTCCAAGGTATCTAATTAAAAAAATATTATTCAAAACTTAAATGCATACAATTTCAGTTTTTATGTTATTAGTATGACTTTTATTATTTTGACTTTTATATTTATTGTATAATGTCATATTTCATTTACCAAAGAAGACCGACAAATAATTCATTAGTAGGTTCACACTAATTTGTTTAATTGCTTAGACAAATTTTTCATCTCATGAAAAGTTTTTGTTTAAATTTCTTTTGAACATGTATTCGTTTTTTAAAACCAAGGATTTTTCATCAAATACTGGTAGTAAACCATTTTTTCTCACATTTCATGCTCCAACATTTTTTTTTTTTTCAAACGTATTTGGCTTTCAGCAGTAATTTTTTGACACTAATGAAATCGTTGGCGTATCTTCTAATAGTTGATTTTAAGAAACAGTCTATAAATAATACATTTCAAAATAACAGGTACCGGCGACGCAAATGGATTTGCACCCTCATTTACCGAAAAACCACGCATTATACCCAACGACTCTGGTACACTTATAACGATGAAATGTAAGTGCAAAGCGAAACCAGAACCTTCAGTTACTTGGTACAGAGGTCAGGATGTGGTTAAAGAAACAAAGAAAATCAAAATAAAATCGACTTCAGTATCCGAGGACTTGTACGAACTTATATTAGAAATTAAGGTAGGTTCCCAAGATAAAAAAAATTAAAACTAGTAAAACATGTCATTATCACTTAGGACCCAGGTGCAGCAGACGGTGGCACTTATAGATGTAATGTACAAAACGAATTCGGAGAATCGAACGCAAACCTTAACTTGAATATTGAAGCTGAACCCGAACCAGAAGGTGAACCGCCAACCTTCATAGAAAAACCCCGAATTATATCGGAAAATAATGGCAAACTTGTCATCATGGAATGCAAAGTCAAGGCAGATCCGAAGCCCGATATTATTTGGTTCCGAAATAATGAAGTTATTAAAGAGACGAATAGAATAAAAATGTCAATAGAAACACGAGGCGGACAATATTATATAAAACTTGAACTTATCGACCCGCAACTTGAGGACTCCGGATTGTACAAGTGCAACATAAAGAATAATTTAGGTGAACTGAACGCCAATCTGACACTCAACATTGAAAGTAGGTCCTTTGGAAAACTAGTTTGAACTCATAATAATAATCAATTGGTTTTTCTTGATTTTAGTTGTTCCCGTTATCAAAGACAAGCCGAAGATTATTAAAATTATTAAAAAACGTACTGTTGTAATTGAGTGTGTGGTTGCATCAAAGTTTGAACCGAAATGTACTTGGTTCAAAGAAACAAACGAGGTTCATCAAAGCGATCGGCATGTATACCAATGCGAAAAAACCAAAGACGGCGAATTCGCGGTTAAGCTTGAAATAAACGAAGTTCAAGAAACCGACAAAGGTGCCTACAAATTGGTTGCTAAAAATGAAAAGGGTGAAGCTGTTTCTCAGGTTGTCAACCTGGTTGACATTCCTGAAGAAGAACGTAAAGCAGTTAAGCCTGAAATCACGCGAAAGCTCATTGATCAGAAGGTCACAGAAGGCAAAACCTTCGAGTTACTTGCCGCCATAAAAATAGCTGATCGCAGTTGCAAGGTAGCTTGGTACAAGGATACGATGATTGTCAAGGAGACAAAAGAAATAACTACAACATTCGATGGTACAACAGCTCGTTTAACATTCAGCTCGGCAAAAACAGAACACACTGCAACTTTCAAATGTGTAGTTAGCAATGAAATTGGCAAGGATGAATCTATGTGTAAGATAGTGGTCGAGAAAATGGACGCAAAGAAAAAAAAAGAAGAAGAAGAAAAGAAGAAACTCTCAGCGAAGGAGGCTGAAGAAAAACGAAAGGTAGAGTTAGAGAAAGAAAAGAAAGATAAGTTAGCAGTCAAAAAGCAAGAAATGAGAAAGATGTCTGAACAAAAAGAAACAAAAACAATATTTGATGTGAGGCTGAAGCCCACGAATAAAATGCAAAATGAGGTGATTCGCTCTGAAACCCTAGAAGCTATTAAGGCTTTTCTTACTTTTTTTCTTTTCTTAGAAGTGAAAGTTCATACCAAATAATGTTCGCCTTAAAGGACAAATTTGGGTTTTATATTAAACAATAATTTAAAATATTTTTCTTAGATCTTTGTTTTTGTGTAGAACGTTTCCTCCTTTGTTCGTATATTAATTTTGAGCATAAATATGTGATTTTAATTTTTTTTTAGTCCCTTATTAATTTTTATAACTGTACCAAAATTCATTTATCCCTTATTCATTTGACTAAAAATTGACAAAATAGGCAGAAGAAGAAAAAGAAAAGAAACAAAATGAAGAAAGCAAAAAATCTGAAAATATTAAGAAAGCCGAAGAAGAAGAACAAACCAGTAAACAAGAAGAATCAAAAACAAAAGCTGATGAAGAAAATAAGAAAAAACCTGAGGAAGCAAAGAAGAAGAAGCTTAAAGAAGAACACGAAAACAAATCGGAACAGGACTTGAACAAGAATCTCGAAACGGAAAAAAATAAAAAGTCTGTTGAGGAAGATATAATGAAAGTAGAAGACATAAAAAGTGTTGAAAAAAAGAAAGCCCCTGAAGAAAAGAAAACAACACAAGTTATTGTACCTGAAAAGGTAAGTTGCGAACACTGAACAAATTTTTTTTAAGGCCATACTGTGCTTCAAAATGTGGCAGTTTCAAGAATGAACAAGATTCTGAATATTTAACATCAAATTCCTCAACTTCTCTTTCCTTCAATGTGTATGGTTATTAACTAACACCAAATGGTTTTCTTTTTAAGCTATTTATTTTGCAAACATACCATAAACGCATATAATGTCTTAACGTATATTCTATATTTTTTATATTTATGAAATGCATTAAGGCAATATAACCGCATGAGTGACTCCAATTATCTTAGAACTTTAAAAAATATCCTAGCAAGTTCATTTAAAAGTCGTAACAAAACCATAAGATATTATTACTTGGTTAATTAGTTTGGCTTCCGTAATTTGTAAAAATAGTAGTAAAAAATTCTTTAAGACTGCCGCCGCATGGTGTCAAAGCAAACTAGTGCTGCTTCTGAGAATAATCTGCAAACGTTTTTGGTATTACTAAGTCCGCTTTGAGCTTGCATCAATAGTAGATAAGATAAAAGTCAAACCCATTCATACATTATTCCTCTTTTTATAAAACTTCTTTAGGAAAAACCAAACGGCATTACAAAAGATGCACCTGAAAAACTTGAAGAGGTACACCCATCAATTTATACAAACAAGCAAACTTATCGTGCATCTGCTTTTGAAAATTTGTTTCTTAAATAAATTTTTTCTTATGTTTTCTTTCTTTCGTTGCTTACTTCTTTGCGCTTTCTTTAAGGAAAATGTTGGGAATCATAATTTAACAAGTATTTTTTTTCCGCAGAAAGGACAAAAGGACCAGATTGGATTGAAGAAAGTTGAAAGAAAGGTATGTACGTCATTCTTTTTACTGGTTTTTAATATCAGTTGTTAGCATACTGAAATTAATTCAAAATTAATACAACACACGTGTTACACAATACAACCAATTTTATGTAGGACTCAGGTGATACTTTGCCAACACAAGCCAAACCCAAAACAGACACAAAACACAAACCACAATCTACTTCCCCTGAAGATGAGAATGGAGAGGTAAGATGGCTCCATAAAACTCTCATTAACGAAGTAAAAACGATATTGTTAGAAACAGAATTCCATGTATATTTTTATATCTTTACTCTTTCGATTATAGTGTCTTGCTGTTTTAAACTTTTAAAACGCCTATGAAGTTTTGCTTAAACAAGAAAATTTTTAAATAAGTTTGAAACTATTCCGTTCAAATATGTTTTTACTGGTTGAAAACATAAACTTTATTAAGGTTATATTGATTTATTTTTTGTTTTATGTAGCCCTGTGTAATGTTAAAAGATTAAAAATTTGTACCTTAATGTTTCATGTGCTAATATTTTTTGTTCTCTGTGAATTTATGTTTTTCGTACATGGAACAAATAGCAAGCTATCTCAATCAAGGAAGAGTCTAAGACTGAAGTTAGACGGAGCTCTATCGTACAGCAAAAGGAAGTTACTGTCGAAGATGGTAAAATATCAAGGCGTTCCTCTGTACAGGTAGGTGCATATGAAAAATGTTAATCTTGTTATTTAACAAAAAAAAAAAAAAAACAAATTGTTACGAATTGTCGAATTTATTTGCTCAAGGTCGAAGAAGAATCCAAGACGGAGTCCCGGCGTGCATCCGTTATAGAGAAGAAAGCCTTAGAGGTATTTATCTACTTAACAGTAATAGAACATTATTAAACCTTGCCCCCCGTTTGCTTACATTTTTCTTTAATATTTTTAATACAACTACCAAATACAATCCCAAATAAAAAAGGCAAATGAAAATAAGAAATTAGAACCTAATAAGAAACCCACAGAACTTAAAGAAGAAATTCCAGAACTTAAGACACTTGAAAAACGAAAGCCAAAGGTAAGACAAACAAAAATTGGATCTCTATCACTTAGTCTGTTATTTTCAATCTGCCTTTTCTGCTCAAGAAATTAATTTACTTAAAACGCTTATCTTCTTGTTTAAAAGATTGAATAGAGCATCATAGCTCTTAGACAATCTAATAACGTTTAAATGAATTTGATTATAGTAGATGAATTAAAAAATAAAAAAAATAAAAGATAAATGAAGAACGAACATTACCATTCAAAAATAAGAATACAAAAAACTATCTGATACATGCAAATATTCGAGGTATAAAATTACTAATCCCACAAACTAAGCCAATTCGTTTCGAATATTTGTATGTTAATGATTAATCAAGTCCATGTACATAGCCATAGTCAGTACTCCCTTTTTTTCTAAACATGTGAGAAATATAAGTTTTAATTAATATAGAAAATAAATCACGATTTTTTCTGATTTTTTCCCATCCTTTTCACTGATATAACATTTACGATTTCGTCTCCTCCACAAAACCAACCAAAATAAACGAACATTAAAAATAAAGAAAGTTGAAGAGCTTCAGCCGCTCGAAGAGCTTCCTAAACTCCGAAAAACATCTACTCCTAAAGAGGTTAAGGAAGAACCAAAAACTGAACCCAAACCTAAAATAAAAGCTAAACCAAAAGCTAAAAAGTACGAGGAGTTACCAGAAATTCCTGATTACGAAAGGCCAGTTTTGGAGAAATACCAAAAATCTGAATTTGCACCAACGGATTTCAGTCGTGATTTAGCGGTACCATCAAAGATGGAAAAACCACAAAGTGCAGAAATTAAAAAAGAGCCCGAACAAGTTTCCACTAAAAATAGTCTTCCGAAGGTAAATTTTGTTTTCATCCCAATATTATGTATGATACACTAGCTTGTACCTTTTTGAGTATAGTTATTTGTTCGTAAGTAATATTTAAATATATAGATATATAAATGTTGTGTATTGTCCGTGCTCACCTTTCCTCTGTATGTATGTTTGAATTTTAGAAAGAAGAGGCGGTTTCAGAACCTTCACCACAAACAAAACGTTTGTCTATTGGCAAAGGAAAATTGCCTGAAGAGGTTCCTGAGGAAGATAAACCTGCTTTGAAACCAGTAATAGTTGTGCCAGAGGTAAGTTATCTTATTCTGTTCAGTCTTCAGTACTATCGAATACGAAATCTAATAACAGAATGAAGTTTCCATTAGTTAAAAGTGCCCAACCAATTCCTAGATATTATGTGAACACAAACACCAAATTTGTAATATTGTTATATGTTCTTTTTGCGAGGTAGTCACAATGTTGGTTTTTAAAATTCTGTTTTGAAAAAAATCTTCTATTCCGTTTGTTTCAATTCTATCTCTTGCTGTTCTCAATAGTGGTTCTCAAATAATACAAGCCTGGGGAAAAAAATAATTATCTCAGAAAGGAAACAGCGAAATTCGGTGCTAAGTGGTAATCTTGTCGATAAACGTTTTGCAAGAACTCATATCAAAATTTGAAATACAAAATTGCATTCCCCAACAAAAACTCTCTTTTTTTAAAAAACAAATAAATTATGTAACTAAAAGAAAATAAGCTATAAGATAAGGTAAAAAGACCTGATAAGCCACGGAATTATTATTAGATTTTAACTATCTGAGCCTTAGGCGGAGATAGAAAAGAGAACTTTTTTATTCTAGAAGCGTTTTTTAAAGCAGATTTTGAAAGCAGAAATTAGTTTCGTTCTTAATGATGGTGTTTGGTTCATATTTCAAATATGTAAATATATTTGGTAAAGCTGAACAAAAGTTTAAGTTTACTCCAACTTACCGAACGAGTTAAACTTTTTTTGCGATGATACTTTTATTATTGGTTTGTTTGTTTTAACTAATATCCCGGTTGATTTTTATTAGTTACTAAAAGATTTATTCCTTAAAAATATATTGTACGTATCCCCTCTTATGACTGTTGTTTAAAATATTTTCAATTTTTTATTTCTTAATGTGTTGTTGCAATAAATTTACTTATACGAAAAATATAAAACGTTGGTCAAGAAATCGAATTTGAACTTCGAAGCAGAGGTGCCTATTGACGGTGTCCCACGATTAAAGCAACAGCGACGTTCTTCGTATTCAAATGTTCAACCAATTAAAAATGAAAATTTTCTCTCAGTTGTTCTAAAACCTGTTACAAGGAATGCCAAAGAGGTGAAACCTCAACAGGCCAAACAAATACTGAAGGTAAAATGAGCAATGGCATAAAGTGGCGCGTTTTCATCTCTTTCATCTACTTCTCTTTTCTACTAAATATATTGCCAAGTGGTACATCTTCAATTCTCCTATTCACTTCACTATATTACTAAATTTTATTAATTTTTCTGAAGTTCGCCTTTTCCCTACGATCAAGCACATTTTTCAAAACAGATAATCAGTTGCCTGCGAAATGTTTGAAAAATATTCTCTTTAAATGGACGTAATTAAATAAAAATTTAAATTTGTTTTTCATTTGAAACGTGCTATATACTGTACAGAAAATATTCTTTCAACAACTTCTCTTTACTTTACTGCGCTCTGTGCGAAATTATTTGTTTACTTTAGCAAAAACAAGATATTGTAAAAGAGCCTCAACGGTGAATACACTTCTTAATGTATGTATTATATTTAATCAGGAGTCTGCTAAAATGGAACAATTTGATCCCAAAAAGGCAGCTTTCGCCAAAGTCTCACAAATGCCGAAATTCGAAAATATACCTGTAATCAAAGATAATTATGTGAAACCAGAGCTAGAGACGTATGAAAAACAGAAACTTGATAAATCAGAAAAAATGAAGCCAGTACCTGTGATTCAAGAAAACACTGATTCTGTGGATAAGGTAAGCCTTAGGAAAATCAAGAAAAAATAACGCTCTGGATGCAGAATCGCAATTCTATCATAACTGCCACTTTTTATCTTTGCACCAACGGCTATAATGACATTTCGGTATGCTACTCAATTTGCTTATCGTTGAAATTTCTAAAATTTTAAAACAAACTTTTTTTATTGACTAACCAACACTTGTTTTTAATCTCAAATATAATATGCTTGATAATTTCACACCTTTTTAATTTAAAAAAGAAATTATCATTTTATAAGACCACGAAACGAAACGAAACATTACATACTGCAGCAATGTTTACAAAGCCCGTCGCACAAAGGGGCAATATACCCCAAAAACTGGAATTAATTCATTTGTTGGATTGTAAGAGTTGAAATATTTTTTTATTTATGAAACGATTGTTAATGCTGAAAGAAACACGATTATGATTATGATTATAATTATTATGATTATGATTATAATTATAACTATGATTATAGTTATGATTATGCTTATGCTTATGATTCTGATGATGATTGTGATAATGATTATGATTACGATCAGGATTATGATTATGAATACGATTATGATTATTATTATGATTATGATTATGATTATGGTTATGATTATGATTATGATTATGATTGTGATTATGATTATGATTATGATTATGATTATGGTTATGATTATGATTATAATAATGATTATGATTATGACTGTGATTTTGATTATGATATTGATTATGATTATGATTATGATTATGATTATGATTATTTATGATTATGATTATGATTATGTTTGTGATTGTGATTATGATTATGGTTATGATTATCATGATGACTATTAATAAGAATATGATTGGATTGTGATTATGATTACGTTAGATACACTTGATTCGGTCGGATCTGGCTTTTTGAACAAGATATAAAAATTATTTTAAACGAGCGCAAAACTATCGGGATTCAACGACAGTATAAAATCCGCTATATTTCTTATGAGCGTTTCATGACAAATGAATTATTTTCTTGGCAAATCGCTATTATACAATAGCCCAAATCGGTTGTGTTTGATAGTAAGCTGCAATATTTAAAGTTTTTACTGTAACGATTGATACACACGCAATGTTATATTTTTCAATATATAACATTGGTCCTACACAAATGCAATCGTATTCATAGCCGGCTTCTTTCTTTTGGCTAGTCCCTAATTTTTTTTGTTCATATTTTTACCAGCGAAAAACGTATGAAAAACTACACACACAATCTTGATCATTAATTAACCTAATATAATTTTGCAAAAAAATCCGCAGAAAATTTTTCTTTCCTTACTCAAGGCAACAAGCCAATCGTAAGATCAAAAATGTCTAATGAGATACTATATCTATTATAATTTCTGTTGCATAAAGTATTTGCATAATAAAATATGAATGTTTCTCTTTCTTTATGTGTATCGACACCAATCTTGTCTAAATTGAATACTAAACGAACGACAGAAGAACAAATTTATATTTAAATATATATATACAATAAATGCGATAGTAAAATTTATATCTTAGACTCGGGCCTCGTAGATGCATATTTGAAGAATTTATAAAACTGTGATCATTGTATGTTGATATGTTGTCGGTTTCATTTTTGACATACCATGAGCTTTTTAATAATAAAAATTAATTGTTTTACAAAGTTTTATTGTTTGTAATGTAAATTAGGCTGAAGATTTTGAAAATATTTTGTGGTTTTTCAATGAAATGGTGCGAGTAAATAAATTCACCTTGGTGAAATGTATTTTCAATGGAATCCATACAATTTTTTTGCTAATTTTTAATTTCGATACTTGGTAAAAAATAAAAGCTTTGCGTTTTTGAGAAAAGAGAAAGCTAAGACGTGCTTGTTATATTCATATGCGTATATACATAACATATACATAGATATCTTCTAAATTTATGACGATTAGATATTTGACCTGACGCTTATAATGCAGCTCAAGAATTCGTTACTGTTTTTAATGTCGTCTTTAATAATTGTTCCTTATATTACGCATACGTATGAAACTGTTATACTTTAAACAAAAAACTTTGTTTTTTTTAAACGTTGTTATAAAGAAATTAATATGATCAATATTGCAAAACAAAAAAAACAATTTGAAATGCAAAGTTTCTACAAAAATTTTATGTTTAATTTTAGTCTATGTAAGGAAACAATGCAAAACTAAAACAACAATTTTCACACTTTATTTGGTTCACTGCTCAATCGCTTAAAACAATTTATTGTTTCTTTCTTAAAAAAAAAAAAAAAAATAAAAGTAAAACATTTTCTATTAGGATGACAAACCGAGAGTTCCTCAAATTAAGGCACCCCCAGGTCCAGGTGAACCACCAAAAATTGAAGTCATCCGAGAAAAACGGCCATCACTGGTACCCGGGCCACCCAGTCGTCGGGGTTCTTTGATCCCACCCCCTGAAGAAATGGGTCGACGACCAAGTTTGATCATTAATGACGAGGTATGTACAGAATCCAAAAGTATTCTTTGGTATTTCATTGTCAAATTTGAAAATATATACTTTAAGCAACCAATACATATATAAATATATATATATATAAGTATATATAAATATATGTATACAAAATATATATAGAAAGTATTTCATGTCTAGATGCGGTGGTGAAGAAGAAAATCCTTGTTCTTTATATATTTTTACTGTTTATTCTTTCTGCACGTTATCATATCGTTCTTTAGTTGGTAGTTAATATAAATTTATTTTTAAATTAAGTGAAACAAATTTTATTTAAATTTATTTCTTTTCTTTTTCTTTTTCTGCTTAAATTGATATCACATTTCCACACGTACACAAATTCAAATTACACAACATCATACCACAATAATTGGAACACGAATTGCAATGAATATTAACTAATGAAAATATATTACTTCCAAACTGATCACAACCATGTCAAACCAACAACAATCATCATAATAACACCAACACACCGATACAATTTAATCTGAACTCAATTCTAATTGTGTTAAATCGAAAATCTCCAACCATTCCTCCTTTTCCTATCCCTAATATTCAAATAATGATGAGTATATGAAACCACTTATTTGTATATAAATACTTTTAAAATGTTTTTGTGACATTGTTTAAAAAAAACCTTGTGATTGTTTCGAATCACGATTTAATAGTTTAAACGGAAATTACGACCAGGTGAAGTTCAAGAGGACAAACGGGTAAGAAAGGTTTTTCTTTTAAAATCGTGTCATTTGTAAATAAATTGAAATCAAATATTGAAATCCTAATTTTTTATCAAATAAACTTCTACTGTATAATATCTTCAAATCATTTTTGCTGAATTGAGTACATAGTTATTTCTTTTCTTTTAATTGGTGAAGTATTACTTTATCTACGGTTGCAAAAGAGCATTTCAGTAAACTTTTTCCAAAATTTGGCTTAAAACTATTAGCAAACTTACTTTGGCTCCAATCAAAGTCAATACGTTGTAGAGCTTCGTTTTTTCCAATTTGAAAGAAAACCACCCAACCTTACAAAATTCGTAGTGAAATTTCTATGTCAAATTTAGTTTTCAATGCTGAAAAGCACATTCAATTTGAAACATATACTACATTTTTTACATATAAATCAAATGTAGATAATGATGTGTAAACTTACTCCAAACAACTAAACCTAATATTTTTCATTAAAATATAAGGGCAAGGGTCTAGTAGCGGTCAGCATTTTCATTTTTAGAATTGATTCATTGAAAATGCATGCATCCATTCCCAATGCAACGTTCAGAATGTGTATAATATATTGTCGTCCTTGATGTTATAAAAAAATATTTTTAGTTATTTTCAAACATTAAAAACAAAATAATATGGTTGAAATGTATAGAAAAATACAAAAAGAAATATATTATATTTTTAAATAATTAACAAAAAACACATACGAATACAAATTTGAAAAGTGCAAGAGAGCAAGATATATCATCACAGCAATCATATTTTTTGAGCGTATGCTTCATTATTTTTGCCAAAGCATGCATAGATAACTAAATAGCACAGAAATAAACAAATTTAGAGAAATTAAACTTGTGTAGGGAACAGTTTACATGGATTTTTGTTTCTGTGTTAATTGCAGGTGACAAATTATGTTTCTGTTAATTTAGTTACGTAGAAGTAGAAGTGCACTACTCGTATACTCAACTGAGTCAAGCAAGTAGTATTAAAATAATTTAGTTTGTTTTCTTCTTTACTCCTTGTATCAATAAATAAATTTTTGGTTGAATCAATAAGATAGTATATTATTGAGAACATTACAATGTTTGAAAAGAAAGTGGTTTAAAGGCATTCGTCTTTTAGATTTGGCTGCTATTGAATGTGAGTTACGATTTCAAACGTTTTTTTTTTTATAATTTTGAATAGTTGAAAAAAGTAGGTTTGAAGGTTTTTGTATTTGGATTAGCTTGAGGAAAATAAACTAAGCACATTTAACATTGAATTGAAATATATTCTTCTCTTATTTGATAACGACCATAAATTTATGTTATTAGATAATTGCGAATATTATAACCATTGAATCATGCTTGATAAAGTAATCATTAAATCTAAAAGCTTATCGGACGTTATAATTACTAAAAGAATTGATAATCTATAATAGATACAATTTCAATGTCTATAATAATAAAAAAAAAACACTCTTCTCAAATGCATTCTTCAAAAAAGTTGTGCTCAAGCTATTCAACCTTATTTTAATTTAATTACAAGGGAAAGAAATAACTATTTGCTTTTTGAATTAAGAATTAACACCGTAAAAGCATATTCTTATCGTTCTTGTGAAAAAGATAACGAGTAGCAGTTGCAAATTAACAGAGCCAGAAAAAACAAATCAAAAAATTAATTGATGTCGTTTAAAATTCGTGTCTTGTCTTGTATATTTTTCAAACGTTAATTAATTTTTTGACATAAACCTCAATTCCTAGTCTGAAGAGCTGATATTTGTTTTGTTTCATCTAAAATTAAACAATTAAAGCCACAGCTTCATAACATGAATCGGTAACAAATCTTATTTTTGCTGAATTCACTGTTCTTCAACTACAGCACTACTGCTGTTAATATTCGAGTTGAAGTAACGCAATTAATAATCAACGCATTTGACAGTTTTTGATATTGTCTACAATAGAGAATTTAATGAGAGATGCATGGGCTTAGTATTCCTTTATATCAAATGATAAGTTTTAAGGTTAAACTATGTGGCACTTGCTTAATGCATTTGAACAAGCAAAATTCGATTAAACAATTTGCAAGCGTAATAAAATTGAAATATTTGAAACAAAACAAAGGTCAAATCAGCCTGTCGAATTTATTCCATGAGTGTTATATTGTTTGTTTAATAAATGACAGCTGAATTAAATCTAAAAACATTTGTTCCTATAATTCCTAAAAAAAAGTATTTAATGCGTAAAAAATTCCTTTTCCAATTATACACAACACACACAAAGTTTATTTCATATATTTTATCTCGTTAGTATAAATAAAAAAGCAATACAAAGTAGTATTATAAACCTTTTTTTTTTCATGAAATGGCAAATATTTACATTCATTTTTGTTTGTTCCATTATGTTCGTCATTGAATTTTTTTTATTATTTAGCAATTACCAGAATTCAATTTAAATAAAAAGAAAAAAAGTTGTATTTTATGTTACTTATTATTGCTCTTAAGGTTAATTAAATATGAACATAATGGGTATTGCCGATTTTCTTAAATTTAAAGATTACCTTCGATCAGAAATATATAAAAATATATACACTAAAGAACAAAATGAGATAACTTCTAATCAAATTTACAGTTGTTGAGACCCGGAGAGGTAGCAGGAGAAATACAGGTGAGGCACCCTGCCAATGAATCTCAAAGAAATGGGTTTATTTTAGTTTTCATTAATTTCGCTGAGCCATGGCACAAATAAAGAACGAGATTATAATTTTTAACCAAACAAATAATACATTTTAACCGACATTAACGAATAATACAACTTTGGTGCTTACATTTTGATTAAAATTTAAGACAATGAAAGAAATACAATAGAAAGTTTCACGTCTAAAAATGGAAAGAAAATGATCTGTTTAGTTTATATTTAAGTTCAATCTTATGCTTAAATTAAATTAAATTAAACCATATATTTACACACACAGTCCCTAAAATTTATGCGGACACAATTTTAGCAAATTGGACCTACATTTTTCAGTTAAGCACACATATATCTTTAAGAATATACACAGATATATATATATATACATACATAAACATGTGCTATATATATACATATTTATTTTTTACATTATTATAGAAAAAAACAGCACGTCCTGGAGAAATGGGTGATTCTAAACAGGTCTCTTATTTAAATATATATTTTCTAAATCTCGTAGACTAAAAAAGTATCTAATAATATGAAATCGAGCTTTTATTTTAAGTGTAAATTTGCATTTATTTTTGATATAATACAGAGGTGATAGTATACACCCACCCTGTTTTTAATGGGCGAAAAAGGCAGCTACTTTAGCCAGTTTTGGTTTTCATATTTTTGTTATTTTATAGAATTCATGTTAGTACATTCAATGCGACTGGTTAATTCTTGAATTTTTTATCAAATTTTTTGAATGTGCTCAACATTGTAGATTAAATTTGTGTAAATATTCATTTCTTTTTAATTTAAGTTTTTCATTCAGTTGAAAACAATGTCAGTGTAATATAATCATTCCAAACGAATGACCACATTGCTATGAATAATTTCGAATACTTTGTGGCGTATATTGGGCCATCGGATTACTATTTGGATTGAAAACTTTGGTATCAAATTTGGTATTACAAAAAAATCCTTCTAGACATTCAAAAAAGGTGAATCCATGGCCGGTAATGTTATAATTTTATACACCTAAAACCTTTTCTAGTAAAATTTGTTATTCTTATAGCGATTATTTTAATTATATGTATATGTTAACTGTTAATAACGAATTAAATTAAATGTATATATTGTATTTTTCTTTCTTGAAAATAGACGTGTTATTTTGGATTCAGTTTATACAAAAACGTAGACTATTGAAGTGTTTAATAACTTGTTTTTAATTGATTTATAATTGGAATTGCGTGGGAGTTACTTCTTAAAACAAAAATAAAAACAGAGACACACATGAAAGGTCAATAAAAAAAGAAGTTACTATGACAACTTTTCAAAGTATTGAGGATTATAAAATTATTTAGTTTTATGTTCCTTCTGCTTACTCTTCTAATCCTAACAAAAAGTTTTTATACTTATAGCTCAAAGCAGTATTATACTTACAAATACTTAAAAGTGCAGTAGATCTTGCATGATTTCTCACTTTTTATGTTTGCTTATATGTATGTAATTTCAAAATTTTTCTTTTAGTTAATACTGGTTTCTTACTTTTTCAAATCCATAGTCTGATTAAAATTATATTTTTATTGTTTTACTTTTAGTCTTATATCAAATTATTAGTTCCAACCAAACTTTACATAAAATTTCGTTTTATTTATACAGCATAAGCATCGCTCACTTTATTTAATATTTTAATGATGGCTGCAATCAAATATATTTCTAAATACCACTATAACTGCAATATATTTTACTTTTATAGCTCCTTCAAAAAGATTCTCTATATTCTTCACTTACTCTTTCTCTCTCTGTTTCTGCCAGCAAGCTTATACCTTATACAACTCATAGTTAATTTAGTATAAAATTTATTTTCATTGTTAAATCTCATAGTATGAAATCGTTTTTGTAATTTTTATGTCTTTAAATATGATCTCTTATGTCATTGCTTTTTTTGTTTTCGTTTAAACGTTTTTGAAGCTGTTTTAATGTTGTTAATTCTCTATATATTTAAGGTACAGCGGCGTTTCAAAAAGTTAAGACAAATCAATAATTATTACCTTTTGTTTTTTTCTTTTTTTTCATTCGTTCGAATTAAAAAAATGTGTTACGTTGACTTTTTATGTTACACGTGACGTTGTCGATTTTGCATTAATGTTTGCATACCAAACTACAAAACACACACTCAAAAAAAACCTCTATTAATGAACAATAGAGGAGAAGACCATCGGTCGATGTAAGACGACCTAGTATTCAAGACCTTGAAGAACTTATAAATAAACCATCGACACCATTGCATCCTATCGGGGATGGTGGCCCACCAACAATTGTTGATGTACAAGAATCTTACTCAGCCGTTGAAGGTAACCAATTAAAAAATAAGCGCAGAGCTAAGCTAAGAAAGTTCTGCTCTAATCAAAGATTCTGTTCTTTTTGTGCTTAAATTAAAACTCGCTTTTTCCTATACTATATTTTTCCAAGTTTTGTCGAGGTAATATATCATAAGCCCGTTTAATGAAAGAAACTGAAATATTTTTTTTTTAGATCTATGTGCTTTTTTATATAATGCTTACCAAAAGTATTCAACTGCTTGATTTTTGTTTTTTGGATGGTTTTCATTGTATAAAAATCATCAGCATGAATTTCAAATAAAAATTTTCAGACGTCGAATGCGTTTCCTATTCGAATACTGATTTGTTAAATTTCGAGATTTCTTGCAGTTTCTTGTGGCCTTGTTTAAAAATACATTATTCTTCAATTTACAGTCTATAAGGTTCTTCAAAGTAATCAGCCACAAAATTGTTTCTTTTAAAATGTTTCAAAATACTCTTCGTTTATAAACTTCGTATATAAGTCGTACATAAGAAATGTTCCTCATGATGTTCTTTGATGTTTGCTATGTTTTTTATGTACAAAATAATGCATGTTAAACATAGCCACATATCGTGTCACTTTGATCGAAATTTCGATTATTCTATCGCTTGCTCTACATACCTTCACAACTTTGAACGTTTTTACAATTTCATTGGAAAACTTTTTAACTAAGCTATTTGCTTGCTAACAAAAACAAAAACATTCAAGAACAAGCCGAACTGCTTTCAATTTATTTTTTAACTGTCTTACCTATTTCTTGGCTTTAATGAAGAAAACTGTGCAGCTTTACGTTTCGGCAAAGCATTTGACAAAAAAATAACTTGGAATTAAATAAAACTTCCAATTTTACCTCCAACAGACTCAACTGCTTACATGACGGTTAATGTGGAGGGCGCTCCGGCGCCCACCTTTAAATTCTACAAAGGTGTTTCTGAAATTATGGAAGGTGGCCGCTTCAAATTTCTTACCGATGGACAGACAAATTCAATAACCTTATGTATGCGCAAATGTAAGCCCAACGATGAGGGTAAATATAAAATTGTCGTGTCGAATATACACGGTGAGGATTCAGCAGAAATGCAACTATATGTATCGGATTCAAGCGGCATGGATTTCCGTGCAATGTTGAAAAAACGTCGTTATCAAAAATGGGACAAAGATGAGAAAGATCCCGATTGGGGTGACTTAAAGGAAACGGAAAAACCGTTACCAGCCCTTAAGAAAGTCGAAAAGGTACGTTCGGCTCAAAACATCCTCACAGCCCTATCCTTACACTATTCTTATAAAATCCTACACAGTTACAACCCTTTTAAACCCAAAATATATATCACTATTTCTAAGTTTTTAATTTAATAGGTTTTTTTGTTTACTATCTATTTTTTGATATAACACCAAGCCATAACATTAAAAAGTTTTTTTTCATAGCGCATGTTTCATTTTTCATAATACTACAAGCGCTATCATAACATTGGTGTTTTTTTTAATTTATTTTGGTTTTTGCTGTTTTTGTTTTGACTGATATGAAGATATACTTGGGACAAAGTTAATTGTTTTTAACTATATATTTCATAACAAAGTAACCCGATTTATGAAGATCAAATAAATTCATTGATTGTAAATAACATTTTGTATTGTATTTTTTTTTTTACAAACAATTCCCATACACATAATTTCTATGAAAATTTTTTGACTTTTAAAAGTATGCTATCATGGGTAGATAAGTTCGTCTGAACCAGTGTATGTGTACCAAAAAACACATAAACTTCAAATTTGCTTATACGTATTACAACGACAAAAAAAAATGAAACTAATAAGCAGAGCCGAAAGAATGAATTTCATTGATACTTGAGGTCAAAAAACTGAGCTGCAGTTTAAACACAATTTCTTCTTGAAAGTACAATTGAAGGGCTTGAATGGGGTGACATTTGTTTCATCGTTGTAACATAAAGTTTTAAAATCTTTTGCATAAAATTTTAGCTTTAGTTCTGTAAACTTCAAATTTGTCACTTAACCACTTCTGACTGTAAAGTAAATGCATCAATTTTTATACTATTCTGCTATTTTGTTTGATGGTAGGGTGTTCTATTTAGTAATCTTCAAGCATTTTGAACTGAAAAAAGTAAACATCTAAGACCATGCTTTTTTTCAAATTTTTTGTTTTACTTTTAACAGTTATGGTCAAATATAGTATCGGAATACTTTTTTCCTTCGAATAACTTTCTTTTCCAAACAAGTAGGACATTTATATCCTCACTCCACTTTGCTTTCCTTAAACACCATATGAGACATAAACACCATTGTAACATGTGTTTTATAATTCTCTTTCAAAATGTAAACCACACATTCCACATTCCAAATAAATACAAACAAAATATTGATATATTAGCCGCAATCATCACGTAGACCATCTTTAGCCGAACTGATACCAGATTGGCCAACACTGCATCCGTTTCGTCGAGAGGAGGTTCGACAATTCTTCAGAAGTAGACGTACTTAAAAAAATTAAACACATATTTTCCTTTTAAAAGCGAATGTGTATTAATTCCTAAAGAGTTTTCGTTTCCTTCTTTTGCAAATCTGTTGCTAGCTCATTGTGTCTTTCATTTTATGGTCTATCTTAATCCGCTTCACTATTTATTGTTAATGTTTTATTTTATATATATACATATATAAAACAGTAAATTCCATCTGACAAAGGGATTTACAAACAATGCTAACAACTCAAATTTTATTAACATATTTTTGCTCGAATCGAAAATGATTTTATATGCGGTAGGATATAAACAAACTTATAGTGTCAAAAAGAAGGATTAGAAAGCATTTAAACGTCTTTTTGCAGTTATCCGTCTAGTGTAATACAAGAGCACATTCAGATCTTCGTCAAGCCTTCAAAGAATGCAACGATAATCTATTATAAATTGAGAATGTTAATACTAATTTTGTAAAAATTTAAACTATTTAATTCTAAACATCTTGATTTGTTTTCTTTTTTAATTCTCAATTTGCACTTTTTTTAAGAAATGTTTTATTACTTATTATTATTGCGAAAATGATAATAAACTTTCAAGTCAAAATTCAACAAATATACCAAAAGTGAGGGAAAGCAAGAGCGAATTCTGAGGTCACTGGTTAATGAAATGCCAAGTAATGTGTTTACGTAGTACTTCCAATTCGTTTTCAAATAAAAAGTTTATAACTAATCTGAAATAATTTATTATATTAGAAAATGACTTCATGTGGAAGGCACTACATTAAATCGGGATATTTTTGATCGAATATTTCCCGATCAATAAGGAAATATACAAGCCGTAATCATGAAACGATTTGGTAACAATTATAATAATTAAAAGTGTTAATTATTCATCTTTGCAACAATCGTAGTTGAAAAAAGTTTCCTCGGCCAATATAATTCAAATGATGCGAACACTTGTTTACATGATATGAAGCATTTTTATTGTTTTAAGAAATCGATTTAAGCTGACACTGCGCAAGCCCCGCTCAATCTTTAAATTTGACTTTCTGAGGAATTATTATTGTTATTATCATTATCATTATTATTATTATCATTATTATTATCATTATTATTATTTTTATTATTATTATTATTATTATTATCATTATTATTATTATTATCATAATTATTATTATTATTATTATTATTATTATTATTATTATTATTATTATTATTATTATTATTATTATTATTATTATTATTATTATTATTATTATTATTATTATTATTATTATTATTATTATTATTATTATTATAATTATTATTATTATTATTATTATTATTATTATTATTATTATTATTATTATTATTATTATTATTATTATTATTATTATTATTATTATTATTATTATTATTATTATTATTATTATTATTATTATTATTATTATTATTATTATTATTATTATTATTATTATTATTATTATTATTATTATTATTATTATTATTATTATTATTATTATTATTTATTATTATTATTATTATTATTATTATTATTATTATTATTATTATTATTATTATTATTATTATTATTATTATTATTATTATTATTATTATTATTATTATTATTATTATTATTATTATTATTATTATTATTATTATTATTATTATTATTATTATTATTATTATTATTATTATTATTATTATTATTATTATTATTATTATTATTATTATTATTATTATTATTATTATTATTATTATTATTATTATTATTATTATTATTATTATTATTATTATTATTATTATTATTATTATTATTATTATTATTATTATTATTATTATTATTATTATTATTATTATTATTATTATTATTATTATTATTATTATTATTATTATTATTATTATTATTATTATTATTATTATTATTATTATTATTATTATTATTATTATTATTATTATTATTATTATTATTATTATTATTATTATTATTATTATTATTATTATTATTATTATTATTATTATTATTATTATTATTATTATTATTATTATTATTATTATTATTATTATTATTATTATTATTATTATTATTATTATTATTATTATTATTATTATTATTATTATTATTATTATTATTATTATTATTATTATTATTATTATTATTATTATTATTATTATTATTATTATTATTATTATTATTATTATTATTATTATTATTATTATTATTATTATTATTATTATTATTATTATTATTATTATTATTATTATTATTATTATTATTATTATTATTATTATTATTATTATTATTATTATTATTATTATTATTATTATTATTATTATTATTATTATTATTATTATTATTATTATTATTATTATTATTATTATTATTATTATTATTATTATTATTATTATTATTATTATTATTATTATTATTATTATTATTATTATTATTATTATTATTATTATTATTATTATTATTATTATTATTATTATTATTATTATTATTATTATTATTATTATTATTATTATTATTATTATTATTATTATTATTATTATTATTATTATTATTATTATTATTATTATTATTATTATTATTATTATTATTATTATTATTATTATTATTATTATTATTATTATTATTATTATTATTATTATTATTATTATTATTATTATTATTATTATTATTATTATTATTATTATTATTATTATTATTATTATTATTATTATTATTATTATTATTATTATTATTATTATTATTATTATTATTATTATTATTATTATTATTATTATTATTATTATTATTATTATTATTATTATTATTATTATTATTATTATTATTATTATTATTATTATTATTATTATTATTATTATTATTATTATTATTATTATTATTATTATTATTATTATTATTATTATTATTATTATTATTATTATTATTATTATTATTATTATTATTATTATTATTATTATTATTATTATTATTATTATTATTATTATTATTATTATTATTATTATTATTATTATTATTATTATTATTATTATTATTATTATTATTATTATTATTATTATTATTATTATTATTATTATTATTATTATTATTATTATTATTATTATTATTATTATTATTATTATTATTATTATTATTATTATTATTATTATTATTATTATTATTATTATTATTATTATTATTATTATTATTATTATTATTATTATTATTATTATTATTATTATTATTATTATTATTATTATTATTATTATTATTATTATTATTATTATTATTATTATTATTATTATTATTATTATTATTATTATTATTATTATTATTATTATTATTATTATTATTATTATTATTATTATTATTATTATTATTATTATTATTATTATTATTATTATTATTATTATTATTATTATTATTATTATTATTATTATTATTATTATTATTATTATTATTATTATTATTATTATTATTATTATTATTATTATTATTATTATTATTATTATTATTATTATTATTATTATTATTATTATTATTATTATTATTATTATTATTATTATTATTATTATTATTATTATTATTATTATTATTATTATTATTATTATTATATTATTATTATTATTATTATTATTATTATTATTATTATTATAATTAATCATCGCATTTACCTTTGGTTGATTCCATTTGGTTTTAGTTAATCAGCAAATAAAATTTCTATTCTTTTCTTAAACCCAATTCTTTATGGGCTTTCTGCAAATTACAACAGAATGTATGTAAGATGTGTTAAATCAATTAATTTCTTTTCATGTGAATTTAAATAAGAGCTCTTCTTTTGTTTGTGTATGTTTGTAAATACGTTTGATGTATAAAAATATTCAATTTTATTTACAGCTTCATTAATACTATAAAATAATGCTTCTTTATTAAAATATTATTTTTTAATTTAAATTTATTATTTGCTTAGTAATCAACAAGGAGCTTCTGTCAACATTTCTAGATATCGTTCAATTTAATTCTTTTACTTAGCATTAGTTGTAATATTAATCATTGTTTTGAAACTGAATTAATTTTCAAAATAAGGATAGTATTACGTATCAAATGCAACTTGTAAAAAAAATAAGTTCCCAAAACATATAAGACCACAGAACCAATCCAAAAAATTTCTTTTCCCATTTTTGACAACGCTTTCTATAACAACAATCGTTCTACGTAATCGTCATTCTCAACAAATTACAAAACAAACACAGAAACAAGAATCGTTTTTGAGTCCACTCATCGATCAATTTGCTAAAGAAGGCAAGGATAAGAAGGTCGTCTTCGAAGGCAGATTTAGTAAGCCAAATTGCAAGCCAAAATGGTTTTTCAGGAAGGATGTAAGTACTATTAGTAAGAATTCTTATAAAGTACTATAATTTAAAGCACAGTATATTAATGTATAGTATATATATATCATAAATCGATTTCCGAGGCATTCGTTTGCATTTTATCAGAAATAATCTTTTTAAGCATGATCCTCTTCCAGGTGATGGTGATCTTAATGCTGGATTTACATGCATCTGCTAGTAATGAAGTTCAGAAAAGTAAAGCGGGTTATAGATTATAAAGCACAAAAGTTAAAAAGAGAAACTCGATATCGCTTTTCAAAGAAATTTTTGATTTTTTCTACTGTCCTATTTCAACAATTTTATTTACTATTTTTCTTTTCTTAATAATTTTCAATAAATATACTGGCACTTGAACGAATAAAATTATGGCTGCAGATGAAGTTCCTATACTGCAGATGAACAAATTACTCAGCACCCATAATTTTTCATCTGCATCCTATTCCTTAGGAAGTGCAGACGCCTGCACTTCATGGTGTCTTTCCTCTCTATGAGACCAGTATGAATTTTATATCTTCATGCATGTAAATCCACCATAACTGTTGTTTAACAAGATTAAAGTTTCTCAGACGCTTTTGGTTGGATTCCACTAAAAGTTTATATACATAGCCAGCGTCAATGAAATGAGGTATTTACTATCCGTTATCCGTTATATTAGTGCCGCTTATTTAATGGAGCCGATTTATGTAGGGGAAAAAAATATTTGGAAATGTTAATTATTCTATTAATGGAGATGCTCCAAGAACTTACAAGAGTAAGTTTAAATTTGCTCATGTTGACATTTATTTTTCTAATAAAAGTAAAATACTTTATAGACGAAGCTTAAGTACATTGCACTAATCTGCAATATATATCACACTCGAGCTTGTTGTACTATATTTATAATTTTGACTGCGCGATGAAATTTTTTCTAATTTGAAAAGTCTAACCAAATCGAATTTAGTGGGAACTCAAGTCGCCTCGGAAATCTTGATATCTTTAATGAAAATATTAATTGAGAGTAGTCGATCTAAGGCGTTAGTTACCTTCATTTAACTAGAACGGATAATTTTAATCTTGTGTTTTCAAAATATGCAACAACAAGTAAAACGTAGAATGCTCCAACTTTTTTCATTTCAACTTAGAGTTACATCTGCCTAGTTATAATCCGATTAATACAAATCATAAATGGCCTTAAATGTGCTTCTCAGAAGATCAAAATAAAATGAGGATCTTGTGCCTTTTGCCAAAGTGGACTTTCGTCAGGCTGTTACTATAAAGATTATAACCGCTTTCAATCGACTTCTGTCAAAATATTTGAGCTTATTGGTTATTTGAGATCAAACTTACAAAGAGTCAACAATTAATGTTTTTCGTATTCCACAAATAGGAACTTTTTACTGGCAGCAAATGCAAGTTCAAGCAGGAACTTGAGAGCTACCAGCTGATTATTATGAATCCAAAAGTAGAGGATAGCGGCAAATACACTATTGAAATCGGCGGCGTCTCATCGACCGCATTCCTCAATGTAGAAGAGGCCGATCCTAGCTATACGTTCACAAAACCACTGAAAAAGAAAATTGAAGGCTTTACTAAACATGAAACAGTTCTTGAATGCGCTGTTAGTAGTTCCATGGCAAATGTATCATGGTTTAAGGATAACGAAAAAATCGAAGGCAATGATGCCCGATATCTTATTGCAAAGGATGTTAACGGTAATTTGAAACTCATAATCAAGGAATGTGTTCTTGAAGATGCAGGAAAATATTCTTGCCGTCTTGATCGTCAACCAGACAAGACCGACACTACTGTTAAAATTGTGGAGTATCCTTACAAATTTGTAAAAGTGCTTAAGTCATTGCAATGTATTGAAAAAGATACAGTTACATTAGCATGTGAACTTGATGATGCAACTGGAGATGTTCAGTGGTTTAAAGGTGATGAAGAAATCAAACCTGGTGACAAACGTATGCAGATTGTAAAGGAAGGCCGAAAGCGAAAGCTTATCATTAAGGACTGCAAGGTGAGCGATGCTGGATTGTTCAAGTGTACCACCAATGCCGATAAAACTGAGGCTGAGATCCTTATAAAATGTGAGCTACCTGCTATGTGTATTTATACTTTAATAACAAAACTAATTTTTATTGGTATACAAAGACGAAAACCGCTTCAACAAGAAATTAAAGGACACTGCTGCCGTAGAACGTGAAAAACTTGTACTAGATATTGAATTACAAGATTCAACAGCCCCAGCTGATTGGAAATTTAACGGAGAACCAATTGTACCAAGCGAACGCATTGAGATTAAAAATTTGGGTGGCGGTAAGCACCAACTTATTTTTAGCGCATTGGACTTGACTGACGCAGGAGAAATTACTTGTGAGTCCGGTCAGTTGTCTTCATCATGTAAGCTGTCTGTAAATAAAGGCGAAAGCAAACCCGGCATTGATTGTCCAGATGAATTTGCTGGGCCAATCAACCAACCATTAGTCATTGAAGTACCATATAAAGGTAAGATGCAGCTCTGTTCTTTTCAAAAATAAATCACTCCCACTATTTGTACTTAATTTTTGTTTTTTCAAGTGTCCGGTACTAAACAAACTCCAGTTGAGGCCAAGCTTTTTAAAGATGACAAGCAATTGCCTGTTAAAGACGTTGAGGTTTCAGTTCAAGACGATAAAGTAGTTTTCAAAATTAAAAAACCAACTCGTGATCAGTCCGGCCCTTACCAAATTAAATTATCGAATGCTCAAGGGGAAGATGTAAGAAATGTCAACATAATCATGCAAGATGTGCCAACACCACCCCGTGAAGTTGATGTTTCTGACATATTCCAAACCTCGTGTGTTGTTTCATTTAAATCACCGGAAGACATGGGTGGCGCTCCCCTTATAAAATATATAATAGAAAGGCAAGATTTAAGCAAGAAACAGCAATGGGAAAATGTCGCTGAGGTTCTACCGGATGAACCATTAAAAAAAAAAATTGAAGATTTGACACCAAAAAAACAATACAGATTCCGTATTCGTGCTGTCAACAAAATCGGTTCCAGTGAGCCAGCAGCATTTAAAAATGCGGTCTTAGCCAAAGATCCTTGGGATGAACCAGGGAAACCAAAGAATGCTGATGTTGTTGATTGGGATAAGGATCATGCCGATTTGACATGGTTACCACCAGATTCTGATGGTGGTGCTCCCATTACCGGTTATGTACTAGAGTACAAAGAGAAGTTCAGTAATGATTGGGTTGCTGGTAAAGAAGTACCTGCCGATTGTTTGGCCGCAACCGTTGATGGTCTAAAAGAAGGCCAACAATACGAATTCCGAGTCCGTGCTGTTAATAAGGCTGGTCCCGGCGAACCCAGTGACAGTACCAAAACGATAATTGCTAAATGCCGATTTGTTAAGCCTTTTATCATCGGTGATGAACTGAAAAATATCACCGTCAAAAAGGGACAAACTATCAGATTTGATATAAAATATGACGGCGAGCCAGAACCTGTAGCTAAATGGGTTAAAGGAGAAGAACCCATTCTCATTGACGGTCAGCGTATAAGTGTTGATCAATACGATCGTAACTCTGCGATAACAATAAGAAAAGCTGTTCGCAAGGATACTGGAAAATATAAAATAGTTTTGACAAATAGTTCAGGAACAATAGAATCCGTTGCGGATGTAATTGTTTTGGATAAACCTCTGGCACCTGGAGGTCCTCTTGAACCTGAAGAAATTCGATCAGATCACATCAAACTGAAATGGCGTAGGCCTGAAGATGATGGTGGGTGTCCAATTACTGGATACGCTCTTGAGCGTATGGACGAAGACACCGGGCGCTGGATACCTGCTGGGGAAGTAGGTCCAGACGAGAATTCATTCAACTTTAAGGGTCTCACACCAAACAAAAAGTACAAATTCCGTGTTAAGGCTATTAATAAAGAAGGTGAGTCTGAACCACTTGAAACATCAGACAGTATATTAGCCAAAAACCCATACGATGAACCAAGTCGTCCCGGAAAACCGGAAATCGACGATTACGACAATCAATCTGTTACATTGAAATGGAAACGGCCTCCAAGTGATGGAGGGCGTCCAATTACTCACTATTTGGTTGAAATGAAAGATAAGTTTTCACCTGACTGGACAGAAGTTGCAAAGACTGAAACCCCAGAATGCGTAGCTAAAGTTGATGGGCTAAAAGAGAAAATGGTTTACCAATTTCGGGTTAAAGCTGTTAACAAAGCAGGAGCATCGGAGCCATCTGAGCCAACCGATAATCATTTATGCAAGCACAAAAATCGTAAGTCTTATTCGTTATTTATTTAGATTTAATCTTAGTATTTTAAGGTTGTGCGTATGAGCTTTTAAAAAAAAAATAATCACTTTTCAATGCTTTCAACTAGATTTCAGGTTGTAGTTTGATTATGTAAGTTTAAGAAAATATGTATAATGATATGAAGATAATCTAAGACCGTGTTAAGACTGAAAAATTTGAGACTAAAATTTTCCATTCAAATTACGGCTTAATGGATAAACTTGTGGCTTTGATCTAGGCGTTTTCTCAATGTGAGAAATACTTTTTTGTCAAACTAAGAGGATTTAAGTGTTCCTTGTTTGAATAGTTTTTCCCTGCTGTACCAAGTAACATACGAGTAGCACTGTTTACTTATTCTTCACCTCAGCTTAAAAAAACAACGGGATAATCAAGTTTGAAAACTCGCCCAAACGAAATTTCTACTACAGCTTTTAATTTTGTGTTTGACAGAGCGTTTTTAGTACGCTGTATCGATTTTATTAAATCTAACAAAACGCTTATATGATATCGAAATATTTTTTTTTAATGAATACGAGTAATTAATTTAATTATTTTTTTTGTTCCTTGCTAAACAAAAGTCAAACCTCAAATTGACCGCTCCACATTCAAGAAAGTCACAATCAAGACTGGGCGTACCCATAAATGGTCAGTTGATGTTATTGGTGAACCTGTTCCAACTCTTAAATGGAGTTGGCGTGATGACATTCCTCTGACAAATACAGATCGTATAAAAATCGAAAGTGTAGACTATCACACTGATTTTGTCATTTCAAACTGCGTCCGAAAAGATTCTGGTAATTATACACTCAAAGCACAAAACCGCAATGGCACCGATACCGAAACTGTTGAGCTTATTGTTTTGGGCAAACCAAGTTCACCAAAAGGACCTTTGTCTGTTTCTGATGTACACGCTAAGGGATGCAAGCTTGCATGGAAAAAGCCGGAAGATGATGGAGGTGTTCCAATTCAAGAGTACCAAATAGAGAAAATGGATACCGCTACTGGAAAGTGGGTGCGCGTAGGACGCTTACCTGGCGATAAAGATCCTCCAGAATTTGATGTGACTGGCTTGAATCCTGGATCAGAATATCAATTCCGGGTAACCGCAATAAATGCTGAAGGTGAATCGGAACCACTCACTACTCTTGTTGGTGTTGTGGCTAAGGATCCATTTGATGAACCAAACAAGCCTGGTACCCCAGACGTTGTTGACTACGACAACCACAGTGTTCAACTTAAATGGAATCCTCCACACAACGACGGAGGTGCCCCAATCGAAAAATACATAATTGAAAAGAAAGAAAAAAATAAACCAGATTGGGAAAAGGCAGGAGAGGTGGTAGGCAGCCTGACGGAAGTAAAGGTTGATGACTTAAAGGAATATGGAGAGTACCAATTCCGAGTGGTAGCTGTTAACAAAGCTGGGCTATCTCCTCCATCTGACGCCAGTAAAATGCAAACCATAAAATACAAAGCACGTAAGTACATTTTTCCTAATTTTTAAAAGAATTATAAATGTGTATTATACTTTTTTCTTTAGTGAAACCAAGAATTGATCGCACAAACTTGAAGCCATTTATCGTGAGAGCTGGAAAGCCCATTAAATACGATGTAAATGTTCGTGGAGAGCCACCACCAAAAATTACGTGGTATAAAAACAAAAAAGAACTTGCTTCTGAAGACAACGTGGAAATAAAAAATATAGATTACAATACGAAGCTAGCAATTATTGATTCTATTCGCAAGAACACTGGTGTTTACACAATAAAGGCAGTAAATGAACATGGTGAAGATGAAGCTGAAGTTGAAATCAACGTTTTGTCAGCTCCAGGTAAACCAAAAGGACCTCTTAAAGTGAAAGACATAACAAAAGATGGATGCAAGCTAAAATGGGAAAAACCTGAGGATGATGGTGGAAAACCAGTAACTGCCTATCAAGTAGAGAAATTCGACAAAGCTCAAGGTCGTTGGGTACCGGTAGGTCGGACATCTGGCAATGATACTGAGTTGGATGTCAAAGGCTTGCAAGAAGGTCATGAGTATCAATTCCGGGTAAAAGCAATTAATGATGAAGGTGAATCAGAACCGCTAGAAACGGAGCAAAGCATAACTGCAAAGAATCCATTTGATCCTGCTGGTAAGCCTGGTATTCCACTCATAGAAGATTACAACGAACACATGGTGAAATTGAAATGGGAGCCTCCAAAGAACAATGGTGGTGCCCCGATAACAGGATATATAATTGAAAAGAAAGATAAGTTCTCACCACATTGGGATGAGGCGCTCACTACTGACGTAAGCCTTTTTTGACGACGTTATTTTTCTTTTTATGTTGATTAAACCTTTTTTAAGGGACCTGAGCCACTAGCAACTGTTGAAGGGTTGAAGGAGGGCAATGTGTATCAATTCCGTGTCCGTGCAATAAATAAGGCCGGACCAGGAGAACCAAGTGATGCAACTGAACCACACCTTGCTAAACCACGAAATTGTAAGAGAATATTCCTTCAGGTGCTGATTCTCATGCGACGCTTGCTGCCTCCATTTGTTGAACAAAAACTAATATCAGTCGTGCCATGAAGCTATTCAATTAAAAAACACAAGTTTCAAACGAAATGAGTTATTCTCAATGCTTAATTAACCGTACCTGCATAAGCTGCTTCATAAATGCTTTATTTAAAAAAAAGGGTAACAAGGCATTCAATTGATATCCCGTAGCCTTAAAATACTTCAGTTAGCTTAACCTATCATTTATCATAGCTATCTCTTGAACTATGACGAGAGAACCAACAAACAAAAATACAAAACATAATAACCAAAAAGGCTTATGCACATCAACCTTTTCTTATCACAAATAATTTCATAAATTTTTATAGAATACTGAAAAATACTTCAAAATTTCCCTGTCACCTCTTATCCTTTTCCCTCGAATCCTTTTTTTTTTTGGTTTATTTATAGTGAAACCAACAATAAATCGTGAAAAAATGAAGAGTATAAAGGTTAGAGCAGGCCAAATTGTTAAGCTAGATGTTGACGTTCGTGGGGAGCCACCTCCAACACTAACATGGTCTTTTAAGGAGAAAGAAGTACTTGCTACTGGAAATACTCGAATCGAAAACGAAGACTACAACACTAAGCTTACAATGTTGGATCCCACTCGTAAAGAAAGTGGAGTCTATACATTGCGCGCTGAAAATATCAACGGTGTAGATGAAGCTTCTCTCGAAATTTTAGTTCTTGACAAACCGGCCAAGCCTGAAGGTCCACTCGAGGTTAGCGATATCCACAAGGAAGGATGTAAGCTGAAATGGAAAAAACCCAAAGACGATGGTGGTGTTCCTTTGACTGGATATGTTATTGAGAAAATGGATGCTACTACCGGTCGTTGGGTACCTTGTGGACATGTTGACCCTGAGAAAACCGAACAAGAAGTTAAAGGCCTTGAACCCAATCACGCCTACCAATTCCGTATTAAAGCTGTCAATGAAGAAGGGGAGTCTGAGCCGCTAGAAACAGAGTCGGCAATTGTTGCCAAGAACCCGTACGACGTAGCTGCAGCACCAGGTCTTCCTGAACTGACAGATTGGGATGAGCATCATGTAAAACTTAAGTGGGAACCACCCATTCGTGATGGAGGTGCCCCTGTTACTGGTTATATTATTGAAGTTATGGATAAAGACTCAGGCCAGTTTGTCAAGGTTGCTGAAACTGAAGGGCCTGTTTGCAAGGGTGTCGTTAACAAACTTGAAGAAGGTCAGCAATATAAGTTCCGCGTACGGGCAGTGAACAAGGCCGGCCCTTCCGAGCCTTCAGAGCAGACCAACTGGCATACTGCCAAGCCTAGATTCTGTAAGTCTTTTTTCTTTTTCTTAAAAAACTAGAACTACGAATTGTAAATCCATTTTTCGAAATAATATTTTAATTTTTAAATATCTAGTGAAACCTCACATCGACCGTACTAATTTGAAAGCTGTGGTTGTAAAAGCGGGTCTTTCAATAAGCCTTGATATTAATATTAAAGGGGAGCCAGCTCCAAATGTCGATTGGTTCTTCAAAGATGAGCCCATTGTTAATGATGACAATCTTCAAGTTAATAGCATTGACTATAATACAAAATTTTTTGTAATGCGTGCAAAGCGCATTCAAAGTGGCAAATACACAATCAAAGCCAAAAATGAAGTTGGCGAAGACATTGCTGAATTAGATGTGACAGTTTTGGGAAAACCAGGAAAGCCTCAAGGACCGCTTGAAGTCAACGATATCACCAAACATGGTTGTAAACTCAAGTGGAAGAAACCTGAAGATGATGGTGGTGCACCAATCGATTACTACGAAATTGAAAAGCTAGACCCACACACAGGGCAATGGTTGCCTTGTGGAAAAAGCTCAGAACCCGAAGCCAAAATTATTGGACTACAAGAGGGCAAACCATATAAATTTCGTGTTCGTGCAGTTAATAAAGAAGGAGAGTCTGAGGATCTTGAAACAGAAAAACCAATAATTGCAAAGAATCCATTTGATGAGCCAGACAAGCCTGGTAGGCCAGAACCTACTAACTGGGATAAGGACTTCGTGGATCTATCATGGGCTCCTCCAAAAAGTGATGGGGGCGCTCCTATCCAAAAATACATCATTCAAATGCGAGATAAGTCTGGAAGAGCATGGACTGATGCTGCAACAGTTCCAGGAGATCATACCTCAGGAACAGTTACTAATGTAGACGAAGGCCACGAATATGAATTCCGCATTGTGGCAGTAAACAAAGCAGGACCTAGTGATCCAAGTGATGTTTCAAAATCTGTAATAGCAAAGCCCAGATTCCTAGCACCACGTATTGATCGTAAGAACTTACAAAAGAAAACGTTGCGTAGCGGCCAACTTTTACATATTGATGCTGTTGTAAAAGGTGAACCAGCACCTGTAATAACATGGACTTATAAAGACGTCCCTCTTAAGACTATGGACCGACTGAAAGTAGAAAACGAAGATCACAAAACTACATTTATAATATCAAAAGTAAGGCGGTCTGATAAGGGCATTTATACTGTAACTGCCAAAAACGATTCTGGAATCGATACAGTTGATTTAGAATTGGAAGTACTTTGCAAGCCTTCAACACCAAAAGGTCCACTTAAGGTAGACGACGTTACTGCTGAAAGCGTTCATTTGTCATGGGATAAACCAGAAGACGATGGTGGAGAACCAATCGACCATTACGTTATAGAACGAATGGACACGGAAACTGGACGCTGGGTACCTGTTTGTGTAAGCAAAACTCCCGAAGCGGAGGTAACAGGCTTAACTGATGGTAAGGAATACATGTTCCGCGTAAAGGCTGTCAATGCTGAGGGTGAATCGGAACCACTAACAACTGATTCACCAACCACTGCAAAGAATCCGTATCAAGCTGCCGATAAACCAGGTAAGCCGCTAGTTCAAGATTGGTCCCGCAATCATGCTGACCTTAAATGGAGAGCTCCAGATGATGACAATGGTGCTCCGATCACTGGTTATATCATTGAAAAAAAAGACAATCTTACAAATAAATGGCAAAAAATTCTGGAAACAAACACACCAAAGTGCGAGGCTCGAGTAAAGGACTTAATTGAAGGCCAGAAGTACCAATTTCGTGTTAAAGCATTAAATAAAGGTGGACAGAGTAAGCCATCAGAACCGTCCGATACAATGCTCGCTAAGGATCGCTTTGCAGCGCCAAAGATTGATCGCTCTAATCTAAGGGATATAACAATTAAAGCTGGACAGCACGTGCGATTGGATATCAAAGTATCAGGCGAACCACCACCACACAAAATATGGTATCATAACAAGGCTCGCATAGAAGACGACGACTCAATTAATATTGACTTAGAACCATATCGTACGAAGTTTAGCATTCCAATTGCTAAACGTTCTCACACGGGCAAATACACGCTTAAGGCTGAAAATGATTCTGGTCATGATGAAGCATCAATTGAGATTACAGTTCTAGATAGGCCAGGCAAGCCTGAAGGTCCACTTCGTGTAAGTGATATTCATAAGGAAGGCTGCAAGTTGAAGTGGAATCCACCTTTAGATGACGGAGGCGTACCAATTGAATATTACATTGTCGAGAAAATGGATACTGAGACAGGTAGGTGGTTGCCAACGGGACGCACTAAGGAACCATATGCTGAGCTTAACAACCTCGTTCCTGATCAAGAATACAAATTCCGCGTGTTAGCTGTAAACACTGAAGGAGAATCGGAGCCACTTGAAACAGATAAGCCAATAGTAGCGAAGAATCCATTTGGTATAAAGTAAAACTAGTTCTGAATACTCAATTATAAATGTAATTTTTTTATTTAGACGAACCCGGAAAGCCCGGAACTCCAGAAGCCACTGATTGGGACAAGGATCACGTAGATCTGAAATGGAATCCACCGCTTAATGATGGTGGTTCACCAATAACTGCGTATGCTATAGAAAAACGTGAAAAGGGTACAGGTAAATGGGTAAAGGCTCTGGAAATAACCGCACCACCAGCAGGTGCCGAATGTAAGGCTACTGTTCCAAACCTCGATGAAAATGTCGAGTATGAATTCAGAGTTCGCGGAATTAATGCAGCAGGTCCTGGTGAGCACAGTGATAGCAGTAAATCTGTAGTAACAAAACCAAGAAAACGTAAGATATACTGAGATTTAACCATGACTTTATTATGATACCTATGTAATTCTATTAGTGGCTCCAAAAATCGATCGTAGAAATATTCATACGTATAATGTGAAGGAAGGGGAGCCAATCTTTCTGGATATTAAAATTATCGGTGAGCCTCCACCTGATGTTGTGTGGTCACACAACGGTAAATCTATACCCATATCATCACACCAAAGAATTGACAATGTACCATACAACACTAAATTTTTCAATGACCATCCTAAGCGTAAGGACACTGGAACATATAAAATTACTGCACATAACAAATATGGTCAGGATACTGCTGAATTTGAAATAAACATAATCTGTAAGTACTGAAACGACAAATTAAATAAAAAAAATTATTAATATATTGTTTTGCTTTAGGTAAACCTGGAAAACCTGAAGGCCCACTTGAAGTTAGCGACATACACAAAGAAGGATGTAAGCTCAAGTGGAAGAAACCAAAGGATGACGGCGGGGAGCCAATCGATGGGTATCTAATTGAGAAATTTGATCCCGATACTGGCATTTGGTTACCTGTGGGAAAGTCTGACGTTCCGGAATTTGCTGTAGATGGTCTAGTACCTGGACATGAGTACAAGTTCCGTGTCAAGGCGCTTAATAAAGAAGGAGAGTCAGAGCCTTTGGAAACGTTTGGATCAATAGTTGCAAAGGACCCATTCAGTAAGTACATAAAAAAATCCTCAAAAAGAAGTTTTTTTACGACTTAATTGTTATTTAAAGCTACTGCCTCGAAGCCTGGAGCACCTGAGCCAACCAATTGGTCTGCCAATCATGTTGAACTTAAATGGGCAGAACCTGCCAGTGATGGTGGTTCTCCAATCACCGGATACATTATTGAAAAGAAGGACAAATACAGTCCCATGTGGGAAAAAGCTTGCGAAACTGACGTCTCCATTCCAGCTGCCACAATTAATGGCCTAATCGAGGGAAATGAATATCAATTTCGTGTCATCGCACTTAATAAAGCAGGCCAATCAGAACCTTCTGAGCCAGGGAAGAATTTTATAGCAAAACCACGTTATTTGGCACCAAAAATCGATCGTCGCAATCTACGCGATGTGTCAATATCAGCTGGAACGCCACTCAAGTTCGATGCAAACATAATTGGTGAACCAGCTCCTAAAGTTGAGTGGAGATTCTCTAACTGCCCATTGCAATCCGGAAAGAATGTGACAATCGATAGCCCTGATTACTACACAAAACTGGTTATAAGGCCAGCAAGTAGATCAGATTCAGGAGAATATACTGTTACGGCAACAAACAGTTCTGGCAAAGATACCGTTACCCTGAATGTTGTTGTAACAGATAAACCAACAGCACCATTGGGACCACTTCAAATATCTGATATTCACAAGGAAGGTTGTCATCTCAAGTGGAAGAGACCGAAAGATGATGGTGGTACTCCAATCGAATACTTTCAAATTGACAAAATGGACCCAGAAACTGGTTGCTGGATACCTGTTTGTCGGTCCACTGAACCACAAGCAGACGTTGCAGGCTTAACGCCAGGAGGTGAATACATGTTCCGTGTAGTAGCAGTTAATGCAGAAGGTGAATCAGCGCCGCTTGTTGCTGATGAAACAATAATTGCCAAAAATCCATTTGATGAGCCGGGTAAACCAGAGAATGTGCGTGCAACAGATTGGGATAAGGACCATGTTGATTTAGCATGGACCACACCCGCAAACGATGGTGGATCACCGATTTCAGGATATATCATCGAAAAGAAAGATAAGTATGGTCAGTGGGAGAAAGCTATTGAAATTCCAGCCGATCAAAACAAAGCAACAGTACCTGATCTTATCGAAGGGCAGGCTTACGAATTTCGAGTTATAGCGGTAAATAAGGCTGGTCCGGGAGAGCCTAGCGATGCAACTCCTACAATAATAGCTAAACCTAGGAACAAAGCTCCACTTATAGACCGTACAAATCTTATTGAAGTTCGGATTAAAGCTGGACAAAACTTTGCATATGATATTAAAATTTCTGGTGAACCTGCTCCAAAAACAAAATGGATACTAAATAAGCGAGAAGTTTATCCAAGTGAACATATCAAGGTGCAACATGTAGATTATAATACCAAACTAGTTGTGCGCAATGCCAGTCGGGCCGATTCTGGAACATACACAATCACAGCTGAAAATATTAACGGCACAGATATAGCTGACGTTAAAGTAATTGTAATTGATAAACCAGCACCACCCAATGGCCCTCTCAAAGTTGAGGATGTGCATGCAGATGGATGTACACTAAAGTGGTCTCCTCCTGATGATGATGGTGGACAACCCATTGAAAGTTACGTCGTTGAAAAACTTGATGAAATAACAGGTCGCTGGGTCCCAGCTGGGGAGACTGACGGTCCAACTACAAAATTCAAAGTAGATGGTTTAACACCAGGACATAAATATAAGTTCCGTGTAAGGGCTCGCAACCGTCAAGGTATTTCAGAACCACTAACCACCCCACACGCAACAGAAGCAAAGAACCCTTACAATGAACCCTCAAAGCCGGGAACTCCAATTATCAAGGATTACGACAAAGACTTTGTGGAACTTCAGTGGGAAAGACCAGAAAAGGATGGTGGGTCACCAATAATAGGCTATGTTATAGAAAAAAGAGACAAATATAGCTCTGACTGGGAGAAATGTGCTGACGTTGATGGCGACATTACGACAGGAAAGGTTCCAGATTTAGTAGAAGGTGTAAAATATGAGTTCCGTGTTAGAGGCGTAAATAAAGCTGGCCCAGGATCTCCAAGTGATGCTACACAGCCTCACATTGCCAGACCAAAGAATTTACCACCGAAAATTGATCGTCAATTTATGATTGATGTCAAAGTGCGAGCTGGTCAAACATTCGATTTTGATGTACCTGTCATTGGTGAACCTCCACCAACTAAAGAATGGTCACATAAAGACAATATGGTGCTTAACACTGACCGAGTTAAAATTGTCAGTGAAGACTATCGCACCAAGTTAAGGATAATTGATGCCAAGCGATCTGATTCCGGGACCTACACACTTCTCGCTCGTAATATTAATGGCAGTGATAAAGCAAATGTTAGTGTGACTGTACTCGACATTCCATCATCTCCAGAAGGTCCTTTGAAACCAGACGATATTACTAAGAACTCAATAAGCCTTCGATGGCGTCCACCAAAGGATGATGGTGGATCTGAGATAACCCATTATGTGGTTGAAAAAATGGACAATGAAACATTACGTTGGGTACCCGTTGGAGAATGTGCTGATACTGGTATACGTGCTGAAAATTTGATAGAAGACCATGACTACAATTTCCGAGTGCGTGCAGTAAATAAACAAGGAGAATCATTGCCTCTTGCTACAACTCAAGCAATCACTGTTAAGGATCCATTCAGTCGTCCAGACAAACCAGGGCAGCCACAAGCAACAGATTGGGATAAGGATCACGTTGACTTGGAATGGACAGCCCCGAAAAAAGATGGCGGCTCGCCAATTACTGGATACATTATCGAAAAACGCACCAAATTTGGGCCATGGGAAAAAGCCATTGAAGTTTCGGGAAAACAAACGAAAGCTACAGTGCCTGATTTGCTTGAAAATGAGCCATATGAGTTCAGAGTTGTTGCTGTTAATAAAGGAGGGCCAGGAGAACCTTCTGATCCATCATCAACTATTGTTACTAAGCCTAGGTTTAGTGCACCATTCTTTGATAAAAAACTTTTGGAAGATATAACGGTCCATGCTGGAAAACGCCTGGGATGGGTTCTTCCAATCGAAGCCTCTCCACGTCCAACATTTTCATGGCTTTTTGATGGCAAACCCATTGAACAAACGTCTCGTGTTGATATGTCATTATTCCAAAACGAGCTTACTTTTGAGATCCCATTTTCAGCTCGCACTGATGCCGGTCGTTACACTCTTAAGTTGAAGAATGAACATGGTGAGTTTAGCGCTTCTGCAAACGCTACTGTTCTTGATCGACCCAGCCCACCAATTGCACCACTTGATATTTCAAAAATAACAAAGGATGGCTGCCATTTGACTTGGCAAATTCCGCAAGACAATGGAGGTTCTCCAATCCTTCATTACGTAATTGAAAAGATGGATATGTCTCGCGGAACGTGGTCAGATGCTGGTATGAGCACACATCTAGTACATGATGTTACTCGACTTACTCACAAAAAGGAGTATCTATTCCGCGTGAAGGCAGTCAATGCAATCGGGGAGTCTGAACCACTTGAAGCTAGCAAGAGCATTATTGCTAAAAATGACTTTGACGAACCCGATGCACCAGGAAAACCAGATGTTACAGATTGGGACCGTGATCATGTGGACTTGCGTTGGGCTGAACCGAAATATGACGGTGGTGCACCTCTTACTGAATACATTATTCAAAAGAAAGAAAAGGGAACCCCATACTGGGTGAATGTAGTGCACGTACCACCAAACAAAACAGCAGCAACAGTACCAGAGTTGATTGAAGGGCAAGAATACGAGTTCCGTGTTATTGCTGTAAACCCAGCGGGTCAATCTGAACCATCCGAACCATCAGACATAGTAACAGCAAAAGCTCGTTTCTTGGCGCCAAAAATAATCACACCACTTCACGATATTCGAATAAAGGCAGGATTAATATTCCATATCGATATTGACTTCATTGGGGAGCCTGCTCCCGAAGCCATCTGGAGCCGTAATGCAATTCCACTAGCAACTAATGAACGAACAACACTTACTTCAATTGGTCATCATACAGTCGTCCATACTGTCAATTGCAAACGTGAGGATTCTGGAACGTATCATCTTTTATTGCGAAATGATTCAGGAGTAGATGAGGGATCATTCCAGTTGATTATTCTTGATCGTCCGGGTCCACCTACGGGACCAATGGAATACGAAGAAATAACAGCTAACTCAGTTACTGTATCATGGAAACCACCAAAAGACAACGGTGGGTCAGAGATATCAGCATATGTTATTGAAAAACGTGATTTAACCCATGGTGGTGGCTGGGTACCAGCTGTGACTTACGTCAATGCAAAATATAACCACGCTGTTGTTCCACGCTTGTTGGAAGGTACCCAATATGAGTTCCGTGTAATGGCGGAAAATCTGCAGGGACGTTCTGAACCTTTGGTTTCTGATGAGCCAGTAGTTGCAAAGAATCAATATAGTACTCCTGGACAACCTGGAAAACCGGAACTTACCGATAGCGACAAGGATCATATTTCTATTAAATGGAAGCCACCGATCAGCAATGGTGGATCATCGATTATTGGATATGACATTGAACGGCGAGACAAAGCAACTGGAAGGTGGATCAAAGTCAATGCTGAGCCAGTTCCCAATAACTCCTACACTGATGATCGTGTAACTGATGGCCACCAATATGAGTATCGTGTTTCAGCAGTAAACGCTGCCGGAAATGGTAAGACTTCTGAACCTTCAGCAGTCTTTTCGGCTAAACCGATGCGTGAGAAGCCCCGTCTATTTTTGGATGGCCTGGTTGGACGGAAGATCAAAGTACACGCTGGAGAGCCTATTTGCATTCACATTCCCATCGCTGGTGCCCCAATACCAAACATTGAATGGGCAAAGTCTGGAGTAAAGTTTTCAGAAACCAATAAGATTTCATATCACACAACTCCAGAAGAAACTGTATTCCGTATAGAAGATTCTGTCAGGGCAGATGCAGGCACTTATAATGTTACTGCAACAAATGCTTTTGGTAAAGATAGTGCTGATATTCAGGTAATTGTCGTTGACAGACCAGACCCACCACAAGGCCCACTTTCGTTCACTGAAACTGCTCAAGACCATGTTTCGCTGTCATGGAACCCACCGAAAGATGACGGTGGTGGCGAAATAACTGGGTACGTTATAGAAGTTTCAGAGTTTGGAATGGATTCATGGCGCCCAGTACCTGGATACTGCCCAAAAACTGCTTTCACAGTGAAGGGACTGACCGAAGGAAAGAAATACGTATTTCGAGTAAGCGCTGAAAACATTTATGGCGTTTCAGAACCATTGGAAGGAAAACCTGTTGTCGCCAAATCACCATTCGATCCACCAGACGCACCAAGTCAACCAGAAATTGTTGCGTACAGTCCATCATCAGCTTCCCTCGAATGGCATCCACCGGAGTACTGTGGTGGTAAGCCAATAACAGGATACATTGTAGAACGTCGTGAACGTGGAGGTGAATGGATAAAGTGCAACAACTATCCAACTCCAAATACTAGCTACACGGTTCAAGATCTACGCGAGGGATCAAAATATGAATTCCGCATCACAGCGGTTAATGAAGCTGGACCGGGGAAACCATCTAAGCCTTCAGAATCAATGACAGCTCAACTTCAGCGCTATCGACCAGATCCTCCTGATCCACCAAAAGCAGATCGTATTACAAGAAATAGTGCTACTCTGTCATGGAGAACACCTCGCAATGACGGGAAATCGAAAATAAGGGGATATTATCTAGAAATGAAACCTAAGGGTTCAAAAGAATGGAAGCCAATCAATGAAATTCCTATTCATAACCTATTATATACTGTTCCAGACCTAGAGGAAGGACAAGAATATGCTTTCCGAGTCATTGCTGACAATGAAGTTGGTCGATCTGATCCGTCAAAACCTTCGAATCCAATTATAATCGGGGAACAACCAAACAAGCCGTGTATGGATTTAGGGGGGGTGCGCGATATCGTTGTTCGAGCTGGAGAAGATTTCAGTATTCATGTGCCATACATAGGTTTTCCAAAACCAACTGCAACATGGCACGCTAACGACATACTACTGGATGAAGATCAACGTATGTTCCAGAACCTAACTGACGATGCTGCGAGCTTTGTTGTCAAAAACTCTAAACGAAATGACTCTGGTCAATATCGCTTGCAACTTAAAAATCCATCAGGTTTTGACACCGCGACTATAAATGTGAAAGTACTTGATCGTCCCAAGCCTCCAACAAACATAAGAGCAGATGAATTTGCGGGAGACGCTCTAACATTATACTGGAATCCACCAAATGATGACGGAGGATCGCCAATTACCAACTACATAATTGAAAAGAAAGAAAAAGGAAGCCCAACGTGGTCCAAGGTCAGTAGTTACTGTACAGTACCATTCGTCAGAATTCGAAATCTTACAATTGGAAGAGACTATGAATTCCGTGTTATAGCTGAAAACCAATATGGACAATCTGAGCCTGCCTCGACTGAACAGCCAATTCGCGCCAGACATCCGTTTGATGTCCCAGGAGCTCCTGGAATTCCAAGGGGTATTGATTCTTCCGAAGATTCTATAACAATAACTTGGGCGAAACCTCGCCATGATGGTGGTTCGCCAATTACAGGATATATTGTTGAAAAACGTCTTCTTTCGGAAGATAAATGGACTAAAGGAATTCAAGCTCACTGTCCAGATCTTACGTGCAAAATACCCAGCCTTATTGAAAGTCATGAATACGAGTTCCGCGTAGCAGCAGTCAATGCAGCCGGCCAAGGACCTTTCAGCTCATCTTCGGATGGAATCATTTGTCGGTCACCACCAAGTGCGCCAAAGATAACATCGGATCTAAAAATTCGTGACATTATTGTATGTGCTGGTGAAGAATTCCGTATAACAGTTCCTTTCAACGGTAATCCTAAACCAAAGCCCTCGTGGTGTGTTAACAACAAGGAAGCTTTGCAGGATGACCGCATTAAGTTTGAAACCACGGACTATAACACCGTTTACCACAACAAGAGCTCTAAGCGATCTGAAACTGGTTCTTATCAAATTACCTTAACCAATTCAGAAGGTTTTGACACCGCTGCTTGTCATGTTACCGTTGTTGACAGACCCGGTGCCCCACAAGGGCCACTTTTAGCCTCAGATATTACACCAGACACATGTACACTTTCATGGAAAACACCCCTTGATGATGGTGGCTCACCAATAACTAATTATATCATAGAAAAAATGGACAACAACGGTGTTTGGGTTAAGGTAAGTAGTTTCGTTCGAAGTACACATTATGATGTTATGGGACTAGAGCCAGGTCGCAAGTATTACTTCCGTGTCCGAGCTGAAAATCAATATGGCTTAAGTGAGCCACTTGATTCAGAAGAACCAGTTACTGCTAAATACCAGTTCACTGTTCCAGAAGCTCCAGGGCAACCAAAGGTCATTGATTGGGACTCTGGTAATGTAACGCTCATATGGGACCGTCCATCATCAGATGGTGGCTCTCGAATTCAAGGCTATCAAATTGAATATAGAGATGTTGCCAATGACACTTCATGGAACACTTATGAATTCCTCATAAAAGACACGAAATATCAGCTTTACAATTTGATAAATGGACGCGAATATGAGTTCCGTGTGAAGGCAAAGAATGCTGCTGGATTTAGTAAGCCATCACCTCCATCGATGAAGTTTAAGCTGAAGGGCAAATTCAATGTACCATCTCCACCAGGAACACCCCAAGTTGTTAAGGTTGGCAAGAACTATGTTGATCTGAAGTGGTCCAAGCCTGGGTCTGATGGCGGCTCTCGTATTACAGGGTACGTTATTGAACGCCGGGATATTGGAGGAGCTATTTGGGTTAAATGCAATGACTACAATGTTCTTGATACTGAATATACTGTCATTAATTTAATTGAAATGGGTGATTATGAGTTCAGAATTTTCGCATTAAATGCAGCTGGACGTTCAGAACCTAGCTCATGCACCATGCCTATTAAGGTTTGTGAAGTTTTAGGTGGTGAGAAACCAGAGTGGGTTACACGACTTCAAAATCGCGTTGCACCGTTTGGCAAATACTTTATGTTGCAATGTCAGGCCAGTGGTAAGCCGGAACCAACTGCAAGATGGTTGCGTAACGGCAAAGAAATTCAAATGGGTGGTCGATTTACATGTGATGCTAAGGAAGGTGTTTTCCGTTTACACATTTCTGATATACAATCTTCGGACGAAGGTGATTTCACGTGCGAAGCCATAAACTCACTTGGCTTCGTCCATACTACTAGCCATCTGAAAATTGGATCTCCTCCGGTAATAACCAGAATACCTAATGAACTATACTTACCTGAAAATGATAACGCAAAGATTAAAGTTTATTACACTGGTGATCAGCCAATGACAATAAAAATAAGCCGAAACAATGAAGTTTTGACAGAAACAACGAATTTCAAATATACAACATTCGACGATTATGTGGCCATTTGCATACAAGATGTTAACAAGGACGATGCTGGTGCATATGCTATAGAATTTGGAAACGAAAGTGGAATAGCAGTTGGAAACTTTGATGTTCGTATTACCGGTTTGCCAGGACCGCCTGTGGGCCCAATGGGTGTTTCAAATATCAGCAAACATTCATGTACACTTGCATGGCGTCTTCCAGCCTACGACGGTGGCTTACGTGTTACACATTACGTTGTGGAACGCAAGGATACAAGTTCATCACATTGGATAACCGTTTCAAGCTTTTGTAAGGATCTATTTTTCGCTGTACAAGGGCTCACAGAAAATCAAGAATATATCTTCCGCGTTATGGCTGTTAATGAAAATGGTATGGGTCCAGCATTAGAAGGTTTAAATCCAATAAAAGCAAAGGCGCCATTTGATCCACCATCACCACCTGGAATACCCAACGTCACAGAAATCGGAGAAGAGTTTGTGCATTTAGAGTGGAAAAAACCAGAATCAGATGGAGGAGCTCATATCCAAGGTTATTGGATTGATAAACGTGAAGTTGGTAGCTCAACCTGGCAGCGTGTGAACATTGCCATTTGCCCTACAACACAAATTAATTGTCCAAATCTTATTGAAGGCCGACAGTATGAATTTAGGGTATTTGCTCAGAATGAAGCTGGATTATCGAAGGAATCAACTGCTTCAACATCGGTGAAAATTGTCGACCCTAAGGCGGCTACACCACCATTGATAATCAAACCCCTGCGAGATGCTAATTGTATTCAAAACCACAACGCCCAATTTTCTTGTACTATAACTGGTGTTCCGAAACCTGTAATAACTTGGTATAAGGGTGCGCGTGAAATTTCAAACGGAGCTAGGTATCACATGTACGCTGAAGGAGAAAATTACTTCCTGACAATTAATGACATCTTTGGCGAAGATGCAGATGAATATGTTTGTAGAGCTGTCAACAAAGCTGGCGCCAAATCAACCAGGGCTTCTTTGGTTATTATGAGTGAGTATTATATATTTTTTCTATCGAATTCAATAAATGTAATCTTTCTAAAAACTTAAAGCTTCTCCTAAATTAAACGTTCCACCGAGGTTCCGTGACACGGCTTACTTCGACAAAGGCGAAAATGTCGTTATCAAGATTCCATTCACTGGCTTTCCTAAGCCACGGATCAACTGGATTCGGGAAGGTGAGGTTATAGAGTCTGGCGGACACTACCATGTGGAGGTGAAAGAACGCCATGCTGTTCTCACAATTCGTGATGGTTCAAAACTTGATTCAGGGCCTTATCGAATTACTGCTGAAAACGAACTTGGTTCCGATACGGCTATTATTAAGATACAAATTAGTGACCGTCCAGACCCACCAAGGTATCCAATGGTCGAAAACATTGGAACTGATTCTCTCTCATTAAACTGGAAAACTCCAGTCTGGGATGGTGGATCAAATATAACAAACTACTTAGTTGAAAAACGAGAACATCCTATGTCATCCTGGATTCGCGTAGGAAATACACGGTTTACATCAATGGCTGTAACTGGTTTAGCACCAGGCCATCAATATGACTTCAGAATATATGCCGAAAACGTTTACGGTCGCTCTGATCCCTCCGAGGTAAGCACTTTGATTACCACTAAAGATACAGGCAAAAAGAAGAAACAAGAAAAGAAATGGGAAATTGATGCTAATGGCAAGAAAATACGCGGAAAAGCTGATGGTCCCATCAAGGACTACGACTCATACGTTTTTGACATTTACTCAAAATATGTACCGCAGCCAGTTGAAATCTCACATGACAGCGTATATGACCGCTATGATATATTGGAAGAAATCGGAACGGGTGCCTTTGGTGTGGTGCATCGTTGTCGTGAACGCAGCACTGGTAATATTTTTGCAGCAAAATTCATTCCTGTATCTCATGAAATCGAAAAGGATCTGATTCGTCGTGAGATAGATATTATGAATCAATTACACCACCAAAAGTTAATCAACCTGCATGATGCATTCGAGGATGACGATGAGATGGTTCTCATTTTTGAATTGTAAGTACCTATACAGAAATTTTTTTTTAAATATTGTATGACCAAAAATATGTTCACCTTATTTTTTATTCATTCATAGTTTGTCTGGTGGTGAACTTTTCGAACGTATCACTGATGAAAGTTATACAATGACAGAGGCTGAGGTTATAAATTATATGCGCCAAGTATGCGAGGGTGTCAAGCACATGCATGAAAAGAACATAATTCACTTGGATATTAAACCAGAGAATATTATGTGTCAAACAAAAAAAAGTACAAACGTCAAGTTGATTGATTTTGGGCTCGCAACACGATTAGACCCTAATGAAGTTGTTAAAATTACAACTGGAACTGCCGAGTTCGCTGCACCAGAAATTGTTAACCGAGAACCAGTCGGTTTTTACACTGATATGTGGGCTCTTGGTGTTCTTTCTTATGTCCTGTAAGTATTAATTTTTTAAAGTTAAGACAGCTTCACAAATGGTTCAGTTCAACAAATCGTAAAACCACATACATAATAACCAAAAAAAATTTTTTTTTTAATCTAGATCATTATGTCATTTGTTTAGTTTGCTAACATATAATTTGAAAAGAAGTCTTTAAGTACGACAATAGGTTCAGAAAAAATTATTGAAATTTTTTTTTTCTTTCACCTGATTATCCGTTTCGTCCGATAGCTTGAGTGGACTCTCACCTTTTGCCGGTGAAAATGATATATCAACTCTCAAGAACGTCAAGGCATGTGATTGGGACTTTGACGAAGAAGCGTTCAAACACATTTCTGAAGAAGGTAAAGACTTTATCCGCTCACTCCTAATAGCCAACAAGGAAAAAAGAATGACAGCACATGAATGCTTGCTGCATCCTTGGCTAACTGGTGATCACAGTGATCGCACACAAAAGATTGCTCGTGAGAAATACCTTGCATTCAGAGATAAACTACGAAAGAAGTATGAGGATTTCAATAGATATCTTCTGCCAATTGGCCGATTATCGGAATATTCATCTCTACGTAAACTTCTTATGGAAAAATACAAAATTCACGAGACATCTATCGACCGACGTCAAGCAGCTCCTCGGTTTGTTATCCGTCCATCATCACAGTTTTGCTATGAGGGTCAAAGTGTTAAGTTCTACTGTCGCTGCATTGCAATTGCAACACCAACACTTTCTTGGTCACATAACAACCAGGAGCTTCGACAGAGTGTAAAATATATGAAGCGATATTCTGGTGATGATTACTACTTCATAATCAACCGTGTCAAACTTGAAGATCGCGGAGAGTACATCGTTCGTGCTGAGAATCACTATGGCTCACGAGAAGAAGTCGTGTTTCTTAACGTTCAGCCATTGCCGAAACAGTTACCCGTTTATCGTCACGAATCAACGCCTGTCCGAAGACGTGAACCACTACCATACACATTTTGGCAGGAAGAATCAGAGTCGGCACCTAGTTTTACATTCCTATTACGTCCGCGTGTCATGCAAGCTCGTGATACATGCAAATTGCTTTGCTGCCTGAGTGGAAAGCCTGTTCCCACAGTCAAATGGTACAAAGACAAACGCGAACTCAGCAAATACGAGTATTCAATGACACATTCAGATGGTGTAGTCACCATGGAAATTATTGATTGTAAGCCGTCAGATTCAGGAAAATATACATGTATTGCAACCAATTGCCATGGTACTGATGAAACGGAATGTGTAGTTATTGTAGAGGGTAAGTTGAATCAATATAAAACTGTCTCTTGACAAGCTTTTACTACTTTTAAATCAAAAAGCGATGTTTATTTTTAAAATAATTCTGCAGTAAAATTTACTTAACTTAAATTTGCTATATGCAATTTTCATCAAATACCGTTAGAAACTAGGCAAACATCAAGCATACAACATTGACCGATAAAAACAAGAAAATCTAATTTTTTGGGAATTCCAAATAAAAATATATTGAGCTTGTACTTTTTTATTACTAAGCTCGAAATTTAAGTTTTAGAACAATATGCCATATAAAATACAGCTGACAAAAACTAACTTCATATCATACACTAGCAACAAAAAACATTAAAGCAAACACTTAAATTCGTATACTTAAAATTCTTTTAATAAAAAACTAATAATAACTTTCATATTTCATTTTATTTAAGGAGTAAAACGATTGTTTAAATGTCTGAAATGTAAAACAGTGGCTAGTCTACAGCTCTTACTTAAATGACGATTTAACTCGACACCTATGATATACATTTCAGAACGAGATCAGTACCAACCATTTTTAAAGTGTTTTTTATGCTTTTTTTTAATACGTCTCCATTTTGGTTTTTTTAAATTTGTTACTGATTTCTTTTGCCGTTTTCAATTATTGCAAAATAGATTTTTCCAAATCTGTAGCAAACGAGCAAAAACAAAAAGTTTGCATAGCGTTCGAGTAAAACCGCCAACTACAAAAATTGAAAAATTATTTATGTATGCTTATATATGTATTTATAAAATATAAGCGCACATAAAATTTTAAAGAAAATTAAACACACATAAATATCCTAATAAAATATTTTTAGGAGAATGGGTAACGCCTGAGCAGGCAGAACTTGCTCACAATTTCCTATATTCAGGAGGTAAAACATTCAAAAATTTTATTCACCTGCTACAACCCTTTTTTTGTCTTTTAATCCCACAATAAAATTAGCTAAAAATCATGTTGCTAAAAATAATATTTTGAGTAAATCAAAAGATGAAAGAAAACGATCCTTGAATGTGTTTGCTACTTTATTTATTCAGTTAATAATACTTTTTTGGTTTTTATTTATAATTTACAACTAAAACACTCTCCATAAAAATGTTAAGATATTTTTCGAACAAGACTTTTGAATTCACTTTTAATAATGAGCATTGTAGACTTTTTTAGTCAAATAATTCAAAATAATGTGAACACTTGTGTTCAAAATAATTTATCTTTATACGCATAAAACGCATGCACGTTTCTTGACATAGGGTACAAATAATGTAGATTCGAAATAATCTCGTAAGTAGATAGAATTTTTTTCCATTTAATTTATTTTAAATACATTGTTTCATGATAATTTTGAACTCTTGTACGGATTAAATCGTTCTTACTGTTGTACACTGTGCAGTGTGCATACTACTTTAACTTTGAAAAAATTGCATGAATCTTGCAGCAAAGAAATAGAATTTTCAAGAAAAAACCATGATTACGCATGATTACATTTTCAAATGCAACCCAGTTCTTTAAAAAAAACTTATTTTACATACTAATTGAGTGACTAGAGTTAAAATTTTGTTTGCATAAATATGTAGATACCTACACAAATATTTTTTATTTCGAAAATGTTCGCATATTAATGCTTTGAAACGTTTTCCACAGACCGAAAGTATATCGAACAGCCTATTAAACCAGCTCCACCACCAATTGTAACCGTTCGTCAGGTGACATCAAATGCAAATACCAACATAAGTTCTTCAAATTATTCCTCATCTTCCCATAATACATTATCATCATCTAGCAAGGTACGTACTCATAAGGTAGACAGAAACCCGATTTTTTATTGTTTTGTTTCTAGACTGTTAGCAACAACATAAGTTCCTTTTCATCAACAAACATTACGGATACGACAAGTACGAAAAAGAAAAAGTACGGATTGAATGCTCCAGGTTCACCCTCCAGATCACGAAGTGCAACAAAAGAATTAATACGTAAGGAAAAGAAAATACCAATTAAAGTGAAATGTTCTCTTCAAATCTTATTTCTAATCAATAGTGCCTCCTGATGACTCACTTATGTGCAAGCCTCAGTTTTCTAAACCTCTTAAGGATCTTACAATAAAAGATGGAGAACAACTGCTTCTAACGTGCACAGTAGTTGGCGACCCAGAGCCTCAAATTACATGGTCCAAAAACGGAAAAGGGATTTCTTCTTCAGAAGTTATGGATTTGAAATATAAAAATGGAGTTGCTACGTTGACTATTAATGAGATATTCCCCGAAGATGAAGGCATATTTACATGTACAGCGACGAACTCAATTGGTTCAGTAGAAACAAAATGCAAACTATCTATAAAACGTAAGTTATATACAGTTCATAACCGAAATTGAGTCATTTTTCATTGCATTGGATGGATATCAGCGAGTAAATTGCCTTCATCCATTTTTTTCTGTTAAAGTAAACTGCTACAAAGATATTTTGTAGTTCATTGCATTGGATAGCAGCGAGTAAATTGCCTTCATCCATTTTTTGTCTGTTAAAGTAAACTGCTACAAAGTTATTTTTTTCAACGAACTTACCCCGAGTATATTGTTATGGGTCCATCAAATTTTTCCAACAGTTTTTGTCCTGCAAAAAAACAAAAAAAACATGTTGTAACATATATGAACCGTTATAATGTTAAGAAAAAAATTGATAGTAGTTTTTCCCAGTGTCATAAACGATAAAATTTTACAAAAAAAAAAACATTGGTAAAAAAACGATTTTATATCATTTCAGCAATGGAAAAGAACTCAGCCAAGCGCACCACCAACGGGGATAAGCCTCCAAAAATAGCAAGTCACTTGGAGTCACGTTTTGTAAAAGATGGTGAAGCAGTAACTCTCGCCTGCCGCATAATAGGAGCAGAACATTTTGATGTTGTTTGGCTACATAACAACAAAGAAATAAAGCCATCAAAAGATTTCCAATATACTAATGAAGCGAACATTTATAAATTACAAATAGCCGAAATTTTCCCAGAAGACGCAGGAACTTACACATGTGAAGCTTTCAACGATGCTGGTGAAAGCTTTAGCACTTGCACTATCAATGTGCTAGTTCCAGGAGAAGAACCAAAGCAACCGACATTTAATAAATTTCCTTCCTCGGTTACGGTACAAGAAACAGAATCCTGTAAATTTGAATGTGAAACACAAGAAAGTCCACTGCAATTAACTTGGTTCAAAGATGGCAAGCAAATAGATGAAGCCAGTTCAAGATTCAAGTTCATCAAAGATGGAAACAAGTACTCATTGGAAATTGTTAAATGCACTGCAACTGATGTTGGCCAATACCAAGCAAAGGCTATTGGCAAAAAAGGCGAAACATTTGCTTCCTTCTCAGTAAATGTTTTTACAGCTGATTCTTAAATATAAAGGCATACCTACATATTCATATTACTTCAAAAATCTAAATATAAGCACGGTATCCCTTTCTTTACTGTTATTTTTACTGTTACTATTAATATTATTATTATTAATATTACTAAATTGATTATTATGATTAATTTCATTTGTTGGTATGTCCGAAATGTACATGTAACTATGAACCATTTCGCTAGTTTCTAAGAATGCTCGTTGGAAATGTTAGTTAGGCTTTCTATCTCTCTCGTTCATTGTTTAAAATATAAAAGAAAATAAAAAAATAATTAAATATACGTCTTTTAACCTACCACTCACCTGTTGAATACTTTCCAATTAAAAAAATGCACTTTTGGCAACAGTAATGGAGAAACAAATCTTTCCGTTCAAAAGCTCGAGCCGTTGTTACTTACTTTGTTTACATACATCCCCATACAAAAATTGCGTTTTCTTAAATTTTTCAAAAGCGAATTAAATACATTTGAAAGATACAAATCACTCGCGTGCACTTTTTTATTCAAGCTTTAATATTTTAAGATGCTTATAATTTAATCACTTTTGTTTGATTTTATATTTTATTTAAATTATTTAATCCGAAATCATTTCTTCTTTTTCCAATACAAATTGTATGGGCTGTCAAAACAACATCTCACTTTGTGCCCCAGCTTTTAGTTCCGAAACGACAGGCAGGTGGTGTGCAAACTCATGTTCCCAGTCACGTATTAAGCTGAATATAAAATTTTGTCAGTGAATTTAGTAACACCATTGACATATTATATATGGACTGCTAGTTGGCTCCTTAAAAGTGAAGCCAGCGATAAGCGACAGTGCTGCATCTTGGTTCAACTGGTTGTCGAATCTAGAACTAAACTAACACTTGAGTTTTTCGAGTTGTCAAACTGGCAGATGTTGTCTTGTCTTTTTTTGTTATTCTCGTGAAAGCATAAGTGTTTTTATTGTTGTTTGCACAGCAAACTTTTAGATGGCACCTAATTCTTGGGAAAAAATTGTAATGTTGCCGTAAATGGCGGACAGGGGAACCAAGAGGGCTAGTGTCGCTTGGCTTCAATATCTTTGCCAGTCTTATATGGAGATTACACTCAACTAGCAGTCCATATATAATATGTCAATGAGTAACACCACTTTGTTTTCGGATTTGAAAGCTGAAAATAAAGTGGTGTTTGTGAAGTCAGTTTGAGGACAGATGCCGTCGTGTGTGTGTGGTTTGACCTCTTCTTGTATCTCCTCTGTGCTTCAATCACAATCCGATTCGATTACCCGATCCTAAGTGGAAACCAGAGACAAGAAATTAATTAGATGGCAAACTTCACACACACATTGAAACTGCCTACAAGCTGATTTCACCTCTCCTACTTTGAGTACAGCTTCCACCATTGACTTTACACAAAATCTCACTATTTCCACTTTCAGTATAGCTTCCACCACTAAGGCCATGTCTGGCTGACTTTTCGGATCTTGAAAACGTTTTATAATCTTTAAAACCTTTTGTGAAAAATTTTGTTTTCATTTTCGCATTCCACTTTTTCAATATTCTTTTCGTTTAATATGTCAGATCAACAAAAATGTTCGTTTGATAATAGTAGATTTAGTAAGAATAGGGGAGTTTTTTCTAGCACTGCAGTTATCATAAGTTTTTATTGTATTTTATTTCAAGCAAACCATCTGTTAGAAACAGTGAATTAAATTAATAGTTTTCGATTGGAACTGTGTCAAAAATGTATGCTTAAGCTAAAATAAGAGTAATTACTATTATGACTATTATTATTATTCTTATCATCATTGCCAGTGAACAGTTACAAAATGCGATTGACATTATGTGCTGACTGCTAGTATTCACATTCATGCCTTTCCAAAATTTAACAAACATTTCAAAATTAGTTTAAATCGTGTTTTTACATACGACCTTTAAATCATAGCTTTTTAATAAGCTTGAAAAGGAAAAGTATGAATAAAAATAATAACAAAAAAAAAAAAAAACCTGACCATTTTTCAACATAGAGCAGTTCACACTAGAGATACATAGTTGGAAAGACTTTGATCTGAACGAACGCTTTTCCAACTTGTGTGATTTTGAACTTCGACAGACAATTCTGATAAAGTAAACTAGAAACTATTCAAATCGTGAAAAATTTCATATAAACCATAAAAATAGGGTATTTGATAACGGAAAAGTATGAAATAAAATATAATTTAAGTAGAATAAATAGTTTTGTATGCCAGAAAGGACTTGTTGCGCATTTGTCTGTAAGGTAAATCATATTTTTTGCTCCGATTACGTAAATTATTTGTAAAAATTTATTGAAAAGTAAAGTTAGACGACTAATTCGATAATCTGAAAGCTAGTAACAAAAGACCATCCAACTAACATCAAACCAAAGAAGAGACATAAAAAGGCGTTAGCATAACTTACACAACTGAATCCATCCACAGACTTATTTTTCAAACACCTTTTAATTTTTGGATTTCAAATCATCAATTTGATATCCGAATAAAAAGTGGTATGTGTAATTTCACTAATACTAATTTGAATTCTGCATTCTACACAGATAAATCTTGTGTAACAAAAGCAACAATATAAGCAAATTTAAGTTGTGTGGCAAGAGAAGTAAGCGGCTTCCTTTTTGTTCTATACCACTCTATTCATCAAACCAAGTCTGTCCAACTAGTTGAACAGTGTGAACTGCGCTAGTAAAAAGATATTTAAACGTCAAAGGAAAATATACTCACCTCACACACACTTTCATAAATTATTTACGCCATTTTTATCAGCTCTCACGTATTCACAGACAGAGGATGGATTACAAAAACAACAATGTAAACAAATGGTTGTTGCGGGGCAAGAGAAGTAAATGTTTGCCATCTAATTAATTTCTAATCTCTGGTGGGAACGTGGTAAATATTTGCCACGCTTGTATGAGTACTATTACACGGTGAAGTTTGTTGCATGAAACTGTTCGAACACCATAAGAGCAAAAGAGAACGAAAGTTCGAGAACAAGAGATGGACAATGAGCTACCCTGTGTCGCATGGGTTATGGTTTTGGTGAAACAGCTTTGACGTTTCATTTTGTCCTTGTTCGTGTTTTTGTTTATTCTGTTTCATTTGGTTCAATAATAAGTAATAAAACTAATACTAATGACTTTTTTGTTTTTCAATTGCCAATGAAAGAGGGTTTAAAGCAACCAGACACTAGTAGATAACTATTTTTCCCCAAAAACAAAAACACCGAATGAAAGATAAAGAGAAATGTGAAACTAGTTTCATGAAACTGGATTTCATCGTGTAATAACACTTGCGAGCTTGCGACACGGGATGGCAGAACAAATTCGAAGAAATTGCATGCAACAAATTTCACCGTGTAATAGTACTCTATGGAAATGTCATTTTACTAGCAGTCCATATGTAGCAGAATAATAACGAACAAGAGAGAAAACCATTACTTCTCTTGTCGCGCAACTTCCATTTGCTTACATTAGATGAGTTTCATTGAGAATCTCTATTCACTTCAGCAAAACATCGCACATGGGATAACAACAACTAAAGTTAAGTGAACAAAAATGTTCGAACAAAAAAATTCGATGTTTTGCGATGTTTTGCTGAAGTGAATACCACAGAGTAGATAATACAGAGTATCCACTTCCACCCCTTCAACCCGAAACACCCGCAAAAAAATTTTCAATATGGCGTCCTATTTCTGAGTTTGAGGCTCTGTGCTCACTAGTATGAACTGTAAAAACTTAACTAAACGCCTGCATCGGTATGAAATTTTTTACTAATTTTTGTCTTTTTCAGTGAAATACTGGTCAAAATGGAAAAAAAAGTTATTTCCTGCAACTTAAATTCATTTTTCTAAATTCTAGGCTGTATGAAAATTAAAAATTATCGATTTTTTTTGCAACCAAAAAAAAATTTTTTACTTTTCAAACTCAACTGACTTTGATCTGTGGGAAGTGAAGGCCAGTGTGGGCATCCGGTGCGGGCATCCGGTTTAGTTTAGCTTGTAGGCAAAACGCACTACCTTGCTGCAGTGGACTCTCTGGTTATACTCTGTGGTGAATACAGCAAAAAAAAAAAAACTCGGCTACTGTTGCTTTTGTAACACAAGATCTATCTGTGATACACGTATTCAGCTGAATATAAAGTTGTGTCAGTGAAAATACTAGCACCCCATTATTTTGACTGCTATTATACGGTGCAATTTGTTGCACGAAACTGTTCGAACACCATAAGAGCAAAAGAGAACGAAAGTTCGAAAAACAGAGATGGACAATGTGCTACCGTGTGTCGCATGGGTTATGGTTTCGTGAAACAGCTTTGACGTTTCTCTTTGGGTGGGTTCGAGAACCTATCGGATAGCCGTATCTTGGATACCTTTTTGAACGATCCAGATATCTTTTTCCAGATTGCTGCAGACAACAGTTGTGAAATATTAAAATTCGACTTTTGAAAATAGAAAACATTTAAAATGTCATTGCTAGACGATTATAACTTATTTTTTTCAATTTCCCATGCGTTTTAAAAGACTCTTATGCTGAAATAAATGCAAATGAAAAGAAATAAAAATAAATTTTCTATCAGCTGATCACTTGAATAGAAAGGTATACCAAAAATACTCGGATACCTTTAGATAGCTTTTTAGTTGAAATGGGTGTGTGACTCTGTTAAAACTTTAACACCTAAACAACAACAACAAGCTATCTGGATACGATTCTCGAACGCCCCCTTTGTCTTTGTTCGTGTTTTTGTTTATTCAGTTTCATTTGGTTCAAAAATAAGAAATAATACTAATAATAATGACTTTTTTGTTTTTCAATTGACAATAAAAGAGGTTTTGAAGCAACCAGGCACTACTAGATAACTATTTTTCCCCAAAAATAAAAACACCGAATGAAAAATAAAGAGAAATGTGAAACTAGTTTCATGAAACTGGATTTCATCATGTAATAACACTTGCGACACGGGATGACAGAACAAAGAAGAATTCGAAGTAGTTTCGTGCAACAAATTTCACCGTATAATAGCAGTCTTTCGGATTTCAAACTAGTTTTGAAATCTGAAAGTAAAGTGGTGTTTGTAAAATCAGTTTGAGGACAGATGCCATAGTGTGTGTATGTGGTTTGCCCTCTTGTAATCTCCTCTGTGATATGTAGTATGTCAAATGTCAGTGAACTGTACATTAAGATTTTTTCTGAGAAATTAAAAGTTATCTATTGGAAGTCGTTCTTGTTGACACCCCCTTATAAAACTATAACAAAATGGTGTGTAATTAGGTTGACTAAGCTTATGAAAATAATAAAATCCTTACAGTTGGTCCTAGTTCTTGGCGATTTGCACATACCTCATCGTTGCAGTAGCCTCCCACCAAAATTTAAGAAACTGCTTGTGCCAGGAAGAATTCATCATATTTTGTGTACAGGAAACTTGTGCACAAAGGAATCGTACGACTATTTAAAGACATTGGCAAACGATGTGCATATCGTTCGAGGAGATTTTGATGAGGTAAACTTTATAGAGACTATCCCAGATGATACCTAAAATTTGATCAATATTTTCTACAGAACCTTAATTATCCCGAGCAAAAAATTGTTACTGTAGGACAGTTTCGTATTGGTCTGTCACATGGACATCAGGTAGGCTCTGCTAAGTAAATGGAATAGGTAATTTCTTATGATTTTCAATCAGGTAGTTCCCAGAGGAGATCCTGAAGCATTAGCACTCATTCAGCGCCAGTTGGACGTTGATATTCTAATATCTGGCCACACTCATAAATTTGAAGCTTATGAGCATGGAAATAAATTTTACATAAACCCAGGATCTGCTACAGGCGCATTCAATCCATTGGATACGTAAGTAATTTGTTAATTAATTATTGTTGGTTGCTCTACGTGTTTCATCGCCAAAATGAGGGGCAGAGGTTTAATTTCTTTAAATTTAAGAACAGTTGTCGCATTGAATTATCATTTAATTGTCAATAACGTAATACTTGTTCAGGATCGTTGTTTGACTTTGATTTGGTTATGTGTGTGTTTCTTTTTTCAATTTTGTTTTCAAAATTAAGGGGACGGCGGTGATAAGTTTAAGGTTATAAGTAAAAAATTGTCATTTCATGCGCTCCAGATGACAAAATGAATATGACACTGGATTTGGGCTGCTGTTTATTGGAACTTATGGTTGACTCCGTAGAAAAAAATGAATTTACTAGGCGTGTTTTAATTTTAATACGTTTTGAAATGAAATCATTTCTTCTGACTAAAATCTGTAGATATATATCGCTACTCAATAATTAAATAAACAAACAAAATATTACCAATTAAAATAAATTTAAAACCTTAAATATTTTTTTTCAGGTCGGTAATTCCATCATTTCTTCTTATGGACATACAAAGTACAACTGTTGTCACATACGTGTACCAATTAATTGGAGATGAAGTCAAAGTGGAAAGAATAGAGTACAAAAAAAGCTAATTTCATTTTAAATACGGTTAAAAATAAATATATAATTAATTGATGTGATTCTCTTCATTAAATGGTAAACAAAAATTTTATGTGTGCTTTTTATACTTTACAGGTCTGTGATTTATTAGGAATACCCGGAAAAAAGAAACAACAAAAACGTTGAACACTGCAACGGTGTTGCTCTTAACTCTTCCAGTAGGAAAAGTTCAATTGTTTGGTTCAAAGAGAAATTTTCTGTTCTTGTCTGATCTTTTTTGTGTTCGATGAGGTGTTGTAGAACAGTTTGGCACAGCATTTTCTGCACCTCCCTTAAAGCAAGATCAAGATAAGTGAAAACTATTAAATGCACCGAGCACTTGTGTGAATTTCCTTACTTGAACGTCGTCGTAGGAACATAACGAATTTTTTACCAAATTCTACCAAATCGAACGAGTGGGCTATTGCATTAACAAATACTAATACCTAAAACCATACCTTTTCTATGGTAAAAATTAATGCTTTACTACTAAAATAATTGCGATACTGGGAAATTGGGAAACTATGAGTGAACAGTTTACATAAGTTTAAATATAATAGACACATTCCTTAAAGTAATTCGTTGGAATGCTTTAAATCAGAAGCATTCGATGTAAAACAAATCCTAAGCAAATACAAAGTAAATGTATGTAAATTACTTCGGAATTGAGATTTTATCTATTAAAAGTCCGTGAATTAAAATGTTTCAGCTTATTTTGGCGATCAAACTGCGTCTTCGCAGTAAAAAGTAGAAATATTTGGAAATTAAATAAATTAAATTTTCGACAATCAAAAACTTTTAATGTTATCCTGAAATGTACATTTCGGAAGCATTTGTCAAAGTTCAATAAAAACAAAAATGTTTCTAAACAAATTGAATTAAGTTAAATCTATTGAGAATTTTTTTTATTGAATTTTGCATCTTTAATTGATCCATCATTACTATTCATTAAACTATCTTTGCATATTGAAAGTAAAAACATTATGAATTAGATCCTTTTGAATTTTTTTTACATATTTCAAAACAAAAATAACACTGGTTAACAGTAGTTCTGTTTCCAAAAGCAAACTATATTGTTTTAAGGGTTCTTGCTTCGCTGAATCTAAATATGAGCTCAGAATCTACCTAACAGCTCGCGTTTCTGAGGTATTAAGCGTTCAAGGTCGAAAAAATCAAGTTTTTGTTATCTTTCATCCTATGTTTTAACATGAACAATATGTTAACCCAAAAACAAACCATTGCTTTTCCGATGATTTGCTATCCGCTGCATCCATATCTGGTCTCAAAATGGCTCTATTACATCAAATTTTTGAGATATTTCCCTGCAAAAGTTGCAATACACGGTCATACATTATTTTGAGGCCTAAGTGCATTCTCGAAAGGAAATTGGAATCAGAAAACTCATTTTTTAAGTTCTCAGTGTGCGGAATTCAAATATAATCAGAGAATAGCGCTACAACGCCAGGATGCTAAGAAATAAAGCATTGATTACTTGACTTTATTCTGGCTTTAATCTCAGGAACCTTATGTGCTAGAGCAATTCTGTGACTGAATTTGAATTTGGCACATTCAAAACCTTCAAAAATATCGTTTCTGACTCTAATTTCTTTTCCAGACTGCAACAGTCCTCAAAATATTGCATGAAAGTGTATTGCAGCTTTTGAAGCCAAATATCTCAAAAATTTGATGTAGTAGAGCCATTTTTAAACCAGATATGGATGCAGCGGATAGCAAATCATCGGAAAAGCAATGGTTCAGATTCAGATTCATGATAAAAAAAAATTTGTTCGATCTTGAACGCTCAATATCTCAGAAACGCGAGCTGTTAGATAGATTCTGAGCTCTTATTTATATTCAGCGAAGCAAAAACTTTTAAAATATTATAGCTTGCTTTTGGAACCAATCAAAAAGTTCAATTTTGTAAACCAGTGTAATTTTATGAATAGTGCTGATGAAGATCCAATTAAAAAAAAAATAGACTCAATTTAACTCAATTGTTATTTTGTTTAGAAACATTTTTTTTATTGATTTTTTGACAAATAATTTAATTTTGTTTGTATTAATCTCACAGGAAGCATTGCGTAAGAAATGTACATTTGAAGAAAATATAAAAAATGTTTAATTGTTAAAAATTTTATTAATCTTTTATTTATTAGACAAAAACAAGTGGATTATCTCAACTCCGAAATTTAGCAAATATGGAAATTGATTAGTAGTAATGTTATTTTCTCCATTGGTGGCGACTTTAATTGCTGACGCAGTAATTCAGGATGTCTTCGTGCGACATGGCGAAAAATGTTTGCCCATTTAGATTAAAGTCATCCTTTCGAGAAAACTGATTCTCTGGCTGATTCTTTGTGTGAAAATTTTTCAGTTTTTACCAATACGTTAATAACAACAGTAGTACCTTACATAAGCATAGAAGTAACTCAAACTCTTTACAATATAAACTTAAGTGCTGACAATAAAGAAGTTGAGTTATCTTGGTTGCTGGTTTAAGATTGGTTTTCAATATTGAGCGGAACTTATATTTGGACTAACGTTAACTGCAGGATAAAAATTGGTTACTTTCCAACACAATGAAAAATCACAAGAACTATCTAGCTGACCCAAAAAAACTGTTAAGCTTTCTAAGTGTTTCGAAAAAACAATAAAAATTAAACTTACTGATTGTATTTGTTCTCTCAACATCATTCCTCAAACAAATCGGTTTCAAAACATTCCATTGTAATGTGCATCAAATACATAAAAGTATTGACCACATCCGTCCGTGTGGTACGCTGCCGCCACTATTAGCTTTTACAAAAATTCTTTTCCCTTTATTTCCCAATCTAAACTATTTAGATCGTCCAATCGTATTTTTTTTTAAGATGGACAGTTCGGGGTGAACCTGGGTTTCAACAATCATCTTTTGCCAACAATTTCGACTTCGAACAATCTCTGGATTTTACCATCCAAGATGAGATCTTCCCTTTCCACGACTTCCCTACACTACGCTCTCGAAAACCCGTCGAGCCAGAGCGTCCATCCGCTCTATAAGGTGGTCTCGAGATGAGTACTCTTCTAGCCAAGTTTATGTTACTTGACGTAGTACAGTTCGTTTTTGAATAGTTTTCTTCAAACATCTTCTTCAAGAACAAAATCTTTACAACGATCACTTGGAGTCTGTTTTTATCAAACAACCGATATTAGGTTTTCTGCTACATCGTTTCGTATGTAGATATCACTCCTTCTACGATGAGGATTGCAGCCGCATTGACTTAATCAACATTGGTTTTATTTTTGTTTAAATTTTTCGGTAAAATACTGATTCGGTAGTTATGTTGTTACGAAAAACAATCTAAAAAAATGTATTGCAGTCTTGAAGTCTAAATCTTTACCAAACAGAGTCTGCATACGCTATTTAATATGTACAATCGGTACATACCTAAGTACGATATCAAACTACCATAATTCACAGTTAAAGAAAAGCTTAAACTTAGCTGCTATCTTGCTCAGATATGCTCGGCTACACTCTCGAACAGTCATATCGAGTCGGAGCAGTAGTTTTATTTTCTCTACGTTACCGATGATCGTAGCTCGTAAATCGTGATGGGGTTAAACAGCAAAAGCAAGTCCGCACCGTATACCTACAATATTCTTCAACAAAAATAAAAAATACACCTGTCACAAGTTCCAATCCAATCAGTGTTAAGGTAAATTCGTTAGGGTGCGGACACGGTCCCCCTGTGTATATCTATTTTTCTAAAGACGATAGAAGCTGTGCTTAAAGCACTTTTTTCTGTCAGTAGTGTTCTTTAATACACAATCGATCACTCATTAAGTATGTTACTCATATAATCTATGTTATTTCTAACTGTATTTGTTTTGATCTTGTGATTCATATGAAGATAAAAAATATACCTGCGAACACCACACAACAGTGAAAAAAACTTAATTTTGGGGAACAAAAAAAATTTTCAGAACCGGATTTTCTGTGACTCTTGTCAATTTCGCTTACAGTGACTTTTATTTTCTAAATAATCTGCTGCATTTCAAACAAAATCAGGTAAAAATTCCAGTCAAGCTCCCAAAAAATAAATCGAGTAAGAAAATTTTTTAGATCTACACTCAGTGTTTCATTTTGTCTAGTTATATTTAAAATCAAAATGTGTTTGCCATTTTGAAGTTTTATAACAAATTTCTACAATACTATAATGATCTTGCAATGTTGGACTTACATAACTGATTAGAGTAATAGGTATATGATAGGTAGATGAGTGTTTGTAAATATGCGTAGTTGTGAAGCTAAAAGCTATATTTATTGTCTCATCAAAAGGGATAGGCATATGTAGATATGCATTTGTATTTTTTTTTTATTAAATAAAGTACCTAAATATGAAATTTAACTTTAGACTCTCGTCATATTTTGAGGCTCTGAGGTTTTGTTGAAGCTTTAACAAAATAGCCGTGACTTTAAGCTACTAAAGGAAGTGCAACAGTTTCTCACATATCTACATATATCGGGTGCTCGATTCTTCGCAACAATATAAAAATATTTTTCACACCAAAATCTCAAATTTTAATTATAGCGCGAATTATTAGTTAACCGTGAATTAGTGTAAACATTAAAGGTGTAGCTTATTTGCTCAGTTGTTTCCTCAAATTGAATACTTGTACGTTCGTTAGCCAAGGACTTCAGTCTATGATAATTTATTGATCCGTCTATTTCTTGATCAATTTTAAAAAATTCAAGAGAAAGAAACAAAATAATAAAATTTTTCAATTAAACGAAGCGAAGAAAAAGCATGAAAAGCAACCATATTTAACTTAATTCATAAGCTAGTTAGTTTTATATGTTTAAGAAATCCGTCTCTTCTTGATATATTATTATATAAAGGCATATAGAGCTCAACCAATCGGTAGTTACTCAAAGAATCAAATTTTTGTTCTGAAGTTTTTGAGGGAGTTCAAATCATCGATGATATTCAATTTCAATTACTAGATTAGGTTGTACAAATAAGACATAATTAAGTCTCTTTTAGTACTTTACAAAAGGGTAAGATAATTCTGATTAAACATTTTTTGCTGTACATGTACTAATAACTTTCCTTTCCATTTACTGAACTTATTTACAAAAACAAATAAAGCATTTCAAGCAAAAATATAAGTTGTGGGCTTTGTATATCTCATGTTAAAATATAAGAATGCAAGTATTTAAGTTTGCAAGTATTTAAGTTTAAAATTAAATTTGAATGAATTTTGAAATCAAATAATTTCTTTTAGTGATTTGAAAACAATAAAAATCTGTTTATATTGTATGACGAAGTTGATTTCAGTTACTTATTTGTATTACAATGTAAATGAAACATTATATTGGTCATAATATTTTGCATTATTTGTTTCTTTTTTATAGCACACACCGAATCAACTCACAGCGTACAGTTATCTGGTAATAAATGCCGTGAATTATTAATTTTGTGAAAGATAAGGTTCAAGCTATCAGAACACAACAATAGTGTTGTGAGAAAAGGAAAATTTAAAATATATTCAAAGGAAACGATAGTCAAGGTATTCATTTAGAGCACAACTAGTAGATTTCTTAGATCACAAAAGTTAATAGGTTTTTTGCTGACACCTTACCCTAATCCCCTACCTCCGATGCTCGATAATTACCACGATCACTAGTTGCTTCACTATTAATCGATAACCATGATTATCACTAGTTGCTTTACTATTGATAATTATTTATTGGAAACAGGGATAACAGCGGCTTTGAGATCTTCGGTGATTTTTATAGTGGACATCCAACCTTCGCAATTACTTCTTCGAACATCTTCCTCATGTATGCCACCGGAACTCCTCCTTGTCTGAGGGTCATCCCACATCAGATCTCGTGCTTTTCAATCATATGCCTCTTCAAATTCAACCAACACAGCATGCAAATCGTCTAAGGCTTCACTATTTTTCTATGCATGGTGATCCTTGTACTATGGATTGAATCTGTCGTTGAAAACTGGTATCAGCGTCGGTTAAGAAATCTTCAAAGTGTAGGAAACCAGCTTGATCGATTTGCAATTACTACAGCTTCGGTTTGTCTCTCTATCTTTTGTACATTATGCATATGCAGGCTATCACCTCCCTTAAGATTTTAAGGGTGGCAGTTGTGTAGTGGCAGACGATTTTGTTTATAAGCCTTCTTTGAAAAACAGATTGGAGATGAAAATAGTGACTCATCTTAATCCCATGTCTCTCATCTTTTTCCAATACCTACTATATGTCATCGCGGCTGAACCAACTTAAATTTTTCGGAATTCTCAACTGTTCTGCAAATTTCTTCGACTGTGATTGCGGGCACTTCTGCAAAGCTTGGTTTATCTGTCGGAAAATGCTTTTGAAGAAACAGTTTTTCAGCTCACGAGACATCTTGTCTCTTGTATTCTTTGCAGGGAGTTTTTTCCTTAATGTAAAGCTGAGCATCAGGCCTTTGTTTGCTACATTTCTTTCATCGCTTCCACAAATAGAGCAAAACTATTTTGAAAAAATCAAAACTGTACAGAAGTAACTCAAACGCTTTAAGACAATTTCTATCTGTCTATAACTCAAAATATAAGACATCAACTGTAAAATTTAATTGTATGTCTTTTTTGAGATCAACCCTAGCCCAACCCACTTTTTCTTCGATCCTTTAATAGTAAAAATAATAATTAGAAGTACTATTTTTCAAAGCATAAACTCTGTTTTTTCGCTTTCGATATTCGTTTAGTTATGCAGACTGAGCGATTTCAAATCACAAAATAAATTCCATTCTCAAATCAATTAGTTTTATTTTTGGCTCAAGATAACCCTCCAGTCGAAGTTTTGACTCTTCAATTGCACATTGGCTTGTGGAAATGTCTTTTCAGCAAATCAAGTTATCAACAATATAAAAATGCATTTAATTGCATTGATATGTACCTAATAATTGATTGACTTGCAATGAAATGAATTACGTAAGAAATGCATTTTGCTTTCAAACTCTGTCAGTCAATTCGTTTTGACGATTCATGGGACAAATGGGGGTTATCTTCACTTCCTTTTCATATAAATAAATTAAATCAAAGATTGTTGAATAAATTCGATTTTGTCTAATCTCATCACAGCATTGGCTCAATGTACACCATAACAATTTTCGAAGTAGTCACTTACTTTTCGTTTCTACCATTTTTATTCAAGCACATATTTCTTGAACGTTACATATACATAATGTAGTTTGAAAAGACGACTCTGTCAGCAAAATACAGTCAAATATCAAAACCATATGATGTCAAATAATATAGACGTAAGAAATACTCTAAAACTAATTCATGACAAAGAATAAAAAGATCGATTGCCACAAAAATAGCTAAGAAGTTTTTGAAAGTTAGAAATCTCTTAAGTATTCTTCTGCATTTTTTTTTACAGATAAAGTGTATTTATTATCAGCAGTGCGTTATCTTTAAAAAATCTCTTTCCCTTAAAGAAGGCGCAGCGTCAATGATCTCTAATCAACTCGTCTGAGATTACACGTGTATGGAAAATTTTTGCTTCGTTGCTTTTATTTCCAGTACAAGCGTATAAACAAATAAAATTTTCTCTGATTTTTTTTCTATTTACTCGTTATCAGCTAGTACCACGAAGAAAGAAAGGCGTTGATTAAGAAATAATGAAAAATTTCTTTGTCAAGGCTTTTTAGATAGAAAAACTAGGGTTCAATTTCAAGTAGGATCCATTCATATCTTAATGATTAACTCTTCCTCTTTGTTTGATTTTTTTTTACAATAGCTATAATCACTCATAGCCTTAATCATACCTTTAAGTTCATTAACCTCTTATATCGATATTTTGAGTTCAACCAGCAACCTTAACATTAGCTATACATATATGAAATTTAACTCTAATATAATTTTTTTTAATAATCTACTTTTAATGGGGCATATTGATTGGCTCTAGAACTTTGACTGCCAATAAAATAATAGCTCAGAATTATGCATGCATACCAAGTACGCAGCAACATCAAGGCTGCAAACAGTACCATCCATTAATTTTTTATAAATATATGTATCACTAAATAAGACTCATTAATACCATGACCAAAATTTTTCTCAATATTAATTCCAAAATAGTATAATTTTATGCAACAATAGTAACTTTCCGATATTTCTTATGAAAACAGTGTCTTTTGCAAACTTCTCCAAGAGGCATAAGAGTAAACTGTTAAAAAATGTCAGAAAGGCAAAAAACATACAATAACTGCATTGTTCAGTTTTTTCATCAAAAAGTGTATTCAAATTCGAATTGATAAAAAAACACAAAGAAGCGTCATTGACTTGAATGTAAGACGATAATAAATTGGTTTTCCTCATCTATTGTCCCGCTATCAGGAGTTATCTTGGAGTCAGCATGATTTATGTCATCACCGTGACACGTGATAAGAAGGGCGTCTAAGCGCTTTTCACCTCGCAGCTTAAATTATATTTATTTATTTGACATCGGGAACGGCAAATACAAAGTATTTATACAATATATGGTTATTATAATGCATCAGTTTTTTATTCGATTTAAAGTGTTATCAAAAAAGAACTAGGAAAGTGGGTACTATGGGTTATAGTATAAATATGGAATAATCAATTTTTTTTTGATCAGCACTTTGAAACGATACGCATTCTATTCAAATTTGAGTGCACAATTCAGCTAGGTGCAAGGTATTCTGTTTCAAAATAATTTGCCTGTATAGCATTATGGTATACACATTTAAGGTATAAAAACACGCTTGTAATAAAGATAATAGATATATGCCATCAAAAGGTAAATACGTGTAGATATGAATATAATGTTTTAGCCATGTAGCTAGCAAATAGAATGTTTGTGTTAAAACGGAACCGTTTTGTCTATTTATGTGCATAGAGAAATGTAGGAGTTCAATTTTATTTGCAGTAACAACATAACATATAAAAGCTCATCCATAATGTTTTCAATAAATATATGAAATTTTTTTTTTAACATAACAATAGAAAATATAATGTGTAAGGGAAAACCCTACCCCCTTGTGTAATACTTTATAACTAAAATTGCACATGAGCTACAAATATACTAACTAGTTTAAGTTAAGGATTAAGTATAAGCTCATTATCAGTGTAAGGAAATCCTTCAAAAAACTAGTTCAATTGGATTGACATTTGCTTTATTGGGGAGCCTAACAGTTGAATAAAACAATAGCAAACTAAGCATTAATTTAAGAACTCGGGTTTAGATTACTTGAAGACACACTTATGTCTCAGCTCAGTAAAGCGACATTGGACCACCGTAGGCTAGCACCGGTTGGAAAACGCTTTATTTTATTATGCATGCTTAGTTTAGACTTTCGATTGGTAAATGGATATAGGATTTTAGCTAACAGATGGATTTTGAGGATTGTTATAGATATACGTTTTTCAAAAGTTAGCCTTTTATCAAATGAAACCATAAAGTAGGTATTTGCAATGATCAGACCATTTGATATCAACGGAGTTTACTATATATTTATTTATAGCTAGTAATTCGGACAAGAAATTAATTTTTTATTTGATAGTTTATATAATATAAGTAATCACTAAAACAAAATAAGTTTTTCTTTATATTTATTCAGAGTTTCTATTCATCATACGCATTAACGAGAAAAAAACATGGAGAAAAGTCAAAAAGATCTGACGAGCAACATGAACGAAACAAAAAAATTAAACAATGAACGGCATTGCCACATTGTCAAAAGACCAGATTTTGATGGATATGGCTTTAATTTACACTCAGAAAAAATTAAACCCGGCCAATATGTTGGAAAAGTCGATCCCGGTTCACCAGCAGAAGCTGCAGGGTTGAGAGAAGGTGATCAAATAATTGAGGTTAATGGTTCAAGCATAGGGACGGAGACCCACAAGCAAGTTGTACAAAGAATTAAGGCCATTTCGAATGAAGTTCGATTACTTTTAATTGATCCTAGTACCGAATGTGATCCCAGTACTAACAATAAAAACCACACAATGATATCTGAAGACAATGCAGTAATTGGAGATCCTAAAAACGTTTCTAATGTCAATACAAAACCTGTAAGCACAGTGCCAACAAATTTACCAAATTTAATGACAACAATGGCGGCCAATGCGACTGATGCTCTGGCGGATGAGAAAGAATACATTACCAGTATAAGTATGGTTAGCACAAAATCTCAGTCGACGAATAGTAACAACCCTACGGTAGATGTAACTGATTTTGATGTCAACGAAGTCAACGGACTTAATTCAAAAGTAAACGGACAGTCCTTGGATATCGCTTTAAAGCATATTCCGGAATCGGTAATTACAGATCAGACTAATTTAAAGCACTCTGAATCGAAAACTTCCGAGAATTTCCAAAGCAGTGCAAATAATAAAACTGAGCTGAATTTGAATTTGACGGCAGCAGAAATGAGAGCAAAGTTGTTAGCTAAAAAAAAATTCGACCCAAAGAACGATACTGTGGACCTTAAAAAAAAGTTCGATATCATTCAAAAACTTTAAAATAACTACTTTATCAACAGCGAGTTTCTTCTACACCACTTAAATTGCTAGTTCACAAAATTATGTTTTTAAAACTTCTTTTGTCTGTTGTGAATCTCTATTTAGGAATAATTTTTAGGTCGCTAAATGCTAATACCTCCTCCTTTTCACAGTTGATTCTCTATCATCCATTGGGAAGGGACTGTGTTTAAAAAAATTTTTCGTTGATAAATAAATAGTTTTTGTGAATTTGTGAGTATATGAATGAAATAAAAAAGAAGCTCTCAAAATCTTCAGTATCAATCTTAATGTTGCATTATGCATTAAATAATACAACAAATTTCGTTAAAAAAATGTAGTTAGTTGCCATGTAAAATTTATTTCAAGTAATCTTAAAATACTGATATTCCGTTCCATATCTTGCACTTGTTCATGTTAAAGCTTTAAGTCACGTCTTAAACCCAATTTGTTTAACCGACTTTTTTCTTAAAAAAAGGCAAAAGTACTTATTGAAAAGGTTTTGAAATTAATCTGCTATTCACATTGTATATGTTAAAAAAAACCGTTTATATTGTATGTCAATAATTGAAATTGTTTATGACATATAGATACCATATAACGATAATAAAGTGCTGCAGTAATAAACCAAATATTGAATAATTTTTTTTTTGTATAAATATCATAATCATCAGTTTAAACCATCTTACATCAATCAAGGACAAAAAACTAAAGCTAGCGTAAGTATTTCAAAAACAGCTCGATCCTAAATTTGACACTGATTGTTATGCGATGTGTTTAAGTACTTGCGCTTCATTTGTGTGATATATACAATGGTGGTGTCTGTATCGTATAGTATCGAAACATATGTAAGTTTTTTTTCTTGTTTTCTTAAAAAAAATACAGTTTTGTTTTTATGCTAAAACGAACAAAAGAACCAAGCATTTGTAAACATAATTTGGCTATGTATACAAAGTTATTTAAAATTTATATGGGATTGTTGGAACTATAAAGCAAGTATTGCAATCGTGCATCAAACAAATTATTTTCCGTTTAAAATTTTACAGCACAAATGTTTTTGCATGTGTACGTAGAGTAGATCTCCCAACCAAATGGAAGTAGATCTTTGGCGTTTAGAGTAACTCCGGATCTACTTTTTTTTCAATAAGACATAGAAAATGGAAATGGATTTTTTCACAAAAGTAGTAAGTCTTTTCGTCAATGAAAAACGATACCTATGTCTTGACAAAACGGTACCTGCCATACAACCTTTATGATTATACTTTTTACTCTCGAAAACAGCTCTAACGATTTCGATAAAAATTTTAAATGAGGCATTACTTCTTAATTGTCTTTCTTATAATCGAAGAAACTTTTTTTGAAAGTATAAAAACAATACTTCCCGTACTGCGGTTTTTTCAAACCGACTTTCTCGGTAATGGCTAACACGATTTTGCGAAATTTTATATTTAAGAAATCGCAGGTTGCTTCAGAAGGATTGCATATCAATATTTGAAGAATTTTAACTTTTTCGATTATTACTAATTTTGAAAAAAAAATATTTTATTTTTCAAATATGTAGGTACTTTCAAAACGGTACCTTTGATGTTTTCAAATTTTTTACGCAAACATCTTCTGGCAAGATCTTCAGATTTGCATACTTAGTTTCTAAGAAACCTGTTTTTAAAAAGTGAAAAATAAAAAACCGGGTTTTAGAAAAAACTGCTCTTACGATTTTGATTTAATTTGCATATCAATCATATGTATTAGCAACAAAAAAATTGTGTTTTTATGTTTTCGCTAAAAGCTTTCGGAATATTTCATTTACTTTTTTTTTCAAAACTTTAAGTGATTTTTTTTAAATTTTCATAATTGATGTGTAGTTGGAAACCCTTTACGATGAAATATATTATATTATGGCTAAGCACAAAATCACAAGTTCGTGCGTCCCAGTAGTGCCCATTTTTAATAATGCATTTACTGAGATTTACTAGGCTTTTCATTCGTAGTTTTGTGCACGAAACTAAAATAAAGCCTGCTTACTTAGTATCGACAAATACGTCTTTCAACAATACATTTAAATTTTCCGGGAACCATTCCACAAATAAAAACAAAAAAAATATTAAAATCACGGGAAACAGGTTTCAATATTAGAAGGTTCAGTTTTCAAATAAAAAGAATAATGTCAGTGTAGTATAATATAATGAACAAACATATATGTTTTGATTAGTTTTCTCCATTTTTATTTCTCAAAAAAAGAAAAAAAGTATGATCTCGGTATGACATGTACCATCTTCTCAACATTATGTACGAGTAGATATAATGCTTTTTATTTAAATTTCATTGGCATTTCTAGCAACAAAACAAAAACGTGTCTTTCGATTATAAAAAAATCCTGAAGATTAAATATTTGGGGGCATCCACTCAAAAAATACTATGTATTGTAGGCTAATTTATATGTTAGAGCTCAAATCAAATATATGTATGAGTATGCATGCCAAGATTAGCAGAAGCAGAGTTGATTAAAGACGAACAAATCTTATCTGTATGAGTTTCCAAGCAACAATGTGTATTCAACAAAGTGCCTCAACTTAATTCGATAATTTTAGAATTTCGATTGTCATCTTCCTGGCTTAGCATTCTCAAATTCTATATAAGCCTCTGTTCTGTTGGCAATCCAATGACTTACTTTAAAATTACCACTACTCGTGGAATGACCATCTGATCAGACCGAGGACAAGTGCTATAGTTTGTTTTTGTTTCTGGTTTTTAAATTTTAGATCTTATTGTGTTCATCCTGTTCAAAACAAAGGAAAGTGAATAATAAATGTTTTATCTTAATACAGTGCAATTATTGAAAATTTAAAAATATATGTATCTGTTGTGCTTTCGAAAAAATCAATTGAATTTTGCCTCTTATAGAAGGATGCGTTCACTGGGAGTCGTTTCTCTGATAAAGGAACTCCTTGCTGGGATTCTTTTATGTCTAGTGGTTATAAATGGAGTTAATACCGGTAAGTTTTAAAACAAAAGCTACACTAGCATAGAAAATAAACACCCTGAGCATAATTCGCATAGTGATTGTATTTTTCTTTTTAAGAGCAGTCCTTTTCGTCAAACTATATGTGCTAAGTACAAATGAATGATAAATGCTTGAACTGAAACAATTTCGAGATTGGAATTGATATTTAGTGTTATGCTTCCCATGGGAAAACATAAGATCAATGTACTGAGAATTAAGTTGAGTGAATCTTTTAAAATACCTAACATAAGCCCCGCAATTGAACAGCATTGCATCCGCCATAAGTTCACAATCTGCTTCTGTATTGAACATAGGTACCTACCCTAGTTTGTGTTTTAGAGATTTTGTGCCCCGCACATCGCAAGAGATTGTATGCCTTTTACACGCATTACAATTGAAAACGCAAACGATGATAAAAGATAAATTATATGACATATGAACTTAAGAGGCCCCACTGCCATATAAAGAACAAGATTATTGGAAATATAAAATTTCAAATGGTTAAGTACCTACATATATAATAAAACTTCTTTCATTTACACACATAAATATAAAAAAGTTGCGCTTTAGAAAATATTATGAGCTTCCCCAAAAGTACATGTAAAGTTTATTGGATTGCATTGTTAGTTATGCATTGTTTTTTATCACTTAGTCATGAATATGGCATTGTTCAAGAATATTCTCTGTGCATTCAGTTATATTTTACTGAGATACTTATTCGTCTTCTGTACAATCTAAGATTTCCGAAACTGCATTTTATTCAGTAAGAAAATTTTTTTAAGAAATAAGAGTATAGAAAACAGTAGTAGTAGTAGCTTATAACGCCTAATAAGAACAATATGAAACTACGCTAAAACACAGGGTCAAAAGGATTTGAATAATTTTTTTTTTTATTTAATTCTTAAATAATTTAGTTAATGAAAAATCGATTATAACTAAAAGGCTTATCTTTAGTTTTAATTTCGACCTGAAAATTATTTTTATTAGAACTGCATAAACGTAAAAGAGATATTAAAATATTTTTTTTATATTCCCGCCAAATTTGAACTCGGATTTCAGAAACCAAAAACTCACGTTTTCGAAATATGGAACCCTCAAAATCTGAAAAACTAATGTTTTCTCTACATTTGAGCCAAAGTTTCAACATGAAATGAATCTTATAGTCCTTTAAAGAAATAGAATTTAAATCAGATAAAAAATTCGAGAAAGAATCGGTTGTGCTTCAGTCACATTTACTCTATTCCATAAGGTTGGATGTCAATCAAAACAGTTCCTTATTCCTCGGAAACAGTACGAAATAGAGCAATTCTGTGACTGGATTTGAGTTCAACATATCTAAAACCATCTAAAATGTGTTAGATGATCTAAATTCATTTCAAGGCTTCAAAATAAAATATGACTGTGCTTCACTACTAAATAATTTGGCATAATAGAATCATTTGAGGCCAGATCTGCATTCATCGGAAGCCAACATTTATTTCTGATTTAATAAATTTTTCGTGTTGCAAAAACGCGAGCAAAGTTTTAAATAAATTGAAAAAAAAATTAAGTAGGTATATTTTGCTTTCTGCGTTATTCAAATAGTGCAATTTTCAACATGTGTGTAATCTTAGAAAAGTATAATTTTAACCAGTGTAATCTAAGGAATATAGAAAATATATGCATGTAAGTGTCCGTCAGTAGACTCTTACAGTTTATAAAAACCGTCAAATAAGTTTTTAAATGTGTGGCTAATAAACTCTCAATACGATACGCTTGGTATTACTTCCCAACGAAGCTCCCTTAGTCTCAATGATTTTGATTCCTAATAAACATCCGGCTCTAATCTTACTTACCCAAGATATAATTTGAGCAGCGGTAATTTCTGCTTAGTATTTATTTTCTTTTTATTAGAATTGTCAGTGCAAAACTGAATACACTACGCTATGTGTATTTGATATTAAAGTCAGATGCTAACACTAGGTAATCTAAATTTCCGATTTTAAATTCCGGGCTGTTATAAAAGTACTCATTATCAGAACTGATTGCTCCCTTTGACTTTTGATGAGGGTCAGCTTAATCGAGATAACTATTTATCAGCAAAGTATTAAACTTGGACTTGAATATTGTTGATCACCAAGGAAATTACTATGTTATATTTGAAGAAAAAGGTGAGAACGTTTTCCTATCTATCGTTTGAATGACATCGAGGTAAATATAATCTGTATTTATTGCTTAGGTAAGGAAAAACACTTTCAGAAAAAGTATACGACTTTCTACTTTAAGCAAATGAAATAAAGTCATCCATATCAAGGTATGAATACATATTGCACGTGTTAGCTTATTTCGTCTTTTTACCTTCTTTTTTATATTTTTCCTAGGTCGTTTAATGTTGTTGCTGTTGTTATTGTTGTTGGTCTTCTTCTTCTCCTAAAGTCTAGTACGCTGCTGATGCGAAACGGACATTTTCGTTGATCTCCACATCCACGATAAAATCGTGAACGAACACTCAGCGGAAAATATCTGTGTATAGGGTATTATCGGCTGTTTAGAAAAAGTCAAAGTCAAATAGAGTTACCACCAGAAATAATTGAGAAGTTAATTTCTATTAACAAAATGAATTTACAAAAGCTTTTTACCACAGTAATTTGCTTTTCTTTTCTTTTTTTTTATTTATTTTTGTTTTCGGTGTACTTTGATCTCTTTTTTCCAAAAATATACCATCCATATTGCGAAAGTTGTTATTGTTGCACACTAAAAAACACAATAGAAATGTCAAAATTTCGCTATTTCGCTTATCAGCTGTTTAGAAAAAGTGACAATCAAAGTCAAGTTAATTGGATGAAATGTATTTTCTGCAAATTCGTTAGGCGGTTTAGAAGTCTATACCTGACAAACAGACAAAAATACATCCACTTTTATGTATAAAGACAGGTGCATGTATTTCCAATATTTAATTTACTTATAACAATTTCATTAAATATCAAAAAAATTAAGGATAATTATTTGACATGATAAAAACTGTTCAAATATATATTTGATTTTTCTTTCAGAGTCGTGCAAACTGGGATGCTCTCACTGTAAGTTAAGTTTTTTTGCATCTATTCTGTACACTAAAAATATTGAATGATTTGAATTACACTTCTGCCAGAGCCATTGAAAATTGAAGTGAATAGTTATAATATTTATAAAGATAGCATTGACCGGCGAACTTGCTCGCTGAACTTGCTGGTTTGCTTTATACTCTAGACGACGAACAAATTTGAAGATCATTTACAAATGTTGCTGAGTAAGCATGTGCGATGAAGAAGTGCAAGTAGTTGTGGTCATGGAAGTCTCTTCATTGAATATGTATATACAAACTATAGTATTATTATGTAGACTTTTGGGCTGGTGGCGAACTTATTTTTTCCGGTCCAACTTAGCAGTCTCCGTGTAGAAAAGCGAATGCTTCGACGCCGCATTCCTCCGGTCCATAACATAGTTAACTCGTTTTGAACTTACAATAGTTTCTATACACAATGGCTCTACTCTGCAAAATTAACATCAAATTACACCGCCATAATTTAGGGTAGGTACTCAAAAAGTGACCAAAATTTGTTAGACGATAGAAAAATAGCTTTCTATCAACTCCTAAACGAAATTGCATTGAACAATCTTTTGACGTAGTCGATCATATAGGATTGAACGATAACAGTCTAAAAAGTATGTATAGGAATCTTATAATTTATAATTAAGTAAATGCAATGTGCGACGCGTTTTGGAACGATGTTCCATCACCTCGGCGGTTTTTTTTTCAACTCTTTTTGACGAAAAAAGAAACACATCGCACATAACAACTAAAAACAAATATGAAAGTGATGAAAATCGATGATAAGTTTCTGTCTATATGAAATTTCGTTTTCTAAGAAAATTCTTTTGGAAATGAATCAAAATTTTGTGCGGATTACTAGATAGTCCATACACAAGAAAAACATAGCGATGAGGTGCAAATTCGGCTTACTTGTTCGTCGTTTAGGGTTAGCTTAACGTAGGAATACTTGAATTGTTCAAACGATGAAAATCTTTAAAAGTTTTTATCTAGATAGTGAATGTTTCGTAAATAATAAACGTAAGAAAATTTTGATCGAAATTTTCAGCTGACAGTGGTCTGCTGAAGTATGCACCAGGTAACGTCTACGAATACAGTATAGAAAGCTTAATGACCGTTGGCAGTAGTGCTAATGATGTTGAAGAAACTGCACTGAAAATATCTGGCCATGCTAAGCTGTACGCTGAGGCGAATTGCGGCTATACTCTTCAAATGGATGCAGTAAGTGTCAGCGCTGTAAAAGATTCTATAGACAAGCAAATCACTCACAATTTGAACAAACCTGTCAAATTCACTATGGTTAACGGGGAGCTTCAGCCAGAAATTTGTATTGAAAAAAGCGACAGTAGTGCTTCGCTAAACATCAAACGTGCAGTAATTTCTCTTTTGCAAGCTTCAGACAAGTCCCACGAAACAGATGTTTTCGGAGTCTGTCCAACTTTAACATCAGTATCAAAAGCGGGAGCATCTGAAGTAATTGCTAAAATTCGGAATTTGAATGCATGCAGCTACCGCGAGCAAATTTCAAATGGCTTAATTAATGGTATTGTTAACGATAAAGCTGGCATTAAGTCAAGCGCTTTGCTGAAGGCTGACTACTCAAAAGAATTGAAGCTAAATAAAGGAATTGTGGAAAATGTACAATTAGTGGAGGAATATAAATTTGCAGAGGTTGCTAATGGTGCTAGTATTGTAAAAGCAAAAGTAAAGACAACCCTTAAATTGGAAAATATCAACAGAGCTAATGCCCCGCAGTCAGCAAGTGAGGGTGCCTCGATTATCTTTGAACACATAGCAGCTCCCTCTATTAAGAATATTGGAGCTCTTAAAAAGGTGTTCATCAACACGGTTAATTTGGTAAACGACCATGTACAAGGTGACGCTGCCCAGTATTTCACTGAATTGATTCGTCTTATGCGTTCTTCGGATGTGGATACGCTTATTGAACTATCAGTTGTACCTCATGTTAACAAAGAGCTAGCAAGAAAGGTGTACATTGATGCTCTTCTCCGTGTGGGAACATCAAGTGCTGTGAAAGCCATAGTGCGTCAGATTTCAAAGATGTCGGAAGTTGAAAAAAAAATGGCTTTTTTGTCCCTGAACTTAGTTCAATATGTTGACAAAGATGCTCTCAGTCAAGCAGCTGTAAGTGTTTTCCTTTTTTTTTTAGATAGAGATGCTGATGCTTTAACTTTATTTTCAGGCTCTCTTGAATCCAAGCTCACCAAAAGAGGCATTTCTGGCAATAGGAAGTCTTGTAAACAAATATTGCAAGCAGGGAACATGCGATCAGAATGATATAAATATAATATCGAAAAAATTTGTTGATAGCCTGAAGCATTGTAAGGCCAACACAAAAAAAGATGAGGATCGATTTGTCAATATTTTGAAGGGCATTCGTAACACTCATAAGATTGCAGATGTCTCAGCACAAGTTTTGGCTGAATGTGCATCACCGGATCGATCAGCTCGTCTTCGTGTTGCTGCCCTTCAGTCATTCACTGCTGCTCCATGCAATCCTGGGCTTCAATCTAAGGCTCTTAACATTCTTCGAGACCATAATGAAGATTCTGAAATCCGTATTGAAGCTTATTTGGCAGCTATTGCGTGCCCCAACGCACAACTTTCGAATGAAATTGCTGAAATAGTCAACAGTGAACCAGTTTATCAAGTTGGTGGATTTATTGCATCCAGTCTCAAAGCTATAAGAGACTCAACAGATCCCACACGGGAAGCAGCTCGGCATTATCTTGGGAATATACGTGTAACGAAAAAGTTTCCTATTGATCCCCGTCGTTACTCCTTCAATAGTGAATTATCGTACGCCATGGACTCATTGGGAATCGCTGCCAGCGCTGACTATAACCTGATTTACTCACAAAAGGGTTACTTACCACGCTCTGCCCGCCTCAACTTGACATCTGAAATTTTCGGAACCAATTTTAATGTCTTTGAAATCAGCGCTCGACAAGAAAATCTTGAAGAACTTTTTGCTTATTACTTTGGACCAAAAGGACAAGTTACCACAGAAGGAAGAAGTATTGTCGAAAGCCTTGCAAACAAGTCACGTTCAAAGCGATCTGTTGTTGAAGAATCAGAAAAATTTTCTAAAAAGTATAAAACTTATGGTAGCAAGGCTAACTCTGATATTGGTGTTGATCTGGCTGTTCGGCTATTTGGATCAGAAATGTTTTTTATGAGCTTAGCTGATGATCTGCCACAAACAGCTGATGAAATTATCGCCAAATTTTCGCAAACAACTGATAAATTGAAGAATGGATTGAAAAACTTTGACCACGAATATTCTTGTCATGCACTTTTCCTCGATACTGAACTCGTCTACCCTACTGGCGTCGGTCTTCCTTTAGAACTTTCTGCACAGGGTACATCTGCATCAAAATTAAGTATAGCTACAGAAATCGATATCGATGAAATTTTAGAAAAACCATTGAAATCGAAATACCGCGTAAAGTTTGTTCCTAGTGTAGACGTCAGTGTTAACGGCCAATTACGTTTTAACGCACTCGTTCTGTCGGCTGGTATTCGGGCGTCAACCAGCTTACATTCATCTACGGGCGAAGACCAGCGCTTTGAACTGACTAACGAAGGTCACGGTTTTAACCTAGACATTGTTTTCCCCCGTGAAAATCTAAAGCTTATAGAAATCAAACATAATGTAGAGTTTGTCGTTGCTGAACAAGATAAAGAAACCAAAACTATGCCACTGAAATCAAAGAAAAAGAAAAACGCTCCACAAGAAAACTGTTTCGATCAACTACATTACATTGGAATGACTGTGTGCTTCACTTCAATACTTCCAGAAACGACTAGTGGTGACAACACTGGTTTTCCACTTTCTGGACCCGTGCATATAGCTCTCAGACTGCAGACTGAAAAGAAAATAAACATTCTAGGTTTTTATGAAAAGAATGCAGACTCTTTTCTTTGGAAGTTAAAGTACTCCACTCCAGGATCGCAAGTACCACATGATACTGAATTGAACTTCAAGGTTGTAAGTTCCTCTCCAAAGGTGTTTGTTTTTGCATCACTTCAACATCCTGAAATAAGACTCAGTGCTGAAGCTGGAGTCGTTAATAATAACAAAGAAATTGTCCTTTATGGACAATATGACGTGAACGGAGATAGTGTCACACAAAAAATAGGTCTTTCTAAAAATGGAAATGAATACCGTCCTCTAATTGAAATACAAACTAACAATGGTATAAGTAATGAAATAAATGGAGTACGAGCAGATGGTCGCATCATTAAGCAGGAAAATGGTAATAATGTTCGTTATACTTTCGACAACTTTAAAATAATTAATAAAGACGGTGGTCAAATTGTAATAAGCGGTTGGACTGATACAAAACCATTCAGAAATGAGTTGAAAGTTCGTCACGGTAACGATGAATACGACATAAAATCTCACTTTTCATTAGAGGATGGATACTCCGCTGGATTCTTTGTGCGTAAAAATAACTCGCCCTACAGCAACGGTGCTAGTATAGATCTACAACTATCCCCTAACAATATCAATGATGCTGTTGTTTTGGCGATAGGTGGTTACAATTTTGAAATGAAGAATGAGTTTGAATACAGTCGCGAAGAAAACCAAGAACTGAAAGAAACTAAATTTAAAAACCAGCTTAAGCTTAAACATAAAGACGCAGTAATGCTAAAAGGAACACTGAACGGTGAAGCTGGTCAAAAGCGATTGCAGTTCAAGTTAGAAGCCGCAAAAGACGCAAAGAAGGCTTCATTTGATTTAAACTTTGTTAAAGATCGACGTGCAGAGGGCGATTACGGTCTTGATGTCAATGCTAAATTGAATCAGCATTTTGTAGATATAAAGTCTAATGTTGAAATCAAAGGTGTACATTATGTCACTGACAACAGCCTTACAACCAGTTGGGGAACGCAGTTGACTGCTAAGGGTGAAATTGGACAACGTTTAACCTCCCAAGATCTTTATGTTGATCTTGAAGGATCTTTCCTTATTACAGCTAAGGATAAAAAGGGAACTTGGTTATTTAAATTGATTGGTAATCCTGATAAAACAAACTGTGACTTTAAACTACATCGTGACAATGCTGAATTAATTGCATTCAGTAGTGAAACATTACATCCCCAAGACAAAGTGGCAAGTGGAAAAATGAACATACAGTTAAAGGACCTGGTTGGTGTTAAAGCTGATTTTAAAATCAATAAAGGAGGAAAAGGTGATTTGACGGCAGTTGTCAACTTAAAAAAAGGCCAAAGAAAAATTAATGTTGATTCAAAATTCATTATTGCCTCCCCTAAGTATGATGTCGAGACAAATATTGCTTATGATAACGATAAGAAATTGTATCTGAAAACCGAAAATATCTTTGATACAACCAAAATCTCGACAAAGAACATTTTGGACATTAATGGTGACAAATTTTTATTTGACGCAAATAGTGACATGAAAGGCGAATGGCGTCAAAATGGTGAAATGGATGCTAAGTTCAGTTTAGCAATTCCTGATGGTCGTAAGTTTGATGGCCATTTGATCAGGAAGATGAGTACTGCGAAGAACTCTGTTGCTCACGGAACATTGAGCGTTATCATTGGAGACAAACTTCCAAGCAATGAAAGGCGCTCCATTGAATTAAATGCCAACATTGAGAAGCTGAATAAAAAAACCAATGAGTTTATAGGAACCAATAGTTTTGTCTACACAAACTTCGCAGGAAAAAAGCTTGACGCTACGCAAAAGATAAAACATTTATTAAAAGGAAACTTTAAGTCTATTGATTACAGCCTGGAGCTTGGTGGTGAACTGTTAACTTCACCTATAGATATTGCTTTTATTGTAGATGAATACTGCCCTAAGCACGCTGTTTTTCGTGTCTCTGGAAAATATGGTGACCACATCAACTGCAATTTGAACGGAAACTACGATATGGGTGATCGCGGAAAACCAGCAAGTTATGAACTACAAGCAAATATTGCAGCTCCACAATCAAATTACAAGGCCTTTAATTTGGCTACAAGTGGAAAATATCTTCGTCCTGAAACCGAAGAGGGTGTTCGCTCCATAGAACTACATTTTAATCAACATGCAGGCGAAAATACGATTAAACTTAACACCATCGTTAAAGGAAATGAAAACCATGGGAGCGTTAGCGTAGATTTCGCAAGTAATAAATTATCAAGCCCATTGAAAGTAGACGGTAGTTTTAGTAAGGAGTCAAACGAAAAAGAAGGTGGAAGGGCAAAGTACAACATCAATTATGTATATGGGGAGAAAACAATAAAGAGTGGTTTGGATATAAGTTACGTTGAATCTAAATCTGGAGTCTTACATTACACTCTTGACTCCAATTTGGACTCTATGAAAAACAACTTAGACTTAACAATACGCACAAAAAAGATAGAGGATACATTTGATGTAAATAGCGAATTAACTCTCAATGGACAAAAGTATGGCCTAGAAAGTGTGATAGTCACAAATGACCATAAAAAAGGAATAACTATAAAAGCAGTTTTACCACAAAAAACCACTCTAATTTCCGGAGTCTTGGAACAACTTGGAGAACGTAAGGGAAAAATCATTATAAGCCTTGCAAACCTTGGTGATTTAGACTTTGAGTACACTGGCGAGGCAAACCTAAACGCTTTCGATGATTTCTATATTACTTACCACACCAATTCCCAGAAACTGAAAATTGATAACATGAATTTTGATATTCGTGCCCAAGGGAAAAGTGCAGGTGGAAAAGGTGTAGAAATAAATCTAAGGAATGCCAAGGGCGTTATAATATCTGGATCAGCTACATATATGATCAAGAAAGAAAAAAGCAAGGTCATTGTTGAAGGGCAAGGACAAATTCAGTATTACCAAAAGACTAATAGTGCTAATTTCAAAATCATTCATCAGTTGTATGATATGGCATCGGATCAAGAAGTCGGTTATTCAGTTACCTTTAATGGTACATTTGGACCAAAAAATGCTGTTTCAACTTTCAAAATGACAAACAAAAACTTCCAAGCTAAGTTATCCGTTTGTGAAGAGAAGAAACAGTGCACAAATGTTGATATCAGATCTATTATCACACTTGACCCAAGCGATGTAACTTCAATCCAACACGATTTAATGGTATTGATTGATCTTAGAGAATTAGGTTATCCTCATGAATTTGAATTGCAATCAAAAAGTAGTCGAAAAGGTCTTAAATTCAACCATGAAATCGAAAGTAATATTATTTCCAACAGCAACATCAAATACCAGCTGGTGGCTAGTATGACGCCTTTACTACACAAAATTCAAATAAAACTTCCTAGCCGTGAGATTTACGTTGAGACCGAACAAAAATTCCCCAAAAATATACTGGGACAATACCAAACCTCAGCTATTTTCTATTTTGATCGTGTAAACAAACCTAATGATGTAACAAAACTAATTGCAAGTGCTGATCTCAGTGGTGAGGAAAAGGTTGCTGTTAGCGGAAAAGGTGAAATACGATTGGAACATCCCAATATAAGATCTCTTTCTGTATCAGGATCTTTCGATGCAAACTACGAAAAACGTTTGATTCAAACCCAAGCAATATTGGATATTTTTAAAACTCCAGACCAAAAAATCATCGCTAGCAGCACCATTAAGGACATTAATTCCGAAGAACAATATGGATTCCATGTAACAACAGAAAATCTTGTAAAAAGCTCTGGTCTTGGTATACAATATGAAGCGAACGCCCACTCGGCCTTGTCGTTAAACAAATTCAAATTCAGTTCTGGATTTACCATACAAAGTGGAGTTCCAGGCTCAAAATCAAGTGGACTGATTGTAAGCAGCACTGACCGTTTTGAAATAGAACTTACTAGCATGGATGAGCAACTGGTGAAATTGCTTGCTGAAATTCACAGCCACGAGCGTTCAACCAAATTAGATGCAAGTTTAAAAATTTTCGCATTGAAACCTCTAAACTTAGTTGCCGAAATAGAAACCGACTCTGCAAAAATTACCTTACAACGACCAGGCTTAATCGATGCATCAGCAGAAATTAAATTGGGAAATGAAGCTAGATTTGATATTAGAAATGGAAAAAATAAGCTATTTGCAGGCCGTTTAGCTTTGGATCCTACTCATTTCTTAGCTTCTTCGATTGAAATTAAAGAGGAAGACGTCAAAGCATTTTTGGTATGTTTTTTAGCAACTTATAAAATAAAAAAAATTTATTTACCCTTTCACAATTGCAGAAATCAGCAGAAACAACAGTTAACGAGGACACCCAAGCTACTAAAGACCATCTCCAGAAACGATTCCAAAAGATTCGTGAATCTTTTGACCGCCAAATCGAGTTGGTCAAAGATAGTGCACCTGATCTAAGCGCGCTTCAAACAAACATTGAGGAAAACATCAATGCAATTCTCAAAGACTTGGAAAACGATTTAGCCATCAAACAGATTATAGACCACTTCCATAAGTACTACGAAGCAGCTTTGAAGTTGTACAAAGATTTGGCGAAAACTATTGGTGAGGCATATAAAGCAATCCACGCTTCGGTAAAGGACCTTGTCACAAAAATACAAACTCTTATTAAAGATACTGTTCTTCCGATTTGGGAAGAATTTGCAAAGAAAATAGCAAGCCAATTGGGTGAACTGCAAGTTGAAACCATGAAACTATTCACAAGCTTGATGGAACAACTGCTAAAAAGTCTAAAATCCTTAGAGGTTGAACTAAAAGCCATAATCAAGCCAATTTATGAAACTCTAAAACCGATCACTGATAACTTGCAAGATCTTTTCAGAGCAATGGCTAAGGAGGGTGATTTGATTCTCAATGACATTAAAGAATACTTAAGCAAGTTACCTTCCTTCGAAGCTATAAGAGATGAGATCAAACACAAAATAGCGGATATGAAAGCAGTAGATGAGATTTTATTGTTCTTGCGGTCAATAATCGACTCTTTGAACAGTATTTCTACGAACGAGTTAACAGAGCCTGGCCAAAAGCTTTACAACTACATCGAAGCAAAATTACGCGGTACTCCAGTCAATGATATCGAAGCTCTTGAGGATGTATTTAATGCAATTTTAAATGCATATTACTCTATTTGGAAGCGCTTGGCTGATATAAAACCGCTAAAAGCAAGTTTCCTAGCGCCAGTTCCAATGTCTATCGAGCTTTTACGTAATCTTCCTACGTTGATATCATTCCGTTTCAGTGTGCTTAACTTCATCATTAACGAAAAGGTGGATGAACTAATAAGCTTGTTTGATGTATTTAGACCACCATTTGACTTTTTACCACCATTTAAATTGATTGGTCATATTGCTGATGGCAAAAACATTTTTACTTTCGATGGTCGTCAGTATTCATTTAAGGGCTCTTGCAGATATATGATTGTCCAAGATGCTGATAAAAACGACTTTAGCCTGATTGGTACCGTAAAGGATGGTAAATTGAAAGCACTGGCTTTAATAGACGGCAAAAACTACCTCGAAATTTTCGATACGGGAGCTCTCAAGTTGAATGGAAGACCGGCAGAGTACCCAGTGCACATGGCAAACGTTCACGCTTGGCGACGTTATTACACTTTGCGTTTGAGAAATCAAAACGGTGTTGAAGTAACTTGCACATCTGATTTAAAGGTTTGTCATGTAAGTGTTAATGGTTATTACACTAGCAAAACACGTGGTTTGTTAGGCAATGGTAACGCTGAACCGTACGACGATTTTATTACCACAGACGGTAAAATTGCAAGTAATAATGGAGAGTTTGTAAATGACTATGGAATGGGCAACTGTCCAACAGCATCGTCCGTAGAATCCAAAAACTTAGAGCACGACCCAATTTGTTCAGAACTATTTTCCATGGACTCAAGTCTTTTGCTGGGTTACTTGTTCATGGATCCACGACAATATCGCCAAGCCTGTGATGAAGCTGTTCTTGCTAGTCCAAACAATAAAGAAGAAGCTTCTTGCAATATTGCTCTTACATATGCCTCTGCCGCAAAATTAGAAAAAATTCCTATATCTTTACCTAACCGCTGTTTGAAATGCACCGGTCCAGTTGGACAACGTGAAATAGACGATGAATTCAGTTCGAAGATTCCAACAAATAAGGCAGACATTATTTTCGTTGTTGATCTCGGTTCAAGCCGAAATGTTATTGACAACCTAGTCACCCCCGTTATTACTGAAATTCGTAATCAATTGAAAACACGTAGCATGACTGATGCACAAATAATTGTGATAGCCTTCAGCGATAACCAATTGTATCCAGCTTTATTAACAAGCAATGGAGGCAAGCTTAACTACAATGGAAAACTTAGCTCAGTAACCCTCAGTGGACCAGCTAGACCTGAACCCCTCGATGTTGGAGTGGCCGTCGTCAACGATGTTTTAAAATGGCTGGAGAGATTCCAACATCAAATTTCTCCTCAATCTGATGAAGCTGCTTTCCGGTTGGCCATGCAATATCCATTCCGTGCTGGTGCAGCAAAGGCAATTGTTGCGGTCCGAAGTGATCAATTAGAGTACACAAATGTTGTAAGTCTTAAAAGCAATGTAAATTATGGCTGCCGTTCAAATGAAATTTTTTTTTTTTAGTTTAAGTTTATGAGATCTCATTTAATGGCTGCCTTAACAGAGTTTGAAGGGGCTTCCCTTCACATGATTGCTCCAGTGAAAGACTTAGTGGTCGAGGGTGTTCCAGCAGAAAAGCTTGTTGGTAAGTTGCATGTTGTTTACGTTCAAAAAAAAATATAACTAACTCCACTTCATTCTGAAAAGGATTTAATTCGAGAATTATTGCAACAACAGAAGGTAAGGATGCAAAGAAACGGCAGAAGCTTAAGTTTAAGAACGATATGGGCATCGATTTTGTTCTTCAAAACAATGGTTGGGTATTTGCTGCACAAAACTTCGAAGCAATTAATTCAGACGATCAAAGAAAAGCTTATCTAAACCAAATTACCAGCTCAATAGCGGATACTCTCTTCAAAACGGAAATTGTGAGCGACTGCAAGTGCACGAAAGCAGGTGGTCTGCACGCTGAACATAAGTGCTCCACCAAAACATCAAACTTCGTCCCAAACAAGCGACCGAAGGGAGCGTAATCATGATGGAAGACAGACTGCAAAATTACTCTTTTATGTTATATTCGTGATTACTTGGCAAAAACAAACATCTTTACGAACGAAACAGAACAGATTTTAATCAATTATTTTTTAAAGTTATATAATAAATACATAAATACCGTAACTACATTGATGTCAAAGTAAATTTGTAGACAAGGACACGTTAGGCGCGTTTTTGTTGCATTTTAGCAATCCCATAATCAGTTCAGAAATGTATCCCACAACTGCGTTAGGTTCACAAATGACCTAAGCGAGCTGCTGAGAAAAAGTGAAAGCATCATCAAATATTGGCTGTCACAAGTATTTGAACTCGAAAAATAAAGAGCGACAATAGGCGTGTTTTTTTCACAAGACTGTTATATACATAACATCATTTTACATGCAAAGCAAAAACAACATCCCCGACAACCAATGTTATGGATAAAAGGATGGTTAAGATTTGGTCGGGGATAGATTTTTGACGTTTAGTCGAGTATCGAATGAGTTTTTCGACTTTTCATTTTTTAATGTTGGTGCGTCTAGAGACTTTCATGTATCTCGAACAAAAGCAAAATGGGTGGCAAAGGGTCTGTTCACAAATGTGTAACTGAATAAAATCATATGCCCACTCTTACACTCCGCAATTTAGTTGCAGACAATTTTTGATTTTTAGAATTTCATTGATTTCAAGAGTTAGATTTGTAAATGTATATTAAGATACATAAAACAACGTAATAGCAATTAAAAATGGTCTGTTTAGTGACTGAAAGCACTTTTTGCATATATCTTTTCATATTTTTGTGTGAATGTTAACATTTTTTTCAAAGCTAATTGTTAAGTATGCCATAAAAATGGTTGTACTTTCTTATTATTAATAGTTTAATTCGTTTGAAACAAGTAACAAAATATTTTTTCCAACTCACATCTAAATCACAATCTCATATAAACTCAACCCCAGCATGTAAACAGAGTCAAGAGAAATTCTTTGTTACCTTTGTGAACGGACCTATTTTTGACGTTTCTAAACTAACAAAAAACAGACAAAAACAATTGTTTACCTGCATTAATTTCACTACGGAACATTTTTATTTTCCACTCTATACAATTGCTTTAGGTTTTTAACAAACAGTTTTTGCGTTTTTGTGCGAATTTGGCAAAAAAAAATCATTTGTTGCCTTTTATTGGTTTGACAACTGATCGAGAGCACCAACCCACAAATAAAAAAAGACGAAGCGTTTTTTTTGGATATCATGTTATGTACATAACATCCTTGTGAAAAAAACACGCCTAATTTCATTTCAAATTAGCATTTTTGTTGCAAAGAAGGGATTTTTTCATTCTTTTAACTATATGGCAATGTTACAAGCCTCATACAGATTAATCTTTCACCACAATTGCTTGCTAAGAAATTCGATGAGTAGCGTTTTTTTTTCATATAAGAGATGCGATAAAAACGCATCTATCACACCTGGTAGTCATAAATTGGCCCATAAGTGTTTAAAAACATTAAGTGTTGTCTTTACTCTCTGGTAAATTTTGGGGATGAATAAATAAAGATATAGGGTGGTGCAACAAGCTATGGAAACGCATTTCTATGTCATCGTGAAAAAGGGCATATAAAGGAACTCGAAATTGAATGGACTTTTATTTCATGAATCGATTAATGGGTTAATTTTAAAGAAAAAAGTTCCCTGAGAAACGTAGGCTATATTTCATCCTACTTTATATACTCAATTCGGTCACCTCACCATAGGGCCCAAGCTACGCTGGACGGGTGAGCTAGTTTTAATAGTTCAGATGAACCCGTTAGGTCTGAATCTCTGAATTTATCTTCATTTGTTGCATTTCATAATTTGATGCCTTCTATGACTCAAGCGGAAATAGTAATCTACGGTATTAGTCTTGAGCCACTCCATTTAAATAAATATTTTAAGAAACTAAGTTACACAAAATACTAATTTTATTTAATTAGTTGCTAAATTTACAGCTTATCTCAAGTGATCATACACATTTGAATGATTTTTCGACTTTCTTTTCAATTTTGAATGAAGAGGAATAAAATTTTTTTTATCAATTCTGTAAGGAAAAGACTGTTTTGCAATCAGCATAGAAAACACATAACTAAAACACGAATTCACAACCGTGATCAATTTAATAAAAATTTGTTTTAACGAATCTCTACCAAAATAATAAGCCAAAATAAATAAGCTAAGATAAAAATTTTTTCAAATTCCATTCACCACCGATAGCACTCGTTTCTTTCTACTACGAACGAGAGTCGTTATTCCACAAAAACTTTCGAAAATTACTGACGTGACTGTCAGGAAAATTTGAAAGATGGGTCAAAGCAGATATTTGCTATATTATAATAGAAAACAACACTAAAGAAACAATAGCTTGCAGATAATTTTTAAATTTTTTGATTTTCATGGGACCGAACAACACTAAACCGAACTGAATGAAATTGAATTACGACTCTCAACTCAATCGGTAGATAATAATAATAATAATATACAAATAGACGACTCGTGTGTTATACCAACAGAGTAGGTAATAAATACAGAGAACAAAAATTTACGCTTTAAAATCTGAACTTACTTTGTTCCCTTCTTGTTCACAAATATTTTAAAGCTTTTTGCTTTAAAATATCTCTTTTGATCAAGCTCTCTTCTAAAACTCAGGGATGTTCCTCAATTCAATACAACAGAACCAAAAGTTAAAAGCACTGCATATTGTGTCTTTTTCATAAGTCATTGTTTATAGTTTACTGAAAATAATAGTTTACTGTTACTACATGCCAGATGCCACTCCTTTGGTTTCTGTTGATTTTAAGGACAAAAAATATAATTTAGGCGAAATGAAAAGATAATGCAGGATGAATATCACATGCAAGCAAAACGAATATATTTTGTTGACGTTTTATTGGATAACAAACTTCTAGCTGGTGTCATACACTGAAGCTTTTACCTTTCGAAAACTAATGTAAGCAAACAGGTTTTTTATATTGTTTCTTTTTTTTTAATTCATCGAATTTATATTGGTTTTCGAACAAAAGAATTTTTAAAGAACGTCTTAATACTTGTTTTTTTTGTAGCAAAGCTGGAGAAATACTTCAGTCAATATTTTTTCTTAATAAATTTCATAGTCTAGGTTATGATAGATAAAATTGGCACAAGAGCATTTGGCCATATGTTGTTTTTAGTTTATCGTGACATAATTTTTGCAAAACACTTACAAACACAAACCAAAACTGTTTAATACTAGGTTTACGAAATATCAATACCTACTTTACAAAAAAGTGGCTAAACCCCTTTCTTAACAAGAAATGGTTAAACTCCACCCGAACGAATATTGTGGAAGTTAAAATGTAGTTTTTTATATTATTACAATGTATGGACAAAATAGTTGTTTCTTCTGAAATAAAGTGAGTTTGCACCTATTATTTAACGAAAAATAAATTGTTACAAATTTCTCTTATGAAACGAATTATTTATTAGTCAAAACATATCTACTTAAATTGTTTGAAAATAATGAAACGGTAAGAATAAACAGCTGTCTATCGTCGCAATATACCATGTTATGAGAACTTATCAGCTATCGGTAAAATATAAAATAAAATATAGGTACCTAACTAGATTGCCATTATGGTATTGAAAGACGGAATAGATTTAATTTAATAAAATAATTTACAATGCAATAAGAATAGATCACGTTTTCCATTTATTTTTACAAATGTAATTGGTTTAAATATAAATTATTGTTTTTCGTTTTATGTTGTACAATAAGATCTTACGATAAATTTTTGGTAATATAAATTTAATTAGAATGTGCCTAACTAGTGTGCCATTGATTAAAAAAACGGCATCGTAAATTAAAATAATCTACAAAAAACAAGATTTTTTAATCTTTTCTTAATCTTTTTATTGTATTTTACAATTCAATTATTGCTGTTTTGTGTTCGTTTGATAAAAAAATATTCGTACTATATGTTTACAAATTTTTATTCCAAAGTTAAATTACTCTCTATCACTGATACCTTTTTAACATAAGACTTTTAAACATACTTTATAAATGGCAAAATAAGTCCTTAAGGACATCCGCACTCATCGACCACCATTTTGGGAAGATCGCGTTTGATAATTCCATCATCACCGTAATAAATTAATGACATGCTTGAAAATTTTACTGGAGCACAACACGGTTGCATTCCATTCAAAAGACCCATTTTTCGATATTCTTCAATAAAATGGGCATGAAAAGTTTGGAATGTGTCTGGTGTTCTAAAAGGACCTGTGCAATCGCCTCGACAGTAATTTGCAAAATATCCGCGTGGAGCAATAATCCAATCATCCCAACCAAGGGCCTTAAAACTTACGTAAAATGATTCTTTACAACACTGTCCATGTAAAGCACCCGAACAGTCAACCGCTCGTCGTCTAACACGTCGAGAGCGAGTTGGTTCCGTATGCAAAACCAAGAACGGTATATTTGGATTTAAACGGTCCTCAAGATGAAACTCAGTCGCAACTTCGTAAGATATGCCTTGCAATTCCTCTCTACTTATGCTTTGCTTTGGAATTTCTCGGTTTTTTCTATGCATTTTACTTTTAAACCAAAAAGAATGTGGGTAACTTCCTTGCTTTTCGTTCTTGAACTTGCTTGGTATTTCACCAATTTTTTCAAAAACTTTTTCTGTTTGACTTGTGCGATTTTTTCGTCTATAACGATGATGGCTATATCTTCTGTAGTGATAAAAGTAGTGAGGACTGATGTCGGTATCGAGGTGATTTGGTCTGTCGGTTGAATTATTGTTTTTTTTAGTTTTATTTTCTTCAGCATCATATAATTTTCCGTGAAGGGTTGTTTTGATTGATGGTGAAAAAATTGCATGATGGAACTTTCTATCAAACAGATGAAGAATATAACGGTTTCCGCATCCTGTACAGTCAATAAGGAGTCGCAATTTATCTCTTTGGTGCTTTCCATACCAGAATTGGACAGTTTCTGTGATGTCGAGTTTTTGCCATCCCAATACATTATGGTCAACAGACAAAGATGTGCAAAGTCTTGCCACTTGATCGAAGCCCTGTTCAGGGTGTTATATTAGTTATTATCATATCAAAGTTGTAAGGTATATGTATGCCTATATTATTATTGGCGCATTGTTTATTTCAATAAAGCTTTGATCAAACTTACCTTGCTAGAAAAGTCGTTCTCTATCAGTTGAAAAATCCAAATTTTTAAACTGGGCTCTCTTGAGGACTTCAACTTATGTCCGTGAAGATTTCGACGCTTGTATTTTTCTATTGACTTTCCTGGATCCGATGGAACCTTTTCTATTCTTATGTGGATTTCAGCGTTTCGAATTTGAAGTTTTTGTTTTGGAATCTTATTTGAAGGAGGACTAAATTCCACAAGTCGGTGTTTTCTATAAACCTTTCCTATTAAAACACATTGAAATTAAATTTTATAGCCCAAAATATGCGTCCAAAAATTAGTTAATACTGAGCTGCTTAGAAAACGCACAGTGTCTGTGTATGACTGACCTATATAAAACTGTTACAAAATGCTCCGCGGGCTGCTTCATCATTATAAAAAATACATTCTTAATAAACTGCAGTATTAACTTTGTATAAGACATTAAACCGAACTATTGAATTCCTTTTGTAAAGCGATTATATTTAGCGTTCTCTGTTCCTCCTTTGTCTTACCACTATCACAATATTATCATTTTTAATTGAACCCCAATAGTCGCTTCATAGCCGTAGGTGCTTAACTGTTGGTGTAGTAAAACGACTGCGATGTTTGGGTCGATTAGCTCACCATAAAATCGAAAGCAGCCACAGAAAAATTGTTTTAATACCTAATAGACTTATAATTTTAATTTTCCACAAACATTGGATAGTTATGAAAATATTTGCATGGAAAAACAACAACAGAATCCCACTTTGCCTCTTGTTCGCTCCCTCGAGATTATGGGGATAAATTAGATAAATAGCCAAAAAAAGTTAAGGTTCGAGAATGTTTCTAACAATACCTGGTTGTTGTGGGATAACTATACCTAGTGGATTTCCCTACCTACCGATATGCAGTTCTTCTTATTCTTATACAAACTCGCAAGACAGCTTTGAAATTTCAATCATACCTAATCATATTTTGTTTTGAAAACAGAAGTTTTTCGTCAAGCAGTACCTACGACAAAATAGTTTTGTTCATAATTATTCCTCTCAGCCTGGTGTCTGATATGAAAAATTTTCACCCACGAACACGAAAGCCATTCAGTTTTCAGTCAACCCCTTCAAACCACGGCAAAAAGCTTTTTGATCCCAAGCAAATCCGTTTCACCAAGTATACTTAGTCAGTGGCTGCAAGTATTTCGTTTATCACACCACCCTACCGCCTGTACTTTAAATGTGGTGAGCACTTCAGCATAAGTACCACTTGTCTGGCACGTTAGTCGCACAACAGAAAACCGGCAGAACGTCGCGCATTAAGAGTTGCAGCAAACACATAGCAAAGACGTGCTTAAAAGGGTGTATGTGCATTGCAAAGTATAACCATAGAAGTCTTACGTGAATGAATTTACGGTCTAGAGGGTGTAGGAGGCGCGTTTTGTTTGCACAGATAGATTACATACATATTCAGTTTCATTTCATGATACTTAATAACACAAGATATAATACCCGTCTGTACAAACATCACGATGTTTATATGAGGTGATTGCTTGAGTGAGAAGTCTGTGAAAACGTTTTCATACACACGAAATGAGAAAACAATACCTTAAAACAAATTAAAAAATAAATAAACAAATGAAAACCCCGCTTTTATCAACTTTCCTTAATATAAAATAGTATCTAGTATAAAATGAATCATTTGTAAGTAGCACAAAGTTCATTATACTCCTCAACATTTTTTGTTAAAACTGAATAAATATATTTACATTTATGTAACATGGAAGTGTTAGATAAAGTACCCTACCTACCATTAACTCTCCTGGTGAAGGTATCTTTACTATATAATATGTTAAATATAATATGTTCATCGGTAAGATCGACATTTTACTCTGCTGTACGATTCGATCGAAATTTAGAATTCACGCGAATGCCCCTTATTTTTTGATTTTTTTTCTCCTGTTTTGGTTCTATGTTTTCTGATAATAGCAATAACGACTAAAAAAAGAGTTTAATGTTATTTTGTGCCAAATTTTAACTTTCAGAAACTATTTTCAGAAAACAGAGCTTGACCAGCTTGAAGGAAAACAAACAAAGAAAAGAAAGAAGAAAGGCAGACAAAAACACTCCGGTTACAACCACAACCACATGCAACGAAACCTGCATTTGGTTGGCTTCAGACATCGAACAATCCAAAACTGGGTTGGCGACGCATTCTGAAGTCAACCCAGCGTACCCCACGAGCAGATCACTAGTGCAATGCAGTTAAATGGAAGAGCTTTGATCCCTTCGAGATCACGATGCTCGTAATGCTGGAAAAGAAGAATAAGAAAGAAGAATCGAACGAAATCAAAAGCAAAGAAAGAGCTCAACCTAAGGCTGTCTTCTTTACTTCTTCTGATGGAACTGCAATATCGTTTGTAATTTCGCTTCGTAGCGACTTTTTCAAAGGTCCAAAACGTCTTTGCATTAAAAAAATACAGCTTGCTCTTAATAAATACTTACTTAGAATTACATTTAATAATTTTTTTACTTGAATCAATACAGAAAAGACTATAGACTATACTTACTATAGTGGAAACAATTAAACTTGTTGAGCAAATATATAAGCAACGTAAACATTTTATACTAGACGAGCCGCAATTTTTTTTTAAATGTATAATAACAGAAAAAACACAGCGAAAGCAATAGTTTACTAACCTTTTTCCGCAAACGTAATTATTTCTTGAGTACTGCCAAAAAAATCATCTCCTTCAATGAAATCTGGTTCAACAGATTTGTTTTTCTTTCGTATAATACTGCTTTTGTTATTGCGAGACTTTTGCTGTTGATGTTGCTCTTTGAATTTTCTTTGATATTTTTGATGCATTCTTTCCATTTTTTCAGTTGTTAAATTTAATAATTTCCACCTGGAACTAAGCAGATCTTTTCCCGGAGAAAAGTCTATTCCACTCTCCCTTGACACTGCTTTTACATCACTATTGGTATCAGTTCGATTTTTATTTTCTTTTGACAATGCAATTACGTTTTCAGTTCCTCCATAATGATAAGAAAGAAGAGGAGGTGGCTCTAAAACAGCTGTTGCTAAGCGCATGTGTTCTTGTGTCCGGCGATAGTCGTTGAAGTCGAAATCTCTTACGCTTCTAATGCCGTCGGCACGGTAAATTGTATCCCAAATAAACTGCTTAGGTAATGGATGCGTTACATTTGGTTTTTCCGTAAGGCCGAGTTTTGTTAAAATTTGTCTTTTAATAGATTCCAATCGGGAAAGATCACTTTGAGCTCGATTTGCTTAGTAAAAATACACACGAAAAATGATTTATTGAAAATCTTTTTCAAAGAGCAAAATAGAATTATGTGTATGCATGTATAATGCATATCTAAGACACAGTATTCTTATAAAATGCTTGCAAATATATTTAACAATCCAAAAAGCAAAAGCATAATTGATAAAGTTATCAGGAAACATACATTTTTTACAAGTAACGGAAAAGTAAGAGGCTTTTATATTTATTATAAGCAAATAAAGATTCTATTTTTTTAATAGCTCGAGACTACAAAAAAAATTGTTTGTAGTCGAAAAGCGAAAAACTGTAGTCTAAAAAGATCCAAATCCAAACAAAAAACTGAAAATCATTACAATAGGAAAACAAAATAAAAAACATCAGGTTCTGGCAGTTTCAACTTTTTGCTTTTTATTGTTTAAAGAAGTTTTTTCGCTACAATAAAAAAAAATGTATATATATATATATAATCAAATAAACTCTTACAAACATAACATAAAGTAGTACAAAATATAAGTGAGAAGTTCAAGGTCTCTTAACTTCAAGTAATAGATTGGACCGTTTGGTCTTAGATCGAAATCATTTTGAACTACTTATTTATCGTTTACAGCGTTTTAAAGCTTCCAAATGATATTTTTTACAAGCCGTTTAGTAGCTTTAAAATAGATAGGAGCGGGTTTTTGCTGGAATTGGGTTTGGTGGTTGATTTATGCAAACAAAAAATACAAACGAAGTGAGGCAAAATTGTAAATATGGTTAAATTTCATCAAACAATATTGAAATGAGACTATTTCATATCATTTGAAATACTTCACTTTCGCATAGTGGAAATACTAATGGCGATTTAATTTTTGCAATGACTGCAATTATGGACTCATTTTACTTTAAGAAAGTGAAACAAAGCCATACAAAAGATATCCCGATGATATTCACTCAAGTGCACACGACATTAGAATGAAACCGAATATTTTAAGCAGTGAAAATAAGAAAGAATAAATAACATATAGCGTGCAAATACCTCACTAAAAGATGTGCGTACGAATTGTTTGATGTAGTCTCTGGAAGATATTTATTCCGGGCACTACTAGCTTCACACTTGCTTCGCACAGCCGCGGATATTTATCGATGTCATCTCATAATTTTGAAGTCAAAAAATGTAAATGCACTATGCACATGAGGATTAAAAACATAGTTCAACATTTTTTATTGTAAATCTGATTATAAATATTTTACATGCTTATCATGTTATCATGAACAAAGTGCACGATAAAAATAACTGCTTATGGAAGATGGAACAAGAATGAAGGTGTTGTAATTGTTAAGTAACGTTCAAAACTATTTATTGCACACATAATAACCAATTCCATAGAAAAACGAACAAGCCGAGGAAACCTTTTTTCCTAGCCGTAACTTTGCAAAGATGCAAATTTTTAAAACCCAATCTTTTATTCTGGCAATAAAGAACTAAATATGGAAAAATAATGAGAAGCTCTGAGGATTTGAAAACTACTAAATTGTAAATACGTTTTTTTTTCGAATTGTGAAGAGTGAAGAGCCTTGAAACTTGACATAAATAACAGATACAAACTGTAATTGTTGACTCGTGTAGTTCGACATTAAAAAAAAAAATTTAAGAAAAATAATAAATGATACCTTGAAAGAATAAAACAAAAAAAAAACTGCGAGAGCTACTTTCTTCAAAGCTGATGAAAAATTCTACAATTGCAGACTTTCACTTTAATAATATTTACTTAATCATTTTCAACACTTACCTTCCTCGCTTTCAAAGAATGAAGACGACCTGCCTTTGTTTTGCATATCAGGACTATTATTAGCCATGGAAACTATATATGGTTCTCGTTGTTGTTTTCCCTCATTTTGACTAAATGTTTGATAATTATACAGTGTTTCAATTTGAGCCGGCCGTTCTATAGAAATTTTGTTTTGTATAAAGTGGCTCTGAATTTTTGTGTATATATGATTGGTATCAGTTTCCATGGGACCACTTCTCGGTTTTTGCCCCTTGTTGTCAGCAGCGTCAGATCTTGCATTGGTACCGGGCCCATTTGTATTGCTACTACTCCCGCTATTGTTCCTACTACCATTTCTAGTACCACTGCTGTCGCTACTATTGCCGCTATTTTCACCACTACCTTGGCTGTTCTCTATTTTGTTCGTTGTTTCATTTCCGTTTAGACTTGTTACATCATTATTATTATGACTAATACTGCAATTGATGAGTTTGGGCCCCTCCAACCAAACAAGTCCAATAAAAAGCCAAACCAGATTTTTTTTTAACTTTCGTTTAGTACTTCGATTTTGAACAGGAGATGTGTTGTCCTTTACTGCATTTAAGGAGCGAAGCAAATTGCTCTCGCTGACCTCGTTGCCATCATGTTCTGATGCTTCAATACACCATTTTTCGCTGGCCTGACTTGATGTTTTCCTCATTTCGTTTGCTATCTTAATTATGTCAATTTTATGTTTATTACTTTTTTTAAGAATTCTATCATGGCTGCTAATATCGAACTCATTATTATAAAATTTATACCTCATTATTGCTTTTTGTCCCAAACAATCATTAGAGTTGATTTGACAAATAGAGTGGCAACAGTAAGGTGGAGTGCTTGCACAATAATCACATCTCCTATAACAATTGTAGAAATAACAACAGCTGAATGAGCATGATCTGTCCCTTATATTAAATTGGCAGTTCCTGATATACTCGTTTTTGTCCCAAAAGATATTACATTTTCGCTTCCGACGCTTTCTGTTTCCAGTTGCTTTCCAGCAACAAATGGTGGATGAAAATGATGTCAAAGATGGCACTGTTGCATGATAGTTGGGAATATTTTCTAAACGACAGGTACGTGAGATAATCAGTGATCCTAGGGCCATCGTTTTTTTTGATTTTGAAAAAGCCGAAACCAAAGAGTTTTGCAGAAGAAAAATTAGAGCTCCCGTGTCTTCTAACTTAGTTTTCTCATATCCCACAACTACTTTGGAATACTTTTGAGAGTCGTGTTCTGATTGTTTTTCTAGTTGATGGAAAGATCCTTTATTATAGAAATGACCCTTTTGAAAAATGCAACAATTGTTTCGATGAAAGTAAAATTTATTATAACTATGATTTTGGTGATATTGAAGGCGACGGTGATGATTATAGCTGAATTCTTGATAAAAATTACAACTATTAAAAATTTTATGCTGATGATACAATTGATAGTTGGACTTCAAAATTTGAAGCTTAAATTTTTTGGATTTTTCTTTTTTAATTAAAAGGTACTGCTGCCTTCTTTCAATGTCATCATTACTATCTTTTCCAAAACAAGCAACTGTATCTATAATATTGTTCACTTGTTCAAGTAGTTTTCCCTCCGTCCTTATTTTTAGTGGTTGTCGTTTTTGATACTTTTGATATTTGCAACCGAAAAGGTTTTCTTCGGCGCTTTGTCCATGACCAAATTTCACTTGATATGGCCGGCTGCATACTAATAACTCAAAATGCCTTAAATGCTTTTGATACAGATTTTGAATTATTGAATAACCATTATTCAAAAGCTGTTTATACGCGAACACAATAACTACAAGCTTAACAAAAGTTATTGCTACCATAAAAGTTTCGACGGAACTAGGAATTTGTGTTACTTTGTAATCACACTTATAAGTAGGGTAATTTGATGGACGTTTATTATTACTTTTAGGTTTATTTTTAGTTGCATCAAAACAGTAGCTGGAATATGAATGACAACTTTTGAAAAATCTTTTCAATATAGTTTCTATTGAATCTTGACTGGTTGATTTTAAAATAATTGATTTCTTGTTTTGTTTAATCACCTTTTTCTTTTCGTTAGGAGCCAGCGACCACTGTAGGGTCGGTTCATGTACTTGGACCTTCAAATTTTTATCCCCCGATTGCTTCAAAATATGTTTTCCCAGTATATTTGAAACAAAAAATGCATATTTAATTATTGTACTTAATAGAAGAAGAGCGACTAAAATAATGTATTTACATTTTTCTTTCATTACCGAACACAAAGTTTTTTTTTTAACGTTTGAAAAGATCTGCTGTCCTTATGTAACTCTTAGTTTTTCCATTATATTAACGTTTTTACACGTATTCATTCGTATATATATACATAAATACATACATACATACACACACAAATATATATATATATATATATATTATATATATATATTCAGTCTCGGCATTTAAAATAATTTTTATGGAAGTCCATGTCTTACGAATCAAAATACGCGCACAGAAATATTATTAGTTTCCCAAACCTATGTTAATATTATTTTTTTTGGTATAAGGCCATTCACAGTTAATAATGAAAGCAAACTACTTTTCGCATTTAAGTTTACGCACAAAATACGAACAATTTTTTCTATAAGTTCTACAACTATTTTGTTTAAGAAAAAAATTCTGGTATTATTTCCCAATCACACAATATTTGTTTATAGAGCTTGCTAATTTATTATTGAGTATTTTATTGTTTACTGTTTGGACGGAAATCGTTAGCTTTAGTTTTTTTTCAGCTTATGTAAATGTTAAAGTCTTTTTAATTTGGCTAATGTTATGTAAATAACTTTTGAAGCGGCGATTAAGATTACACATTAGTTTATGAGGATTACTCTGTTTTATAAACGCATAAATTACTTTAAGTCACATTTAAAATTAACTATGTTTTAATACTTAGGCACTCAATGATTAATTTCCTTGTCTTGTCTTATAATAAAAAAATTTAATTTGTTGTATATCTGCAATGAAAAAAAACATTCAGTAAATGTGACTGCTTTCAATAATTCAACAAAATAAAGTATTTATTCATTTATTTATTTATTTTTGTTTTCATATTATAGAGGGTCCGACATCTAACGTTTGTTCTTTCAACTAGTGCTTATTTCGTGAATGGTAACACTTAGCTCATGTCTGATTTGACAAGTATACGCTTGAAGAACGCTGAGAAATATTGCGACAAATATACAACTTTGAAAATCCGATGCCGATTTTGCCAAAAAAATTATCTTTTCTGATGAAGCTCATTTTAATCTTGGTGGGTACTAAACAAGCTAAATTGTCACATTTGGGGCACAGAAAACCCGCACGCATACATTGAAAAGCCGATACACCCAAAACGAGTCACTGTTTGGTGCGGATTTTGGTCCAGAGGCATTCTTCGAAAATGGGCAAGGAGCGGCCGTTACAGTCAATGGCGATCGTTATCGGGCCATGTTGAAAAATTGAAGAGGAGGATATTGGCAACATTTGGTTTCAACAGGATGGCGCTACGTGCCACACAGCCGAAGCTACACTCGATGTTTTGCGCCCTGTTTTTGAAAAAATAAAGTTATTTGGCGGACCCTATATTATTTGTTCTGATGCCGTATAAATACATTTCAAAGAATAAAATTAGGTTTGGCATCAAACCTGGAAGAACATTTTTCTGTTGCAGTTTCACGATAATGTCTATTGTGTCATGTAGGAACACACAATTTTGACTTGCGTAAGGCATGTTCTAGCTTCTGACTGCAGTATGCATAGTTCAACAAAAAGCAGTTGATAACATAATATTTCACTTCAAAGTATTAAATAGTATAAGATTTTAGTAATAATCTATGGTTGTTCTACGATCCAGAAACTTATGGTTCACCAAAAATGTAGTACTAACTTTCCTACACTATAAATCATTTAGGATCAAAACTAATATTTTAAGTACCTAGTTTTAGTCTTATATGAAGCCTGAAAAGTCGGTTTCAAATTTACAGCAGTAGATAAATTCGCGCACGCCGTTTACAGCGTCGTACTTTGAGTCTTGGGCCCAAAAAACATTAAAACTGTTGAAAACGAACATTTCATGGAAACATGGTGGCTTACTGTATGATCCTTGCATCGCAGATTGAGTTCAAGTAAGCATAGAAAAACTTCGAACGGGTTTTCTTGGAAACAAGTTTCTTACCGCGCCATGCAACAAAACCAAAAAAATAACGAACTTACAATTTGCCTTCACAGAAGCCTAAAATTTGTAAATAATTATAATGAAGGTTGTTTTTTTAGAACTGTGGTTTTCAAAAAGAAATAAAACGAATATAATTTAATGTTATGGCTAAGAATCTAGCATGGCCGCGGCTGGCCGAATAAATTCCAATGATACAATGGCAAACCCCAAACTAAGCATAAATTAATTGACAGCTGTCAAAAAAGACCAAGACCAACTCCGAAAAAATATTGCTAGGTTATCATACGTCTAAAAAATCCCTTTTAATATTCTCAACAGGTTTTTCAAAACAAAAAAAAATGTATTCGTTTCTTGGTCACAGATTTTTTTTTTTCACTTTTTTTAAAGTAAGGCTTATGCAAAGCACAGTAACATATTTTATTGATTAAGGACAACAAAAAAATAGGGTGGCGCAACAGAGCGAGAAGCCCCGGGGCCCAGCGTATTTCTCACGACCACTGCCTTTGTGAGGGAATGGAGGGGAACAATTTTCTGACGGTTCAGAACGGCTAATCGAGAAAGTGCTTTTCATGGCAATGAATTTACTAACCGATTACTTGCCGATTTCTCACAAAAGGCGATACCCGTGGAAAAACATTTTTTCCTCTGTTGGGATTCGAACCAAAAACCTTTGGGTTAACAGGCAACCATGCTAACCATCACGCCACGAGTACCACTAATGGCAACAACCATATGAATAGGTTGAGAAATAAAATCAAAATTAATAGAAAGTTGTTTAAATCAGCAAAAGCACGTACAATTATGTGTTATAGCTTATACACTTACTTATACTTATATAGGTACTCAAATTCTGTTTTGAAAAAAAAATTAAAGCAAAATTTTGTTTACTTAAGAGTGTAAGCTTAACAACGGCATATTTAGCATTTAGTGTACGAATCATTGATTTAAGATACTTTTCTTTAATTTTAAGGGCCTTCAAATATATTTCTCGTTTCTACTTACTCGCTCTGTGTTTTAGCATCTCATGCAATTCACCTTTATGAAAAAAAAACTCATCGAGTCTCGTTTTGAAAATGAAAGTTTGGTTCACTTTCTTAAATTAAATGTCCCAAATTGGCAGGAGAGATTTTCAGATTTTTAAACATATGTTTATAACTTTTGGACTTTTGAATCGATTGTTGCAGGTATAAAGTCAAATTGTTTGGAAAAAACCATCTATGTACTTAAAAAGTGAAAAAAAAAAAGATGAAGGAGACTTAATTTAGAGCATGCTTTAAAATAAGTAAGGACATCAGGATAGTTATTTATCTAATTATCGATTGCTTTATGCCCAGGACGTTTTTCATTCTACATAGATAAATTGTTTGTTTTTATCTCATTGGGAAAAGCAAATAAAGACATCAATTAATAAAATTACGTGTCAAATACGAAAAACATAGAGGTTTATGTTTTTTATATATGTATAAAAATTTTACATTGCGTGCAACACTTCTTAGAAATATACTGTATGCATATACGTAACTATAGTTTCAATATTCTGTTTCTTTTGCTTTGGAAGTGGTAGTAGTCGTAGGGTAGTCTACACTTCATAGAAAAAGTCAGTTCGCAGAATCTAGACAACTATAACGACAGACAACGAATTGATTGGAGCATTTTATGAAAGCATGCATGAACAAAGAACTTTTTATTTCTTTTTTAAAGGATCTCCCTTTTAGTACGTGTGCTTGAAAAATAAGCTAAGCGCAACGTATTTATGATATTATAATTAAAGAAATCGATTTGATGAAGGTTTGTTCACGATAAATCAATTTAATTGGAGTGGTGACTGACGTGAAGCTGAGTTAAAACTAACGTCCTTTATATTCCGCTTTAATAACTTGTCATTTTATAAATACTTTGATTTCATCACATCCGCATAGTTTTGCGATCAAAACTAACAATCAAAACAACATACTTTTAAGTATTTTTGTACAATATCAATTCACCAGAATAAGCTATGACTCAAGACTTTGAGTAAATATTCAGGGGAACACGTGGAAAAAATACGCTTTATATCTATGGATAGAAATAAAAACTAACAAATGCTTGAATATAGAGTCAACGTTAGGCCATACTAAGGTAAACAATATACATTGCCATATGTATACTATATGCGAGTACAAGCACACATCAATAAATACATATATCGATATATAACTAAATATGAAAACATAGGCATATATATATATATATATATGTATGTATGTACATGTAAATCTACATGTATATATATATAAATATTTATATATAAATATATATATTTAAAAGTATATACATACACATATTTATATTAATTTATTTAATAAATATATTTCATACATATATAATTTATAGTATATGTTGTGGTTTTCTTTAATATTGTGCACACAATATATGCATATGTGCATTATATATGTATATATGTATATGTGTATATATATAAACATTTATACATTTATATAGATTTTATTCAAACTGTTAATAGTTTTTAAACTACTAATAGTACATATTCATAAGTGTATACATGAATCTATCAATACAATCAGTGCATGTTCGTGCTCTATGCGCATAACTTAATATTTCATGTTCGTTAGGATGTACATTTTACACATATTCAAGGTAAGCACGTGGTTTACGTTTTAGTTTCACATCCTATGACAAATTTCTTTTTTTTTTTTAAATCTTTTCGTTTAATCATTCAAATTTAAGGACAAGAATAACAATCAAGTCGCTGATATTCTTTTACTTTAGCACTTGTATTAGTTTTTAGTTGAACATCAACGACACTTGCTTTGTTTAAACCATAAGAAACAATAACGATAAGACACCGATACGACAAGAAAAATTATTCACTATGCTTGAAATGTATTCAAAATTGAAATAGACAATATTTTGATGATAATATATAAGCAATTAAATTTTTAAGAAAAACCCTTTACTTTTGAACTTATCAATAATATATCATTGAAAAATTCTAAATATGTTATTTGATTTCGGAACTAACAACTGAATTTAAGACCGTACCGAAACTTTCTGAAAAGCTCTAACCGAACCCAATTGTAATCAACTGCAGACCGATAGAATCTTAACGCTGTTCACCACCAACGTTTTGAAGAAGAACATGACAACAATACTCAACAAAAACAAAATTATCACTCACTCTTTTAAAGGAGCAACGAAAGAGGATAAACACAAAAACAAACAGTGTTTTCACCACGAACTTTTTGTGAAGAGAAGTATTTTTAAGCTCCTAGTTTAAAGAGAAACCAAACACAAAAATAATAATACATAGTACGTATTACAAACATATACATAGTGCACAGTTTATTATGCACGCAATTAAAAATCGCTTTAATTTAAGTTTTATCAATTGATATATTTCTTTGAATTCATGAACTGATTTGGCTTTGTATGACGATGAACAAATGGACGTGCTGCATTTTTTTTTTAACTCAGTTAAAGAAAATTTTATGCTTGAAACATAGCATTTCTCAAAGCAGCAAGTTGATATCGCCCAGTTCTTATGTAGACAGACAAACATAAAGGTCCAGCATTAAGCGCGGCAGATTTTCGCCTCCCTCCAAACCTAACTGACTCTCAAATGTTCTTAAGCTACGTGTACACGATTGCCAGTTCTGCAAATATTGCCGGATCAGTAAGTGAAAAATTTGTCTCGAATGGCTGACAATCGTGTACAGTACACACCAAATTAATTTGCAGAAAAATTGTTTGGCTGCTAATTTGTAGACAATAATCTTCCAATCAATTTGTAGATATCTGTCAATCATCTGCACGCAAGCTGACAGCCGTATTCAAACCAAATTAATTTGCAGTAAAATGTGTTCATCAATCATTTTGAAGACAAAATAGTTTGCAGATTTGGCAATCGTGTGTACAAAATTTTTTTTCATTTTCTGACGTTTCTGCAAATGTCTGGCAAATAATAAATTTGCAGATTCAGTTTGAAGAACATTTCCAAATTTCTTCATTGGCAGACAAGTTTGGCAAATTTTTTGAAAATTTAATTTGTGTGTACACGGTTTGCAGAGGTCTACAAATGTTTGCAAATCTATTGCCAGCTATTTGGCCAAATTAGTTTGTCGACATTGTCAGCTAAATATTTGGCAACATATTTACAGAAATTTGTAGATTTCTTCAAACCGTGTACACACAAATTCAATTTTCATCTCACTGTCAGCTCAGTTTCACTTTGATTGTCAGACCTACCAATCGTGTACACTTAGCTTTTACTATTCTGTTTCCACACAATGAGATATATAAATAAAGCCACTTCGTTTTTCACGTCTGCTTCTTTATGACCTTTGGTAGCCCACTGATATTTGGGTAGCCCATTATTCGTAGTTTCTACAAAACCCTTATAAATCAAACATATAATTCGTTAAGTTTTGTAGTTGAGATAATCCATTTTTTAGTAAATTTAGTAAAAAATTTTAACAGTTAAAACACTATTCATATTTTCTCAAATGCACATTTCGGAAGCAATGCTTCCATCGTCAATGAGATTTATAAATCTACTCCGAATGATCTTTGTTTGAAAACAATGGTATTTGGAAAAGCAGATTCACCAACGAATTATATAAATGAAAAGTTTAGTAAAAATTTAAAACAGTCAAAACACTTTTTATATATCCTCAAATGTGCATTTGAGGAAATACAAAAAGTGTTTTTTTGCGGCGTACCCCACAGGGACAGGCGGATCACTATAGTGTGAAGCAGAAAAGTGGGAGAGTTATTGTGATCGCTTCAAGATCACTACTCGTAACGCCGGAAATGGAAAGAAGAAGAAGACAAAAAGTGTTTTAACTGTTAAAATTTTTTTTACTAATCTTTTCATTTATACAATTCATTTTAGAATCTGCTTTTCCAAATCTCATTGTTTTCACACAAAGATCTTTTAGAGTAGTTTCCTTTCGAAACGACCAAGGGTTTCCTCGTTTGCTTCAGATAAGGTCCATTCTTCCGCACTGTATAGCAGGACTGGGATGGTCAAGATCTCATGAAGGGCTATGGCTTTTCCAGAGAGGATTTTATTTCGTTATTGCTTTCTACAAATAAGAAAGGGGATAGTTATTTTCCGTGTCTTTGCCGGATCCCAGGTAGACGAAGTTTTGCCTATTTCCACAGCTTCTTTCTCAAATCAATCAATCACTTTTCATTCTTTCACCCTATACATAATAAATTTGGCTGCCAAATTATAATCCATTTGGGTTTCATTTCAACTTCTGACAAAGTTTAATACGATAAGGTCATGTGAGTTGCACATACTTGCGATATCTTCACTCTGAGGATTGCTGGTACCGTAGCCCGTACCTCATCAAAATCTTCTTTTGTCTTCTCAAAATGTTTTTTTTTAAATTTCAAGTAGATTGCGAAAATCTAGAATTTCAGAGAAGATATACACTAGGACTGTACCAAAGAAAAGTCGGTGAATTTAAACATGATAAAAAATTTGTAGTTTGGGTCCGTATATTATATATATTATGTATTACATTTCAGACAAACGGGCATTCATAACTCTTGGTAGTTATGTTATACAAAGACTGAGAACTTGTGCTGCCTGTCTTCTGATCCAGACATGCCCATTGCGTATGTTTACTGAATTGGAAATAATGATTAAAATCTTAAACGTTTTTCGTTGACGAAAAGAGTTACTTCTCACTTCTGTGAAAGATTTACTGCTTTCAAATTTTCCGTGTTTCACTGAACAAAAGAGTAAATCCAGAGCTAGTTTTTAAACTAAAAGAAAGCCATTGGGTTGTGCAATATTTAATTCGAAATGGAACATAGTTAACCTAACTTAAATTGGTTGTACCAGCGTTGGTTTGAAATAATTGTTGTAAATTATGAGGAAACAAGTAAATAAGTAAGAATTCATCAATTTGTTGAAGAAAAAGTCACAAAATGTGGAAATATGAACTGTGGTATGTGAACATGAGTCTTACCACCAATACTAAGAAAAAACTTAAAAATATATTTCCTTGAAAGCAGTAGTTTGATTGGAGAATAAATTTTTCGATTTTAAATGAAAAACGCTATAAAAAACAGGAAACGTTGGTCAAAAGTTAAACAATAGTGAAACTTCACCATTGTATATTCCTCCTAAATATTAATATTAAGAGCTCTCCTCTTAACCGGCATCTTTCTACACCTCATCGAAGGTATAATGGATGGTTCGAGAGGCAATGAATGTTAGCAATGCCCTTTCTGTGCAAAAGGTGTTAGGACTGGCATGGTTCACCTACAGCGAAGAATTGTCTGGGCTGATGGAATCTCGTTAATCGTTCTTAGTTCCGAATCAAAAAAAAGGGACCAAACGCAATGTGCTTAAAGCGATTGCGAGGATATCGATTCGAAAGGTATTCTTTGTCCAACGGTCTTTAAATTTAAAATTCTTTTACAGAAACTGTGGAAGCAAAAGCTTCTCTGGGACGAAGTTTTGACAGGAAACCTACTTGCAGAATGGGACGACTGTGTAAAAGGAGTTCTTGAATTAAAGGACATGATGTTTCTAAGAGCAGCAACTTCTATTCCAATAAGCAAAGGAACATTCCATATTCACATATTTGCAGATTCCAGCTCAAAATTATACGGTCCACGTCCAATGGCATTTGTAAAGTCTATTTGCTGCAATAAGGATAACACTTAATTTTATCCAAAGAGAAAAGCAGTGATGGCAGCCATATGCGTACAAAATCGGGTCGACGTAATACTCAGGCATACAGTGGTTTTACAGTGGAATCACTGGAAGGGAAGAGACAACCAAGCAGATCTTCTTACTCAAGGTGTTAGTGGGAGGATCCTGCAAAACTGTGTAAGTTATTAACGACAAAGTCAGTTTCAAAAAAACGGTACAATGGGAGTACAGCTTTTAGACTATTTGTCATTTCAATAAATAAATTTTTTTTACATGTAAGAGTCGTTTTCGAAAAAAAATAAGTATTATCATATAGATTGTATGGCAGTTACCGTAATTTCAAGGCCTAGAGACCCGATTCCAAAAGCCCATCTATAGGCTACCCCACAGACGCTGACTGAAAATTTTGAAAAAAACTTTTTTTTATTCTCTATCATCATAATTTCATGTTTATTTGTTATTTCAAAAAAATTAATCAGCACAATTCCAAAACTTGCCTTATAGTACCTGTTATCGCAAGTAAAAAAGGCGATGAGGGTTCTCGATTTAGTTTAGCTTATGAACAAAATTGCACTACCTACCTTGTTACAGTTAAGTCTCTGGTTCTACTCTGAGTTCCTGGTACAAAAAAATGCAAGTACACCAGTAGAATAATCATAGAATAATCTGAAACTGGGAAGCTTGTTGGCGCATTTTAATGTCAACCCTTCGTACCCCAAAACCCATAGACCGATCAGGGGTCATGTGGGAGAGCTATGAACTCTTTGAGTTTCGTCTAAGGAAGAAGAAAAATCGTATCATATCATTATAGCTCTTTGACTTAGAAGAAGTAAAATTTTCCATCAGTTCTCTTTAGATGATGTAGCTTCTTCAATTGATTTTCTATTGTTTTTTATTTGATGCTCGTTACATCGATAAAAAGCGGTTTAGATGACCAAAATAAAAGACTAAAAACCAAGATTTGGGTATTTTTATTTTTATTCTCAGTTTTGCCAATTGCAAAGAAATATTTTATAGCAAAGCAAAGCAATATTGTAATGACCAAGCAAGAGTAAAGAGATAAAATAAGCTTTGTTAAGACTTTGAAAGCTTTCCATGTCATTTTCAATTATACTACCCAAATTCTCACTCAGCTGTTCGATAAAAGAGTATTGATTCATTTTATTAAACAGAATTGAAAGCTTTAGTTTCTTGTAACTGTAAGCACTTCTATTTCATCAAAAATACCCCTTATGCTACAATTAAAATATTCCACCCTTATTATTACATACGTATATATACCTATTCCTTTTTCGTTAAAAGTTTTCAAAATCTGAAAGTTTAACTTTTATTTACTTTTGATTTCCAACATATTTAAATTTAAAGCAACTCTTAGCTTCATTTTGGTAGCTTTTGTGTGTGCATTTGGTGGCAAAAGAAAGAGATTTATTTTTAAAATACCTACAGTTTTCCTTGGTCTACAATAAACTACAAATAACGTTGGTAACCGCCCAACGTGACTTATGAAAGAATACAAGATTGCATAAATATGTTCAAAAGAAAACAGGAATGTTTGTAGGTCTTGTAGTTTTCATTCTTGGGCTATTGCGAGTATTAAGAATCTTACTTGTTCTTTTAAAACAACTAAAAAAGCATCGATTTCAATTTTAATCTGACTGAATTTCATTGGGATATCATTGCTTTATTAAGATATCAAAAAAAAATTTATACATAGTCTGTACAACCCGTACTCTACAGTGTTAATTGGGAGAGCTTTAGAGAAAACTTTCTTAACTTGATTTTTTTCAAAAAGAGATGGACAAAATCAACTGAGTTCAACAGCTGATGTATCTATCATGTATGCATCATTTTCAAAGAGAACTGTCAAAGTTAGAGTTACCCCAGAGATAAGAAATTAATTAGATGACAATCCTTTACTTCTCTTGCCCCGCAACAACCATTTGTTTACATTGTTGTTTTTGTAATCTCATCCTCTGTCTGTGAATACGTGAAAGCTGTACTCAAAGTGGTAGTAGTGAGATTTGCTGTACTCAAAGTGGTAGTAGTTAGATTTTGTGTGTGGACTGGAAGCTGTACTCAAAGTAGTAGAGGTGATTTTCGGTAAATCAGCTTGTAGGCAGTTTCAATGTGTGTGTGAAGTTTGCCATCTAATTAATTTCTTATCTCTGAGTTACCCCTTCAACTCTTGTATTATGCTCTTGTTGAGTGGACGCTTAAATGCTAAGAATTTTTACTTTCTTTTGTTATGTTTAATACAAAATTCAATATAATTCGTGTAGCCTGGCCAATTCTAAGTCGGCAATATTATTCCATAAATTGTTCTAGTTCACAATAATTAAATGCTAGCTGTAAGAAAGAGAAAAAAAAATGTATTGAAGAAATCTCAATAGAGTTCTAATACTACTACTACCTTCAACTCTTGAGGTGACCTTTCCTCAACGAAACTTTTTTGAAGGGTATATCCGTCATCATCACCAGACTTCACTTGAATCAAACACAAAAATCAGTCAGTTTTGAACACCGTACTTCAAGAACTACAATTATAAATCAGTCACAAAGTTATGACTGCGATTAAAATTGCATTTTGCAATCCATTTTCGGTTTGAGGCTTTAAGGCCTTTTTTACCAAAACGACAATTTTAAGCACAATTTTGTGCTGAAGCAAAAATATAATTTTCTCATTCCATTAACTTTTATTAAATTGATTGCTATTGCTAACAATATAGACTTCCCACAAAGAAAGGTCATAGAGAATTCAAAAATTCTCAAGTAAGAAAAGATGTTTATGGGTTCATTTCTCAATTAATACCTCTATTGCGATTGGCGAATCAAACGAAAAAAACGTGTGAGTGTGAGAAGTCGGTACTACGGTTCACGAACTCACACCCTGTGATTCCACTAAAATGTCAAATGATTTTCGAAGTGTGATTTCACCCTATGAAAAGAAGTCGACCGATAAGGAGCTAACTACTTTATTGACTCGCAGAACTCTGTTGTGCCACCTCATTTAATTTTGTTTATTCAATTGAGAAAAGACTTTACTAATCGAAATAGTTTTGCAAGAAAAATCTTATAGGCATAAATATATTCGGCTCCATGGTGGTTTCCGTCGCTTCCGAACGGAAAGTTGTCCTATTTCATACAAATCGGATAATTTTTATTTTAAGAAAATCTTTCGAACAAAAGAACGTTTTATTCGCTCTTATTACAATAGGCGTTTTTGTAGAATGCCAGTGAAATGAGTTAGCTTTAGGTGCCACAATTGGTATTTTAGTAAAATAACTTTCAAAATAAAAAAAGAACAAAGTAAAGGCTGAATTTGAATTTGTATTTAACACAAATCGTCATGTCTGGAGCTCTATCATTTTCCAGACTTTAAGTGACACTTTTGCAATAATACACTGATCCAAGTAGAAGATAGTTTATCTTAAATTGCAGGTGATTGTATTTTGGAATTCTCCCTCTAATTTGCTTATCACGAAAATAAAAACTATTCAGCCTAAAATATGATCTGAAACTTCAAAAATTCAAAAGTACTAAAAGAATTTGCACTAAAGACAAATAATTGTTCCTAATTACAGATGATCAGGCAGTTCGAAGATGTTCTGTGAAATATTACATATCATTTCTTATTATTTTACTTACTTACTTAGGTGGGCATTACAGTTCGGGGTGAACCTGGGCCTCAACCAACATCCTTCTATAACGACTTCGATTTCGGGCGAGCTCTCTCCAGTTTCGCACTTCAAGTCGGTTGAGGTCTTCATCCACTTGATTGCGCCACCTAAGACGAGGTCTTTCCCTTCCGCGATTTCCCTGCAATGTGCTTTCGAACACCCGACGAGCCAGAGCGTTTGGTTCCATCCGCTCTACATGGCCCAACCATCGTAGCCTCGCGATGCGTACTCTTCTGGCTATGCCCATGTCGCGGTACAGCTCATACAGCTCGTTGTTGTATCTTCTTCTCCACACATTACAGCTCGTTCTTGTATCTTCTTCTCCACACATTGTTTTCGCATACGGGACCAAAGATCATTCGGAGAATTTTTCTTTCGAAACGACCAAGGGTTTCCTCATCCGCTTTCGATAAAGTCCATGCTTCCGCGCCGTACAGCAGGACTGGGATGATCAAGGTCTTATACAAGGTCACCTTGGTTTTTCTAGAGAGGGTTTTGTTTCTCAATTGCCTTCTTAACCCTAAGAAGCAACGGTTGGCAAGAGTTATTCTCCGTTTGATTTCCGCACTGATGTTGTTGTCCGTGTCTACAGCGGATCCTAGGTAGACGAAGTCCTGTACTACCTCGAAGTTATGTCTGTCTATTGTGACGAATTGTCCAATTCGTCGATGTTCTGTGTCCCTGTTTGATGACAGCATATACTTCGTTTTGCCCTCATTAACCATGAAACCCATTTTTGCCGCTTCTGTTTCAATGCTCGCAAAAGCACCTATGACATCACGCTTTTTTTCTTCCCATTACGTCAATATCGTCTGCGTAGGCGAGTAATTGTACAGACTTTTGAAAGATTGTTCCTCTGGTGTTGACGTTTGAGTTTCTTACAATCTGTTCCAGTATGATGTTGAAGAGATCGCATGACAGTTTGTCGCCTTGCCTAAAACCTTTTTCGACATCAAAGGTCTCGGTGAGTTCTTTACCGACCTTGACGGAGCAGCGTGAATTCTCCAAAGTCATCCTGCATAGTCGTACAAGTTTTGCAGGGATGCCGAAACTAGACATGGCTCTGTACAGCTCGTCTCTGTAAATGCTGTCATACGCGGCCTTGAAATCGATAAAGAGGTGGGAATATCGATATTATGTTCTAGGGTTTTTTCCAAGATCTGCCGTAATGTGAAAATTTGGTCTATTGTGGACTTCTCTGGTCTAAAACCACATTGATAAGGACCTATCAAGTTGTTGACGTGGGGTTTCAGACGTTCACATATTACAGCAGACAAGATCTTTTAGGCGACGGACGTTAAGGAGGCTTATCCCTCTGTAATTGGCGCAATTGTGAGGGTCTCCCTTCTTTAGGATCGGGCATACGATACTGAGGTTCCATTCATCGGGCATGCTTTCTTCCGACCATATCATGCAGATCAGCTGGTGCATGCTCCTTTCCAACTGGTCTCCAGCTGTCTTGAAGAGTTCGGCATCAAGGCCATCTGCACCTGCAGTCTTATTTGATTTAAGTTTGCATATGGCAAGCTTAACTTCCTCTAGGTCGGGAGGACGGCATTCTTGATCATCGTCCAAGCTGAATGGGGCAATCTGCCTGACAGCGGAATTTGTGTCCTCATCGCCGTTAAGCAGTCTGCAGAAATGATCTTTCCAGATCCTCAGTAGCGACTGTGACTCTATAACTATGTTTCCCTGCTGGTCTTTACAGGCTTGAATTTGGGGCTTGCCACCCTGGCAGGATCTTTTTACCTTTTCGTAAAACTTCCGAATCTCGTTCCTGTCATGGCACCTCTCTATTTCCTCAAACGAGCGCTTCTCATGTTGCTTCTTTTTCTTTTTGAGAAGTCGGTGTTCTTCCCTTTTTTTCTCCTTGTAGATCTCGTTATACTGATCGTAAGCAGCCCTTGTTCGTTTTTGCATCAGCATTTGTCGTGCTTTTTGTTTGGCTGCATTTGCCTGCCTGCATTCTTCATCGAACCATGGGTTTCGTTTTGGTGGCCGAGTGAAACCCAGAACCTCAGAGGCAGCGGTTCTGATGGCTTCTTGGCATTGCTGCCACTGGTCTTCAATGCTTAATGCTGGCGGCATGGGATTCAAGGATAAATTGAAGGGACACTCGATTAGAAAAGGCATTGGCAATCTCTTGCGATTGTAGCTTTCCGACGTCATATCTCTTCACAACGTTAGTTCGTGCTGGTCGTGAACAAGATATCCTCATTCGTACCTTGGCTACAACAAGGTAGTGGTCCGAGTCAAAGTTGGCCCCTGAGAAAAATCGGACATCTAGCACACTTTAAGAGTGCCTTGCGTCGATCGCAACATGGTCAATTTGGTTGACGGTTAATTGATCTGGAGATCGCCATGTACCTTTATGAATTTTGAGATGCGGGAAGCGTGTACTACTTACAACAAGATTTAGCCCCGCAGCAAAATCGATTAGCCTCAGTCCGTTTTCGGAGGTTTTGTCGTGGAGGCTATGCTTACCGATTGTGTTTCCAAAGATGTCCTCCTTCCCTAGCTTTGCGTTAAAATCGCCAAGAACGATTTTCACGTCGTGTCTAGGGCACTGCTCATACGTTTCTTCGAGGAGCTCGTAGAAACAGTCTTTGGAATCGTCATCTTTCTCTTCTGTGGGGGCGTGGGCGCATATAAGGCTAGTGTTGGCGAATTTAGCCCTGATGATTTTTCTTATTATTTTACTACCCATTAAATGAGCACTTTCGATTTTTACAAATGTAAATCCATGGAAATTTGTTATTTGATAATTGTCTTTGTCATTGCAATGATTTGAGGTTTTTTTTTTTACTATACCTCTGAATTTCGAACTCGAACCGTGAAGTTCGCCAACCATAGTATGTCGAATGCGTTAGTTCGCCAATAAAAACAACTCACATCGAACGTTTGATTCGCCAACCGTAATAGGGGTATAAAGCAGCTGTTAGTGTTCGTTTCTGGTTCATATTGCTTTGTTGTTATTGAATAGCGTACTAATTTAGATTTTTAAAGCAACTAATAATAGTATTTCGCCGTTACAACTAACATCGCAAGTGGCGCTGTCGACAATAATTTTGCAAGGTTTGTTTGGAAATTTCTTTTAACCAACACTTCATTATCAAGTATATCGATAATTTTCCTTTTCACGGTTAACAGAATAAACGCATTTAAAAGTGAGTTAAGTAGGGGTGTTTTAAAGGGGAGTGGTACGGAATCCCCAAAAAAACAAATCGCCATCATTTAAAATCCCCAGAAATTAAAATCCAACTTACTAATATCCCCACAGACATATTGCACATGGATGAAATCCACACCTACATAATCTTTTTTGCCAAAATCCCCACGAAATCTCCAAATCCCCAGTGTCCGTGTACATCTAAAATATGTGCATTTATTTTTCCGAAAAATCTCATGAAATTACCTTCTTGTGCAGTGTTCTGTCTTAGTTATAAGAAACTAAATATTTTTTCATTATAAAACATTAAGAATGAAGAGAAACTTTTTTTTGAAATTTTTCTTTTCGTTTCATTTAAAACTTTTAAAGGGACTATATTTTATTCGAATTATTGTAACATATTAAGTTTTCGAATATTTTTTATTAACTTACAAATTTTGAAAATGTATTTTCATTTCAATAAACATAACAAATTTTAAAAAGAGTTTTATGTTTACTCTTTGTATTACATTTTCCTGCAAACATCCCCAAAACAAATATGTTCAAGTAGTGAATCATGCGATACAAATATGTTCAAGTAGTGAATCATGCGATAAAATCGCCGCGATTTTATCGCATGATTCACTACTTGAACATATTTGTTTTGGGGATATTGGTTTGGGGATTTTCGGTTTGTAGATTTTCAGAGCTGGGGATTTTAATTTGGGGATTCTGCGTTTGGGGATTTCCGTTTGGGGCTTTTGTTTTGGGGCAAACGTCCCCAACCCGTTTTAAAGTCTCGCGGAACAAAAATGTGACCCAAAGTGGAGTGTTTTCATTTTGGGTCATGTTGCAATTTTTTTTTAAATTATATTTTATTTATTATTTTTGTCATTTAAATAAACTTCTCGAGATAAATTGAAAAATTAAAATAATGGTTGCAGATGAAGTTCCTATACTGCCTATACATACGATGAACAGGTTTATCTGCACCTATCATAAATCCTCTGCAGGAATAAGTTCTCCTATACCTAAGGAAGTGCAGACGTCTGCACTTGGTGTCTGCCCCCTCTATTAATATACCTATCTAGTTTTGTTTTTGTTTCACTCCCTGAAACGCGCAGTCTGAACTTGAGATTTTTAAGATTTTGACTTATTTATTGTAATAAACGACCAAAGATGAAATGCATACCTAGTTTTTTTTTTAAATATAAATGTACAGATTTTATATGCCTCAATAAAGTTAACTTGTAACTTGTATTGTAATAAATTTCCCGACTTTTTATTGACATAAAATCAAAGCAACAACAGTACTTAGAAAACTATGTTGCAATTAGCTATTTGAATTAAAATCCTTTATTTCAAATGGTAAAAGCTGAGGTAGTTTTTATTCACCGAGTAACTACAATATGTGAATGCATGCTGTGAATTTTTTTTAATCGTAGTCAATCTCTTTTTTGATACGGTTTAACGCAGATTTGCACACTGGTTTCATACACACTACAATTGTGACAAGCTATAAACATTTTGTGGGAAGAATTATAAAAATAGTAGGTAGTGGTATTCAAGATTCGATGTAGAAAAATGAGTATGATTGTAAAACTTGTACTTCTGTATTTCAATTGTGAACACCCTAATACTGAACACTTTTAAATCACCCAGACCCTTTGTAAGAAAAAAATACAATAGTGTAAAATGTGTCTGGTGGCGTTGACAGTTGAGCAGTTGCTCTATCTAATACGAAATACAAATTGTAGCCATAATTCAAATAGGAGTGTTCACGATTTTAAAAAAGTACAACTTTACAATCTTACTCCTTTACTCTTTGTTCTACAACGGATTGTGAAAACCACTCCTTTTCGAATTTTAGCTACTCTGTTGTGAAAATTTGTAATGACGATGTCAGTTGCCAAAGTGTCAGCGGCAAATTGTAAAATGTTACTACTAGTACGTGTTGCTAGAAAAAGTCATACTCTTACCGCCGTATTAATAAACGCGGAATAACTGGGAAATACTTATTCCATGGATTAAGTTACCATTATACCATTTTCCATTTAATTAAAGCCATCATTATACCATTTTCCACTTAATCCATGGAATAAGAATAAGGCTTAGCCCAGCTATTCCGCGTTTATTAATACGGCGGTTACGATACAACGACAAAAGATTAGTTACACTTGATCGTTTACTCTACAAATGTGTTAACCAACGTAAATTACGTTTTTGTGTACTTAAGTGCTTGTTTTTATTTTTTTTGTAAGTTGGACACGCACGAATTCATAAAAACAAAATTGCTTTTTTTCTTATTTCCTAAATAACCAAAAATGAATAGAATTCAATCGCGACTGCAAACGGTTGAAAAAAAAATCAACAGTAGTTTATCAACTATTTGACCTTTTTCGCAAAAAACACAAGCGTTAAAAAAAACACTCAGATTCGTGAATGAGTAACAATTTCAATTCAAAAACTAAGAGGCCTCAAAAACTTTTCTTTGTGGAGGTCACCTAATGATACTCCGACTCCGATATTTTGAGATTTGTAGTGAAAAAAATAAAAAAAAAACAAATTTGCAAAACTTACATTAAAACTTATTAAAGCTTCAAAGTGCGATTACTCTTACTAAACTAAAAGTGTTGCTTTTAAAAGAGTTTGTTGGCAATCCCTTTAATTGTTTATAAAGGGAAGGTATTTCAATCAAGATGACATTACAGTTTTCATTCTCACTCTCTCAAACTCAGCATTGTATGTGGAATTCCATATACAATGGTCTCAGTTGTTTTAGTCAAGCAAATTGCACTAGCAGATAGTATAATTTTTAATTTTTTTTTCTAGTCGTGCTCGTGTCTCGTGTCTCGTGTGGTATTGAAGAAAGATGAATGGTGAACCAGAACCATAAATGTGTATCATTCGTTCAGCGAGACATCACATTAAACATATTGTGAAACGTTTTGCCCGATTTTTTTTCCCGCTTTTGTGTTTTTATTATATTCTTCCTTCGTAGTTTAGATTTTGGAAATGAAATTATTGTCTTAAGTTGTTGAGTATTTTCGGTTCATTTTTGCGTTGTTAATCAAAAACTGAAAAGCTTGATTTGACATTTATCTTCAAATCGATTTGTTCATGCATATATTTTCGCCTGTACCTATTTTTCCAATGGAAGTGTGTAAAGTGATTATTATTTTGCTCTTGGTGAAAGAATGTGTCTCTGGAAAACAAAACCATTAAACCAAAAATCACCTATCAACCTTTATGCATCGTGATACAGGTAAGAATACAACTCAGGCATTGAGATGTGCAGATATGTTATGTATTGATTTGATCCTTTTATTATTGTAAGCGTTACAGCAGTAAACACTAAAACGCAACTATTGTCATTCATGATAGGGTTGAAATACATATCCTTGTTATCGTTATTATCGCTTGTCAGCCTCTTAGCTTAAGAAAAACCCACAATAGTTGTCCATGTAACAAGGAACAAAATAGTAAAATTGAGTTTCTCTTGCTCTAAGTTGCAATCATTTTGATATAGGTAGTCCTCAATATTTTACTTTATCCACTCAATAACTACAGGTATGTTACGATTTCCAATTGAAGAGATAGGTTCTTATGTTCCTTGATATTACTATATAAAAAAAAAACCTCGAAAGTAAATAGTTCCTCAACAATTAATTGAAGTTGTCTTAACCACCACCACTTATTAAACTTTGTTTCACAATTGAGTAGAATTAACAATATCAAAATGTTTTATACTTGGAACGAGTCATACTTTAAACGTTTTTGTTTATCTCTATACGATTAGTTATTGTTTTATTTCTTCAAATTTAACCTCTGTTCTTTGCAAGAAGTTCTTTAACATAAGACTTTGTCCACAGAAATTCTGATAGTCTTTTTTTTAACTATCTACTTGTCATAGAAATTGATTAATATACCTACATAGTAGAAAAACATATTCGTTTTTCTGTGAACTTGACACTGTGTTGTTTTTTATACCAATATAATTAACCTGAAATAATTACATTACTGTCGGACCCAGCACATATTGCGGCAGTTTATTCTATCATTTACATAAATGGATCTACACGAATGTATATGACTCAGTTTGGCTCAAAATGCATAACATTGTGAAATAGTGAAGATAATAAAACAACAAATCGCCAATGCATTGTTCATTCAAACATGTATGTGAGGAGTTATTATAAGAAATATCACACAGTTATTCAATCCGGACCTATAGAATATTGCCAGGCAAAAAAAAAACCATTTAGTTCTTAATACCTACTCAAGAAAAAAAAGATGAAGTTTATATACATGGTATGATTTGTAAGCAATTTCAAGGTTTGAAGAGATTCATAATGCTTCCAAACCATATTTAAACATTCGATTTTCCTTATAAAAACCAGTAAAAAAATTGTCAACGCTTACTTTGAATCTGTTGTCAGTCTATAAAATTTAATAAAATACTCATTTGTGTTTGACTCAACATAATTTATGGCGTCAGAAGCATTAATAATATGTTCAATTGGCAAAAAATATCAGTGTCACAAAAAATTGCTTCTGGATCGTATGTCAATTAACTTTTGGTATGATTATTTAACATTTGTGACGGTAACAAAGGACGAAGTTTTTATATATGTACTTGTTTGGCATGCCGGCTTGAAGAGCTTCTTTTCCATCTTTCGGATTCTTAAACAAAAACGACTTAGGAGTCACCTGTAATTATTCTTCTGAAAATATCTACTATTCATTTTTTTGTGTTACGTATTGTAAAGCCGTATCACATAGTCGTTGGAAGTCGATCACTCAATTGTTAGTTTACAATAGTAAAAATTATATTGTGATAGAACGTAATATCTAGAGTGCATGGAAATACGAGTTAATTGATTTCTGTACACATATCTAAGCTGTGAAAATACTTGTATCCGATAAAACTTAAACTAATGTTTATCAACCTGTGAAGGTGTTGTAGCTTTGTTTATTGACTTGTTCTAGATTGATCTAGTTACAGTTAAAAAAGACTTGTTCTAGACTGATCTGGAATAGAAGAAAACACTTTTTTTGGACTTTAGGGACCAACAATTTGTTCCGAAATGAAATGTTTGATGTTAAATGACTGCCTGAATCAGCATTATCTGCACCTCCTTTTCAGTAAGAACGGGTTCGTGAAAAGCTTCAAACTCAGCTGTGGGCATTTGCTTCAGATATTTTTGTGTGTGTGTTTTTGCAATCAAAATCAATATCAAATGGAATTTAACATTTGATCAGTTAACTAACAGCTTAAAATTAAAACCATTGAAATTGCTCGCTCAGATATTTATACTTTTTTTTTTTTTAGAGTTCAACTTACTTTAATCTTGTCTATTTTTTTTTATTACTAATTTATATATGAAACATCCGAATATTAGGTATTAGAATTGTGGTTTTTTTCCACAAAGTACACATGTCACTGCACATACTAAATTTTAAAGTAAAACACATTCATTTCATTTAAACAGCCTCCTGAGAAGAAGGACCACAATGCTTGTTTATGCGGTTGAAGTGAAGAAGTACTATGTCAATAAAAAAAAAAAACAAGCCAGCACTTTGGAATCAAATGCTTTTTTACTACTATCCCGAACACGACTGAAAGTTGAGAGTTGATATTATTAAAAAGTAAGCGTTAATTCTTCAAAGATATTTTTTTTTTTTTTTTCATTTATATCCTTGAAATTTGTTCTCAATTAGGATAATAGTAGAAAGATATAAGTATATCAAATCTCTGTATTATATACTGTGCGGTTGCTTACCAAATGTAAATCGGAATACGAAAAAATAAATATCCACCTATCTAAGCGCTAAGAAAATTTACTGTTTTGTGATTTTTCTTAAGTGAGCGATCTTTCTCTGCTTTTTCACTGAGATTGGCCTTGGGCAATCAGACAGAAAGTAGTAAAAATAGTGTAGGCTCTCCACAATCAAAATATTGTTATCTATTCTAACGTCTCCATGTTTATAAAAACGGCTTTGCAAAGCACCTTAAGAGAATATCATTTTAAAAATGCTAATAGTTTCTGTGCAACATCCATTAACTAAAGTAAAACATAATTCAACGGCAATTAAACACTACCAACAGTAAAAAATTTACTGTAAACAAACGTTAAAGTAAACAAAACTCAAATCAAAAGTTTTATTTTAAACTGTTTTTGTTTTGTTTTTTGTTACAAATTTCTTTTCTGCAGACCGAAATATAAAAAAAGCATGTCTGTGCAGTTGAAAACAAAGTCCTTCACAAACGCACCTAAAAAAAATACAGAAAAAAAATTATTTGTTTTCGTAACGAAGCAAAGTAAAGCAAAAATACGGTTGCTTTGGATGAACAAATTCAGCTCTAAAATAAAGTATATTAACTTTTATCGGAGAAGTAGCTATATGGAAAAGAACCTTCGTTCCTCATATATGCCCTACGATACGTGAGTCTGCATTCCGTAACTTTTTAGTCGATTATCGTCTATTGTATATCGTCAAAAGACCGTTTCAAGTAATTTGTCTTTCAGCGGTTGTGGAAAAGCTATTTGACTTGTCTAACAAACCTTAGTAACTTTTTCAGCGTTTTAAACACGTTTTTTAGTTCCTAAATTTTAGATGATAGTCGCCTGAAACGTTACGGATTCATTTTGTCAACCTTGAATGCTTAGGTACTTGAACAGCAATATTACAAACATTTTAATCGCAAAATGTTTGCCTGAGTTAATTTTGTTATATTTTCAAGTTTATGCAGTTCGTATGTCTGTCTTTTGAAACTGGCAAAAAATAATACAAGTGAAATTTAAATACTAATGTTTACATTTTACAGATTAAATAAAGTTGAAACACATGCATAACGAAGCGAAAGAAAAACATCACCAACAAATAATGTATTCCCCAGAAGATGGTCTTATTCAACGAAAGACAAATTTCTGCTATGCGCTTGGTGGTAATATGACGAAGTTGAATGCTTTGCAAAATATGTCAGTCTTTTACTTTTTATTTTTGTTTCAGCTAAAGTTCCGTCGCGTATGGTTCTCTATTTTTTGTCATGGTCGGGATTTCTAGTCTCGTTTATGATGAGAAATGATATAAACTTTGCACTTGTAGCAATGGTACGTTCAAACGAAAGTGATACCGTCACTTCGTCAGATATTTCATTTAAAAACTACACCAACGATAGGCAAATTTCACAAAATTATTATTTGAACCAAAGCAGCAATTCCAGTTTTGATTCCTCTCCTTTATATTCCCCAAATGAAAGGACAACAAGCATTAGTGCGAACATCACTTCAAACAGCAGTTCTGTCACAAATACCACATACACCGAAGACTTTGGTGAAAAAAATATAAAGAAGGTAAAGCAATAAATTGTTTTTGTTGGTTCTTTATTATAAATACTTATTCTATTTTGTAGCCTAGAGCTAATGTCAAGCTTAAAGAAGACTAAAAAAGAATAACAGAAAATACACTTGAAGACATACAAATTTTCTTAGCGTTAAAATTTCAACATACACGTCTTATTTCCAATTTCATATATCGTTCTTAAAAAAATCAAAAGATGAGAAGTTTTATGAATTTGAGAAGTGTATATTCTGACAACGAGGAATAGGCAGGACTAGGACATATAATATTCTTACCCTTTCTTTCAATGTTAGGTTGCCGAAAACTTGTTTAATAGCTTACTGAAAAATAGAAAACTCGTCTCACAATACTGTTGCTATCAAAAGAAAGTGGTTGAATTTTGTTGGCTCTTAAGAATAAATATTTAATTTCTTGCAGCTAGAGCTTATATCAAACCTAAAAAAAACTAAAAATAAATACAAAAAATTTTACTTAAAGACTTAAAAACTTTCTTAAGTAAAATGCTTATTTTTCTCGAAAAATTCCTACGACTTTTATAAAATCTTTTGTCGATTTCCTTTCACTCATTTGCAGTCAACTGCAGTCGCTACTAAATTCGATTCTTTTTTGGGTATTTGGGAAATTAAAAAAGTAGCAATTTTTCATGCACACATTTTATTTTATTTTATTTTCACCAAATGTATTCTAAATTCACAACTAAATACAAAATAGTCCTTCTTCCATTAATTTTTTTCATAGGCTGATGTTTTTGATTGACGTTTTGGATTTGTCAAAATTGTTATTTGTCTCAAAAAAGAGATGAGATCGGGGGCGTTCATGACAGCGGAAGTACCGTTATCTTAACTTAAGATTCTGTCACTTTTCTTGGTCAAATTGGTCAAATGTTCAAGATTTTCAGATGAGAATTCAGATGACATTTAGATTTTCAGATTTTCGAACATAGATTTTCAGACTGGAAAAACTGGCTGAAAATCTAACTTTCAGATTTTACTTGTCAAAACAAGAAAAACAACATATATGACAATCGAACTTTATTCGGTATTCTTGGGTTAGGTTTTTGTTCTACAAGTTTTCGCTTATTTGTTGAATTGAAATTTATAATTATTGGTGTTTGGATATTCAAAAATTGAGGAATTGTTTGGATATTCTGTTTTGTAAATTAATTTTAATAGTGAGTTTATCAACAAGGAAAATACATTTTTGAAGGCAGACGATTTTAATTTTTTTATCAAAATTAAGTAAAATGAATGTAATTTTAAAACTGCTCAACACAAATACTTGGAAGTCAAACTGTTGAATTTCAAACTGAAAAAAATTGTGTGTTTTACACACAGTAGTACTACTTTACTACTAACTATGTAGAATCGAGAGGTGAATCACAGTACATATATCTAAAAATAATTTGGCAGATATTTGTGTACACGATTGTCAGCCATTCGAGACAAAATTTTTCACAGACAGATCCGGTACACGTAGCATAAATGAATCCCATTGTTGAAAGGAATTCGACATTAGATAAGATATTAGTTTTTGGTTGTCGTTCTACTGATGTAAAAAAACTTTTGATTTGTATGAAAACGGTAATTTAGTACCGTTTTTATATTTAACCGACTTTTTTGCTATTGGCTTATACGAATTCAACGAAATCTTAATCAAGAACTATAAGGTTGTTTTGAAAAAAATTCAAGTCATTGAAAATATAAATTTATGAACTTTTGGATTTTAATAAAAAAAAATATTCAAAAAGACTTTCCAAAATGTGTAAAACATAATGTCGACCCTACCGTCAGAACGGGGGAGATTTTTTTAAGCCACCTATACTTGTAGATATATATTTTACATTAATAATGACTAGAAAAACTTTGTTTTTTTTTTCTTGCAGAATAATTTTACCTATCAACAATATGATTGGGACTCAACAACAAAAGGTGCCATTTTGGGTTCGTTCTATTGGTGCTATGTTCTCTCTCAAGTAATATGAGTTTGAGTTATTGATTTCAATGCCAATAACTTTCAAATTTCTAGGTAGCAGGTGGTATTGCTACACAATATTTTGGAACAAAGAAGGTTTTCGGATGGTCGCAATTCGCTACAGGCTGCTGTAGCTTTCTTATACCATATGCTGCTGAGCTTCATTACACTGCTGTTGTCGTTCTACGATCAATACAAGGATTTGCATCTGGTTTGACGTGGCCGGCAATGTATGCACTGGTTGGTTTTTGGATCCCTCTTGCTGAACGTAGTCGATTTATGTCAAGTTTTCAAGGCTTTAGCATAGGCATTGGGCTAACCTATCCGCTGTGTGGTTTCATTATTAATCACTTTGGTTGGCCTTATGTATTTTACACAACTGGTAGCTTAGCTATGCTTTGGTGTTTAATGTGGTATTTACTAGCCTTTAATAGTCCCAAGGAACATCCCAGAATATCACCAAGAGAACTAGAATATATAGAGGTGAATGTCAGCCGCGAAGTTAAAGAATCTCAAGGAATGAAGGTTCCATGGAAAAGTATATTTACATCTCTCCCCGTTTGGGCTATTGGAATTACTACTTTTGGGCGAATATGGGTACACTACCAATTTATTTTATCGGGGCCTATATTTATGAAACAAATACTTGGCTTACGTTATCAGTCAAATGGATTACTTTCTGGAACTCCATTTCTATGTTCTTATATATCATCAGTGTTTTTCTGCTACGCAGCCGATAAACTTGTATGTAAACAAGTAATGAGTTTGACAAATGTACGCAAGGTATTTACAGCTGCTTCGCAAATCATTCCGGGAGTTCTTTTACTTTTTATTGGATATATTGATAATATTGTACTTGTATTGGTCATGTGGTTTTTAGCGGTTACGTTTGTGACTGCATCCTATGCTGGTGCTATGGCTAGTATCGTCGATATAGCACCAAACTTAGCTGGCCCTGTTTTAGCTTTTGCACAAACAATACATATGTCTGCATCATTTGTGTCACCTGTGATAACTGGACTCATCGTTGTTAACGAGGTAGTTATTTTAATGAATATTTTTGAATCTGTGTACTAAATTCAAGCTTCGAAATTTTTAGAGGTCAATAGACCAGTGGCGCCAGGTGTTCGGAGTTTCCTGTATAATAGCAATTTGTACTTATTCTATGTTCCAAATTTATGGCACTGCCGACATTCAGAACTGGAATCATGTAAACAAAAAACATGACAGACGCGAGGAAGAGAATGATAAACTAACAAAAAGAGAGAATGGTTCCAAAGATAGCGAATAGTATTCACTTCCTATTAATATTTTCTTACAAATCGTTACATTCTAATTATCTTATGGATTTTTAATGTGTAGGTATTTTAATTTTATGTTCAGGAAAGAGTTAATAAACTATTTATATATGCTTACAAATTATGTATATGGTTTCATATTGCCTATATAATATGAACATTGTTTTTTATTAAATAAATTCTGCAGAAATACATTGTGTTTTAATGCTGAGTACGAATTTCTGTTTAAAAAATTGGCACGAACTTGCGATTGTGTGCTTAGTACAACATCAAAGTCTTGAGGCTGTGTACAAGATTTATTTCAAAAAATCCTAGTTATTCCACTGTCAGCTTTTACTTTTTTTTTTTTATTAAAACCGATGAAAACGACTTTTGGTAGGGATTTTTTGAAGTTTTTTATTTACTCAAAATCCAATGATGCAGTTTTTTAGTAAATGCAAACTGATCAGGAAATATATAACTTATAGCTATTACAGCAGACACTTTTTCGATTGGCGCAATCAGAATTAGTTTATGGCCCTTATTGCGAGTGTCGCCTAACATTCGATGCGACAAAGGTCGAAAGCTTCGATAAATTTTCCCTTTGGTATTGTGTTTCCTTATCGACAAGGATTTTTGTTACTGTGAATAATCAAAATAGTCATTGTGAATATATCCTATAATTTGACATTTGAGATAGTTTCAGTAATAGTCGAACGCAAAAATACAGACGATAACGACCGAATTCAAAATTGAAAGTATCGAACAATAAGAATACGCAATACCAAATTTCCTTATCGATGTTCGACTATCGACAACCGTCGTGTATCGACGGACACTCGCAATAAGGGTCTGTCTTTAATACTTTGGGAAATAAATTTTTTAATTTTTTCCATTTTGCTCAATAGACCAAAAATACACGTTTTTTATTCCACCGATTAGTTCTTAAATGTTCAAAGTGCCACTTTGTTGGCTGTTTGGACAAATTTGTAAAGGATATCACAGAATATATGATTTATTCATATTTGTTTAATCTCCAAATATATATGGAGATTGAACAAAATCCAAGCGAGTTCTCTTTCAGTTTGTTCGTTGAACTTTCCCCAGGGTTGACACAAAAACTTAGGTTTTAAGGTTTCTCAAAAAACGCTTGGCTTCCCCAGGGCTTCAACGAACAAACCTTTAATTTTACTAGTTTGTTACTTTGATCAATCTCCTTCTTCCTTATCGGTTGACAGACAATTTGGTGGGAAGTCATTATCATTCTCAAAACAGTCTGGCTGGTTTGTTAAAGTGCTTTAGTAATAATCATTGCACAATGAATTCAAAAAGTTCTCAGAGGTAGGTGATAAAAATGTGAAATGTTTGTAAAACTCTAAGAATTCATAATATTTTCTCTTAATATTTTAGCCAGGACATTTTAAGCTACGTTGCGAGTACATCATAAAGACTTTCATTATTTTATTACAAGCCCCTGTCAACTATTCGAGAGCTAAAAGTTATTATTAACTCAAATGTGTCCTTGAAAATTATGCAGTGCACTGCAAAAGATTTTTTTAATTATAGCGCAGCTACTAACGGACTAAATTTCATATAATAAAAAATAAAAATAGTACCTACGCAATCTACCAAATGTACAAAACACATCGAAAGTGTTAAACTTACTTTCTAAAGAGAAAAGGAATGATATAGAATCAATACTCCACAGAATTTTAAAACTTAAGAATTTCCGATTTCTAATACAACGTGGAAGAATTGACTACTGTTATTAACTAACCCAATTTCAATCGCTTATATACATTTTCATGTTTTTCAGTAAGCATTTCTTTTAAAACTTGAGCAGTAATGCGGTCACACCTTGTAAAAATTCATTGAAAATAATACTTAGAATAACAAAAAGCTAGTATGTATTTTATTACTGTACTAAACACACAATCGCAAGTACGTGCGACACAGTGCACACCCTACAAACTACAGAATTTCTAAGCATGAGTAGAATTTACGCCAGGCTGGTCTTCTTGCATAAATTGCTGTGTTTTTGTATTCGATCTTACTAATCTTCTACTGTATTGCATAACTTTCTTGAAACAATAGACATTTCACTGCGCATCCATACAGAATAGAACTTGCCTTAACTTTTTTAGGGCAAGTCGGTTCCTTCAACGAACTAACCTGTAGTTATATCGATTTGTTTTTTTACTACAGAGATAAAAGCGCACGCATATTCTTCATAATAAATGTGTGTTTATTTATTAATAGTTTTTAAAATAACTTAGCATCAAATATGTCTTCTTACGAAACTGGAGATTTGCAGCATTCGCATATCATAATATTTTGATTAGGTACACTGGAATTAAAGATTGCTTTCTAGCATGTCGACCAACCTCTTGATTTCGCGGCTTTTAAAGTAAGGCACATTAACAAAGGGTTTTCAGGTAAACATACCTTTTTACTTACATTCTTAAGGCTAGTTGTTCAGAAGGTTTCATCGATTTGGAAATTTCCTCAGTTTTGGCCATAATAGTATACATACATTTGATATTCGAGTCCATACTATCGGTTAGCTTATGAACAGAGTTTTTGTGAATCTCAACATTGTCGGCAGTTATGGATGAAACCTTAAATTGAAACAACAAACAGTAGGTTTGATTAGATTGTATGTTCTTTTCGTAGCAAATATGTACGAACGGAATGAAGTAAGTTGTACAGATTTTCTGAGAGATTATCTACTGAAGCCGCTAAGTACTGGGCATCGATTTCAATATCGCTTAGCACATTGGAGTCAATTTGAGTGATTTGCGAGTGAAAAAAATGTCTCTGTAAAAGTCCTGCGGAAGTTGATGGTGTACTGTTTTTGGAGGAAGCATTTGGTTGACTCACGTCTGCAAAATAATAACAATAAAGGCTACAGCTACTCTCTCGTTTCCAAAATAAACAATGGCAGTTTAACACTACTAGTATACGAAACCATGTCAGATGCATTCTTGAGAAAGACGAAAACACACAATAATTTTCATACCTCGCTTTGTTACTGGACTTGAGAGTTTAATTTTATACTCAAGATTTTCGGTAACAAAATGAGTCATTTCACCTTCTCTGTGTATTGTTCCCTCCAAGTCAAACGGGAAAGCTGCGTGAAAAATGGGTCAATTTCTGTTCTTGAAAAATTTGACTACTGTTTTTGCTTACATTTATCACATGACAAGGTAACAGGTCTCTTTTGATTTTGGGTATCGTCAACATTATCAAACTCGTATAAATTACATTTGTTCTTTGTACTGAAATTTTCATCGCTGTTTATTGAATCCGGCGAAGAACAGTCTTGTTTTTCGTTTCCATCGCTTTCCATTGGATTTTTTAAAATCGATTGAAACGCAATTTCAGTATAAGAAGCAGCCATTTGACGGCTCTCGTTGGGTATAACACAACAATCTGCACTGTATTCATCAACTTGGAATGAATTATCTTGTTTTAATTCGCTCATCTTATATGCATAATAATTCTACTCTGAAGTTTATAATGTTTACCAGTAACAAAAGTGTAGCCGGGTTATCAGATAAATTCACTACTGACTCAGTAGTACTGAGAAAATCAAAGAACTGAAACCACAGAGGAGATACCACAAGAGGCCAAACCACACATACACGACGCACAGTGTGTAATTTTGCCAATCTAGCGGAACTTTATTCGCTGAGTGTTTGAATGACTTGTTTTATGTTTAAAAATGTTTTTTTATTGTATATTATGGCTATTTTATGATACTTAAAAGTTTTCCTGAGTCTTAGATGCTGTATTTCTTACGCATTTGGACATTTGGTGGATGTCGTTTTTTGATCGGTTTAAAATATTGTAAGACTTTATCTCAACAGTGTTATTTTTATGTTTTTACTTTGGTAGCTTTGTTTTTAAAAAGCTGAATAGTTATTCTTATATTCATTTTCATTTTATGGAGAGCTAAGAATGGAAAAAAGCAACATACAGTTAAATAAAGCTCCTTTCTGATTTATTTATTTTGATTATTTTTAACATGATTTTTTTAAATAAAATACTATAACTAGAAGAGAAATGTTCTATATCTCAGCCTGAGGTCTTGAAATTCGTAGCCATCAATAATGCAATACATTCTGGTGCAAGTGAGCTGCAATTTCTTATAAACTTTGTACAGCTTCGGATAGAAAGGTATGGATCCGAGGGAAGTAAGAACCTTTGCATCCTCACATAACTGTTTAAGTTTTACATTGAAAATTTTCGAATTAAATGCTCTCGAAAATACCTCTTTCAGCTGCTGTCGCATGGCCTTATATTGAAACTGAAAAACTGGTATTTAAAATAAGCAAAGGGGTTTCTTCCTGTGTTATTATTTTCTTGTCCATTTCTTGGCCTGATCTAGCCTTTTTGGTTTGTGTGGGTCTTTGAGCAGAACAATTCGCAAGCTCTTTTACTAGATGCAAGCTCTTTGGCTGCATCTACCTTGCCAGCAGATCTAAGTCTGGTTTTGGCTGCAAATGCGATATCACTTTGAGCTTTTGAACCAACCAATTCCATAGCTTTAAGATTTTGGACTTTTATGGTGCACTGTTCGAATGATTTCATAGGTCTTTGCCTATTTGCACCTGAGCAGGTTGAAGTAACATCTTTAATAAAGTTTTTTGGTAGCTTTGCATCCATACACAACCATACTCCAATCGCCTTTACAAATTTTTCTATATTTCGTCCACTTCGTTCCCACCTGTTTAGTATTTTGCTACATAATGAGCTTACATATGTTTGGAGCACTCTAAGAACGTTGTCTATGTCCCCTATACCAAATACATTCATTATCTGTTCTGATATTTTTTTTTGCGACTCTCTATTGCAACAATTTTCATACGTCGAAAATTTCTGAATTTTTTATTTTGCTACATATCCCTATTGAAAAAAAAAAATATTGTATGGGGTCAGCAAAAAGAAGCAAGAAAACTTAACGAATTCTAACACAAAATATACTAACGGAGATTTTAAGCCCAATATCTCGACGGATACATGAGGATACATTTTTAAAACGCTTTACGAAGTCACAAAACACAAAAAAAAATATATCACTTTTTAAGTCTTCCAACACAAATTTTAACTTTTTTTTTGTTGGTGTACAAAAAAAAATTTTTTACTCTAGGAGCTTCTTAAATGTTAACAAAAATAAATTAAATAAATTTGAGGTGCTCAACTAACTACTAACTTAACTACGATGCTAACAACTTGATAAGAAAAAAGTAATGAATTTTAAATTTTTTTTTGCTTCAACAAAGCTGATGTTTGTGGTGCTGTCAAACGGTAAATACAGATATTTTCTTGATTTTTTTTTTGGATTGTTATTGCTGGAGGTTTTATCTTTCAAATGATACCAATTTTGTTGCATTTGGAGAACATTTATTTTTCATTAAAGTTCCGCTAGATTGGCCAAATTACACACTGTGCGACGGCATCTGTCAAACTGACTTCAAAAACATATATATATATAGTATTTTTAGTATATATAAAGTATTTTTAGTATTTTCACCTTACAGGAATAAGTCCCTGTCCATACGTGTTATGCTCATAACGTTATATCGGTCGTTTCTGGGCAAAAGGGGTGAGGAAGAAAGGGACTCAATGCGCAAAATGAAATTTGATTTATCTGCCTAAGCAGTACACTTGGTGTGTCCAGACGGGTTATGCTCATAACGTTATGCTTTTTTCAATACAATTTCCAACACAATATGGAGAATTTGTGTGAGGAATTATAACAACGTCTGGACACTAGGGTGTTAACAGCATAACGTTAACAGCATAACCCGTGTGGACAGGCACTAAAGAACGAATAACAAAAGATAATTTGATGAGAGATGCACCTATGTACAAACAAATGTCGCTTTCCATTTGTTGCACTAGCTTTAAAAACCAATGAAACAACCAACATTTCTCGTATTCAGTTTAACGTTATTGCCTTTGTGTGATATGGCTCTTAAAAAATATTCCTTGCAGAAAATTTTGGTTTTTACATTTGAGTAACATGTGTTTTCGTCCATTGGAAAGCGACAAAACAATTGCTGGCAAATCCTTGCCGATGGATAAGTTTATTTGCAAAAAAGCCGAACGATATTTCGCACAAAATCGTTCACTTGTAATGCCAGCAATCGAACTTATGTATGCCTGGAATGCCTTCAAAGTTATGGGCAAGCATTTTAAAATAGCCGATGGAATCTACCAAATAATCGAAAGAAATTTAAATCAACTTGAATCAAAAAGTAGACCAAGTAGCCCCTTTGACTCGGATAATATGGCTTTAGTTTTGCTATTGAAAGGAGCTTGTCTGAGGCAAACAAAGAATCCGTTTTTGGCTTTAAAGTAAATTTTTTTTACAAAAAAAAGAAAAAAATTTACTTATTCTATTCATAGGAGTCTTGAATCCATTATGGCGATGCAAAGTAGTATCAAAGAAGACATGTATTTAGAAGCTTATGCTTTAGTTGAAATTAGTCTCTTTCATGCAGATGAAGGACGAACTGAACAAGCAATTTCAGCCTTAGAAGATGCTAAGTTATTTTTAAAACAGTGTATATTTCTGTGTATTTACTGTCTTGTTTTTTCTTATCGTTGCAGAAAAAAATATACTGGTTACTCATTAGAATCACGTTTACATTTTCGCATACCTACATGCTGCCTAAACAGAGTTAAAAGCCTGTGAGGTTTAATCGTTCTTTCAAAAATCAAAGCACTAAAACCAAATGGAAATAAAAACCAAAAACAATAATATTAAAATGAATTCAAGAGTGTGTTTATATGGTGCTGCAATGTTTTGGATATGATAGTTTTTGTTCATTTAATTTTTGCTGATCACAATCAGTTGGAAATATACACACAATAAAATTATAACCAAAATATTGGTCGACAATAATAAAAACTGATTTGTGCGAATTAGAACATTTTTAATCACCGTTCATAACCCTCAAATTATAAATCGGACTCCTTGGTAGGATTTTTTTATAATTAAAAGAGGAGGTTTATATGCTAATCTGGAGCACTCAGACCTAATTGCCGGTCCATTGTACTACCAGGGTAGCATCGTTGCCTTTTTTGTGGTGCAGTAGATTGAAATAAGGTGTTAGTCATTTCATATATAACCTCAAGGACGGCGTCCAGATGAAACTGGGAGGCTGAAAGAAAAGTAGATGCCCAGAGGGGGATTCGAACCCACGCGTCCGGCCTACCTACTGAACACTCTACCACTGCACCACGACCGCCCTGGTAGGATCCTACACCATCAATGTAAAAGGCTGAAAAGTTCTTGGTACCTACATGTTCTTCTAAATGAACAACATGATCAACTGATACCTATCAAAGTGCAACAACCTAGGTCGGATATTATTATTTTTTTTTTTTTTTTTTGATGAGATAGGTATACTTTAACGATGTTCATTTTAAAGGCATAAATTACATTAACAAATAATAAAACTTACCTTAGTTACTGGCTTTTTATTGAAGATATTCATATCTTCTGGTTGTGGTTATTTTGAGGAGAACAAATTTTATAGCACTGGAATTTTAAAGGAATTTGAAAAGCAAGAACACAAAGCAAACCGAAACAGACACTGCACAATTTAGAGGGAACTTTTTTTTGGAAAATTGAATTATAATTTCACTTATGGATCTTCGATCAACTTTTGGAATTTTTAAAGGAATTTGAAAAGCAAGAACACAAAGCAAACCGAGACAGACACTGCACAATTTTGAGGGAAATTTTTTTTTGGAAACTGAATTATAATTTTACCACTTATGGATCTTTTGGAATTTTTAAAGAAATTTGAAAATCAAGAGTAAAGTGCAAACCGAAACAGACACTGCATACTTTTAACTGCAGAAAACACGAACAAAAATGATTTTAACCGACTTCTTTCTAATTTTGTTTGATTTCCAAAGACGAATAAAGTTAAAACTTTAATTCACGGAGACACAAGCCATAGAGTAATAGACGATTACCTTTTTACCGTTTTTCATGAAGTACCGGTATACACACATTCAAAAGAAATTCAAGTCAAACTCAATTGCATACTTATGGGATTTTCCACAGAATAATAACTATTTTCATTGGGACTGGGAACATTAGTTTGCACACCACCTGCCTGTCGTTTCGGAACTAAAAGGCGGAGCACAAAGTGAAATGTTGTTTTGACAGCCCATACAATTTGTATTGGAAAAAGAAGAAATGGTGTCGGATTAAACAATTAAAATAAAATATAAAAACAAGCAAAAGTGATTGATAGTGATTGGTATTCAGCTGAATATAAAGTTGAGTCAGTGAAATTACTATTGCCACTTTGCTTTCGGATTTCAAACTGGTTTGGAAATCTGAAAATAAAGTGTTGTTTGTGAAGTCAGTTTGAGGACAGATGCTATAGTGTGTGTGGTTTGGCCTCTTCTGGTATCTCCTCTGTGATTTTCACTGACCCAACTTTATATTCAGCTGAATACTTGTATCACAGATAAAACTCGTGTTACAAAAGACTGCTATGACTGCTATTATACGGTGCAATTTGTTGCACGAAACTGTTCGAACACCATAAGAGCAAAAGAGAACGAAAGTTCGAAAAACAGAGATGGACAATGTGCTACCGTGTGTCGCATGGGTTATGGTTTCGTGAAACAGCTTTGACGTTTCTCTTTGGGTGGGTTCGAGAACCTATCGGATAGCCTATCTCGGATAGCCGTATCTTGGATACCTTTTTGAACGATCCAGATATCTTTTTCCAGATTGCTGCAGACAACAGCTGTGAAATATTTTTTTATTTTTTTCGATTTCCCATGCGTTTTAAAAGACTCTTATGCTGAAATAAATGCACACCAAAACAAAAAATCAACATGAAAATAAATAAAAATAAATTTTCTATCAGCTGATCACTTGAATAGAAAGGTATACCAAAAATACTCGGATACCTTTAGATAGCTTTTTAGTTGAAATGGGTGTGTGACTCTGTTAAAAGTTTAACACGTAAACAACAACAACAAGCTATCCGGATACGATTCTCGAACGCCCCCTTTGTCTTTGTTCGTGTTTCTGTTTATTCTGTTTCATTTGGTTCAATAATAAGTAATAATACTAATAATAATGACTTTTTTGTTTTTCAATTGCCAATAAAAGAGGTTTTGAAGCAACCAGGCACTACTAGATAACTATTTTTCCCCAAAAATAAAAACACCGAATGAAGATAAAGAGAAATGTAAAACTAGTTTCATGAAACTGGATTTCATCATGTAATAACACTTGCGACACGGTCTGACAGAACAAAGAAGAATTCGAAGTAGTTTCGTGCAACAAATTTCACCGTATAATAGCAGTCTATTATACGGTGAAATTTGTTGCACGAAACTGTTCGAACACCATTAGTGCAAAAGAGAACGAAAATTCGAAAAACAGAGATGGACAATGTGCTACCGTGTGTCGCATGGACTGCTATTATACGGTGAAATTTGTTGCACGAAACTGTTCGAACACCATAAGTGCAAAAGAGAAGGGAAGTTCGAAAAACAGAGATGGACAATGTGCTACCGTGTGTCGCATGGGTTATGGTTTCGTGAAACAGCTTTGACGTTTCTCTTTGGGCGCGTTCGAGAGTCTATCGGATAGCCTATTTCGGATAGCCGTATCTTGGATACCTTTTTGAACGATCTGCTGTGAAATATTAAAATTCGACTTTTGAAAATAGAAAAACATTCAAAATATCATTGCAAGACGATTATAACTTATTTTTTTCGATTTCCCATGAGTTTTAAAAGACTCTTATGCTGAAATAAATGCACACCAAAACAAAAAATCAACTTCAAAAGAAATAAAAATAAATTTTCTATCAGCTGATCACTTGAATAGAAAGGTATACCAAATATACTCGGATACATTTAGATAGCTTTTTAGTTGAAATGGGTGTGTGACTCTGCTAAAAGTTTAACAAGTAAACAACAACAACAAGCTATCCGGATACGATTCTCGAACGCCCCCTTTGTCTTTGTTCGTGTTTTTGTTTATTCTGTTTCATTTGGTTCAAAAATAAGAAATAATACTAATAATAATGACTTTTTTGTTTTTCATTTGGCAATAAAAGAGGTTTTGAAGCAACCAGGCACTGCTAGATAACTATTTTTCCCCAAAAATAAAAACACCGAATGAAAAATAAAGAGAAATGTGAAACTAGTTTCATGAAACTGGATTTCATCGTGTAATTACACTTGCGACACGGAATGACAGAACAAAGAAGAATTCGAAGTTGTTTCGTGAAACAAATTTCACCGTATAATAGCAGTCATGGGTTAGACTGCTATTATACGGTGAAATTTGTTGCACGAAACTACTTCGAATTCTTCTTTGTTCTGTCATCCCGTGTCGCAAGTGTTATTACATGATGAAATCCAGTTTCATGAAACTAGTTTCACATTTCTCTTTATCTTTCATTCGGTGTTTTTATTTTTGAAAAAAAATAGTTATCTAGTAGTGCCTGGTTGCTTCAAAACCTCTTTTATTGGCAATTGAAAAACAAAAAAGTCATTCATGTCGATTATGGAATCCGCAATAATCTATTCCCGCGGATTTCATCCGATCCGCAAGGCATCCGCATCCGCATTGATTTCAATTATTGAATCCGGCGGATGAACTGCAATACCGATCCGCAACACCACTTTACCATTACCCTAAACCATTTGTCAGCTGGTTTGTTTTGACATTTGTCATTCTCCATCTGTAAAAACAGAATTGGAAATTAAAATTTATATAAACATGGCTTTGGAAATTTCAACTACAAATTTTGGGAGCAAGCTACGATTCTTTGGCGAGACTTTGTTTTTCCTACACCTGCCTAAGATTTACTAAAAGGTAATTTGATAAATTTGGTCTTAAGAAGTCAGTATTCGCTCAAAAAATGTTTTTCTCAACAGGCACTCAAGACGATGTATTTTGGTAAACCGTGTCCGCCACCAATGGTGCTTAAAAGTATAGTGTAATTGTACTGCAGCTAAAATGCGATGCTCTGATAGTAAAACTAAATATTTTTTTCTAGATTTTCTACCCCCCACCCGAGAGTTGTTATTGCTTGTGCTGGTATTTAAAAAAAGCATGTCACTTTTCTTCATTAGCTGGCTGGTCAAAGTCTATTGAGTCCAAGACAATACATACATAACCTATTCTTTCAGAAGACACCAAGAAACTCTTCGTTATTTGTGTCTTTTTCTTCTCTATGTCTTCTTTTAGCAATATCATTAGAGCCACACGTTAAATCACTTGATTTGACCTTAGCGTATCAGTTCCCGCAGAGCCAATTTAATGCACTGAAAACATTAGTGGAAGTATTAGCTCAGATCCATTGTGTGGATCCAGTTGGGAACTTCGATTGTATTCTCGCGATCCAAAACTAGCGACGGTACAAGTAAAACAATTGAACTAAATTACAATTTAACAATTAATTTTTTGTCTCATTCTTTTAGGTACACAAAGTTTTATTTAAAAAGTGAAGCGGTGAAACTAAACCAAGAACAATTGAAGAAAACAATAGCAGACCGAAAAAGCAACGTAGCACGTTTGCAGGAGAGTTTCCGTAAACTGGACAGTCAGTTAACATTCCTCAACTCGATTTCAAAGTTAATGGCTGAAATCAGTTTGAAGGAAAAAGAGATGGAAAAGAAAGAACAAGAAGTGCGTCGCGTTCGCAGCAAGCACAGTGACAATTTTAAAAAACTTCTCGAATCCGATTGAATCGAATTACAAACGAACACTACAACAGACATACGAGAAGTTGCATCGGCAAATGAAAGAGTTGACCGAAAAAATTAATAGCTTGAAAATGAAAGAGCAGGGTTTTGAGATCAGGCGTAAGACGCAAAAGGATGAACTTACTCGTTGGGAGAAAGAACTTGCTGATGGAAAAGATACCATTTATGAAAAATGTCATTCCACGCCATATGAAGATTTGCTTGCCAAGTGTAAAGAAACCATAGCAAAACTCCAACTTGATCATGGGGCACTGAAGTCGTCCGAGGCTATGTACAAGAAGTAAGTTCACAGTTAATTTAAACTTTCTTTTCGGTTTTTTAATGATTTGTTTTTCAGATATATAAGAAAGATTGAGGAGGATCCACAATGTCCTCTCTGCCACAATGGAATGTCTGAGAATGAGGTCAGTTTTGAAAGACACTTTGTATTGAAATTATTTATTTTACTTGTGTTCCTAGGCATCAACCTTGACATCAGAACTTTCAGACGAGATTCATCGACTACCTGAGAACATTAACCGAACGGACAAACTTTTGAAAGCCGAACAAAAGAAATATGAATCACTTATAACCTTGCGTCCAGTAATCGAGAAGGTAGAGCGCCTCGAGAAAGATATTCCAACGCGCAAAACTGATCTCAGAAAGTTGGAAGAGAATCTAGCTGAAGTCACCAATGAAGCTGAATCCTGCCAAATGCTGCAAATCGAACCATCTGCCAAACGTTTTTCGCACTGTAATCTTCTTTTTGTTTTAGGGAAGAATACCTGAAGGTGGATCAAATGCTTCAATTGATGACGTTCAATTGGAGAAAACAACAGTTTCAGCTGAACTGGAAAGCGAACGCCATACTCTAGAGAAAGAACAAGCCGACTATGAGAAAGGAAATGACACATTGAACGGATTGCGAGAGGAGCGAAATAAGTGAGTAGAAGAAGAAGAAATTTATTTTGTTACTCAATTTAAATTTATACTTTACTTAAGACTGAAGGACAAACAGATTAAACTACAAGAAGGGGTTCAGTCGCTGCCACAGCTAAAGGAGCGACACACTGAATTGAAAAAGCAAATTGATGCGAATGCCATTGAAATTACAAAGCTACAGCAGCAGTTGCAGCCACTTAAACAGAAACTGGCCGAATCTATTGAAGAAAAACAAAGTTTAAAGGACTCAAATAGGAAAATGGTTCTTACCATGCAAAAGAAACTGGATTCTATGAGAAATTTTGTAGGCTAAATCGGGAACTATTTGAGTTGGGCAAGTTAAATCTATCCGAAGAGATTGAGCGGCTTAAGAATTCCAAAACACGTTATCAAGAAGAATCTAAAACAAAGGTAAGGAATCACAAATGAAAGCATTAAGGAAATTTAAAATTTTTATTTTGTTTTTATTAGACAAAAGAAATTTCTAAAACCTCCGAGGATTTGGAAGCTGTGAAAATCGCAGTTCACAATCAAGACGCACTAGAACGTGATCTGAATGACAATCGTGAGTTGAAGGAGCTTCAACAAAAAGCCGTCAAACTCGATGAAGAGCAAAGAGAACTCTCCAGAGTTTAGGGTGAATTAGATTTTCGTCGAATTGCCAAAGAAAAGGAAGAACTTATAAAAAAACGTGATCAAGCAACTGATCGCAAAGGTGAACTTCTTGGACAAATGGGTGAAATCAACAATCAGATAAACAAATTAAAACGTGAAATTGAAGAACCACATCTGAAGGATTCTGTTTCAAAGCATCGAAAAAGTCTCTATGAAGTTGTTGTGCTTAAAAAAGTCATTGCTGATCTTGGCCAGTATAGGCTCGCTTTAGAATGGGCTCTGATGAAGTTCCATTGAGAGAAAATGGAGAAAATTAACAGTTTAATTAGAGAGTATTGGCGTCAGATCTATCGCGGTAATGATATCGATTACATTCAAATTCAAACCGATGAAAATAAAGCTACTGAAACATCGGCAGACAAAAAGAGAAGCTATAACTATCGCGGGCGTTGCAGTGCGGGACAAAGAGTATTGGCTTGTTTGATTATTCGAATGGCTCTTGCGGAGACTTTTAGTTGTAACTGTGGTGTTTTAGCATTGGATGAACCTACAACTATTCTTGATAAAACAAATATTTTGTCACTATGTGAGGCACTTAATAGAATAGTTGAAGAAAGGCAGACGCAGAGTAATTTTATGCTTATCATCATTACCCACGATGAAGGATTTATATCAACGTTAGAAAGAATCAAGGGATACCATCGAGTGTCCAGAAATATGAATGGAAAGTCAGTGATAACGAAGCATAGAGTAGCTTAAAATGAAGACGTTTATTCCATTATTCGATTTATAATAATTACAAGTCTTAAAAATAATATCCTTTTATATTATTGTTTTCGTTTTTCGTATTCATTGTCTTTTTGTTAATTTGCTTTTGAATAATAATAACTTCTAATAAAAAGTATTTTCTTTAAATTGGATTATTTCGAGTCCACAAAAATGCATGTTTTTTTATAATTAATGCGCACATCAAGGGGCTATAAACAGAAACACCCTTATTTTAAAACACAGTGCGAGCATTTAGGAAAATAGGAGAGGCTCAAGTTGAGCTGGGCTTCAAACTAATGTTGCAGCAGGCGGTGCTGATGTGTAACAATTTCCACTCTTGTTTACGGTAGTAAAATTACTGTTTTGAGTAAAACCACGATCGTTATAAGTTTTGAAAAGATGAAGAGCGGGGAGTACGTTACGTTGAAGTTTTGTTTTATTATTTGACTAAAAATTACATGGATAGAAATGTTGTTTAATATAAATCAAGCTGCCATACTTCCAACTATTCCAGCACTGACAGAGAATGTATTCTTAACGTTAGGATCATATTTTTTAACCCACGCTCTGCAGGTCCGAGCGGCACATTCGAGTATTGAAGTCGAAAACTTAGAAAAAATTTATTTCATAGAAAAGCAATTTGTATGAAAGTGATAGTCCTGACTATACTTACTTAGGTGGGTATAACAGTCGGTGGTGAATCTGAGCCTCAAGCAGCATCTTTCGATAGGGACTTCGATTTTGGGCGAGTTCTCTCCAGTTTTGCCTTCAAAGTCGGTTGAGATCTTCTTCTTTTGCAACAGTGGAGCAGATAAATGGCGAATGGAAGTTATTACAACCCGAGTGTCTGCCGGTAAAGCACTCCATAAACCCTCGCTTCGAGTGGAAGGCATTGATTGTTACGGAGATCTTCTACAACCAATAGCGCAGTAGAATTTGTTTATTATTATAGTTTTTTTCTTTTTCAATAAAAAAAGAAAGAAAATCACATACAATACGTAGACCAGGCATATTAATTAATTTATTAATTGATTACTATTATTATTGTGTACTCGTCATAATTCTGTACTACTTTGGATATATTTTCCACAACAGAATTGTTAAATTACTATTATTCTTCCAATAAGGGAGTACTTTTGCGAAAGCCGGAATCGTCATCGTCTCAGATGCAATTCGGATGCATTCGTTGTCGTAAGACCGTGCATAATTGTGTAACAGTTTTCATGGGGAAATGAGTCCTTCTCCTCCTGAGATAAGAAAAATAAAGATGATGAGATTGTTTTTTTTTTATTTATTTTTTAAGCTCGAGTTTGGGTCTAAAATGTTGAGTACCTCAGATCGAATTAATCTGCATCTCAATTGTTAACTCAATTCCTTCAGGGGCAGATGATGTGCCTACTGTAAAAAGTCGAAGCGTAAACGCCTCATTCACAGCTTTTAATGGAATTATTTGAAAATCAACAAGAATTAACATTCACTTTTAAATATCCGCATCAATTTTGGTGCGGATGAGAAACGTTAAAAGTTGTATGGAGTGCGGATGAGCAACGGATTCGGTAATACGCCTGTTTTTAACCTGTATTATCGACGATTTTTCACTTTCACACCGGCGGATTCATTACGGATTCGATAATAGCACAAAAGTCAAAACTCGTGCGGATCGCTTCCGCAGTCCATTTATCGGATTCTATAATCGGGGTGATTATTATTAGTATTATAACTTATTATTGAACCAAATGAAACAGAATAAACAGAAACACGAACAAAGACAAAGGGGGCGTTCGAGAATCGTATCCGGATAGCTTGTTGTTGTTGTTTACGTGTTAAACTTTTAACAGAGTCACACATCCATTTCAACTAAAAAGCTATCTAAAGGTATCCGAGTATTTTTGGTATACCTTTCTATTCAAGTGATCAGCTGATAGAAAATTTATTTTTATTTCTTTTCATGTTGATTTTTTGTTTTGGTGTGCATTTATTTCAGCATAAGAGTCTTTTAAAACGCATGGGAAATCGAAAAAAATAAGTTATAATCGTCTAGCAATGATATTTTGAATGTTTTTCTATTTTCAAAAGTCGAATTTTAATATTTCACAGCTGTTGTCTGCAGCAATCTGGAAAAAGATATCTGGATCGTTCAAAAAGGTATCCAAGATACGGCTATCCGAGATAGGCTATCCGATAGGTTCTCGAACCCACCCAAAGAGAAACGTCAAAGCTGTTTCACGAAACCATAACCCATGCGACACACGGTAGCACATTGTCCATCTCTGTTTTTCGAACTTTCGTTCTCTTTTGCTCTTATGGTGTTCGAACAGTTTCGTGCAACAAATTGCACCGTATAATAGCAGTCTTATGGTTTCGTGAAACAGCTTTGACGTTTCTCTTTGGGCGCGTTCGAGAACCTATCGGATAGCCTATCTCGGATAGCCGTATCTTGGATACCTTTTTGAACGATCCAGATATTTTTTTCCAGATTGCTGCAGACAACAGCTGTGAAATATTAAAATTCGACTTTTGAAAATAGAAAAACATTCAAAATATCATTGCTAGACGATTATAACTTATTTTTTTCGATTTCCCATGCGTTTTAAAAGACTCTTATGCTGAAATAAATGCACACCAAAACAAAAAATCAACATGAAAAGGAATAAAAATAAATTTTCTATCAGCTGATCACTTGAATAGAAAGGTATACCAAAAATACTCGGATACCTTTAGATAGCTTTTTAGTTGAAATGGGTGTGTGACTCTGCTAAAAGTTTAACACGTAAACAACAACAACAACAAGCTATCAGGATACGATTCTCGAACGCCCCCTTTGTCTTTGTTCGTGTTTTTGTTTATTCTGTTTCATTTGGTTCAAAAATAAGAAATAATACTAATAATAATGACTTTTTTGTTTCTCAATTGCCAATAAAAGAGGTTTTGAAGCAACCAGGCACTACTAGATAACTATTTTTCCCCAAAAATAAAAACACCGAATGAAAAATAAAGAGAAATGTGAAACTAGTTTCATGAAACTGGATTTTATCGTGTAATAACACTTGCGACACGGGATGACAGAACAAAGAAGAATTCGAAGTAGTTTCGTGCAACAAATTTCACCGTATAATAGCAGTCATAGCAGTCAAAGCAACAATGTAAGCAAATGGCAGTTGCTGGGCAAGAGAAGTAATGGTTTTCCCTCTTATTCTTTATTTTTCTAAGCCTTATACAATGACCGACATCAATTCGACTCGAGTTCAAACGCTATTCGATTCTCTGGGGAAACTACATATGTTTATAAACGTGACAAAGAAGGATTTCAAGTATTGAATTAATTTTTTTGATTTTTCTTGCAATTACTCATTTAAATGACGTCAGAACGATGACAAAACTGACAAACGTGTAGTTTGCTTGTTTACGAAGCTGTTAGTTTTTATCCTGTCAACCTGTTATCTGTCAAGCATCCTAAAACTTTATTTTTTGTTGTTCTTTTTTTTTATATTTGTAATCAATCAATAGATACACTCAATCAAAAGTGAACTGAAAAACATTGCCACTTTAAAGAGGTAAAATTTAATATAATTACAGATATATTTGGTCGCTTTATTTGACCACACCTTTTGTGCGAGTGAAAAGTATTTGATCTCGGTTTAGATAGGTATTTTGTATAAATAAATTTTTTAGTACTGAATGTTTCATAAATAGCTTTCTGGCATGAAACAAAAATTTGTTTTGTAAACTAATAAAGAAACCAAGTTTTTTCATAAAATGGATAATATGTACTTCTTAGAATGGGCTGGGTTACTAGGTACCAAAGTAGTTTTGAAATTCAGCCAACCGCATGTGGTCCTTAATTTTGACAATCTTTAGACAAATTTTTAGGAGAGAAGTTATGATAAAAATATTATTTTCGGAGTAAATGATATCCTTTTTCAATAATTTAGATTTGCCACTGTCGGTTTATGGGGGAGATTACGGTATCCGTGGCCCCGCGATATTATATTATTTCCATGCGGAAAGTTACTTACGGAAAACAATTGCTATTTCCATATTTAGCATGAGCAGCTTAACCCTGCGGAAAAAGGGTTTAAATAATGAGCCCCGCGAAGCGGGCCATGCGGAAAGCTGTTACATACGGAAATTAATTGCACATAAGCACTTGCGGGACCACGGATACCGTAATCGTGCCGGTTTATGAATACAACAATGTTTTTTTTTTGTCTGCCTTGTCTCTGAATGTAAAATATTGAGAGTCTTTTGTGAACAACTTGTTTCTGATTGAGTAATGAAAATCCACAGTGATATAGTAGAATATCTTCTTCGTCACGGTATGTTTGATACCAAATTGTCTTTTAATTAAATCGATTTCGTTGCTTGGTTTCCTTCAGAGAAACATATACATATTCATACCGTGAAAATCTCTTCAAAGAAATTTGCTAAGCTCTTATGGTATAGTATTGCTATTTATTATCTTTGAAACGCCGAAGAGGAACTATAGGTATTCTTTCTATTAAAGATACACTCAATGGTAAAACTAGATACCAAATTAACTACCAGTAATTTTTTGTGGAACAGAAACACTAAAAGAACCCGTAACCCCTTCTCTTTAATTATTACACAGATATTACTATACTTCATCGCATCGAAAATCAATTTAGGAACAAGAGCGCTTATTCAAAGATGCGACACCTTATTGACGTCAAATCAAAATTCCCATAAATTTTATATTCTAAAAGTTTTTCTTTCCTTATCAATTCTTTTTAAGCATGTTTTTAAAATACATTTTCTTTCTATTGCAGTTTGGTTAAACCAAAAAATGTGCCTTTTTTGTAATTGAACATAGGTACAACATTTAGTAAACTTAACTCAGATAATAGGAAACTTAATCTACGATGAAATTTTTGCTTCTTCTAATCCTTTTCGCACTCCTTACAAATGGACAGCTTTATCAAAATACAAATCAACAAAATGAATACCAAATGCGATACAACACTCAGTATGCAAATGGGAATCCCTTGGTACAGCAACCGCAGTTTGGGAGTCCGTTGTTGCAGTCGCAGAATGAAATGCAAAAACAAACAGTGGGCAATCCAAACATGATACAAAGCTCTAACCAGAATCTTAACTATTTGGAGGGATCTACTTTCGATTCGTTTTCGAGGCCAAATTATGCCAGTAATTCCATAGATCCATCCATGGACGAAAGTGGTTTCTGTCCAGAGCATTGGATTTCACATCGTCAAACATGCTACCGCTTTATCAAATCACCAAAAAGAAACTGGCAAGACGCGAAAAAGATTTGCAAAGCATACAACTCAGAGCTGGTTAGTATTGATTCTACGGAAAAACATTCGTTTATTTTAAAACAGCTAATTATGCAAAACCAAAAACAAAACCGATTTTGGTTATCTGCCCGACAATTAGGACCAAACAGCTGGACCAATGATGACAATTCACAATTTATAGCAGTTGAAGATTCGTTTTCGTACGAAGACCACCCAATCGAGAATGAAGACTTACACGATAATAGATTTTTAGTAACACAGACCAAAAACCGATATGGCACTCAACAAAACGCCAATTACAATCCTTTAAGTGGACAAAATCGAAATCGTAATATTTTGGTTGACGGCCAGTACTATTCAAATGAATACGGTGTTAAGGATCGTCTTGTTTATGGTTATTCAAGACGAAACGATAAGTGGATGTTTATGCCTTCCTACGATTTCGAAATGAATCTTTTTATATGTGAATCACGACAACTTTTCGATCCAGAAAATTTTAATTTGAAAAATGATGACCGTCGTCCATTTGATTATGGACTTGATGTTCGTGATTTGGATAAAATACCACGTGGTCCATTTTTTGTAAGACAACCAAATGATACAACTTTTGATACGAGTAAGACTAGAATAATAAATGACGTTACACTTAGTTGCTTGGCAGGAGGCTATCCAACTCCAGTCTATCGTTGGTACAAGGAAGTGTACGTGAACGACACATTAAAATTTCTCCCTATTGAACCTCTTGTAAACGATCGTTTTACATTGAGCGGAGGAAATTTAATAATTTACGCCCCCAAACAAGCTCTTGATCAAGGTCTTTATCATTGCGTCGCTGAAAATCGATTCGGACGAATTCGTTCGGAAAGTGCGCAACTTAATTTTGGATTTATTATGGAATTCAATCTCAAGAGGTCAGCAGAAACGGGCGAAATGAACTGGGGGAAGTCTGTATTTTGTGATCCGCCGCAGCATTACCCTGACGTGAAATATTATTGGTCACGTGATTATTTCCCAAATTTTGTAGAAGAAGATAAAAGAGTTTTCGTGTCTCGCGATGGTGCACTATACTTTTCTTCAATCGAATCAGTCGATAAAGCAAACTATTCATGCACAGTTCAAAGTTTGGTTAGTGATACCGGTCGTAACGGGCCATTTTTCCAGCTTCGAGTACACCCAAACAGTAACTATCAGGCTTTAATATTTGCCAATTCTTTTCCAAAAGTTTTTCCCGAAGCTCCTGTTGCGGGCGAAGATATTCGTCTTGAATGTGTAGCTTTCGGCTATCCCATACCATCTTACAACTGGACGCGAAAAGGTCAACCACTACAGAGAAATGCGTATCAGACAAACTACAACCGTGTTCTTATTCTACCAAATGCTACAATTAATGACAATGGAGAATACACATGCACAATAACAAATCCTCGAAAAACAACAGAAAAATCAATTTTTATAAACATTCAGATGAAACCACAATTCACAATTCCTCTTAAAGATAAAATTAAGGATTATAATAGTGAAGTAACGTTCATTTGTGAATCATCAGCAATACCTGATGTTAACTACACTTGGTATAAAAATGCTGAGATTTTGGATTATGAGCGCTTAGACAAAGACCGCTACACAATTCAGGATAATCTTTTAACCATAAAGTATTTGGATCCTGATAAGGATGATGGAATGTACCAATGTGGAGCAACAAACCAACTAAAAACCGCATATTCTTCTGCACAACTTCGAGTGCTTTCAATGAAACCATCGTTTAAAAAGCGGCCCCTAGAATCTGAAATCTATGCGATTTACAATGGTAACACAACAATTGTTTGTGATCCCGAAGCCGCTCCTCGTCCTAAATTTCAATGGAAAAAAGATGGTAATGTAATTGGATCAGGTGGCCATAGGCGAATACTTCCATCAGGTACCCTGATAATTTCTCCAACATCAAGGGACGATGAGGGTATCTATACGTGTGTCGCAACAAATACTGGAGGAACTGATGAATCGCGGGCGCGCCTCATCGTATTGCGTATGTAAAAAGTGAATTGATCAAAATAAACAGCTTACTTAATTACGTTTCTTTTGCAGAGGAGCTACGATTTACTCAAACTCCACCGCCTCGTATTACATCTCAAATCCAGGAGCTAGTTTATTTGCAGTGTGAAGTTACGTATGATGAAGTGCTTGATGTGGCCTTTATATGGCGTCACAATGGTGAAGTTATTCGAAGTGATGAAAACGAAAGAATTGTAAGCTTACTATAAGTATTAATAACCACATAATTTTTAAAGCATTTTTATTTCATAGCGTGTAGATCGTAATCGCCTAACAGTGCATAACATTACTTTACTTGATGGTGGAGACTACGAATGTGTTGTGAAATCTGCCGTAAATAAAATATCATCAAAAACTACAGTTGTCGTTGAAGGGCCACCCGGTGCTCCTGGTGGAGTAACTGTAATTGATGTAGGAAAAACGTCAGCGTTAATTGAATGGGTTAATGGAGCTTCCAACGGTCGTCAGATACTATATTACAACATATTAGGGCGAACAAATTGGAACAGAACGTGGACTAATGTTTCAATTCATGTTCAGGCACGGGAAATCGATCGTTACACTGGTCGGCAGCAAGCCGAAGTGCATAGTCTAACGCCATGGTCTTCTTATGAATTCAGTGTAGCAGCAGTTAATGATTTAGGTATTGGTACACCTTCAGCACCATCGCCGATTTATAGTACTATCGAAGACAAGCCATACATATCACCACGCATGGTCGGTGGTGGAGGTGGAAAAATTGGTGATCTTACAATCACTTGGGAACCACTTTTACCTCAAGAACAAAACAGTCATGGCATCCATTATAAAGTTTCTTGGCGCTTGCATGGAACTATTGAGTGGGCGACCCAAATTCTGAAGAACCAAGGCAATATTGGTATAGCAGTCGTTAACATACCTTTGGACAAGTACTACACCGAGTATGATGTTAAAGTTCAGGCTATAAATAACGTAGGTAGTGGGCCAGAAAGTGAAATTGTTAGTATTTATTCAGCTGAAGATATGCCGCAAGTGGCTCCACAGCAGCCTATAGCAATTGGGTTTAATTCAACAGCCTTGAATGTAACTTGGGAACCAATTGAAATGACCAGAGAAAAGATTCGCGGAAAGCTTATTGGACATAGGGTAAATATTTGGGTTGGCTAATTTATAAAGTTTGTATAAACGTTTGATTCTAAAATTACGATGCTGTATCACGACATTCGAAAAAAAATTAATAATAGCGGTAACAATGTGTAATTTTGATTACTGTATAAAATTTATGTAATAGCATAAATTGGGTTACTAAATGAGAGTGCTTCGTGCTTGGCAATGTAATTATACATTTTTGACGTTAATTTTTTTTATACTTTTAGCTTAAGTATTGGAAAACTGTTCTGCTTGAAGAGGATTCTGTCTATTATCTGTCCCGCACGACGCGCAACTGGGCATTAATTGTTGGTTTGGAACCAGATACTTATTATTTTGTTAAAGTCATGGCATACAATGCAGCTGGGGAAGGTCCAGAAAGTGAACGATACATGGGTAAGAACAAATAATTACTTATGAAGTGTTAACATTTCTGAATTTTTTCTTTTTTTTTTAGAACGAACGTACCGCAAAGCACCGCAAAAGCCACCATCATCTGTTCATCTTTACGGCATCAACCCATCAACGGTTCACGTCGTTTGGCGCTATGTTTCACCATCACAAGAAGAAGAACCAATTCAGGGCTTCAAAGTAATTGAGTTATTTTGTTTACAGTTGGCAAATATTTGAACCGTTTCCTCTTTAAAGGTTCGTGTTTGGGAGTCAGATCAAGATATGATTACAGCAAATGACACTGTCATTCCTGTAGGTGAAAAACTTGAGGCTTACATAACAGACCTTACACCGGGTCAGAGCTACAATATGCGAGTTTTAGCATTTAGTAACGGTGGCGACGGACGAATGTCAAGCCCAACTCGTCGTTTCCAAATGGGTAAGATAACCAAAGTGAGGAAATAATAGTCGAACAATGTGTGTTTTTTTGGCAAGGTTGTCTTGTATATAACAATCGTTTACCAAAAAACGTATCGTGTTTTTGAGGGTTGATGTCCTTGACCAGTTGTCAAAGCTGTGTGAATAGCTTTAAAAAGGATTTTTTAAATCACTATTTTCTCTAAAATTCCTTTATAATTTAAGAAATTTTCCTGCAAAAATTTCTTTTTTATCGTTTAAGGCAATATATTTCTTATTCAAAATAAAGTAACTTAAAAAATGTGAATTTAATATTTCGTTCCAAAAAGTGTTAAAAGTCTCCATTTAGTTTAATTTTTCTCGTTCTTGTATTGCTAATTTCATATTTTGAAACAACAGTCCAGTATTTTGTCAAACTATTTCCCATCACGGATAGTTTGACTATGGGTGTACATATGAGCACTTGTTTTTACAGAACTGAAAACAACTTCAAGCAAAAAACTTATCGATTGAGTTCTGTTTATAAATGAATAACAATTTGAAGAAATATTTTACATTAATTCTTTTGAAATATCAACGTGTCTTAAAAATCAATTCTATTGGAAAATCGTGAAAAAAATAAACGAAACAAACCCAATGAACTCGCGATGAGGAAAGGAGGATGGTACTATGTTTCGATATTGCATATTCTGTACTTTTGATCAATCAGAGCGACGAAAACTGACAGTATTTTTCGAACTCCCGGTGCGTTGAATGCGAGCAATGGATCCCAAATTTTTTCAAAAGATGTATTCTTTTTACCAATGGAAAACCATATTAAAAATATATCTATATATATCGAAAAACTGATCCGAACTGGTATAAACGTCAAAAATCTATCTCGGACAAGATTTTACTCGTACTTTTATCCCCGACATCAGTTGTCCGGGATGTTGTTTATGCTATGCATGTTCAGTCATGTTATGTATAGGACACCCTTGCCAAAAAACAAACCTGTATTAGAACATACATTCTCTGCATGTAAAATTTTAATTTAATTATGTATACAAATATTTTTGGATAATGTAAAAAGCAGGAAGGTGAACTAGTCTAGTTCTTTGATTTGAAAATTAATTGAAATTCATAGTGAGAGTGTAGAAAAAGTTGTTTTAATGTTTCTTCATATATAAATATACATATATATATATATATAATATACAAATATTTTTTTGTAGGCAACACCCATGCACGAAACGCATCTCAAAATAGAAGAGTCAGCTATGCACTTATTGTTGGATTTCTAACACTTATTTATGCGAATACACGCTTGAGTGTTATCTTTTTCTCTGATGCTTGAAAAATCTTTATTTAACCGTCATAAACTTAATCGCATTCCATTTTTTTGAAAGATTTTTAAAAATATTTTAGCATGTAATGTAAGAAATATCAAAAACTAATCAGAGTACAAACGCACACTTCATTTCGCATAAAAATACTCTGATCAAATTGTCAATCAAAGAGTTGTATTGATTCAAATTAAATGTAGTTCAAATCATTCTTGAATTTGTGTAAAGTTCTTATTGTCGGGCAAAACAGTTTAAAAAACCATAAGAATATAAAAGTAAATTAAAAATTGTCTAATTTGCTTCCATTACTGTGCAATTTTATTTGACTTTCACTGCAAGAACAAAAAAATTAATAAAATTAATATATAATAAAATAAGCAAAGTAACTAGATCAGTGCCCTTTTGCAATCATAAAATACAATCTGACATGAAACAAATTCAAGGCCTTATCAGAGATAAATCTTCGTCCAATTATACATGTATTTAAAATACAAAACAAAAGTTCTTGAAGGATCCATTTTAAGATTAAATTTAAGTTTATACTTTGGATGTATCATAATAATAGTTATTTTTGGAAAATTTTAAATAGAATGTAATAATGCGTAAAGACAATGTGTTTTAAATAAAAAGAATTTTTTCTTTATTATATTATCTTTTTAAAGCCGAGATTTACGGAGGAACTACGCTAAGAGAACTATATTCTGGGGCGTAGCACGTAAGGATGTGGTTTGAAATTTGATATTACAACCCTACAGAAGACATTCTTCGAAAACAAACAATGTAGGCTAAAAATAAGTTTCGAGTGATTATTTTTCGCTTTTGAGATATTCCGTTTTTTTTTTATTAAAGTAAAATAAACACAAAAGTCTGATTTTTAAATTTTATTTTAGCTCTTAAGGCAATTTTTCCTTTTGAAACCTGAAAATGTGTCCAGACTTAATAATGCATGTTTTAATAAAATGAGAACTGTCAAATAAATTGAAACATCGTCACAAGCTCACAAAGCACCACGCACAGAAATATAAAGAAAACACTCTTCTGAAAATAAAGAAAAAATAAAACCATTATTGGCTTACAACGAGAAAGAAAAAATCGTAAAAAAGGGCGGGCCTATCTCCCTCTGTTTAAACGGGAGTTATAATTTTATGCAAAACTAACTGAACCACCACCTGGGGTTGCTCTGGTTGGAAGTTTTAACGTTCCCGTTCTCGTTTTACCGTTCCCGTGGGCATAATACAGCTGAAAGAATTTTTGAAATCGCTTAGTTTTAGGGAAATATAGGGATGAAATATACGGCCCTATCGTGGTAACCGTCGGAGCGGAGTTTTCTCCGCAACGCATCCTTTTCGAAAATTGAATTTTCCTTGGAAGTAGTTGTCGTCGTAAGAAATTTTTCACAAATGCGGCAATGCATTGCATTCCCAAAACTAAAATCTCCGCAACAAAAACTTATCGGAGAACATCGGATCGTCCGATCGGAGAACTACCACGAAGCAAAATGTCTGCGATCGGAGAGAATTCCGCTCCGACGGTTACCACGATAGGGCCGATACACGGCTGTTCTGATTTGCGACAGGATTAAAAAACCGAAAAAGTGTGTTCTTACTTCCGAACGGATTCATTACTGATTTTGTATCATGAAAACGGTTTCAAAATTAAATTTTTATGTTTATTGGATCTGTCTATTCTTTTTATTATGTTTATATAGTACACTATTTGTCATGTATAGCAATAAATAGTGTTTTTTATCTGTCCGTCAAGTTAGCAGTACCACTTCAAAATTTTCATAGTTTGTTAATTGAATTAACTTGACGGTCAAGTAAGCACTACCCCCCCCCCAAATCCGTCAAATCGATCTTAAACAAAAAACTAAGTATGCAATTAATTGTCGTAAATTAAGGGCTAATGATTCCACCCGGGTAATCATCTACCCGGGTAGTAAATTACACGGGTACCCGTGTATTCGGGTATTACCCGAGTACCCGGGTACCCGGTTAGGTAAAATTAAGCTGGTACCCGGGTAGCAAATCCTGGAAAATTATTCATATGTAATACAATTATAGCATTTTCCATTGGCTTCACTCGAGGAAACACTCATTTTTAAAACCAATGGAACACCTAAAACAATTTCTGTTCAATTTTACAATTGAAGCATATTCAAAGGCAAAGCATGTAATGACAAATAAAAAACATCGACAACTAACCGTAACAGCCCAACCGTTGCAGTCGACTGCAAATGTGTGAAAGGAAATCGACATTAAACAAATCTCTTTGTACTTGCAAAGCATTATGAAAACAAGTGCATGTGTTCCGCATTTGTATTAAATACCTAAGCAGAACCGTTGCGCTTGGGCTTTAACCAGTGCATTTCATTGATAAATACATCTTAATCTAAATCATCTAAGGAACGAATAGTGGTGCTTAATTTTTTTTTTCATCGGGTTATCGGGTAGTCGGGTAATCGGGTACCCGGGTATTACCCCCCATATGAATGATTTTCAAGCAACGAAAACACCAAAGTTCAATACTTCAAAAAATAGTTCAAATCAACTCCAAATCGAAAACTGAGTACGCAGTTAATTGTCGCTTTTTATCCTCTTATGAGATATGCAAACAGATAATTTGTCGCGCCCCCCTTTCGGATAGTATTTTAAAAAGAATAGTGTGTAGTGCTAACTTGACACAGGTGGGATCGGTAGTGCTAACTTGACCCACTACACACGTTTTTTTTTTTTTTTTAAACGAAGAGCGACAAATTTTTTGTTTTCACGACAAATTTACGACAATTAATCCAATTAACAAACTATGAAAATTTTGAAGTGGTAGAGCTAACTTGACGGACATGTTTTTTATAATTCATCAACCGAATACAATTGCAGTTCTCAATCCGAATTCGTTGGTTTTGAGCATGAGGTTACAGAATACTCGGCGCAGACATGGTGAGAGCTGGTAACTTAGGCTCCTTATCATGGCAGCGTCTTTTGGCTTTTCTCCGAACATCTGGAAAGCTATAACAAATAGAAGGTTGCTATCTGGTAGTACAATGGACCGGTATTTAGGTCTGAGTGCTCCAGCTGGTATTTTAAAAACCTCCAACAAAAAAAAAAAAAAATAGTACATAAAATGTTTGCAAGCTGTTTTCTTGTAACACAGATGTTTTGAACAGGATTTTTTAACATCAGATCCATTTATTACAAGTATGAGATCTTACAAACATAAAAAAAATCATTGTGCACAGACGTTTTGCTTTTGCTTTCAGAAAGTGCTGTTTGTGGTGAAAATATTTCTGAAGAAAAATAAAATATTTGTATCCTTATGAAATTTTTTTTTTTTTGTTATTTTTCATTTTAAACTTGAAAGTAGTATAAGCAATATTTAATATATGGTGATATAAAATATTTTTGGCCAGCTTTTACACCCAAATACCACACTGTGCGATGGATACCACTACTAAACTTTATTTACTCTCAAGAAATACATAGTAATCCGTTGGGTTTTGGGTGACTAAGCAGTCTAGACCGGACAAACAAACATACATGCATCCACTTTTATAAATGTACTAGCTGAGCCGACCGACGCGACGTTGCTCGGATAACCAGTGACCCCATTCTTCCTCTTCCTCTTCCTCTTCCTCTTCCTCTTCCGTATCTGTATTTTGTTTCGAAAGCAAAAATTTCCGAAAACGAATTTTTTGCACTCTTTAATTCTAAAGCGGACTCGAATCTACTACACTTGGAATAGCAAATCTGAAAACGAACTTTTCGCACCTTGTAAAGCGTTTACGAATGTCAAAACCTTTCGAAAATGAAAATTTCTTTCGACAACAAAGTAGCTAACGAGTTTCAAATCATTCACTGTAAAAGCAATGGTTGTTGGTTGTTTTGAGTGGACACAATTTTCAAGCAGTCAATATATTGTGTAGTGAACTATTAAGTGTACAATTTTCACAATACGGCAGATCTTGGAAAAAACCCGAGAACATAATATCGATATTCACCACCTCTTTATCGATTTCAAGGCCGCAGAGACGAGCTGTACAGAGCCATGTCTAGTTTCGGCATCCCTGCAAAACTCGTACGACTATGCAGGATGACTTGGGAGAATTCACGCTGCTCCGTCAAGGTCGGTAAAGAACTCACCGAGATTTTTGATGTCGAAAAAGGTTTTAGACAAGGTGACAAACTGTCATGCGATTTCTTCAACATCATACTTGAACAGATTGTAAGAAACTCAAACGTCAACACCAGAGGAACAATCTTTCAAAAGTCTGTACAATTACTCGCCTACGCAGACGATATTGACGTAATGGGAAGAAAAAAAGCGTGATGTCATAGGTGCTTTTGCGAGTATTGAAACAGAAGCGGCAAAAATGGGTTTGATGGTTGATGAGGGCAAAACGAAGTATATGCTGTCATCAAACAAGGACACAGAACATCGACGAATTGGACAAAACGTCACAATAGACAGACATAACTTCGAGGTAGTACAGGACTTCGTCTACCTAGGATCCGTTGTAGACACGGACAACAACATCAGTGCGGAGATCAAACGGAGAATAACTCTTGCCAACCGTTGCTTCTTTGGGTTAAGAAGGCAATTGAGAAACAAAACCTTCTCTAGAAAAACCAAGGTGACCTTGTATAAGATCTTAATCATCCCAGTCCTGCTGTACGGCGCGGAAGCATGGACCTTATCGAAAGCGATGAGGAAACCCTTGGTCGTTTCGAAAGAAAAATTCTCCGAATGATCTTTGGTCCCGTATGCGAAGACAATGTGTGGAGAAGAAGATACAACAACGAGCTGTATGAGCTGTACCGCGACATGGGCATAACCAGAAGAGTACGCATCGCGAGGCTACGATGGTTGGGCCATGTAGAGCGGATGGACCCAAACGCTCCGGCTCGTCGGGTGTTCGAAAGCACATTGCAGGGAAATCGCGGAAGGGGAAGACCTCGTCTTAGGTGGCGCAATCAAGTGGGTGAAGACCTCAACCGACTTGGAGTGCGAAACTGGAGAGAGCTCGCCCGAAATCGAAGTCGTTATAGAAGGATGTTGGTTGAGGCCCAGGTTCACATCGAACTGTAATGCCTACCTAAGTAAGTAAGTAAGAACTATTAAGTGGTCAAAGCCAAGTTAAGTTTATTCCATAAATAAATAAAATGTAAAATTTTATCACAATACACAGTGATTAATTATAAAAATTTGTTCACACAAAGCAAAAGCAGTTCGAAGTGATGGTGGATTTCATGTTTGCTCATCTCGATTAAGCCAAAGGACGTTTGAACACCTCGGACGTAAAGTAAACTCTTTCAACAATTTGTGGGACTTAAGACATAAAAATCAACAATAGTTAAAAACTGAAATAAATCTTACTTGGCATACACTTATATCAAAATGTCAATCTGGTAGGTGTAAGAATTATTTTTCAAAAAATGTTAATATGCAAAGAAATAAAGGAGCCATTACAACTAAAAAAAAAGAATCAGATTCTTCAACAACACATAAAAAAAAATGGGCACGACTGGGTCGCACGAACTTGCGATTGTGTGCTAAATACGAAATCAAAATCTTAAGACTGAGTAAAAAGTTTTGGTATCAGCTCTTCATAATGAGTATTTGGTGGTACAGGGTTGTCAACTTCACATATTGATTATGAAAATTGAATTAAATCAGGTAAAATGTTGGAAAAAATTAAATTATGTATGTAAATATTCCAATAGTTTCAAGCGAAAATCTGAAAACGCCATTCTTTTGCAGTTGCTAATACATATAAACGCTGAAAATTTAATTAAAATCGTCGGACCAGTTTAAAAAAAAAGGGTTTTTATTTTTCACTCTATTTTAAACCAGGTTTTTAAAAGTCAAGTATGCGAAGTTAGAGGTTGATTTGAAAAAATTATATAAAAAAATCAAAAATTTTTTTAAGAAATTTGTAAAAATTTCAAAAATTTTAATTTCTCAAATGCTGATGTGCTATCTTTCTTAAACGAATTAGGACTTTTCAAATACAAAACCTCGTCAACATCGTGTAAGCCATTAACAAGAAAGTCAGTTTTGAAAAAATGGTACTATGGGAGGCCGTTTTGAGATTTAAAAAAAAAAAAAAAATTTATCTCATAAGAAAGAAAACCTAAAATTAATATTTCACACAAAATTAATGAAAATCGTTGGAGCCGTTGTCGGGAAAAATAAGTATTATCATATCGATTGTATTGCAGGTACCGTCATTTCAAGACCTATAGAGACCAAATTCCTAAAACTCCTCTGTAAGCTACCCCACAGACCTTAACTGCAAATTTTGAAGAAAATCGGTCAAGCGGTTGAGGCTCTAGATCCAAATACACACAGACGGACATACAGACAGACAGAATTGCGGGACCCACTTTTTTCATATTCTGTATCATCGTAATGTCATGTTTGATTGTCAACTCACAATTTTTTTTCTACACGATTGCAAAACTTATAGTACCTATAATCGGAAGTAAAAAATACACAATCGAAAAGAAAGCAACAATTGACGTTGAAGTGACGAATACAGAAGAAGAAGCACCTACGCGGCAGGAATGGCAGGAACGATGGGAGTTAGAAAGCAGAGGGCGCTGAATTGCTAGGCTGATCGGAGACCAAAGCGAAGTGAACTTTAAGGTGATCAAAAGTATGGAAATCTATACCTACAAATATAGATATTTCAGCGCTGCTTTAACAAACTTAAACTTTAGCGGGAATTGTGCAAATTTATAGTCATTCAAATAAATAAAAATATTTTTTTAATCACTCACCAATAAACATTCCTTTAGGGTCTCTATCTCCACTATGCACGCAATTTCAATCGTGGCTTTTCTCTTTTCATTAAATTAAAAAACACTGTCACATATTGACACTAAAAATTTTGAAAATTCAAATACCAAACTGCTATTAGAACACACACCAAACGCACACACACTTTGAAAGAAAGAAAAAAACACCGCTCAAAGACAAAGCTGAGCATGGACAGACAAAAACTGAAAATAACTTTACTACCATCAATGGCATAGGGACTATTCATATACTATATTTCTCAGGCTCAAGATTTTTAAACACTTTTTAAAAACACTTTCATTCATTTCATTTTAAGAACGGCACAAAACTTTTAGCCAAAACCGGAGAATATAACGCAAATAACAAAGAACACGGAAAAACATGAACACTGCACTTCAAAAAGAAAAAAGTGTTCGGTTGACAGAGAACTTTACTTCAAGAAAAATTATATTTTACTATTATTGTTTTCTGCGCATTTACTTGAAACAATAACTGTAATCAATAGAAATCATTTTTCTTATTAGAGCACCACGGACACGACCGATCTTTTCATTGATTCGTTGAACAATGACGGATTTGTGTAATTTCACCTCGCTCTCTTTCTCACTTTCTCTCCTTTAAGGTATGTGAGCCGTTAAATTGAGCGTTTAAATTTGAAAACATTTGAAATATTTTCTTTGGAGCCGATCTAAAAATCGGTTTCGTAGACCTAAATTCAAAGTGAAAAATGTGTATGGATAAAATTGTACATGATAATGTAGCTAAACTTCCTTTTATCCTAACTGTCCTCCAACTTATCTCGATCGAACTTTATTTTGAAGATAACCAATTTGAAATTCAAATTTAATTAAAATCGTCGGACAAGTTTTTACGATTTTAATTAAATTTGAATTGATACGGTTTGCCAAAGGCTCAGGATGAATAGATTTGGCCAAGGCAAAATAAAAATTGTATGGGAGGGGGTCTATATCTTCCGTATGGCGCGAGGGGCAATTTTATTAAAAAAATTACTCAATTTTTTATTTTTTAAAAATTATTAAAAATCAACTAAGCCATTTGCGACCTCATACTATAATGTTTTTGAAAGCTAATGCTTAGTTCTTTAATAAAATTTTTTGTTTGAGTTCACTTGACGAATAGTTCTTGCGAAATCAAGCCTCAAAGTCAAAATTTTGAAATAAGAAAATATTTTTTTTCTTAATTAATTTTTTTTGCCTCATTAAGGGTCATTTCTTCTATCAATAATCAATGCTTTTATAATTTTAACTCAAAATCAACAAAACGAATAAAAAAATCTTTCTTGGTTTTAGAGAAATGAAAAAAAAACGAAAAGACTTTTTTTTAGAAAACAAAATGTTGTTAATTTTCCACTGATTGAATTTTACTCTCGGAAGTGAAACCTGAAATGTCTTTTAAATAGCATTTAAACAAATGTTTAAAAAAAATATTTCCTGCGATCTTATATTTAATGTAAATTATAAATAACTATTAATATTTTAGAGTTATCTTTTAATTATATTAATTTTAAGTTAAATTTTAAAAAGAAGAACTATTATAAACTTGAACATTGATCTCAAAGGACATATACTGATTTGTGCCCCAAATGCTGATTTCGGTCAAACGAGTTGCTGAAACCAAAAAATTGTGTTATTTTGCCAAATTGACAAAAGTCATTCATTGACTGAAGATTGTTGGTCTGTTCTTTTTTGTTTTGTTCGTTTATACTCACTTGCTTTCTGGACTTTTATGTGCATAGTTAAGCAAATGAAATATTTTTTTTAACGACGGTCTTTGTTTTTTCGTTTTCCGAATATACATATTACTTTTGCACATCTTACACAGTCATTCTGTTTACAGGTCACAGCCGAAATACTCACCCAAAGTAACCACATGCTTTCGGTGGTTACGCACGGCCAGAGCGAAGGAATTAATTAATTAATAATTAATTAATTCTCATCATGTGTTCTTTATTCCTCTAAGGTTTTAACAAAACAAACCCATAAATGATGTTTGAATCTGTATGTTTCAAATCGTTGGTTTTAAAAAGACGGTACATATAATTTTTAATCAAAAGAATTTGCTTGTATAAGTTTATTAATTCTTTTTTTCTTAGAACTTGTTTTTATATAAATTTATCAACTTTTTCTTAGACTATTGCATTGAATAAGAAGTTTATTATCTTAGTGGAAATATTTATCTTACTAGGGGTACAACAACAGCTAATCGTTAAAATAATTAGAAATGTTTTTTGTTGAGTTTTATTTTTCAATAAACAAAGCAATATCAATTTAAAACAGGGTCGAGAAAAGATTACGTACTCCTGTAGATGTTGAAGATGAGTTCACTGTAAAATCTCTACCACTTGCTGTGTGACGTGAGGTATAGCTCGAAGTATTTGATTTAATACGCTCATAGACAGCAACATCCTTGAAAATCAAATCAAAAACAAAAACGTTAGTTTTTATACGTAAGAATTAACAATGGTATTACTATACTATTTTTTAATAAAACATATAAGCTGCAATCGTAAGTAAAAGTCGAAATGAAATGTTCTAATCGATTTTTAAGTAAGTAGATTTTAAAAGACTATACAGGGGAATTTTCATAAGATGCGAAAAAATCTCAGAGTAGATAGGTGTAATCAAGACAAGATAACGTACGGGAGGGGAGTCTACATCCTCTGCCTAGGCGGGAGGAGCAATTTTGTAAAAAAAAAAAAACATAAAAAATTATTTAGGAGCAATTAAGCTATACTTACAATCATATGCTATAGTGTTTTTGAAAGCTCATACATTGTTTTACGAAATTTCTTCTTCCGCCTAAGCGGGGGACATAGACCCTCTACTGAACAACTTTTTTTTCTTGTCTTGGCCCCACCTATCTGCTCTGAGCTTTTGTCGCATCTTATGCAAATCACTTTGTATGGAAGTAATGCAGAGTGTTTCCGATCTCAAAATCAAACAATTTGGGAAATGCTTCTGGAACCTAGCTTCATTTCACTCAGTATTCATCCATTATTATGAATAAAATATTATCATAGTTAACTTTTCCTTAATGTAGTTGATTTAAGGATGGTTTATAAAAACAAGAAAATACAAGGAAATTGTGTTAACATTATTATGTCATTGTGTTCTAAAATTCTTTTAAAACATTACAATATAAGCTAAGCTATCGTTATTGCACGGAGGTATTTTTGAAGTCAAGGTTTCGACGTCTATCAGTATGTATCCCTAATTCTATCAAGCCTTTCTTCTCCCACCGTCAGACGAATCATCTTTAATTGGACGGTATAGCCAATTACATTCACACTTTTCTACATTATAAAACATTGTTAACCATATATAAAGGCTAGAAGCACAGCCGCAGTGTACACTGTAACACTTAAACTGAGAGTTATTTCTCGATCATAGAAAGAAGAAAATTTTGGAAGTAATTCAAGTGTAAGTGAAAATTTAAAAAAAAGCATACTAGATAAGAATTTTTAAAAGAACTCTTTACTGGAACATCCCAAAGACAGCGATCCAGATTATGTTAAGTTTTACTTGTGCAAGCATTAACATTAAGGCCAGAAACACCCTGTAGTGCGACAAGTGCGTTAACTCGAAATTTATGTTCTATAAAATACAACATACTCATTTAGTCTTGGAAAACAAAGCATAATGTAATCTGAACGTTGGTGAAGAATGGTACGAAAATGCATATTAAAATGAATAGCCCAGGCCAAAGAGTTTGAAATAGAATTTTTTTTTTCAATTTTATTAGTATGTTTTTCAGAGATTTTTTTGGCAGATGGTTATGAAAATGTAGCGCTTTCTTATTAAAATAACAAGTGAGATTTTTATTTAAATTTCAATCGTAGCTACATACAAGTTAAAAATAATAACTTCAATCTCTCTGACAGTCTACGTCAGCCTGTTGCGTAGGCTATAATGAGAAACTATTCGTTCATAGCCTTTACTCTGTTTTTTCTTCACGGCTGGGGGCTTATCTTGTTTAAGACTCTCTCCAGTACTTTTATTTGAAATCAATATATTATTAGACATAACTGTTGATTGCTGTAAGAAATAATGGTTTTATTTCAAGCAAACAAACGTTTGCTTGAAACTATAATTTTTCTTATAAGCACCCTCCCAAGCGATACGCTTCTATCGAAACTTGAAATTAAGGATTCAATATGAACTAATAAGTGTAACAAAAACGTTTGACATTCGTAAAAAAAAACAACAAGTGATATATTGACGGTCTTGTTTTGGAAGAGCGCTACCATTGAAAACAATAAGATTTAAGATTGTTGAAACATTGAGACTTACCTCTCTGTCAGCATTCACGAGAACTGTTTTCATGTTGTCACTAGTAGGCCATTTCTTTTTCATGACAATATTTGTAGGTGGGTCGTGGTTAACTCCTGCATCTGTTGACCATATTATTAGATTTGCTGCTCCTTCAACTTTTGTTCCTCTTCCGAACTTGTACGCAAGCTCATTATCACCAGCAAATCGTATTAATTGCCATCCAGTTAAATTGACTTCATCTGCACCTTTGTTTTGAAGCTTAATGAATCGCCCTTCACTATCAGCCTCCAAGATATGTATATCGCCTTTAGAAGAAGCGTTGACTGAATATTCTGACACACTGTGGTCTTCAGATTCGTCTAAAATGGTGCGCCTACGCTTAACACCCCCAGATGGTTGGTTTGTTGCGTTAACACGCATTGGTGTTGAACGCGTTGAACGCAAGGCGCTTGTTGAGTTAGAAATTGTTTCTACTGGTGATAAATTAAGACGACTTTCTTCTCCGCGCAGAAGTTTATCGTAAGCTGCAATTTCCAAATCGAGTGATACCTTTATATCCATTAGATCCTGATATTCTTGGAGTTGTTGAGCCATCTCCTCACGCAAACGGTTAAGTTCAGCTTCTAGAACTGAATTCTCTTTGTTATGACGAGCTCGTTCGTGGTCGAAGAAATTCTCCATATCACGGATACGGGACTGTGATGGAATTAAACAATTTAAAAAATTTTATCATAGGTATTGAAATTAGGTTCGTTCGTCGAAGCCTTGCCCTTCAGTTACCACAAATCGATTTTTGAAAAGCCTCAACTAGCTCTTAATGTCAAATTGAGTTCTTTTCACTGAACTCAGTCGCCCTAGGATCAGGTAACCAACAGGGTTGTCAAATGGCAAGTATTTTTCTTTAAATAGTATGGATGTGTAATTGTGTATTGATTTTGTGCTGTAACTTTTTGAGAACTGAGAAACCTTGACTTATTGACAATTTATTGGGTTGTCAAGCAAGCACTGGGCAAAATTCAACGAACGAATCTATTTTATTAAAAAGTCATAAGGACAATGAGGATCTAGAGTTTGACTTACATTGAGTGCAGCGTTTTGAGACTCCAATTCACCAATACGCGAATTCAAAGAATCGATTTTTGTGCGAGTAATTCGTACTTCTTCTGACATCTGAGAGGCAGCATTTGCATTACGTGTTGCTGCACTTTGTAAATTCTTTGCTTTACTATCATATAAAAGCACAATCTCATCTCGATTGGCCTGCATTTGTACTTCATATTGATCACGAAGTTCTTGCAGAGACTGTTGTAATTTTGCTTCATATTGCTGTGATAAGCGGCCATCGATTTCACTAATTTCGACTTGACGTCTACTTCGTGTTTCTGTCAATTCTTGAGAATGGACCTGGTCCTTAAAAGACAATTCCTCACGTAAGCTTTGATTGCAGTTCTCAAGATTAACACGGGCAAGTGTTTCTTGCTCCAATTGCTTACGTAGGTCTGCCAGTAGTCCACGTAGGCGCTCATTGTCTTTAAGCAAGTCCTTGGCTTCATCTTCTGCTTTTTTGCGGTCAGCAAGGGCATTGTTCAATTTACCGTTCACCTCACTGTAACGAGATTCATATACACGTGCGCTGTTTTCTGCTATGTTCAGATCCTTAGTTTTTTTGTCCAGCCTATAACGAAATAAGTTTATTAAATATATATTTAAACATGAAGTTTGTTAAATCATGTTTTTATGTATGCGCCCTGGTCATACAATAGCGGCCCACAAGAACGCCAGCGGAAATTGTAACTGCCTATTTCGTATTGCTTTCTCTCTATTTCAATTGTCCTACCTCAGAATCTCATTAACAACAACCAATATCCATGATAAAAGCATTAAAAATATAACTTAAATTGAATTTGTAAAAAAAAAAACATAACATAAAATAGTGCGATTAGTACACATGTATACAACATATTTGCTTATGTCGATTTCCTTTCACCCATTTGCAGTCGACTGCAGTCGCTACTAAATTCGATTCTTTTTTGGGTATTTAGGAAATTAAAAAATTTTTTCAAAGGAATTCGACATTAAATTAATATTTTCCTTTCATTTCTCATTTTTTTTCTCTTTTGCTTTAATTTATTCTAATATAGTTATGTTAATTTTTTATTTCAGAGCAGACAGGTACTGGTAGTCTGTAGCTAGTTCTCTTTCTAATATAAACATTGTAATTCTAAATCACTTGTTATTAAATTATAATAAGAAAAGTAATAGGCTATTGACTATGTACAAAAAGGGTTATAAAGCAATTCGAAAAAGAAGTGCTAATAAATTAGATTTTGCTAATCGGACATAGATCTTAAAAACCACCCTTATCAATATTTTCAGTTCATCTCATCATCATTCGATAAATAATGTTAAACAAATTGTATCCAAAACGTAAAGATCGTCAAAATTATGCAATATTTGAGTTTTTTTTAAAAGCTCTTTTAAGTCCTGCGCAAACCTGCGCGATAAGTGCGTGTGATGCGATTTCTGTCAAAATGAAACACATGTAACCTTATGGAGCTTTCCACCTACACAATCGCATCGCACGCACTTATCGCTCAGGTTTGCGCAGGACTTTATTTAGCATATCGCACATTGAAAACAAAAAACCTTGTTTTTGAATACGGCCGTTTAAAGTTTTGGACTTATGTACTTCAATGGTCGATAGCTCTTTGAAAAAAAAATTAAATGTTATGTTACCTGGCCAAAATATAATTTCATTATCCATTCAGAAATTGGCGTTATAAGATGACCAAAAATAAATGTGTGTTCAAGTTTAAGGGTTTTTTTCAAAAAGTTCGGTATAGTGCATGTTTTGGATTTATTTATTTTTTTCTTATAAGGAAAAAAGTATTGAAAGAGTGACTTTAAACCAAAAGTTCCTGTTAATTAAATTCACTGAACATAGAATCAATTTTATTTTGAGGAGAAAACCGACACTAAAGGAACTATGCCATTTATGAATTCACTTTATCCTATAATAACAAGTCTAAGCTTGAAATTTAACCGATATTATGCAAAAAGTGTCATTTTATCTATTACCGATTGAGTGATTTACGTGAAACATATAAGTGACACTTGCGACTTCTTGCGGAGGTTTTCGTAAAAGGTGCGTGGCATAGGTTGGAACCTAAACGTCGGTAGCTCTAACTCGAAAGTGAACATTTTTGTATAGTGCCACCTTTGTTTTCAATGTGCGATATCTTTCTGCCCACAGATTTGCATAGGAATTAGGAATTGCTCGGTAAAAAAAAACTATTTATTCTAAAAACTAACCGAAATATGACCGCTTGATCGCAACAATTCATTAGTCATTCGCATTCTTCTTATACTGATTGTGTTTTCATTTTATTGGAAAAATCATTATTTTACTTTTTTTATCGAAATTTTGATTCGTTAGCGAAATATGTTAATAATACTGAAAAGGTCGGGTTCTTACACTCCGCAGTTTTTCTTTATAATAAGTGTATTGACCGACTCTTGTACTAAATATCTTCCTTTTTTTTGATTTCCTTAAGGAATAACTTAACAAGGATAAAATATTGTAGCTCAAAAATAAATTTCAAGCTTAGTTGTATTTGAAATTTTTAATTCGAAATTTTTTTAGTTTTGATATCAGCTTTGAATCCGGACAACAGTATCAACAGAAATGTAACAAAAAGTCATCGTTCATCAAATAGCCATAGAAGCTATACCTACAGTAAAAGTCATGGTTTTCTTTTTGTATCTTGACTTACGAATATCAGTACAATGACAACGCAATGACCCAAACTGTGTTTCCATGTTATAAAAGAATAAATCTTGAGTAGGTCGTATAACCTCGCACATTTACATTACATATGCACAAACCAAGCTAAACACCATGATATCATCCACCAAACATGTTCACTGTCGTCATTCATTATTTGAAAGTTGAACATTTGAAATAGCATGGGGTTAAAAATAGACCCTTTTTCTTAGTGACTTCACCACAACCAAACCAAACAAAATTTCTCATACAGATCTATAGGAAGGTATTAAACGTATTTGAACAAAACGCTAAGTTCACTAGTTCATATGTTATATTTTGGCCTAGAAGTGTGGGATAACCCTATGGCCTTAAGCTAACTCAACGATGCGATGTCACGAATTCAAAGAGAAATATTATTTGCATAACAACAAATTCCGATGGCTTATAAGAATTTGGATCAAATGAAAAAGATTCTACCCATTAAGGGGGTTGGTGGCCTAGAATTTTGTTTTTTCTAAGTATAGTATCTTAAAAACATACTGTTAAATTTTGATGACGAAATTGACACTTATGTATAAATTTAACGGTACATATTATAGTTTTAAGAGTTATATTGGTTAGTTAAACGTATACGTCAAGTGATAGCAAAATCGAGTGTCAAATTTTATTGAAAAATAAAGAAATATTCTTGAAACTTTGAACGCGTTTATCTCGAAACTACTTTAACTGTCTCGCGGATGCCAAAAAAAAGAAAACTACTCGCTTTTGTTTTGTGTGATTTCATAATTAATCAGTGTATACTGTGATACAATTTTACATTTTAATCATTTATGGAATAAACTTAACTTGGCTTGGACTTTTCGGAATATAAGGCATTTTGAAAAAATTTTTCACAAAAAATTAAAGATATTTTTATGATCTCTCATATGATGTTTTTTAAACTGTTTAAATTTAAGGCCACTAGACCACCAACCCCTCTTAAAGATCAAAAAAAACTTTGCTGCTGAGGAAATTCGAATAGGCTACACCAAGCAATACTTTGTGAGCTCAGTACATGGAAAGAAGTAAATATTAAAGAACTGTTAAAATGTTTAATGTTTAATCTAACAGCCCAACAAACTTTATGACAATTATCAAATGACGTGCAAAAACAGATTCGAGTTTCTCGTTTTATCGATAAAGCGGAAAATTTGCATTGAGAAGCAGGAGTACCTTCGTCTGTTTATTTGAAAGTTAAAAATGCAAAAAATTTTATATTTCGCTTATTTTCCTTTTTACGCAGTTTCAAGTTTCATAATAATTTGTATTTTTGGAGTTTGGTTTTAATTCAAGCAAAAATCACTGCATCAAACTCTAAGGCTCACGAATTTTTTTGTCTCAATCAAGCCTATAAGGCTGATCCTTTGACTGATCCATAGACTCAATAATCAGATGAAGAATTTTCTGTATAAAAACACAAATTTGCTTGACCATGTCATTTATATCTTTTTCAAAGACAAATTTCATAGCAAATATTTGAGAAATGACACATTTTGTTTACCTATATAAAATGCTGTTAACATCGAGTATTACCTATCTATTTCAACGCATTTTATTTTACAGTCACTGGCTTGCTGCAATCTGCCTAATTTCATAGTACATTCATTCATAAACATTATAAATATGAGTTTATAAAAAGAAAGAAACATTTTACAAGCACACACTACAAGCAGGCTGTCACATAAAAAGTAATCCCATTGTGAAGTGTTTGATTTTTCAAATATTTTGTTAAGTTTAGTCCCTTTTACGAATTGCTTAATGCTTATCCTACTTAGCATAAGATTTACATACCTTATCTTCAGTTCATCATTCTCATCCCAAAGCCGTTTGTTTTCAATCTCTAACTTCGCTTTATCTCTTGCTGTTTCATCTAATAGTTTTCGTGCAGCTGACAACTCATTCTCGTACAATGACTTTATGTTCGAAACCTCGCGGGTAACTGTTTCACGAGCCGTATGAACTTCAACTGTCAGGCGAGAGTTTTCAGTTTCTAAATACCTTACCCGATCAATATAACATGCGAGTCGGTCATTAAGATTTTGAAGCTCTGCTTTTTCTTGAAGGCGACTTGTACGAGTTGGACTTCTGGGACTTGTGGATCCAGCACCTGCATTTACATTATGAATAGGAGTTGTTGTATTATTACGCGACACTCTTGCAGTTGTTACCCGTTTCGCAGTAGACGACATATCGTTATTTTTAGGTACTCTTGAAATTTACTTTTGAATTGCACTTGTAAGCTATGTAGACCAGAAAATCAAATGTAACGGCTAATAAATACATATAATTTAAAATAACTTCCGGTTATTATAAACAAAGAATATAATTTACTGGAATAAAGCAAACACAACCGTCCCACTTGCGATCAAAGTAGAATCTAACCGAAATAATGAAATCTCCAAAAAATACACATAAATAATTTGGAAAAGAGGCAAAATATTAATACTCAAGTATTACGCATTCTCTATGCTCTTTGAAGAGCGAAATTGTTTGGTAAAGCATGAGCTGTCTAGTGTCTATGTCTATTGTCAAGCATTTATGTAGGTAACTTCAAATAAGTGAGTGGCATGCGATGACTACCTAAGAAATGGTATGAATAAAGCCAACCAAATCAAGTAGAAACAGCTATATTCAAGGTCGGTCCAAAGCACACAAAGTACTACTACAACATCGGAAAATTTGCTAACACACCTTTGTGTTGGTTTTTTCTAGCGTTAAAACAAAGTTTTATATATTTTACCAAATTCTAGTATCTACACATACATCTGTTTTCAACGTTATTTGAAATTACGAAAAAATAATATTGATATTATTTTGTTCATAAAATTATCCTTAATTTTATGTGTGCCTACCAACGAGCAAAAGCTACGCACCCTAGAAAATTATCTTGAGTACCTTCCTCTACCTACCTACCTGTTCTAATATATTCAATAGAGTTCTCAGGCGGAGAAAAGAGAACAACGTTCCTTCCTCATATTACACAAAACACTCTTTATATTAGACACTGACATCATCACTTTATAATAAAACTTTGAAAACGAACTCGAAGAAGGCTTTCCGGGTAGCCCTGCCGGTCATTGGACAATGGACATATTCGCTAATAATAATAATCAAAGATGAAAAAAGCTCGTGGTTTCATTATGAGAACTTAAATGTGTAGGTAGACATATACGTTTTTGATGTAATAATTTACACTATTTAGTAGAACATGACATCATGTGCTCCTATAGTGCTAGAAATATGGATGTAGCTTGTAGATACACGGATCTCTTTTGGAAATATACTGACAAATTTTTACTATTTTAAATTCGATGAGACAATTACAATTGGTTATGTTTGGGTTCTCGCCATTGGATACTGTTAACCTATATATATCTCAATGGTGTTCTTTTTTCAGTAGGTACCTACCGCGGAAACTGTAAAAAGTAAATACCAGACATTAAAATGGCATAACCTAGGAATTCAGGACCAGTCCATGGATTTTCATGAAATTTTCGGAAATGTGTTTTAAATAGCTTATAGAAAAAAGTTAAAAAAAAATTTTCACCGCTCTCAATTTTTTAATTATTTTTAAAATTAATTATTTAGGGTTATCGGAACTTTTTTTCCCATGGATTTTTTCTCAAATTCTAAAAATTGGTATCGGGAACTTCTTTTCGAAATTGGGAATAAAAATTCCTAGGGAAATTTTTTGCCAAATGCTCAGGATGACTAGGTTGGGTCAAGACAAAATTTTGCCTTATTAAGGGCCATTTTTTCTTTAAATATTCAATGCTTTTGTTAATTTTTACTCAAAAGCAAAAAACCGAACGAAAAAATTTTTCTTGGTTTTAGAGAAATTAAAAAAAAAACCAAAGGTACTTTTATCCAGAAAACAAAATTTTCAACTTAGAGTCATCGCAATATTGCTGGATCTTATCGAAGTCATGCTGCAAAAATGTTCTGATGACTTCGATCTTTGGACCTGTTCTGTAGGGAGTACGCTATAGCATGGTGAAGAGAACCAATTAATGGGGATCTACCCAGTGAAAATGCTAAATAAAATAGGCGAATTCACTGCTCCCTATTGCAGACCGTTCTGTATCACGAAAGTTCTGGTAGACGTTACGTTGCCACTTTTGACAACAAACGCCGTACCATGAAGCATGTCATTAAGAATACAGGGTGTCCCGTACTTCGTGTATTATCCTTTGGGGTGTGATTCTTGGTCATATTCTAAGAAAAAAAATGTACTACAGTAAAGCTCGATTCTCAACTTTGACATCACTTTTTGACAATTTAAAAAAAGGCTAACTTTGGTGTACCCTGACCTATGTTAAATTAGATACCTCTGTCAATACTAATGATAGACCTACAGCCCTATTCTGCTATTCATCGGGGGGAATTTTTCTTGAATTTCCACTAATCACTATTCTGCTATTCATTCGAAGTGAATCTGTGTATACAGATTGTGTACACAGATTCACTTCGAATGAATAGCAGAATAGTGATTAGTGAAAATTCAAGAAAAATTCCCCCCGATGAATAGCAGAATAGGGCTGCTAGTCTTAGACTTAATTTTTTATAGAAATAACAATCTTTAAGAGTTAAGACTGTATTTAAGTTTAGCTTCCACAGGTTTAGGGTTGCCAGATTTTAAATTTTAAGTGGTGTTCAAATTTTCTTCCCGAAACAAAGTTTTGACTTTGAGGTCATTTTTTTGCAGAAATTGCCTAATAAACATAGAGTTTCTTTATTTTTTTATAGATGAACAAAGCAATAATAAAAAAAAAACTCAGCAAAAAGTGCACTCAAAAACCCATACATTGATATTTGAAAAAATACAAAATGGGTAAAATTAAAAAAAAAAAGATTTTTAAATTTGAGGTTTGTTTGAATAAAACAATAATATGGACACTTTAAATAGTTTTTTTTAATGTATTTTATACAAATACAATTATAGCAAGTGCTCAAAGAGCGCTCCTTCGTTTTGAATGCATGCCAGAGCCCGTTTTTGAATTTCATTGTGGGTGTTTGTTCTCGATAACTCTTGTCTTACTTGTAGTCTTGTAATCATTGAAACTGTATTTAAATTGGATTCCTTTAGGCCTAGGGTTGCCAGATTTTCAGTAAGGATAAAGTTCCTGGTATCTTCGTTGTGCTCTTCTTGAATTTACATTGCAAAACTCATATAAGAAAAAAATGTCTGCGTAGGCACTTTGAGCACTTGTTATAATTGTATTTGTATAAAATACAAAAAAAACTACTAAAAGTGCCCATATTATTGTTTTATTCAAACAAACCTCAAATTTAAAAATCTTTTTTTTTTTTTTTGTTTTACCTGTTGTGGTTGTTGTTGTTTTTATATTTTTTCAAATATCATAAAATGTATGGGTTTTTGAGTGCACTTATTATTGAGTTTTTTTTTATTATTGCTTTGTTCATCTGTAAAAAATAAAGAAACTCTATGTTTATCAGGCAATTTCTGCAAAAAAATGACCTCAAAGTCAAAACTTTGTTTCGGGAAGAAAATTTGAACACCACTTAAAATTTAAAATCTGGCAACCCTAAACCTGTGGAAGCTAAACTTAAATACAGTCTTAACTCTTAAATATTGTTATTTCTACAAAAAATTAAGTCTAAGATTAGGTCTCTATCATTAGTATTGACAGAGATATCGAATTTAACATAGGTCAGGGTACACCAAAGTTAGCCTTTTCTTAAATTGTCAAAAAGTGATGTCAAAGTTGAGAATCGAGCTTTACTGTAGTACATTTTTTTTCTTAGAATATGACCAAGAATCACACCCCAAAGGATAATACACGAAGTACGGGACACCCTGTATATAGCATGCCATGCCTGATCAACTTATAGAAAAGACCGTCTTCTAACCAAACGGTATCGAATGCCTTCTCCAAGTCAACCAGATATGCATCCGTAAACTGTTTTTTATCTTTGTTCTATTGAATATCAGATATGTACTAGTTTAGACGCGGCATGTATGGTATCATGACCCGCCTCAAACCCGAAGAAATAATATTTTTGTCCTCAACTCAGCCCATGTGGACAGTGATCTATTGAGAACTTTCTTGAATATCTTGCTGATACTCGGAAGTACATAGACTAATTGACTGAAGATTAGCTGGATTGGAACCATCCTTTCCTTTTTAAAGGAGAGGATGGACCACTGCCGTCTTCCAACGCACCAGATCATATGCATTATTCAGAGCATTGTTAAACAACGTGGTGTATATATGTCACTATAACATTGGGTATGTCGTCGACTCCTGCTGATTTCTTTTTCTTTATTTTGTGAAAGATGTTATCCCCAAAAAAATTTTGTAAGTGTCACACTGGTATAGCCAAATTTAAATTATACTTTTATTTTTTTGTGATTCAAAAAAGCAATGCGCTTGCACTGTAGTATCTCAACAGCAGCTTTTCAATTTCATTGAAGTCCTAAGTAACAGCGCTGAGAAGAGCTGGTGTCTGTCAGGGCAATACACACTCTTAGGCACAGAGGAGAAACAGCAAGAAAAAAAGAATTCAAGCAGTCAAAAGACTTCAAAGCAGCCAAATGACTGCATTACTTTCAATTTCAATGCAATCAAAAGACTTCATGATTGCAAAGAATATAAAAGACTTTTAAGAGACTACCAAGATTGCAACCAGTTTAAAAGTATTGCATTCTTTTGACTACTCTAGATGATTGGTTTACTAAAGACTTTAAAATTAACTGGAAATTTTTGATTGAAGTTAAGTACTAAAATGGAGTTAAAATAGTCAAAAGATAAGCCTTTTTCCTCACACAAAAAAGAATGCATTCTTTTACAGCTCTCCAAACTATCGTAGGATTGTGTAGATTTTGTGACTGGTGGTGAACCTATTGTCTCCGGTCCAACCTAGAAGGCTCCGTTCCAAGCTATTGGTTTCACTATTGAATACTATTGAAAAAGCGATTGTTGGGCCAACGGTGTCCTCCGGTGCATAAGATTGTGATATATATGGTATATACAAACTATAGTAGGATTATGTAGACTTTTTGACTGGTGGCGAACCTATTGTCTCCGGTCCAAACTAGCAGGATCCGTTCCAAGCTATTGGTTTCATCATTGTATATATAAAAGCGTTTACTTCTTCTCTCTGGCACAAACTTACGGTTCAATGATAAACAGTGTACAAAAAGGTATCAAAAAGGTGATTCATATTGGGAACGTTTTCTCCTACTAATAAAGCCATAAAACAAAAAAAAATTTGTTCGCTTAGCTGCATTTTTTAAAGAAATTTGTATTTGGCTCACCTTTTACATGATCCACCGACAGATAAAATATTGATATTGGTAAATGTAATATTGTTTTTATTGAGAAGCAATTACTTAATACAAACAAACGACTCAGAATAATTTTAGTACTTTTCTTAGGTTATTGATATAAGATTATCATCATCATGAACGACCCAATACCCCAGGATTGCTTTGTCCAGTTGTCGAGTAAGGCTCAATTCGTGCATTAGTTATACTTCTCCGACTGCCAACGGGAAATAATTTAAAGGGTCCCGCAATGTGCTTACCTGTGTGTAAGGGATGCCAATTCTCTTCAAATGTCATATTCACTAAGTGATTCGAAGTCGGCAAAAGTTTGTATGTCCCCTTGATTCATCAAAAAGTATTGTTGAGAGCAATTAGCTAGGCCACGGGACTCCCCGAGCTCTGTTATGCCACTCAATTTATTTTATTAATCTTATTTTTATCAAAAATGTCCAGCGAAATTAGAGCCCTATTAATTTTTCCGGTACTGCATACCAATATTCAGATTTTTTTTTAAGTTAATAATTTTCTTACAAGTATCTATTTGCTTTTTTCTATTTCTATTTCAATTCTTTTTTTTTTGTGCAGATGGCTACTTTTAAGCTGATAAAGTTGGCAAACTGGTTTTAAAAGCCAGTCTTTCGAAAAGAGAAAAACATAAAAAAGATTAAGAAAAAGAGTACTAGTTGAAAGATTTCGTAAAAAATCATCTACCCTGATATGCATAAGTTAGCGTAGCAAACTAGCCATTTGAATATTTTACACAGCTCGAGTTTAATACTCGTATCTTATTATGAACTTCAAGAATAATCACATTAAACATTTGGCAACCCTGCAAAGAAAAACCTTTAAAAACTTTGAATCTGTCCATTCGCACATAAGAGCTCAGTGGGCTGATGCCTTTCCAGTTATTCTCACTGCCAAGTGAAAATGAAAAAAACTGCAATGTAAAAGGCAATAGCTCTTATTTTTAGTTAGTTATAAACGATTTAGAAAGAGAGTTATATGTTTTTTTTTTTGCGACCAAGTCACATTGTTTATTGTTTTCTTTTATATTGCATTTCGAAAAGAAAAGTAACATTTCATAGCTACAGAAAGAAAATGAGAAAAATAAAAAATAAATATAATAATAAATACATTTATGACCACAAGAATAATTCAACAGAAATATCAAATAATTCAACATTTAGCGAACGAAATACATAAGAGAAGTAGACATTTGTATAAACCAATATGTTTATGATTTATTATTTTAATTTAATTATTTTTCTCTGTTATAAAACACCAATTTTATTGAAAATTTACAAAGATGTCAAATTATATCTCCATTCTGTCATTATTTATATTTTAATGTTCAATATGAATTGAAAATTTACATTTTGTAAGAATTAGATAACAATCATAAAAAACACGTTATAATATCGATCATATTCTTACAAAAACTCACCCCTTAGAAATTCAGCACAGAAAAATTATGAAACCGAAAACAATTTTTTTAATCTCAAAAATGTAAGTCAAATGAATTATATTTATACGTTCCTTTAAAAAATATACAAAACTTGTTTGATGAGATCAGATCTTGCAAGCGTTGAGCGATATTTTTAATTTTAAGGAGTCTGAAAACAAAATTAATGTACACACACAAAAATGACATAGAAGACATTTTGGTAAGAATAAAGCTAATCATAGACATCTGAAAAAGAATAAAAAGTAATTTTTACATTAACAACATACACTGTTTCTGTATCGAAAATATATGCAAAAAAAAAATAGTCCTACGCCCTACCTTGTTCTATAAAAAAGCGAGTCATATGCAGAAGTATTTGTGTTACACCACTTACATAGCTCAAAATAAATACGAAGTGTGCAGTATTTCACACAGCGAATTTAATTTCAGAAACTAGATAAACTTTATTAATATTTAATATATTTTGAAAGTTCAAATACTCAATAAAGGGTGGTGAAACAGAGCTTGAAGAGCTTGGAGAGCGCCGGAGCTTAGCGCATTTTTCAAAAGATTGTACAGGATCTATAAATGTTTGCGATTTCCAACAGTTAAGTCAGAAACCGCTTTTCATGTTTCATGACAGTGCTTCTACTCTCGGAGGACTTGTCAATGCCGTGACAAAACCATTGGGTGTTTTTGGGATTCGAACCTTAAACTCTCAGGTAACAGGCAAGCAATCCTGTCTGCTGAAATATGTGAACTCTGAAACCCCAAGTCAACCAATCAAATAGTTCTTATTAATGCGGCTTTAGAAGAAAAATCCGTAATGTATCAAATTTCACATTACGGCAAATCTTTAAAAAAAAAATGGGACCTGTATATCTATGCTTTGCTTATCCATCCCGAAATATAGGATACGTTCAATAATGTTGAATAGAGTGCAAGAAAACGCAAAATTGCGTATACAGGGTGATTTAGATAGAGCGATAGGTTGGGCCGAGACAAGAAAAAAAGTCATACCCAAATGTGGGAGGGGTCGTTTCCCTCCGTTTTGGCAAGTAGCAATTTTATAAAAAAAAATCAAAGAAATCTCAAAGCTCTAAAAAATTAATTTGAAATCAACAAGTCACTTCCTACCAGGAAAAAAATCCAGCTCCAAATGGCTCAATAACTCAGCCTCAATAACCGAGTTACAACAATCAACCCCCCACCAGACGATCGACCAGTAGTAGATACAGTACGTATCACAACGGATTCTTTGAGATTCAAATGTGTGTGTGAGGTTGTCGCTTGCTTCTGCACCCTCGTCCAACAGAACGAACCTGCCTAAAGATGGGGAACCCCTAGCTCGATTCGAAAGATAATATGAATGACCAATTATAAATTATTATCTATTTTAAATAATGAAACTTACGTGTAAACGATTTACAAAGGTGGTGTTAAATGCTGCTGTTGGTACCAATATAAAACCGGATACTTCAACGTTGTAGTCAGTGTATCGTTGTGCTCCTCAAGAGAGTTTGTAGCGTAATGAAGAACCAATTTTTTTAGACTCGCATATATATTATATGGTAGTGCTAAGCCAAATCCATTCTCAGTTTCATAGATAATACAATGCTGAACGCTTTTTTTGCACGCGATAGAAAGAGCGTAGTTGCCGTTGTTGCTATCTATCGCTTTCCTAGGACGTATGAGGAATGTTCCTGTTGGAGCGTCAGCTAAAAGTGCTTGCGCTCGTCGACGAGTACAATCTTCTAATAACCAAGAAGATTCGTCATTATGCGGAAGTTTGGATTCACTTTCGAATTTTTCTTTCCAATCGTCATAACCCATATCAATGAGTTGCTTAATTTCCTCTTCTTTGATACCAAGGTTGAAAAGGCGACTTAAAAAAAAAGGTTTATTAAACCTAAGACTTAAAAATTAGAACTAAAACTTACTCCTGTATTTTGTCCTTCTCAAAAGAAAGTGCTTGGATTTCAGGTTTAGCTGCGTTAATCTCTCGTTCTACGTGTTTATATTCCTCTTTCTTTTCTTCTAAGTACTTATTCAGCTTGGCGATTTCATCGTTCAAAAATTTTACATGATCTTGCAACGATATTTTGTTTTCTTTTAGTCTCTCCTGATCATATGGTCGTGCATTTTTAATTGAGTTGAGCATTACTTTCATTTGCATATGCAACATTTGACGTGCGATTCCAAAAACTTCAAGAGCGGATTTCTTTTCACTTAACTCACTTTCAGCTCGCTCGAAATTTTCTTTTTTAATTTGCAAATTCTGCTTCTGAGCGTTCAACGTATGATGCAGTTGCAAAAAATGTTCAGTAAGCAAACGAAAATCAGTTGTTCCACGACCTATAACGTCAATATTAGACTCTTCATCAGCTTGTCGAACTATTGGGTTCATTAACGTTATATCCAGCGTTTTATTGTACAAAATTAAAGAGTTTTGTGTGTAGTAGTTGATTAAATCGACAACTGAATTGAATTTACAGTCAACAAATCCATATTTTCCATTGTCATGAACGATTTTGATGAGCTTTTCAGTACCGTCTTTGATCAAAGTCAATGTGTATTCACCTTCCTTTGAAAGGGCATCGCGAACCAAAAAACTACCATCTGGTTCTCCAAAAAGAATTGCTTTAACTTCTTCACGGGTTATTTTTCCCCAGTACCATTCTGCATCTTTAAGAAGATCTGTCGGTTTAGCTAGGTGATCGCGTTGATGCAATAAAGATGGTTTAATAATAGTTGATCCTAAAGATGGTGGCTTTACAAACAGTTGTTGAGTTTGTGCAGCTTTTGTTCGAAGAACCGACTCTGAATTCAATGACGAAGGAAAATTGTTCACAGTGCTGGCAGAAATCGGAAGAGGGGCGGATGGTTTCCACGAACTGGTCGGGTGAACACTTGAAGACGAACTACTACTCGAATTTATGGAACTTACTCGAGATATTTTACGTGGTGGCACAGCAGGAGCTTCGTCAAACTGTGGTAATTTTTCTGTACCCATTGTTTGGAAAAGTATTTCAACGATTCGGATGTGATGCTCCGTATTATTGATGACATGACTTAAATGAAATAACAATTATGATTTGACAAATGAAAATAAATACATATATATATATACATTTCTTCTAATAGTACTTACATAATATTTCTCCAAGGTGGACGAATAAGTATATGAGAAAAAGATTGAAGCATTATTGTCGGCGGCTCCCTACGTCCATTCTCAAATTGTATTGAAGAAATTCGCCGCAGATGATCAACAAAAAAAATTATCGTCCGCAAGTGATGAACAGCCAGCTGTTTGATGTAATTGACCAGTTGGTGTATGCTTCCTGATGGATCCTCAGCATATAATTCTATAATAATGTTAAAAATAAAATAAATGACTTGAAACAGTATCAGATTTAATGATTTTTATGATTATAAATTGAGTATGTCGCTTACTTGCAGCTGATATAAAGGTTTCATACCAAACCATGGGTATCAAAGGATCTTTTAGCTCTCTTAAATACTTTTTAATAAAGCCAACTAACTGCTGTGGCTCAAATTTGTCGTAGGAACTGTACACATATCCTGAATCAGTGAGCAATTCAATGAGCTCAGTGTTATAATCGTCTGGTATAGATGTCGATTTATAAAGCTTATACAAATCTATTTGTAAATGCTTGACTTTCAGCTCTAGGGTATACGTTGCCGTTGACAAAACAGCAGGCGCGTTCAGCTTATCTGCATCAAATTGATGGCAGAGACCAATACCAAAAATTGGAATATTTTGAAGAGTGTAACTTGTATGAGTTAAATTACTTGAAGCATTGTTCTCGGAAGCTTCTTTTAGAGCAGCTTTTATATCAGCAGAATCACATGCGGTTAGATGACTATAATATCCACTTATTGTACTTGCGGATGTAATCGATCGAACTGCAGGACAATTAACGGCTAGACCGTTCGCCAGACACGTCTTATGGATAATAAAATTACAGAGCTCGCACTGGAGACCTTGATGTATAACACCGCGAAGAAAACGATTACATTTATCACAAATTTCTGGAGTATGGAAGCTTGACTCGATGAAAATATGCTGACGGTGAGGAGGAACCGCTTCCTTTGCTTCCTCTGCATCGGAAGGTAAAGTTATTGGTGGTTGTTCAGATATGAGAGTACCACTAGTTAATTCGTTTATACTTTGAAGGATGGCCATGCGATGGCTGCAATTCTTGATTCCCATATTCTAGTAATAAAATATTTATATATTTTGTTAAAAAGTTTTCGGTATTTGGACTTACTGTTAGCTTTTCTTCGTCAAGGTTTGGTAAATCACATCCTATTATGTTGTTGGCCTTGAAAATTTCAACCAACGGATAAAGATTCACAGCAGCCATCCATTCAAGCACGTTTTTGTTAGTCCATTGTATATACGGCTAATTGGATAAAAACAGTTTTCATAGCAATTTTTATTTTTTTTTATAAAAAAGATAGAAAGGAAAGCTTACCAAGTCCTGCAAGCTGGGTTTGGGTGAGTTCAGTGCCGGCCTTTGGACATTGCACGGTAGCGCACCACTGTACTGTGAACATGGCACGTGAAAACACGCATGACAATCTGCCGAGCAATATAAACAACAGTCAATCAAAGAACAATCACAGCAACATTTAAAATGACATGTGCAATAATCAAAAACAGATTCAATTTTATCACGATCGACTTCGGACTTTGTGTTTTTGCAATCAAGAACTAAATTAATTCTTAAGAATTGCGATAAAAACATATTTTCAGGGGGGGTAAGGCCGGCCACCGCTTCATCGGCATTAGGTATATCAATATATTGAGTTGTTTTGTTGATAGACTTCAATTGATTTGAGTTCGAAATTGAACTTGAATCTGCTGTTTTTACACTACAAGACAGTTTTCTATTCGATTTTTTAAGATCATTACTGTACCAACGAAAAAGTGTAGACGTTTTGTTTTCGTTTTTAGCTTCAAATTTATCCTTTTGTTGTATTTTTGTTTCAAATAGTTGTGAAGTCCCACCCGAAGCTAAAGTAATGGCAGGCAAAGGAATAGACTTACAAAACTTTTGGTTTTGTGGGCCATGACGTAAGATATAATTTCTTGCATCAGTATTAACTGGTATTTTGCTTTTTTTTAAAGTTGGAGAATTTTCTTCAGCGGCTTGACAGCATTTTTCATCAAGTGAACTGCTATCATTCGCAATGACATTGCTTTCTCTCCCTAGCATTAAGGCGTCAACCTTTGAAGTTTGTTCCATTTTTTTTCTAAAGTCATCTTTAGAATTGTCTAGATTGAATCGAATGTCGCAAGTTCCACGCCTGTTTTCAACTATTTTTTCGAAGCAACAATTTTTATCGTTATTGCAACTTGCATCATTGTGTAACATATTTTCTGGTATGATGTTCCACGTTTGATTACATGATGTTGGTTTTATGTTTTTCGTTGCAGAATCCGAACTAGAACTAGATTCGTAGGAGGCAAAATTCGTAGATTGATTTAAGGAAATCGTTATACTCTCAACTCGTTTTCCCGGCTTAATATTCACCTCACTTTGACGCGGTTGGCTGCTAAATCCAATGTGAGAAACATTTGAAGAAGATTTTAAAATAATTGCATCGCTACCACATTCAAGAATTTTAGAACCACTTTGTTCAAAACATTTCTTTGTATTCAACAACCGACCAACTGTTTTCCCCATAAGTGTTGAATTTCGGAAAAAATTGCTTAGTGATGATCTCTTAGTAGTTTTTCGATTTCTGTCGTTGGTAGAAACTGAAGGTATGCTCTCCACAGTACTGCTTTCTTCATTTTGATTCAACTGCTGCTCGGTTAAACTAATAAGGTTGTAATTGATTGTTTCGCATGAGGTCTGCTCATGATGTTGATTATTATTTTGATGGTTTGATGTCAACTGGTTGCTGACACTTGCGTGTGTTTCACTATCGGTTTTTAATTCATAATAATTCCCGAAATCATTCATATTAATATTGATATTTGATTGTTCTTAAGTCAAATTTTGTACCACAGTTTGATCTTGTAAAAGCATACGGTAGTCGGTAGACCCATTTGGTTTCAAACATTCACTAAGGGGTCGTAACGTAATACTTGATTTTTCGATGAATGGGATAAAGATCTAGTCGGGTTTTGGTTGTGTATCGTACTTTGCTCATAAAAAAAGATCACTTTTGTTGGCGACTGATACTTTTGGGAGCATCTTTTCGGTGGGTGATGATATTTATATGTTTTTGATTCAGACCTAACTGTTTTTCCATTTATCTGTTTTTCAAAAATAAGATCATTTTCAGAGAACTTACTTCGAAAACATATTGAACTATTTCCTTTCTTTGGAAAAGAGTCCAATTCACTAGATGTTTTCTTTCCGTCCTTGTTTTTGTGGTTGATATGGAATTTAGGGCTTTTATCTGAGAAACTTTTAGTGCCATGGATGACATTTTGAATGACATTTTGAAAGACGATCAATATACATGAACAATTTGTTCGAATTGCATTTAGTTCTTATTTTTCTTGTTTATTTTCATATTTAATTTCTTTTACAATTGTTTAGTTCTTGTTGTACGAAGTTTCCGTTATCTTTGTGTTTATTTGAGCATTTCTTTCTCGAATTTATCATTTAGAAACTTCCAGTAGAAAGGATATTTCATTATGTATGTGCAAGTAGCAATTGATAAACATCTGGACGTTTATTGTGTGCTTTTTAAATCTGTCTTCCGAGAGGTATTTCATTTTATTTACCATAGTTGTTTTGTTTCATTAACTAAAATTGTTACTTCCTCTTCTTTATACACATACAAGAAAAAGCCTTTTAAAAATTACTCGAAATTGTCCTTTTCATTGCATATGACTATGAACCACTTATAGTCTTGGTATTATCCTATTTAAATTTTTATATTTCAATATAACTGAAATAACTCTCTTAGATATTCGATGAATAATACACCCAGTCTATTTAAAAGTAAATTTTACTATCCACTGCCGTAGTTCTTCGTCTAAAATATTATATAGTAGAGGACCAGTATGTTAAGGCAATCTCGCTTCACCATTGTGATGCCAACGACAGCAAATTTGACGTTTAAGTGTTAATGCTTTGCAGTTCTTAATGTTTCATTGAAAAAAAGAGCGAAAAGAATATTGCGAAAACCATTAAGTATAAGGTTTTTGAGGTCGTTTTAATATCCATACTTTCTTATTTAACTGAGGCATGGATTTTTTAATAACAAATAAGTTGAAATCTTACTGTGTTACTCTATCAATAAACTACCTGAAAGCTTTCCTTATATCTTTCATTTGGAAACTGCGCTGACACCGCTTTATTATTATTAACACTTTGAATTTGTACTTTCTTCGCATCGTAAAAATCTTGGAACTATCGGACCTACGCCCACCAAAACTGGGGCTAAACATTTATTTTGTACAAATCAACAGTTTAAAAAAAAATTGTAAGATTGAAAGATGAACATAGTATCCAAATTGTAAAAGGAAAACCAACTTTAAGATCTAACCTGGACAACCGTGTGATTAACGTCGAAGAGTTGACAGTTGAGTCATGAATTTTTAAGGTACTAAAATATGACATCACATTCGGAGAAATAAGTGGGGCGGGTAAGATTTCCAAAGAATGCAAACTATGAGTTTTGTAAAAAGATGTCACACAATTTTTATCCCCAAGCTTGTATGAGGTGAGTCTACCTAAGTTATGCAATGATGTGAAAGTTACCATCTGCCAATGGACAAATTGGAGGAAAATTCACGAGGCTGTGATAATTATCGCTTGATAAAACTGGTGTTTCACACTTTGAGGATGGACTGTTGAGCGAGTATTGCGAAAAAAATAAGTCTATCCAATGACTCATGTAGCTTTGTCGCCAGTTATTCAACACCAGATAGATACAAGCAACAAGGATCTTTGCGGAAATATTATCGTTAATCTTTCGTGAATAACTTTTAAAGTACCGTTTGTTTTCTTAAACCAATTTTCTCTTTAATGGCTGACACGATTTTGACAAATTTTTATATTTAAGAAGTCCGCTTGACCGATTTTCTTAAAATTTTGCAGTGGGGCAGCCTACAGAGGGATTTTTGGAGTTTAGTCTGTAGGTCTTCAAAGTTTAAATAATGGTACCTGCCATACAACCTTTATAATACTTAATTTTCTCGAAAACTGCCCCAACGGTTTCGATAAAATTTTATGAGAAGGATTATTTCTTAACGGACTTTCTTATGATATAAATTTTTTTTTGGGAAACAATCTAAGAACGGTACAACTCATAGAACAGTTTATTTAAAAACAGGCTTTCTCGTTAACGGCTAACACGATTCTGACGAAATATTACATTAAAGAAGTCCTAGGTGGTTTAAGAAAGATGGTGAATCAACATTTGAAAATTTTGATTTTTGAAATTTTTACAATACATATTAAAAAAAAAATAATTAATTAATATTTTTGAATATTTTCAAAATTGTAACTTTGATTTTCTTAAAATTTTTTTGTCGAAACATCATTTGACAAGGTCTTAAGACTTGCATACCTGATTTATAAAAAAACAAATTTTTTTTAAAGTAAAAAGTACAAAAAAAAAAAACTGCTCTAACGATTTTCATTAAATTTTCAGTGTTTATGTATTGAAAACTGCTAAAAAGTGGCGTTTTTAGATTTTCGCTAGAAACTTCTAGAATATTGAATTTATTTTTTTTCAATATTTTTTGCGATTTTATTCAATTTTCATAATTAATGTGTAGTTGGCAGCCCTGTACCACAAAATATATTATGACCAGCATCAAAAACCTTGTACTCAGCTTCAAGAATCAAGACTTTGATATTGTACTTAGCACACAATCGCAAGTTCGTGCTACTCAGTCGTCCCAGTCGTGCCCATTATGCACAGTAGCGAAATTTGTATGATCATTTCGGTATTATTGCTTATTGCAACGGTCATTTCGCCATGAAATTATCGATTCCAATCAATCAAAAACAGTTGAAATTAAAACATTGTATTTAGCTAGATTGAGACAGTTTTAAACGCGCGTGCTTTTATTATCTATTAATTGTTATCTACTCTCTATGTAGAGCACAGAGGAGATATAACAAGTAGAGGGTAAGCCACACATAAACAACGTCATTTGTCCACAAGCTGATTTCAAAAACACCACTATATTTTATGATTTGAAAACCAGTTTGAAATCTGAAAATAAGGTGGTGCTAGTAGTTTGACTGACACAACTTTATACTCAGCTGAACACGTGTATCACAGATAGATATCGTGTTACAAAAGCAACAACGTAAACAAATGGAAGTTGCGGGACAAGAGATGTAATCGATTTTCCCTTTTGTTCTTATTCCTCTAGATGTAGAGTATGTCTTATAGAGAAGTTTCTTTTGATGTATCAGCCATATGGTATTTCTCACTCGTGCATTTACCTGACAAATGTTTGTATGAAGAAACTAGTTCATTGTTTTGAGATTTTCGTCCTGGTTGAATATCTTATAAAATTGGTACTTTAAAAACAAGAAATGAATCCTAAAAATATGAATTAATTTGAGAAGGTACTTGCATTATGTACTAATAAGCTGAACACATTAGAGTTCTTATCCCTACTGCTTCTGCATTCGATACAGCTGTCAACGTATTAAATACACACGTATTGAATGTATGCTAACACAACGCAATGGACAACATTACTGAACGAGTTGATCAACTTTTAACTTTTCCATTTTTATCATTACATCTGCTGTTAGTAAGAGGGTTATTTTATATTTTACAATGTTTTCCTCCAACAAAGAGCAAACAAATTTAAATAACAAGGCATATTCAGGCGATAAATACATTTGTATTGAAAAGGAGTTCAGGCCATTCTAAGCAACATAAAAGAAAGAAAAGATATAATATCACACTCACGCACTTAGCTCTAAGCGAAAAATATAATATACACTTGCCACAAAACTATTTATCTGGCACTGAACACACATTGAAAACATGAGGTTTAAAATTCGAAGAGCTTAAATCTACACTAACATCAAAAAGATAATCAAACAAAAAAACCAATTCAGGTTTCGATGTCGCAGATGAAGAACAAACTATGCAAAAAAAAACAATGAGGGGAATCCGGTGAAAATTAAACAAACTGATGTTGTTTAGGAAGTCCTATCTCGTTGAATGAAACACTTTTAGCATCCAAAACATTTGCTCTTTGAAATAACTAGGTAAGGTAGGCATAATTTTTAATCGAATTCAATAAGTAACAGTAACCTTGTTTCAAAATCTGAAAACCAGATACAAATTTCCGTACTTCCAACGAAACTTTAAGAAATCGGTATATGATCCTCTTTATAAGAAAAACACCAGAAATTACTAACTAACGGGTTTTATTATTCACATAGTACATTTATCACCGATGGATTCAAAAACATTTGGGAATATACCTAAGAAAGTAAGCACTTTAAAACTTACAGAGGCAGGCATAGGTTACACTTAAATGTGTACCTACACCTTGAAAACACAACTGGAACGAAGATAAACTGCAGTTGAGCTTCGAAAAATATACAGAAATAAATCAGATAAAATCAGTCCTAGTTTTACCCCTATAAAACGTTTTTAAACCAAACTACTCACAAAAAAAGTACTATCGTAATTTCCTGGCATTTAACTATGTATATTTCAGTAACCTTACCCATCAACAACAGTCATTGTTTTTTTATTATTATTATTATTTTTATTTTGATAGCTTGAACGTCAATGCTCTACCAAATTAATTTAGGTAGTTTGGTACAATCTCAGTTGACAAAACGAAATTGGTTTTAGTATTTTCCAATCCCAACAGGTAGGTTTTTCTGAGCAAGAAATACAACCTCGTTCTTTTAACCTGCATAGAAATACATAGGTACGTCATTTCTACATCCACATATTTTAATTCAAATTCTTTTGTTAATCTATCATTTTTGATGCTTCTTTTTTACACGTTTATTTGGTTTGTTTTAACAATTGTTCTTTTAGATCACTAGAAAATTAATAATGTTTAACGTATAATATGCGCAGTTAGGAGAATAATATATTTTTTTTTTGTAGTTCCTTGCGAATCGTAAACTTAACACTAGGCACATGTACGAGGATGCCAGTCGACAACTCATGCATATATGGAAGCCGACATAATCAGAGTAGGTATAACACGAGGAAATAACAGAAAGTAAGGGAAAAACACACTCAATCGAAAATCAAGCAGCAATATTTTTTGCACTCAAACCGAACTGTAGATGCACGTTTTAATCGTAAAAATTTCATTTGTTTGCCGTGATGTAAGGACAAAAAAAAACATATGGGAAGAACTAAAATGATATCATTTAACTAAAATAAAAAAAAATAAAAAAATTATAAGCCGGCGGGGATATCGGAAAGATTTTTATTTTTGTCGGCGTGCTTACGCCAAGTCAAAAGAACAAATGCAGAACTAAACTAAGCTAAAACTACTGTCTAATTTATTCGCTCTCTCATTCTTCAGGTTTTTTTAGTAGTATGTAGTGTACGTCTTTAAGATACATTTGAACATTTGTTTATTAAACAAAATAATCTGACTTTTCTCTACTGTAGTGTATTGGTAGGATTGCTCGCTTAGAAACAGATACCTGTTCATTCAATTGAAATATTTACGATGAAAAATGAAACAAAAGATAGTATGCTTTTTATGCACTTCAAAAATAATAAAACATAACTTTACTTTTACAACCATTTAGTGTACTCGTACCTACAATTAAAAAAGACAAGATCTTTCTTTTTTTTTAATATTGTTAATACATATTTTCACACACAAGCACATTTTTGAAGAAAGAAATCGCTGGAAATGTGCAACCAACTGTAAGATCGATTTTTACTTTGAAGTATTAAACAGCTCGCGATTCTCGTGGGCAATGTTCTAAGCATGGGACTTTAATGTGGTTGTTTGGAGTTCGAATCTCAGTTCAGTAAAATACGAAATTCTTTTACTCGAGAAATGATGTTGAGAGCTTCAAAATGTTTTTATTTTACCTCTATTAAAAAACCACAAAAAGTTTTGTTAGCCCGTTAAATTAAGTATGAAACTAATTGACATACCGGGCAAATTAAACCACCTACAATGATGCCACTCGCGCCTGACTGACTGACTGCCTGGCTCGGCTTGGCCGCAATTTTTATTCATATGCCTTAAAATTATACCTCATAAACCGGAGATAGTGAGAGGATAAGCTTTTGAAGTTTTTTGGTTTCTTGAAAAAATTGAGGATAGGAACCCTTAGATTTTCTTTTGTGGTTGAAAAAATAAAGAAAGAACCAAGCATCACTTTTATTAAATAGCTTTTTAGTGAAAGGAAATTTAAGGTAGGTACAGAGTGGTATGAGTGCAATCACTTGCGCTTTCGAATCATCTCCCGAAAAATAAGCCGTACATAGTCTCACGCTCACAATGATGAAACAAGTGTGATGCTTGTAGAAAAAGTACACAACACTCGTGAATACGAGCCTTCGCATTGATTGTGCCCATGAATGATGAATGAATGGACCATTCAAACTCAAACAAGTACACCATTCGCTTGCATTCGAAAAAAAGCGAATGTTCACCAATGATGAGGGATGACAACGAATATTTTTTCATGTTCATACACACTATTGAATACACATTTTGTGACCTGACTTGGGCGTTATTTATATTTTTGGGTTTTTTTTGTTGTGTGATGTGTTCTTCATCACAGCAGTACATACACATTTTTCTTTTTGACTATTTACATTTTTTTAGAGATTTAGGATATTTAATTATTCCTTTACAGCTATAATATAAAATATGTATAACTTATTAAGATAAATGGTGCCTGAATCCCTGAATAGTGTGTAAGGCAATGAATAAGTGAATGCATTCATAAAACGAGACATTCACTGCAGCTCCCTGGTAGGTACCTATGTAACTAGAATAGTCAATAGCAGATATTGAGCGAAGGAAAGTTGCAACATCTTAATTCTTCTTATTACTATTCCAAGGTGGGATTGTAATTTAGTTTAATTTAGTTTATTTATTTCAATCTACGAATACATATTCCACAGATTTCGAATAAAATAATAAAAATTAATTCACATAACTTAATATCTTAAAGTATAATCTACATTGTAGTATGATAAAAACAATCATTTGATGATAGGTGATTTGGGTTTTGGATATGGGCTCACGTTGGCCATATAATGTGAGGTGTGAATTTATTGACAACAGTGGTCTCGCTCTCAAATAATGTAAGAAAAAACTAATTTTTGGTCTAGGAAGAGGAACACAAAGAGGAATAGATTTATGTACTTTATTATCTTCTAGAAGCTGACGAATTCATGGAATAGGTTTGAACACTAAAGAAGGCCTAGTTATTTTTCTGTTTATTTTGGAATGCGATCAGGAAATCAGGAAATGCATTTTCTTGTTTGATTTCAGAAGCTTTGAAACATTTGTTTGTTTTGTATTGCAAACAAAGTGAAGCAAACCATTCAAAAAGAAAATAGTTGTTTGAATCTGAAAAGGATTTTCAGATTTTAGATTTTCACTTCACTTCGAAAAAAAAATTAATGAATATGTCTTGCGAAAAATATTTTCACATAAAACCGAACAGTAAATAATATTTGTATGACTTTTAGCGTTTTATTTTAAGCTACTTGTAATATCTTATTTTAATCTATATCGATACATATAATAAAAACGTAGCAGTTTGTTTGTTTGTGCACGCTAATCTCAGAAACAGCTTATCCTATCTAGATGGGGTTTTCAGTAATATAGTGTGGTAAGCTTCACTTAACATTTCATGTCAATCGGTTGATAAATAAAAAAGTTATGCCAATTCTTGCGGACGAAGTCGCTGGCACACCTAGTCATTCTATAAAACTCAAAAATTAAAATTGAAAAAAAAAAAACAAAAACTGAGTATTCGAAATAAAAACACTAAGAAAGTAAGAACATGATAATTTTCAAGTTATTATTATTATTTTCTTGATTACTATTAAAACATCAGAAGTGGGATCATCCGATTATAGAAAAAAAAAGAAAAGAGAAAATGAAGAAATCTGAGCTCAAGACTTGGTTCCAACAACAAAATATTGACTATCCTCATACGGACTTGTTGATCCAATAACGTAAAATGAACAATGAACATGTTTATGTTTTTAATCAACGAGAAAAAAGTGTCATTCAATATTCCGCCTACGAAGTAGGTTCAATTAATCTTTCAAATACTCCAGAAAAGGAAGCTGGAATAGATGCCCAGTTAAGAATTTTGAGAAAACGTCGCAAGGTGTAACAGCTGCAACGTGAACTGGGTGCTGACCATGATGTTTTCCAAAATCTCTCATTCAAAGATATTCAACATTTCATCATTCCGTTTGTTGGCCATGAAGCTTGATTCAAGAAAATGGTTGGCCGACTTCGAACGTACCTGCGATTCGGTAAATGGCAACAATGCTTTCCGATTCCTATCAATTCATCCCTTAATGAAATCGGAGCAATTTCGCAACAACTTTTTGTCGAACTTTGGTCATGCAAAACTTGAAGCAATTATCTCATCGGTATGGGCGCAGTCAGCGAGAATCTCTTAATGCAAATAGAATCCTGTCAACAGCCAATATTATGAATAATCTAAAAACATCAAGTTTGAAACCACCGGATGAATTTTATGAATCACTGTAGTAGCAATTAAGGCCAAAAAATACCAACGATGTAATGGATGAAGTTGGTGGCCCTATTTCCGAGACAAATTATGTAAGTGTTACCTTTTTGGGGTAATGGTTCTACTCATAAGTGTAAAATTTTTATTTTCTTAATTGACTCTTTAGTCCCAGGTGAATTGGTTCACCAACAAATTAGTATTCCGGTTATTAGTAAGATTAGAAAAAAAAAAAAATGTACTTTTGTAAAAATTAAAACGCAAATTTCATTCCGAAAGTTGTTTTGTCAAAATGTAGTTCATTTATTCCGTATCGATTTAAGAAAAAATTAATATAAAACTTATCATACTTGACGTGTCTGTTAACCAAATTTCAAAACCAAAAGTTTAAGTTGATTTAAAAAACAATAATATCCAATTTCCAATATTCCAATATTAATCCACTAAAAATGAGAATGCAAACATTTTGAAGTACATTCTGAAAAGCCCTCGGATGTAATAAAGGATCCGCAAAATAACTTCTTTTTTTTTTAAAATGTTATAAAAAAAAACTACTGAATATTTGCTCAAATTTCTTTTTTTATTTGAAAGTACAATCCTTCCGGTTAATAATGGAAAATAATTTCATTCAAATGGCTGTCTCGGCTGGCCATGCAGTAGCCTACGATCGGTCCAATTTGTAAGCACATTATCGATTGTGTGCAGCTGTATTTCACCAATGGCTTTACGAGTATTGTCCTTTAAAGCGTCAATTGTCTCTGGCTTGTCGGGGTAACACTTATCTTTTACGGCACCCCACAAATAATAGTCCAACGTTGTCAAATCGCAGCTCCGATGTGGCCAAACGACATCAGCTCTGCGGCTGATCAAGCGATCTTCAAAAACAGGACACAAAACATCGAGCGTAGCTTCGGCTGTGTGGCACACATTCTGCAACATTACCATGATTTTCAAAGTAATGTCGCAATATTTCCCAGCGTTGTTCAAGCGTATACACAACCATATTTGTTCAGCGGAAGGATAAAACTAATTATCTGTCAAATCAGACATGAGCTAAGTGTCACCATTCACGAAATAAGCACTAGTTGAAAAAAAAACGTTAGATGGCGGACACTTTAGTTGTAAATTCTAGTATTTCAAATACTCTTTTATATGTCGATCGAAAATTACGCTCCGAAATAGGTATCCTTAACCACTCATTGATGACTGTTTAGAGAGATCGGAATATTTCATTAAAAGTAATCGGGGACAATTGTGTTAATTTAATTTAATATTAAAGCTGTGCTGAAAAGCCAAAAGCTCTGACAAGGGCACCATCTGGCCAAATAGAGGAAACAAAACTATCAGTTTTTAGTTATTTCAGAACATTTGATAAAATTTTCACTAGGAATCATTTTTTTTGTAACTAAATAACGCAAAACATCATTCCAAATGAGATCAGGTCTCAGCCGAGACACAAAAATGGATCTAGGCGTGGGGAATGCTTCCATTCGAGTAAAAGATTGTAAGGGAACAACATCCAAATCGTTACTTACTGATAGTGAACTATTTGCAACCATATCAACTACATCAGTTTGTTCTAATGGGACCGTTCACCTTTTTAGAATTGCTTCTCAGAGCCTTTCTCTTTGCACGAGGACTCTTCTTAGAAGAAGCAATGCCATCACTGCTTCTTTTGGAGGCCTTATTTAAAATGGAGGCAGGGTTCAAATTAATTGACGTTGTGGATTGTTCACTTAATTCTGTTGAAGCTTGGGGTTTATCCAAAGTCAGCAGCTTTAAGTCATCTGTTGATGTATATGTCAACAGAGCTAATAGGGGCAAAATGACACTAAATTTGAAACCGATTCATTGAGAACTTTATGAAGCGTTTCGAAGCCTTTTGAGAGTTTCTCAGTTTCTAATTTAAAAGAAGACATTTTTTACAGCTAAAAGGGATAGGATAATCTTTTACAGTATTCAAGCAAGCAAACAGACATCAGTTCGAATTGTCGAGGCATATCCATGTAAAAAGATATAAAAAAATTATATATAAAAAGAGAAAAAATAGATAAAAACCTGAGTATAGAAATAAAATAAAAATTAGTTTCGTGGGAATTATGAGATTTGAACTTGGATACAGTGGATAAACCTCTCAGAATGGCAGACTCCCACGTATTCAACCAAACATACGATAATTTAGAGGTCACAAAAGTGTTAACTTAATAAGATATGTTCTAAAAGAAAAGGAAATAGTTGAAAAAGATGTGTGGGATATTAGCAGTTAAAAGGAGAAAAAAATAATCACTCAAAACACACTCAACATGAGAACGAAAAATAATGTCTTACCAATACAACTATAGATAACACAAAACGTAAACAGAATCCTAACTTAATTCAACTATGTTATTTTTATTATTAACAACACTTTGAAGTAAAATAAACTGATAAGAAGATATTTAAACTAAAAAGAATGAAACATATCACAGTTTAAAATAATAGTATGAAATACACAGAATTTAATCAGTTCAAAATACAGTCGAGCTATTGTTACAATTTCTAGCTCTTCCTAGCCCCCTTTCTTTTTGTGTTTTTTATTACCGTGGGATAATAATAAAACCTAATTCAAACAAAAAATATTTACTACAAAAAATAAACACACATTGAAATAAAACAGAAAGTTGCGTTTGATTTGCTGTCTTTATTTTTCTATTTTGTGCCTTTAATTGTTCGTTTATTCGTATTGTTTTTCCTACAAGCACTTCTTGGATAATAGGCTTAAAAGCCATTTTTTTGTTTGTTGTTGTGATAATATTAGGTACTTGCAGCTTGCGAAATAGAGAAAATCTTTTGCGATTTGTTTTGAGATTCCAAAACAAGAGAAAGCTTTTGACCTTAAAACTTCCTGTAGAACAAAACAAATTGGCAAACTTTTCATCGTATTAAAAAAAAAAAACTTTCATGCTTTACTTCGAAAACTTAATTAAAGAGTAATTCTGAAACCAGGTTAAAATTCAATTCCAGTACTATCTGCGTAAATAAAGCGATTTCGAGTAAGGACTAGACAAACACCACAGAAATTTGATAAACCTAACAACGACAGTATGACAAAATAAAAACAGCAACAAAAAAAATGTAAAAAAAAATTCCTCTACACCATTACATTGGAACAAAGCTTTTGAATTCCCTTCGTTTTCAAAAACTAATTTCATGTCAAATAAACGTCAAAAACCTATCCCTGATAGAATTTTATTCTTCATTTTATTATTAGCTATATTGTTTTTGTTTTGTTCAAGCTGTACCGCGACATGGGTATAGAAGAGTACGCGTCGAGAGGCTACGATGGCTGGCCCATGTAGAGCGGATGGACCCAAAAACTCCGGCTCAAAGGGTTTTCGAAAGCACATTGCAGGGAAATCTTAGGTGGCGCAATCAAGTGGACCAAATTAACAGACTCAGAGCGCAAAACTGGAGAGAGCTTACACGAAATCGAAATTGGCGTAAGGTGTTGATTGAGGCTCAGGATCAGGATACAGTAATGCTCACCTAAGTAAGTTAGTATGTTGTTTTTGTTGTGCACATGTAAAGTCTTTTGATGTATACGATTGCTTTGCCAACAACCATGCATTATACAAGCAAAACAAGATAGAAATGAAGCAGTAATTGAAATCACTGTTGTTTGATTATTTGAGAAAAGATTTATAAAAGGTTTTAGCCTTACCTTCACATGAAACTCCCTGATTGCCGGTTCCCCATATATAATCTTCACAATGAGAACAGAAAATCGGAGTCAAAAAGAACACTGCTTTTAAATTATGGTGAGACAAATCACTTGGCTTTCGAGTAGTATTAATGACTGGACTAAAAATGCAACAACCTGAAATAAAAAAAAAAAATCCATAAGAATTTATTTCATTTGTAAAATTTTCGATTTGATTTGAGATGTGTTATTAGGTCACATTAAACTTTAACTTACCAGTAAAAGTAACATACATTCCATCTTTAACTGCCAAATTTGGTGTTCGTTTGGAAACTCTTTGCACGGGCTGGTCATCAAAAGAAGAGGAACCTTGTTGTTCTAAGTCTTGTTGCTGGTTTGATTTAGTATAATGATAGTAATTTTGACGAGAACGGTGTGGTCCTGAAGGCTCAATGTGGTCTGAGGGTATCATTGTAATGACTTTGTAGGAATCAGACGTTGTTTCATCAGGATGTGGTCCTGCTGAAGATGATCTGACTGCCACTGTTGCCGGTGAATGATGTTGATGATAATGATAAGCTTGTCGTTGTCTATGGTGATGATGGGAATGTTGATGATATTGATGTTGTATTATTGTTGAATGTTGAGGTGAAGATTGTTCATGTTCGGTTTTAACCGAGATATTTTCAACCGATTTCTTCGTTTCCTGTGTTGTTTCTCCATCGGACATATTTTGGATATAGTGTTTTTTATATGTTTTAGTACCCGTCTATGACAATTAACTCACTATAGCGTTTCTTTTTTCTTTTTGGATATTACAATTAGGATTTGAAGCCACTCGAAATCGCATTAAATTACTCACAAGTCACTAATTTCTTTGCGCTTGTATTGAATAGAAATGTTCATATACTTAAAAAAAAAAAAGATATAGTTTTAACGGCTGATTGATACTATCTATCACAGTTGTTTACAACAGGCAGTTCTTTCAAATGACGAATCATAGAGTAGTTTCTTGTAAAGATATTTCTAGCTATCAACAACATTCTCATAAGCTTTACATGTGCGTAGATAAATCTGCAAATAAATATAAATGAATACAAACAGAAATCTTTATGTACGCTTGTGCTTTCTACTTACATATAATTTTTCCAAGCGTTGGAGGTATTTTTAATTAAAATTAAGTCGATTAGAGACCCTGCTGCGATTTAGTATTCCGGGAACACTTAGGGAAAAAAACTGAAGGAATCATTTCTGAAAATAAAAATAAATATTACAACATAGGCATTAAGCCTCGCGGAAATCGAAAAAAAATACATCGGTCACTTTTGATCAACCAAACACGACTTTGTAGAAACATTGACATTTGACACTTTATGATTCGTGACTTTTGGAGAGGCTATAGCTAAATCTCCCCAAAAATCACAAGCCACAATGAAAGTTGTTCTTTGACTTGAACTTTTTTACTGTATTGTTTCCAAACATCACAGTTGGGGCTAAGAAGTTTTTAGCATTCTAGTATTTTGGAGACCCTATGAAGTTGGAAGATTGTGTATAGAATCTTCAATAAAATAGTGAAAAGTAGCGGTCGTCATACCAACAATTAAAGGCAAGTTTTAGCACGGCGACAGAAATATAAATTTTGATTTGGCAACACTTCTATTCATATTACTATAGATTTCATATATAATGGTTAGACTTTTTTTTTATTCGCTGTATTGAAGCATATGCAACAAATTTGAAAGTCATTTTCTGTTAAGACAACATGCGTCGTCTTCGTTTTTATAATAATTGAAGCGCTTTGTATGAATAGCATAAAGCACTTTTAGCTTAAGTTAAATAACCTTTGTAGACAAGATAGAGAAATACGTATGAAACAAAAATTTAAGTTTCAACGTCATCTTTAACCTTCATCTTATTAGCGCTTCAATTCTCAAAAGAACACCTAAAAATAAACTGATTCCATTTTGGTTTTGCCAGTGTAACCAATACTTTAGGGTATAGTAAGCTGTCGTGCAAATAAATAAAATAAATAAATAAATAGGTTGGCGCAGCACCGGTTAACAGGCAGATATGCTAACCATCACGCCACGGGTACCACTGTCGGGCAAATACTCCCCATTAGTGCCCGGTTAGTTAAATGTTATGTTGGTGGTGGGACGTGTACTACTCGGGAAGGCTCTGATTGGTGTAAGCTTGGGTGCGCCCAGATGTTGCAACTTATATTTGAAAAAACTCGAGAATATAATATCGATTTACACAAATTTATTATTGATTTCAAGCCGCGTATGACAGTATTTACAGAGACGAACTTTACAGAGCCATGTCTAGTTTCGATATCACTGCAAAACTTGTACGACTGTGCAGGATGACTTTGGAGAAATCACGCTGCTCCTTTAAGGTCGGTAAAGATCTCACCGAGATCCTTGAAATATTGTATAAAACTCAAACGTCAACACCAGAGGAACAATCTTTCGAAAACCTGTACAACTACTCACTGACACAGACGACATTGACGTAATGGGAAGAAGAAAGCGTGATGTCATAGGTGCTTTTGAGAGCATAGCAACAGAATCTGCAAAAATTGGTTTGATGGTTAATGAGGGTAAAACGAAGTATATGTTATCATCAAACAAAGACACCGGAAATACTCCAAATGATCTTTGGTCTCGTATGCGAAAACAATGTGTGGAGAATATACAACAACGAGCTGCATGAGCTTTACCGCGACATGGGCATAGCTAGAACAGTATGCTTCGCGGGGTTACAATCATCAACGCTCGGGCTCGACGGGTTTTCGAAAGCAAATTGCAGGGAAATCGCGGAACGGGAAGACCTTGACTTAGGTGGCGCAATCAAGTTGAAGAAGACCTCAACCGACTTAGGGTGCAAAACTGTAAAACGAGCTGCATGAGCTTTACCGCGACATGGGCATAGCTAGAACAGTATGCTTCGCGGGGTTACAATCATCAACGCTCGGGCTCGACGGGTTTTCGAAAGCAAATTGCAGGGAAATTGCGGAACGGGAAGACCTTGACTTAGGTGGCGCAATCAAGTTGAAGAAGACCTCAACCGACTTAGGGTGCAAAACTGTAAAGAGCTCGGCCGGAACCGAAATTGTTGGCGAAAGATGTTGGTTCAGGCTCAGGTTCACCCCGAACTGAAATGCCCACCTAAGTAAGTTAAATTTTATATCAACTTCTCTCTGCGAGGCTCGGCCGCTCAAATGAATGGCGCTTTCAGGTGCGATTCGCCAGGTAGACGCCTATGCGGTTCGGCTATCCGCAAATGTTAACTATATTAATTTAAATAGATTTCTTATTAATTGAATGCTCCCGCGGCCGCATGCCTCTTTCAAGTTAAAAGAAACAGGAAGTTGAGTTCACACCACAATTTACAATTTTCCTTTTTTTAACGCAATTTCCTTATGAACCTAAATTTAAAACAAAACAGACTTTCACATGTAAAATCTGGGACCTTTTATGAAAAGGTCTTATTGAAAAAGAAAGTCATTTTATTAATTTTAAAAACGCATCAGTCGATAAACACAATAAACGACACTTGCATAAACGATCATTAATCAATCAATCTTGTTTAATCCTCTTTCATTGCTTATATTCTCCTTAGGAGTCAATTCAAACAACTTTGATTTGTCCAATTTTAACACACAGGAAATTGTAGCTTCAAAAAACTAATTTGCTTGACCAAGAGATTTTTCTTTAATTTGAAAAACTGTTTACAAAATCTTTTTCGAATACCTTTAGACATATGAATTATATGAAAAGAATAACACAATAAAACACAAGATGAAAAGCACACACTGATGCCTTTAGTTTCTATTAGGCGCATACAAAATCGCTAACAATAAAAAAAATTTCCTTAAGGAAGCTATTTCTTCGATAGAAGTACTTACATTTTATTTATTTATAACATGCGGCCAGAGGCATTGGAATACAAAAGCACTTTACACACCGTACAAAAACACCTATTTTACTTTGGAAACACATCCAAAATCCAAAAACCACTCAATAAAACAAAATTGCGAAAAAACAACTAATACAATAGGTTTTCATAGAATTATTTAACAAACACGAGCCAACAGACAACTGAACTCTGGAGTACAAAAGTTGAACCACAGAGGAGGTAATAGAGAGAGCCAACTTCATTGAAGAAGTTCACATTGGTTGAAGCAACAAATCGATCAAATAGGGCTTTTCGCGATAGTGTCACTGTCATAAGAGAGAGAAAAAAAAATTGACAGCTAAAGTCACTTGTATGAAAACATTCTTGGCGGTACTAGGCAAAAACATAAAATTGTTTCAGAATTGTTATTTAGTGAAGTGAATTTGAAATAAAAAAATTGAAACAGTGTGTATATCGAGATTGCGAACTCTTAAGAACAAAATAATATAAAAGTTTTGTGAAAATACCCTTGAGTTGTTGTGTGAAACAGTGTTCAAATTGGTTCAAACCATACAGTGAACACAGAAAACTGTAGACTTCAGTTTTCCACGACTGTGGAATAGAACTCCTAGATTAAAAAATCGCTAAGAGGAAAGGCGCAGGCCGTTGTTGGCTCCTATCAAACATCTGAACATTAAATTGGCTTGTTTCTGTTCCACACATTTCATTTCAGGTACCTATGTAAACATGGTTATAAGGTATATTAGATGCTTGATTATAGTAAGAACTCCTAGTAAGAACAATCTAAATACAGATTGGGTATTGTTTATCTAGATTTCTGAATTTTTGCGTGTATAAGCTTGGTACCCAATCTGGAATTAGTTTATCCAAAAGTTTTGCATTCTTCCCTGGAGTTTTTATTAATGATCTACTTGTATACAACCTTCAACCAGATATTTACCTTCCTGAAATGAAATGTCTGGAACAGACACGAGCCAATTTAGTGTTCAGATGTTTCAGATGTTTCCTCTAACCACATTCTGTGCCTTTCCTCTGAGAGAACTTAGAAATTCTGTTTTATACTCGAGAAAAACTATAGGATCTACGGATTTCTGTCTTCATTGTATGGTTTGAACATTGTTTTAGACAGCGATTCGCGGGCATCTTCACAACACTTTTATATTGTTTTGTTTTTAAAACGTCACAGTTTTGATAAACACAATTTTTTTCCTTTTTTCATGAACCTACGTCTTTGAAAAACTAATTTAAACTACATATTTCATATTTCTACGTACTGCCGCCAGCAATATTTTCATACAAGTGACAATTTGACGTTTAAGAAATACGAGGTATAATTAGAAAGAGATAGCTTCGCGAAAAGCCATATTGATTACATTGTTCAACGAATCAACCGCAAGGCAATAGGGGTTTTTCTTTTTTAGTTCCGAACAGTGAACAGAACTGAGAACGAACAGCGTGAACGTGTTCTGAACTGAGCGTGTTCAGTGAGCTGCGCTCAAACTCTTGCTCTAGATGCCCCGTCATTTTATTTCGAGCACGTAGAGTGCGCTCGCGTAGTGTTCCGAAGAAAAAAGAAAAACATTTTGAGCGTTCAGATATTGCTGAACTGAAAAAGAAATACTCTTACTTTTTTGACGTTTCACTTATCTGTTCGGAACTAAAAAAGAAAAACCCCTAATACCGACAAATTGGTGATACAGAGAAGGAGAATGGCCGCGTTCCTGGCACCTATCTTCGAAATTCTTAACTTAAGATTCTGTCACTTTTCCCTTGTAAAAAGTTTCAGATTTTCAGATGACAATTCAGATGACATTCAGATTTTCAGATTTTCGAACATAGATTTTCAGATGGAAAATCATGGATGAAAATCTGAACTTCAGATTTTACTTGTCAAAACAAGGAAAACAACATACATGACAATCGAACTTTACTCGTTATTCTTGGGTTATTTTTTTGTTCTACAATTTTTCGCTTATTTATTGAATTGAAATTGATAATTATTGGTGTTTGGATATTCTGTTTTGTAGATTAATTTTAATAGTGAGTTTATCACAAAGAAAATACATTTTTGAAGGCACACGATTTTCTTTTTTTTTTTCATTAAAATAAAGAAAAATGAAAGTAATTTCAAAACTGCTCAACACAAATACTTAGAAGTCAAATCGTTGAACTTTAAACTGAAAAATCTGTGTTTTTACATTTAATTTTACTACTAACTATGTAGAATCGAGAGGTGAATCACAGTACCACTTTAAGACAAAAAAAAAGTTCAGATAGTCGTTCATGGACTGATCTCTACGAGCTTTCGAAATTTGTCTTGAACCCGCCCAATAAGACTGTTATTATACGGTGAAATTTGTTGCACGAAACTACTTCGAATTCTTCTTTGTTTTGTCATCCCGTGTCGCAAGTGTTATTACACGATAAAATCCAGTTTCATGAAACTAGTTTCACATTTTTCTTTATTTTTCATTCGGTGTTTTTATTTTTGGGGAAAAATAGTTATCTAGTAGTGCCTGGTTGCTTCAAAACCTCTTTTATTGGCAATTGAAAAACAAAAAAGTCATTATTATTAGTATTATTTCTTATTTTTGAACCAAATGAAACAGAATAAACAAAAACACGAACAAAGACAAAGGGGGCGTTCGAGAATCGTATCCTGATAGCTTGTTGTTGTTGTTTACGTGTTAAACTTTTAGCAGAGTCACACACCCATTTCAACTAAAAAGCTATCTAAAGGTATCCGAGTATTTTTGGTATACCTTTCTATTCAAGTGATCAGCTGATAGAAAATTTATTTTTATTCCTTTTCATGTTGATTTTTTGTTTTGGTGTGCATTTATTTCAGCATAAGAGTCTTTTAAAACGCATGGGAAATCGAAAAAAATAAGTTATAATCGTCTAGCAATGATATTTTGAATGTTTTTCTATTTTCAAAAGTCGAATTTTAATATTTCACAGCTGTTGTCTGCAGCAATCTGGAAAAAAATATCTGGATCGTTCAAAAAGGTATCCAAGATACGGCTATCCGAGATAGGCTATCCGATAGGTTCTCGAACGCGCCCAAAGAGAAACGTCAAAGCTGTTTCACGAAACCATAACCCATGCGACACACGGTAGCACATTGTCCATATCTGTTTTTCGAACTTTCGTTCTCTTTTGTACTTATGGTGTTCGAACAGTTTCGTGCAACAAATTTCACCGTATAATAGCAGTCTAAGAAACCAGTCTCATTTATTTGCACGAAGTTTCAACACATCGACAAATGTGAACTTCGTCATTAATGTCGATTTCCATTGGGAAAACAAAAGCGCTCTGAATAAAGTGCCTTTTTTCCTTCTTAATTGGGACTGGGAACATGAGTTTGCACACCACCTGCCTGTCGTTTCGGAACTAAAAGATTGGGCACAAAGTGAAATGCTGTTTTGACAGCCTATGCAATTTGTATTGGAAAAAGAAGAAATGGTGTCGGATTAAATAACTTAAATAAAATATAAAACTAAACAAATGTGACTAAATTATATGCGCATTAGCATCTCAAAATGTAAAAGCTTGAATAAAAAAGTGCACACGAGTGATTTGTACCTTTTAAATGTATTCAATTTGCATTTGAAAAATTTAAGAAAATGCCATTTTTGTATGGGAAAAAATGTGAACAAAGCTCTACGTAGATTTTGTGGAGGGAAAGATAAATTTTGTGTTACTTAAATTTTCATTGAATTATGAGTGGTCTTCGATATTTTATTGTTTTAAACTACCGCACATTCTTGATTAAGAGCTTAATTTGTGCTTTTGTGGAAATTTTAAATCATATTTTTCAACTTAAATTTTTGTTGCCAATCACAGCTCGTTTTTGCATTTGCATTTCGAGCACTTCTAGTCAACTTTGTGGTTGTACTTTAATTTTATATTTTTCTTCACACTTTCAACCATTGACATATTATATATGGACTGCTAGTTGGCTCCTTAAAAGTGAAGCCAGCGATAAGCGACAGTGCTGCATCTTGGTTCAACTGGTTGTCGAATCTAGAACTAAACTAACACTTGTGTTTTTCGAGTTGTCAAACTGGCAGATGTTGTCTTGTCTTTTTTTGTTATTCTCGTGAAAGCATAAGTGTTTTTATTGTTGTTTGCACAGCAAACTTTTAGATGGCACCTAATTCTTGGGAAAAAATTGTAATGTTGCCGTAAATGGCGGACAGGGGAACCAAGAGGGCTAGTGTCGCTTGGCTTCAAAATCTTTGCCAGTCTTATATGGAGATTACACTCAACTAGCAGTCCATATATAATATGTCAATGCTTTCAACAATTGATTTCAACAAGAATTTCGAATATTCGACCGGCAAAACATTCTATTTTTAAACAATTTTGTTGGAAAAGTGGCAATTTCCACACAAAATGTCACTTGTTGTGCCCCAGATTAGTTCTACTTTTGGCCGGTACCCGTCGTGATGGCCAATCCTAATGGAACATGAAAAGGCAAAACTGATACAACCTATCAAGGGGCATTAACAACTTAGGTCGGATATTGTTTTTTTTTTTTTTTGATGAGATATAATTCAACGATGCTTATCTTAAAGGCATAAATTACATTAACAAATAATAAAACTTACCTTAGTTACTGACTTTTAAGTAAGGCTATTCCTATTTTCTGGTTGTGGTTTCACGAGGAAAACAAATTTTATAGCAATGTTCTGGAATTTTTAAAGGAATTTGAAAACCAAGAGCTAAAAGCAAACCGAAACAATAACTGCACAATTGAAAATTGAATTATGATTTTACCACTTATGGATCTTCGATTAAACTTTTTCAATTTTTAATATTAGTGAACTAGTAACACTTTGAACTGCAGAAAACACGAACAAAAATGATTTTACTACGCACTGATCTTCGCTACCTATACTTCCTTCTAATTTTGAGCTGAAGAAAACACTTTGCTTGTTTTCCAAAGCCGAATGCATTTAATAAAAACAATTGAACACCATAGACGACCCGATTACCATTAGATAAAATAACTACCGGCACCAAAATGAGAAAAAGAAGAGGGAATATAACTGATAATGGCTTTACATATTTATAAATATCTTTTCTTTTTTCACTATTTATTTCTTGAACCGATTGAGAAGAGGACGCGCATCACTTTTTTTTTTTTTTTTTTTTTGAGGGACGACCCGACTACCATTAGATAAAATAATTACCGGCACCAAAATGAGAAAAAGAAGAGGGAATATAACTGATAATGTTTTTACAAATTTATATTTTTTTTTTCTTTTTTCATTATTTATTTCTTGAACCGATTGGGGAGAGAACGCGCATCACTTTTTTCATTACTTTAAAAAGAAACCATGGATTTATTCAAATTGAACTTGTTTTTAAAATTATGGAACCAAAACGAGCGACAAACGTTGAAGCACACTTTTGACATACGAAATTTCATAAACTCACTACACTGCCTTTTAAAAACAGAAAATTGAAAGACGGGTTTTTAATTTGTAAAGAACACATAATGGAAAAGCAAAATATAGTATTTCCAACAATCAAATGGCTTTTATTATATAGATTTAAGTCGATTTAAAATTACCAGCGCTTAAGATTAGCTTTAATACGCGGAGACACACCCATAGAGTAATAGACGATTACCTTTTTACCGTTTTTCATGAAGCTCCGGTAAACACAAATTCAAAAGAAATTCAAGTCAAACTCAATTACATACTCACGGGTTCTTCCACTGATTAATAATTGGGACTGGCCACCAAGACGTGTTGCGGCCAAAAGTAGAACCCTTGTATATAGAAACTATAGTAATATCACTCTCCAATATTTTTTAATAACATTGTTCGTCACTAGGGTGCGCCAACACCAGCGCAGCGGAGCAGCTGTTATGCTCATGGTGGAATGTATCACTTTAGGTGAGCATTTCCTATGGGTTAGAAAGTAATGCATATATGATGAAATTTAAACGTTGTTATTTGCTTCCTACTCTTACCTTCTGCTCTTGAAAAATAGGCTTGTGGAACACATTGGAAATTTTGTGGACCACTTTCGACTTCCAAGCTCCGAAAAAAATATTGGAAAGTGATAGTACTATACGATATATATACAAGGGTAGAACCCTTGTATATTTATTCTATAGTATTATCACAGTTCATTTCTCATTTTCAAAATGAATTTTCGAATGTTGTCCACAACTTCCACTCCTATGCAAACCTATGTGAAAAAAATTTGTGGACAATATTCGAAACTCATTTCGAAAATGAGAAATGAACTGTAATAGTACTATAGAATAAATATACAAGGGTAGAACCCTTGTATATATATCGTATAGTAGAACCCTTGTATATATACCTCCCTTACCAAAGTCGATGGCGCGAAACTTTTGTACATTTCAATCAATTGAAGCTGATCCAACCTTTTGACAGCTTTCATATCTAAAATCTTCTGATACTCCACAATAGTTATATCAGGCAATAGTTTCAGAACTTGTGCCGTGAATTCTATTGCAGGCTGTATTGGTGTCATTAAAACTTTGATAATCATTTCAGCGCGGCTCATATCTTTCACTACCACTTTTGTATAACTTGTCGGCGCTTTTCGATTAACACTCGAACCCACTTTCGACTTCCAAGCTCCGAAAAAAATATTGGAAAGTGATAGTACTATACGATATATATACAAGGGTAGAACCCTTGTATATATATCGTATAGTAGAACCCTTGTATATATATCGTCAAGATTGCACTCACAACTGAAACTGCGCACTGAAAATAGCGCTTGACGTTTCACACCGATACACAAAACAAGCAACGAAACTTCAAAACAAATAAATGTTTTACTGCGTGAACACAATTTCTGCAGAAACGCAGCCGCAAGAGATGTCAAGACATTAAATACAAGCGAATACAAAAACAACGCAAGACGGAGCTGGACAAGTTAACTTGATTTTAACTCTTGCGGCTCCGGCTCCGTATGCGTATGCATTGTGTTCACGCAGTTACTTTGGGATCCCGGATCGGAGAGTTTTTCCGGATTACCAATGGAAATCGACATCAGTTTGTGGACGGATGCAGTTGTGTTTGAGTCTTGCCCTCTTGTTACTTATTCCTCTATGACTGAAATCAAAATGACAATGACAGCATCTGTTGTTTTGCAGGACGATTTGTAGATTTTTCTTGTAATTGTTTGCTGATATAAATTCATTTAGTAAAGTACTGAAAAAATGAGTAAATCTTCAGAACAATCTGTATTGTCGCCACACAAAAACAAAATAATTATTACTTTAGAAGTTAAGAATGCAATTGACCGTGTAAGTGATAGTGCTATTAAATGAACTAAAATCAAGCAATACAAAAAAAATGGTCGAAGATGGGTTTAGGGTACTTTAATTAATAAATTTCAATTTCATTTGACTGAACTGTTAAAATTATTTGTCATTGTTATTTCATTTGTATCTTATTTGCAATTTTTGTGAAATAAGGCATAAAGTTTTCAATTTAAATTATTATTTTATCCATAGTGCCTTTTCGCTCCAATATCTATGTTCTTGTTCCGTCGTGGTAAAAGGTTTTTAAATTTCAGGTGCTCAAAACAAACGATCCGATGGACTCTCCTAATTTCAATATTGTAGACTACATAAACCAAATGTTTCCCAATGAGCAATCACTAGCAGGCATCGATGATATCATTTCGAAAATGCAGTTTGAATGTACTGTCATTGACGATAGCATCCGAAGCGTTGTACGTGGTCAAACAAATACAGGTCAAGATGGACGCATTGCTCTTAGTGAAGCTCAAAAAGTGATTAACAACTTATACACACAAATTACTGATGTGAAGACACGTGCCGAAAAAACAGATGAAATGGTTAAGGAAATAACTCGCGATATAAAACAGCTGGACTGTGCAAAAAAAAATCTCACCTCAGCTATAACAACTCTAAATCACTTACACATGTTGGTGGGTGGGATAGATAGTTTGCAGAACCTCATTGAAAAACGGCTATACAGCGAAATATTGAATCCTCTTCAAGCCATATCAGAAGTTAATCAACATTTCCAACAATTTAGTAGTATTCAAGAAATAAAGGTAACTATCCTCATGCATATAAGAAGTACAATCCCTACTGCTATATTTGCTTTTTTTTCTTGCTTTAAGAACTTATCTCAAAGTGTAGCTGAAATTCAAGTTCTTCTTGCGAAGCAAATAACAGAAGACTTCAAAAACGCCTTTTCGCACTCGCCAAAGCCATTGACTAGTGGAAATCAACGACTCCCACTTTCCCAGCTTGCCGATGCATGTAAAGTTGTTTCAGTTTTAGATCCCAAAGTTAAAAAAGATCTGCTGAAATGGTTTGTTCAGCAACAGCTAGAAGAGTACACACATCTTTTCCATGAAAACCAAGATATCGCGTGGCTGGACAAAATAGACAAACGATATGCTTGGCTGAAACGTCATTTACTTGATTTTGAGCAAAAATTTGGTGCAATATTTCCTTCGAACTGGGAAGTTTCTGAACGAATAGCTGTTCAATTTTGTCAAGTAACTCAAGATGGTCTTTCCTCAACCATGGCCAAGCGGTTAAATGAAATTGATGTTCGTCTTTTATTATTCGCTATAAATAAAACACAAGCTTTTGAGCAATTACTGTCGAAAAGATTCACTGGTTCAACATTAACTGGAGAGCACATTAAAACAATAAGTATTGATAAAAGCTCATCAGAAAAAACTAACAACCAACAGCAAGACCCATTCCAAGATCTTATTGCGAGATGCTTTAAGCCTCACCTCAATATCTACATCAACAGTATCGATCGTAATTTAGCTGAGCTGATGGAACGTTTCATTGAGATGGCCAAGGAGCCGTTACGAGTATCTGAGTCAAAGACAACTGTTTTCTCAAGGTGAATATTCTCTCTATTACAGAATCTTAATTTAATTTTTAAATAATGTCAGTTCAGGAGATCTGTTTGTATTCTATAAAAAATGCATGGTTCAGTGCACACAGCTTAGTAATGATCAGCCTATGTATGAGTTGGCAATGTTGTTTAAAAAATATCTGCGAGAATATGCTGTCAAGGTTCTAGAAGCTAACATGCCAAAAATGCAAAATGTTCAAAACACTATTGGTATTTTGAAAAGCGTAGTTTTCCTTTTGCTTTGTAAATAATCCCCTTTTCCAACAGGCAGTTCAATGTCATTGCTAACGAAAGATCTGCAAAATCTATCAACGGCCGCTGGGCAAGTTTTTTACAACTTTCTTAAAGAAGGGGAGTCTCAAAGATTGACAAAGGCTGATTTAATACGACTATGTTGTGTTTTAACAACAGCTGAATATTGTCTCGAAACAGTACAACAATTAGAAGAAAAGCTAAAAGAAAAAGTAACGTCAGCATACGTTAATAAAGTTGATATGTCAGAAGAAAAAGATATATTTCACAGGCAAGTAGCTGACTAAAAAAAAAAATATTTAGCGATCCTCCAGACCACTCAAAATTTTTTATTTTCAGAACCATATCGAATTGCATTCAATTACTAGTCCAAGATTTAGAAAACGGATGTGAAACATCTCTGACAGTTATGAGTAAAGTATGTACTTCAATTTTCATTTGGGTTTGTGTCTTTTGATTAATTTTTATTTGGTTACAGGTCCAATGGCAAAATATTAATAATGTCGGTGACCAAAGTCCTTTTATAAATACCATAATTGCACATTTTAAGCAATCTGTTCCAATCATTCGTGAGAATTTATCGTCTTCGCGTAAATATTTTACACAATTTTGTCACAAGTTTGTTAGCACATTTATTCCAAAGTTTGTAAATACCTTATACAAATGCCGACCGACTAACTCTGATGGTTCTAACAATATATTAGGATGTGAGCAACTCTTGCTTGATACGCACAGTTTGAAAACAGTTCTTCTTGATCTTCCGTCGATAGGTTCGAGTGTTAATCGAAAAGCGCCGACAAGTTATACAAAAGTGGTAGTGAAAGATATGAGCCGCGCTGAAATGATTATCAAAGTTTTAATGACACCAATACAGCCTGCAATAGAATTCACGGCACAAGTTCTGAAACTATTGCCTGATATAACTATTGTGGAGTATCAGAAGATTTTAGATATGAAAGCTGTCAAAAGGTTGGATCAGCTTCAATTGATTGAAATGTACAAAAGTTTCGCGCCATCGACTTTGGTAAGGGAGGAAGTTGTAGCACAAGACGCAAACAAATTTGCGCCAACGCAGTTAGCTGGAGCAGCAGAAGAGGAGACGGGCGTACAAGTAGGAAGTAGTTTTGTAAGTTGTAACTATGGAACACAAAATAAGCGGGCCTTTCTCTTTAGCGGTTTTAGCAGTAGCACCGAGAAAGGCACAGACCATTGTAACCAAAGGACTCAAACAACTTCCGCCGGAAGAATCCTTAAACTCGAAAGTTTATTGAAGAAACGTTTACCGTAATAAAAGTTTGGACTTATCTTTTCATTATTGTCTATCAATTTTTTTTACTAATTTTTTTTCAGGCAGTATTTAAGTAAGTGTGAAAAATAATCTGTGCGATCATCAACTTTGTATTATATTTTTTTTGATATTATTATTTTTTTTTTTTTAATTAAAAGAAGTTGGCTTTAGTTGATAATTAGTGTAAGTGCAATAAACGAATAAGGGCAGGAAAGGTTAGTTGCGGAACTTAAGAATCAGTTTCCTCCAGGAAAAGTTGGAAACCTTCGCCCCTAAATCTTACATATTGAATAGCCGGCAGACCTTAGTTTCATTAAAATCGTTTTTTAAATAAATACACAGGGTGGCGCATTAGTATTTAGTATTTAGTATTTATTAATTCAATCTACGATCTCTCAATAGCCCAGTTCACACTGTACAATTAGTTGGACAGACTTCGTTTGATGGAAGTTGGATGGTCTGATGTAGTTTTCGTTCAAACCTATCAAGCTTGTCGTCCAACTTTATGTCACATACCCTTAACCCTTCCACTCCATCCAACTTCTAGATTTTCAAAATTTTTTGAAAACCATCCAACAAATTGGACAAGCGGTCGTATGAAGAGTTCACACTATCAAGCATTGGTTTGTTCAACCTAGGTTTGTCCAACTAATTGTACAGTGTGAATCAACAGATTTTTAAAAAGTAATATTCATTACAAAAATTCAATTATAACTTAATTTAGAAATGATTATTTTCCATTAGAATATTTTGAAATTGTTCTCTGGGCATGCAAACATCAACATCTTCATAGACTAAATTGAACAGCCTGACACAACGAGAGATAGGCTCACATTGTCCATACAAAGTTTCATGACGAACATCATATAAAAGTGGCCTTGTTCTTAAAGACCTGGAAGGAGCATAAAAATAAATAAGAGAAAGCAAACTCTCACTTTTTATAGAAAAACACAAGATATCGCGTATAAACATTACGCTATAAACCTTTCTTCGCCTTTCTAGAGTTTTAACTCCCAACAGTAAGCATCTCTTCTTATAACTTAAAATCGCATTATCTGTCAATGTAAAATTCCTTAAAGCGAACCGCAAAAAATTTTTTTGAACTCTTTCAATCCGGTTAATATTTTTTAATGTGCTGGGATACCAAACAATGGAACAGTTTTCAAGGGTAGGACGAACTAGTGAACAAAAAAGAGATTTTATTGTATACGGATCCTTAAAATCCACAGAATTTCTTTTAACGAATCCCAAAAGGGAATTCGCTTTGGATACAACATAATCAATATGGAGATCAAATGACAGTTTCTTATCAAAAACTATTCCAAGGTCTTTTAAACTATCAACTCTTGATAAATTATTTCCATTAAGGACATAGTTCTTCATAATTGGGTGCAAAATTCGGTTTCAAATATGTTTAGATCATTTTGAAAAACAAAACATTCATTTAAATTTGAAATAATCTTGAAAAATTTGATATCGTCTGCAAAAATCAGAATTCGACAGTTTTTTATAAGGTTGACAATGTCATTTATATACAATGAGAACATGGGTGGACCTAAATGGCTGCCCTCAGGAACTCCCGAGTAAACTTGAATTTTCCTCGAATGGTAGTTTCCTATGGTGACTACTTGCTTCCGCCCGATCAAGTAAGATTTGAACCATTTTAGGATTGTGCCATCGAATCCATATGCTTTGAGTTTATCCAATAAAATGTTCAAATTGGTTCTGCTAAATGCTTTTACAAAGTCAGTGTAGACAGTATCAACTTGAACACCCTTTTCCATAGCCGACGAACAAAAATTAGTGAACTCGGCCAAATTTGTACATGTAGATCGTCCCTTGAAAAAACCATGCTGAACGTGGGAAATACAGTTTTCAATAATATTGAAAAACTTTTTCTGCACAAGTTTATCAAGCAATTTGGGCACGGTAGGCATTTGGCTTATAGGCCTATAATTAACTACTTGTTCTTTTTTTCCTGACTTAAAAAGAGGAGTAATGCAGGAAATTTTCCATTCCTCTAAAAACTCCCCAGAAGACAAAGATTTGTTGAAAATTATTTGAAGCGGCAAACTTAAAATGCCAACACACGATTTCAGAACATTAGGAAAAATTCCATGAAGATCGGGACAAAAGGTGGTTTCAGTTCATTGACTGCAACAATTACCTCATCAATTTCACAAAACATACTGCAACAGTCTGTTATTGGCACAAAATTATAAATCTGGCCCGCAGGCATGTTCGAAGGACTATACATATTTTGGAAATGATCAGCAAACATTTCAACGATTTCAGAAGATTTCGTTGATGATATCCCATTATATTGCATCAGAACTGGAAACCCAACACTCTTTCGTTTGGTATTTATGAAATTCCAAAATTTTTTGGGGTTCAGCTTTAAGTTATTTTCAATTGAATGTATATAAGAACTGCACAAAAATCTGGATAAAAAAGTAAATTCTTTTCTAAGGGACAAAAAAGTTCATAATCGTAAGGAGAATTAGATAACTTAAATTTTTTATGAGCATTATTCTTTGCATTCTTGAGCTTTTTTAATCTAAAGTTATACCACGGGGGATGATTGTCTATTCTCTTTTTTACTTTTGGGATGTGCTTGTTTAAGCCTTTATAAAAAATTTCTAAGAAGATGCTGAAGCTATCTTTTAATGTTTTACAGCCGTATCTATAAAGAACTTTTAATCATTGATTAGATTTAATTGGCCTTTAAGTTACACTTAAGTAACGAATCCGTATCGATAATCAAATTTCACATTTAAGTAACCTTGCTAAGAGCCCTCTTAACTTAAATGCCAATAATGACGTTTAAAGGTCTCTTAAACCCAAATTAAAAATTCATTCTGACGTTTCGGGAAATTCGGTGCCAATTTTGATCTGTTGTTTTGGTAATATAATTTCTAAAAAGAAACTTTTGAAAAATATGGAAGATTTTAATCGCGATTTAAAGGTTTTCAATGTGCTAAGTTTTTTTCAGATGTCATGATAAATAAATAGAAACCTAAAATGCTGGCACAAAAGCTCCACAGTGCTACAAGGCCAAACGCGTTGTTCTCGCAACAACCATTCTCAGTGCGATTCTGAAAGGTTAAATTCGAACAGCATTTTTCAAGGCATATTTTCCTGCTGTTGATGTGATGCCAGAGAAAAATCATTTTGGATGTTTATGGTGGTCGAACGCCCACGCAATAGTTACGCTTTATCCATTTCGCCATGGATGTCGTGTGCCTACAACCTGAGTTAAGAAATTGTTAGGGAATTGCAGTTTCGCTTGGCAAAGAATGATTGTTCCATGGTCGCACGGTCGATTTGCTACTCATAACAAGATATACATATACATATTTTAAATGAAAACTCGAGAGAAATTCTCATCACATTTTTGGTTGGTGATACTCGTACATAGTGTTTTTTTTTTTCTGATAAACAAAAAGGCACCACATTTGTTTACAAACGAATGGTTGTCAAAACGCTGCTTAAATTGGACTAGATTTCTGTTTTTACTACTTTATTTTGACACAACTATCAATTAGTTTAGCATCAGCGCAGAATCGATTATCGATAAGAATTTAATCAACCTCTCTTAAGTTCCAATTAAATTTTAATTGAAACTTAACTAATCAACGTCTAAGAGGTGTCTTAAGAAAATCTAATAAATACGGCTGTTAAACAATTTAGTAAATGTTCCCAATTCACAGATTCAAAATAGCTATTTAATGATGACAAGTTATCAATATTAAATTTGAACATTGAGCTATTAATATCGTTGAATTTGTTAAAATTATTGAAGTTAAAACATTCAAGTTGGATTTCAATTGCGTTATGATGAATTGAGTTTGATAACAAAGGAGTACATTCAAAAAGATTTAATTTAAAGTTTTCATTAACAAAGACTAGATCAAGAAACCTATTTAAGGAGTTTGTAAAACAATTTACTTGCATAAGGCCAAAAGAAAAAAGATTGTCTATTACAATAAATTCATTTTCTGAGGTAACTCGAGCTGGCAACATTTTGTCATCATTCGGCATCTGCTCCCAAAAAACGTCACCCAGGTTGAAATCTCCAAGAACACATAATGTAATGAACACCCAACATTTATACCAATTTCCTAATCGAAAACGTTTAACCGAAAACACAACTGGCAACACTATAATGGAATGGTATAAAGGTGCAATGCAATAAGACCCGCGGCAATAAGACCCGTGGGTCTTATTGCCCAAGGAAATGGAAATAACACCCACGGGCTTTGTTTCCACTTTGAAGAGGCAATAAGACCCACTAAAGAAAAGAATTAAGGCCCATGTCTTTTGTTGCCATTTTGAGCAACATTTATATGAGTCTGATGAACATGGGATCTAAAAATTAGTTTTCCTTCATAGAAAGGGTGAAGAACATAGTGGATGCGCTAAATGCATATATTCTTTTTATTTGAAGGAAACAACATTTTGAGGTACCGAAAAACAAAGCTCCAAAATTTCGAAACTTATTTGAGCTTTCCATGGATATGAATTCATAGCTCACTTTGTCCCCCACTTCGTGACATAGGACATAGGATGGAAGCTCAATCCACTTTCTTATGCGCACATAATAACTAAATCTACTATCTTAATGTTTGTTTTGCTCTTAGCTACATTCTCCTGTTCTGTTCGTGTGAATTTTTTATGTTCAACACCAAGCCCGTACTACCCGAAGGGAAATTTCGTTAGCTTCGCTTTGCTTTTTACTCACGCGCGAATTTTTATTTTTACACCACACATCCATATTCCCTTGAGAAAATTTTTTCCGCTTCGCTTTTAGCTTCATTATTCTATCCGTGAGTAAAAAGCAAAGCGAACAAAATTTGCCTACGTGTAATACGTGCCTGCGGTTGAACTTAAGAAATACGCGCGAATTGACCGCATTAAACACGTAGTATGATTCATAGTTCCATAGATACTTATTATGTACGTGTGTTCCTCTTTGGTATGTCATAACCCACACCCACAATCAGAGCATGGACTTATGTCTAGTGGAGTTACGTCCCTGTGCAAGTTTATTCACATTAAAAATAAGTTTAAGTGCAAACGGTGAGACTTCTTTCCATTACGAAGTGGTTTTTAAGTTCGCAGAAAAAGGAACTAAGGCCCGCGGCTGTTACTGCCATTTCATCATGGAAATAACCCCCGTGGGCCTTACTTCCAAAACAAAGAGGAAATAAGACCCGCGGGGTTTATTGCCGCGGGCCTTATTGCACTGCACCGGTATAAATGACAGGCATTGCTTGTAAGCCAGTGTGTGTGAGTGTAGAGATGCTTGACAGCAAATGTGGAAACCATGGAGAAGAAACTGGAACGCTCTAGATGAGTGTTGTTGAGTGTTGTTCTATATAGTCAGTTTTGATTATAGAGTGATAAAGTTAAGAGTGAATTGTGAACAAGTGATAGTCCAAAAGTCGAGTTGAGATCGAATTAAGTATAGATACTGAATAAAAGTGGTAGAAATAAATTGAAAAGTGAAGTTTTATTTTGCGAACTAAGCGCACGTTACATTGGTGTCAGAAGTGTAAATAAAACTTATTTAACTAGTAAAGTGTAAAAAAAAAAAAAGTTAAATACAGTGAAAATGGGTAAGTTGTTGGAAGAGCTCAACTGCATTGAGCTAAAAAGTGATCGAGTTAGGAAAGCGAAATCTTTCTAGAGCGGGATCGAAAAATGAGCTCGTCCTGCGTTTGCGCAACTATTTGGAACAGCAAGGGGAAGACGCAAACACTTTTGTTTTTGAAACAGAAGTGAAGGAAGAGGAAGTAAGTGACAGTGTAGATTTTTCTAGTATGATGAAGCTTTTATTAGAACAACAAAAGACGCTGATTGAAGAGCAACAGCAGAATATTCTCGGACGTCTGGAAGAGCAACGAAACGATCAAAAGAAGGAACAGCTGAATGTTCTCGAACAACTTGAAACACAACGAAATGAGCAAAAGAAGGAACAGCAGAATGTTCTCGAAAAACTGGAAGCACAACGAAACGAACAAAAGATGGAACAACAGAATATTCTCGAAAGACTTGAGGCGCAACAGAATGTTTTGGAAGGTCAGAAAAACATTCTAGAAGGTAAATTGGGTAACATTGAGAAAAATGTATGTGCCCTAGACGAACGCGTTGAAGGTATGGAGAAACATCTTTCTGTTGTAGAGAATCGTTTCGAAATCGTAGAAAGCCAATGTGATAAACAGTTCTCTGTTCTGACCAAGGAATTGGACCAGATCCGTAAAATCAAAATTCGAAAATCTGCTGGAGAGTTTGCAAGGAAAAAGGAGATGAAACCGCCAACATTTGATGGACAGTCTTCTTGGCCAGTTTATAAGAGACAATTTGAGGCAGCCGCGACAACAAATGGCTGGGATGACGAAGACAAGTACATTGCACTGACTCTTGCTCTTAGAGGACCAGCAGCTGAATTACTTCAAACAGTTCCAGCTGGTAAGAGCGGCGATTTCAGCTCTCTCGTGGCAGCTATAGATAAACGCTTTGGAGATAGCCACTTGAAAGAAGTCTTCCGAGTCCAACTCAATAACAGAGTCCAGAAAAGGGGTGAAAGTCTACAGCAGCTCCAAGCAGACGTCGAAAGACTGGTTCACCTGGCATACCCGGATGCTGGAGAAGAAATCATCAACCAGCTTGCTGTTGAGTCCTTCGTTCGTGCCATTTCCGATATACATCTTCAGAGGTCTGTGCGAACTGCTAGAACACGTACTCTTTCTGAAACTTTAGCATTCGCATTGATAATTGAAGCAGCAGAACAGGCTTCTCATGGAGTACATCGACTTAGAGAAGCTATAGTCGAAGAATGCTCGTGCCAAAGAGCTGAAATACAAAAGAACCAGCGGAGCGGACTAGCAAGATGTTGGAACTGCAACAAGACCGGGCACTTACAGCGTCAATGCCGACTACCACCAAATAAAGCCGGTTGTCAACATTGTGGAAGCAAGAGATCCAACCCAGAGCTAGGTAACAACAACACCAGTGTTGCTTATCAATCCGTTTCCCATCAGGGAAACGAGTAAGAACCAACTTCGAGGGGCAGAGGCTGGTTTCTTGTATCGATGGCCCCAGAACCACCATCCAGGTCTCTCAGACCAAACGAGACAACAAAAGTCTGACTGTGGAGACTACTATTAACGGGAACAAACATGTGGCTACCATCGACACCGGGGCCACAGCATCCATAGTACGTCGAGACCTGGTAAAGATGACGTGGCTTCATAACACCAATAGCTACCGTCTAAGAACCGCAACGGGAGAAGCAGCAAGAGTATATGGAGAAGTGTGTCTAAAGATCCGACTGGCCGATCTAGTGTTTACTCATCAATTCCTGGTGGCAGATATATGTGACGAGTGCATCATTGAAATCGACTTTATGAAACAGCACGGAGTTATTTTGGATATCGGTAATCAAGTTTTGAAGTACCAAAATAAGGAACTTCCAATGACTTATTCGAACGAAAGTACGTCGACACTGAGGACTGTCATCACGGATGATCTGATTCTGCCTCCTTCTTCTGAAGTGTTCGTTTGGACAAAACTGGAAGGCGAGTTTGGAAGCCTTCGATACCTCATGGTGGAACCAGACCCAGAGTGTTCCTCCCAAAGCGTCATCATTGAGAAAACACTGGTATCACCGAAAAACAAAATGGTCCCCGTACGATTACTAAACACCAGACCGTACGACGTAAGTTGAAGAAAGGAGAAGTCGTTGGACGTTGCGAATCGGTTGCAGCAATTACGAAGATCACAGACGAAGCCCCGAGAAAAACTATAACTCCGGAGGAGCTCAAAACCATCAGAGCTAAAATACTGAATTCATTCAACCTTGATCACCAACAAACAAAGATGGCTGAAAATCTCCTACAAGAGTACACTGACATCTTCGCGTCGCAAAAAGGACAATATGGTAGGACACAGTTGGTGCAGCATCGCATCAACACAGGAGATGCAAGACCGATTCGTCAACCCGCAAGACGCCTTCCACTGACCAAACAAGGTGAGGTTGAGGAAATGATAACAACAATGAAGAAGGACGGTCTTATCGAAAACTCCAAAAGTCCTTGGGCGTCACCTGTGGTGCTAGTGAAAAAGAAAGACGGAAGCACTCGTTTTTGTGTGGACTACCGAAGGCTGAATGATGTGACTAAGAAGGACAGCTATCCCCTGCCCAGAATCAGTGATACCCTGGATGCCATGGAGGGAGCCCAGTGGTTCTCGACGCTGGACTTGAAAAGTGGACACTGGCAAGTTGACATCCACCCAGATGATCGGGAAAAGACGGCGTTTTCTACAGGTAATGGGCTCTGGCAGTTCAAAGTTATGCCGTTTGGGCTATGCAACGCTCCGGCAACATTCGAGCGTTTGATGGAGTGCGTTCTTCAAGGACTGACGTGGAAAGCTTGCCTAGTCTACTTGGATGATGTCATTGTTTACGGGAAAACATTTGACCAACATTGCAAGAACCTACAAGCCGTGTTTCAGAGACTTCGAGAGGCTAACCTTAAACTGAATCCAGAAAAATGTGCACTTTTCAAAACCGAAGTTAAGTATTTGGGACACATCATCTCTTCCCAAGGAGTGAAGACTGATCCTGAAAAAGTAAAATTGGCCAACACCACAGGACAAACATCAACTCCGAAGCTTTCTTGGTCTTGCCACATATTACCGACGTTTTGTTAAGAACTTTGCTGGAGTTGCAAAAAGTTTGCATCAGCTCACCGAAAAAGGAAAGCAGTTCAAATGGTCAGGTAGTGTGAAAAATCTTTTCAGGAACTCAAATACCGGCTCTGTAACGCTCCAGTGCTGGCACATCCAACACCTGGCAAAACATTCATCATCGACGCAGATGCAAGCAACGTTGGAATCGGGGCGGTACTATCCCAAGTGCATGATGGCGAAGAGAAAGTGGTGGCATATTACAGTAAGGTCCTCTCGAAGCCTGAAAGAAACTACTGCGTGACCAGAAGGGAACTTCTAGCTCTTATCTTGGCAACAAAGCACTTCCATAAGTACATCTATGGACAGAAATTCCTTCTGCGGACAGACCATGGTGCTCTGAACTGGCTGTTGAACTTCAAAAATCCAGAAGGTCAAGTCGCAAGGTGGATAGAAGGACTGCAGACTTATGATTACCAGATTCAACACCGCAGAGGAAAGCTGCACTCAAACGCCAACGCATTGTCCCGAAGACCTTGCAAAGAGGATTGCAAGCATTGTAGGCGACAAGAAAACAAAGAAAATATTACCGCTCAGCGACTAAGAGCTGACCCCATATGCGGATGGAGCAATGAGGAAGTGAGGACTGCTCAACAGGAGGATCCAGATATCGAACCCATTCTCGCATAGAAAGAAAATGAAGAGAAACCTGAATGGGGAGACATTTCTGACAGGAGTCCAGTTCTCAAAGCCTATTGGGCACAGTGGGACTCACTATATGTGCAAGAAGGTGTTCTCAGGCGAAGATGGGAGTCCGCTGACGGTAAATCATATGTGATGCAGATGATCGTACCGCAATCGAAAGTCAGTGAAGTTCTTCGGGAGATGCACGACGGACCTTCTGGAGGTCACCTGGGAATTAACAAAACACTGGAGAAGGTGCGACATCGGTTCTACTGGTTACATGCTAGAGATGACGTGGAGAAGTGGTGCCGAACATGTGACATGTGTGCTGCAACCAAAGGACCTGGTAGGAAGATTCAAGGTAAGATGCATCAGTACAACGTTGGATCGCCTTTTGAGAGGATTGCAGTAGATGTGCCTTTTCCAGAGACCAACGCTGGAAACAAGTACATTCTGGTTGTAATGGGCTATTTTAGCAAATGGCCTGAGGCGTATGCCATCCCAAATCAAGAGGCCAAAACTGTGGTCGACCAGATTGTGTTTAACTGGGTAAGTAGGTTTGGCGTACCTATGGAACTCCATTCCGACCAAGGGAGGAACTTCGAGTCAAACATCTTCCAAGGAGTGTGCGGACTACTTGGCATCAAGAAGACCAGAACCACACCGCTTCATCCACAATCTGATGGGATGGTTGAAAGATTCAACCGGACCTTGAAAGAACACCTCACCAAGGTCGTAGGCGACTACCAAAGAGACTGGGATAGGCACGTACCACTATTCCTGATGGCCTATAGAAGTGCAGTACATAGCTCGACAGGACAAACACCATCTGACATCCTGTTCGGGAAAACCATGCGGCTGCCCAGCGAACTTAAATTTGGATGCCCCACAGAGGAGCCACAGGACACGAACGAGTATGTGGATGACCTCAAGGAGAGACTCGCTGACATCCATAAAAGAACAAGGGAACGGATGAAAACCTACAGCGACCGGATGAAGACACGGTACGACACAAAAGCGACAACGGCAGGATTCCAAGCAGGAGATCGTGTGTGGCTTTATAATCCTCATCGTCAAAAGGGATTGTCACCGAAACTTCAGCAGAACTGGGAAGGTCCTTATACTGTTGTCACGAGGATTAACGACGTGGTTTACCGCATCCAAAGAGGATTAAGAGGCAAGTTAAAAGTAGTTCATTGTGACCGGCTGCATCGATATAGTGGCGAGACTGCAGATGGAATTATTCGGGACGAACAATCTTAAGGAGGGGGCAGTGTAATGAACACCCAACATTTATACCAATTTCCTAATCGAAAACGTTTAACCGAAAACACAACTGGCAACACTATAATGGAATGGTATAAATGACAGGCATTGCTTGTAAGCCAGTGTGTGTGAGTGTAGAGGGATTTTTGACAGCAAATGTGGAAACCATGGAGAAGAAACTGGAACGCTCTAGATGAGTGTTGTTCTATATAAATAGGCCGCTGACGCAACGAGCAGTCAGTTTTGATTATGGAGTGATAAAGTTAAGAGTAAATTGTTGTATACAAGTGATAGTGCAAAAGTCGAGTTGAGATCGAATTAAGTATAGATACTGAATAAAAGTGATAGAAATAAATTGAAAGGTGAAGTTTTATTTTGCGAACTAAGCGCACGTTACAATATCTTTAGGAGCTAACGACAGGAAGGTTTTCAAAGTTGCAGTTGGTGTCGTTACAAACCTTTTATTAGGACTATTCAAATTTAGATTCGCCTCATATTTCGATGTTATTTATTGCATCCCAAAGAACTTAAGAACAATGACAATCTTGACAGCACATACATTGTGCTGTCAGAATTGCCTAGAGATTGATTAATTCGAGTTTCCTTTAAAAATTTTTTTAAAAATTAATAACTTCATATGAGGAGTAGTAAAATCGATTTTCAATTTAAAAAGCGCAGAAGCGCACCAACTGCTTCCTTATTTTTGCAAAGGAACATATTATATATAAGCTGTCAACCGAACCAAGTTGTGCGCTACCAGTCAAAGAGAATATCGAGTTTACTATTATTTATATATACAATGATAACTTATCGAATGTTAAAGGCAATGCACGCGATAGGATAAGAAAATGATTAAAGGAAATAAAAAAATTAATATACTTGTTTTATTACTGGTGCCAGTACCTGAAGCAGAAGAAAAAGGAAACACGATTTTTACAAACTCATACAAATTATAGGTGCTGTCGAAATTGCCAATGCCTTATGTCGCTTTCCATTGGATGAAAAGAAACGCCCAGGAGCGTCCAGAAGCATTCTCAAACCGTTCCATTATTGAAAAAAGATCGCTTCTCATGATTCTGAAGAGTGACAGCCGCTTTTCAATTTGAAGTGAGAATCGACTCAAGAAAGTTTTCTCCGAAACTGATCTTTTTTCGGAGATTCAATTTTGCTTCGAAGAAGTTGTCGTCGTAAGAAATTTTTCACAAATGCGGCAATGCATTGCATTCCCAAAACTAAAATCTCCGCAATAAAAACCACGAAGCAAAATGTCTCCGATCAGAGAGAATTCCGCTCCGACGGTTACCTCGATAGGCCCGATAGGTTCCATTCACACAAAGGCAATTACGCTTAACTGAAAAGAAAAAGTGTTGGGCGTTCCATTGGTTTTTTAAATGAGTGCTTCCCCGAGTGAAACCAATGTAAATTTGATATCATAGTAATTCTCATTTTAGAATTTTTTCCAAAGCAACCACCCACTGACACTGTAGAAACAAATAATTCCTTCTACTTAACCTAGGTTAAAAATTTAAATAAATAATTAGAAAAGTAGTTAAAAAATTTCTTTTGTATCGCCCTTAAAGGAATAAAGAACAAGGGGAAAACCATTACTTCTCTTGTCCCGCCACTTCCATTTGTTTACGTTGCTGCTTTTGTAACACCAGATCTAAAGGACGTTTTCGGTTTTTGTTTTATTCCATGAATTTGCCTAATTTTTAGAAGCTTTCAAAACTTTGACCTCAGACATAAGTCACACAACAGGGGGAAGCTTGTCATACTGGCGGATCAATGACACAAAGATATTAATAGTTCTTATTTTTGAAAGCAAACGATTTAATGTGGTACCCGTGGCGTCATGATTAGCATGCCTGCTGTTAACCCAGAGGTTTGTGATTCGAATCCCAACAGAGGTAAAATGTTTCTCCACGGGTATCACCTTTCGCTTTCTTCCGTTTGAAACCCGCTGAAAATTGTAGGTTCCCTGGGGCTCCTCGCTCTAATGGAGGAGCTGTCAGAGAATTTTGAAGTGCGGTTGTGTTTTTCATTATGTCTTCGATAAAATCTAAAAGCAAATGTTTTGGGTGCTCAAACCCATTGCTGGATGATGGCGTGAAGTGCGGTTTCATATGCGGAAACGCTTATCATAAATTGTGTGCTGAAATTTCCGACGAAACAGTCAAAGATTTAAGAAAATTAAATTCTAAAATTATCTTTGGTTGCTTTGAGTGCTCAAACTTTTCTCTCCGTCAGCTGTTCGATAAAATCGGCGCGCTTACTTCGGTGTAATTAATAATTACTTCAATTAGACCATTTAAGTGACGTCCAAAATAAAAACATTGCCCATACTCTTAATGTTGGTGAAAAAAATAATAAGAAAAATCAGCTAAAAGAATTGAAGAGAGTAAGTGCTAATGCTAAAGTTCCTGATAAATCATTGGATATGAATAAGACCTTAAATTCTGATGAAAAAATTTGTGAACCCAGTGTTAGTGGTGTAAGCTCTGATGGAAATGACATTCAAGTACCTATACAAAACTGGAGCACTGCTACCAAGAAAAACAAAAGTAAACAAAACAGAAAAAAGCTTATTGTTGGTGAAGACGTGCCTCCAAATGACATGGAAATCATTTCTCATTATAAGTGGCTGTATGTGTCTAAGTTTTATAATACGACGTCCAGTGAAACTATAGCTAATTACATTGCAAAAAAAATTGAAATAAATCCTACTGGTGTAAAATGTTTTAGTCTTGTCAAAAAAGATACTGATCCACAAACTCTGAAGCATATTACGTTTAAAGTGGGTGTACCCGAAGAGCTTTTGAGTAAAGCTTTGATGGCGAGCAGCTGGCCGAAAAATGTGCATGTAAGAGAGTTTCAGTATCGCTCAAAAAACTCTCTCGTCGCTTCAAGCCAAGTGCTGACATAATGACAACATCACGCAACATTAACGTCGTCAGCAGCAACACATCAGATAACCTTTGCATCTATTTTCAAAACATGAGTGGTTTCTCTTCGAAACTGAGAGAGCTTTCATTGGTTATTGATTCGAATAATAACTATGACATTTTTGTTTTCATCGAAACTTGGCTGCATAGTCATATCAATACACAAGAACTTTTTGATAACAACTTATTTTCGATTTTTCGACTTGATCGCTTTGATGTTACAAAAATTCGTGGAGGTGGATTGATCATTGCTGTTCGACGACCAATTATTGCATATGCTGTGGAGTTAGACATCGTAATGGAGGAAAACATTTTAAACATTGAGCAGCTTTGTGTTCGTATACATGTTGCAGGATCCAAAGACCTCCTTCTCTTTTTAAGCTATATGCCCCCGCCTTCATCTGCAGATGTGTATACTAAGCATATGACAAATGTGGATTCAATTTTAACATCACCTGAATTTAATGATGTAAATGTATTGTAACGTGCGCTTAGTTCGCAAAATAAAACTTCACTTTTCAATTTACTTCTACCACTTTTATTCAGTATCTATACTTAATTCGATCTCAACCCGACTTTTGGACTATCACTTGTTCACAACAATTCACTCTTAACTTTATCACTCTATAATCAAAACTCACTGCTCGTTGCGTCAGCGGCCTATTTATATAGAACAACACTCATCTAGAGCGTTCCAGTTTCTTCTCCATGGTTTCCACATTTGCTGTCAAAAATCCCTTTACACTCACACACACTGGCTTACAAGCAATGCCTGTCATTTATACCATTCCATTATAGTGTTGCCAGTTGTGTTTTCGGTTAAACGTTTTCGATTAGGAAATTGGTATAAATGTTGGGTGTTCATTACACTGCCCCCTCCTTAAGATTGTTCGTCCCGAATAATTCCATCTGCAGTCTCGCCACTATATCGATGCAGCCGGTCACAATGAACTACTTTTAACTTGCCTCTTAATCCTCTTTGGATGCGGTAAACCACGTCGTTAATCCTCGTGACAACAGTATAAGGACCTTCCCAGTTCTGCTGAAGTTTCGGTGACAATCCCTTTTGACGATGAGGATTATAAAGCCACACACGATCTCCTGCTTGGAATCCTGCCGTTGTCGCTTTTGTGTCGTACCGTGTCTTCATCCGGTCGCTGTAGGTTTTCATCCGTTCCCTTGTTCTTTTATGGATGTCAGCGAGTCTCTCCTTGAGGTCATCCACATACTCGTTCGTGTCCTGTTCGCTGGGCAGCCGCATGGTTTTCCCGAACAGGATGTCAGATGGTGTTTGTCCTGTCGAGCTATGTACTGCACTTCTATAGGCCATCAGGAATAGTGGTACGTGCCTATCCCAGTCTCTTTGGTAGTCGCCTACGACCTTGGTGAGGTGTTCTTTCAAGGTCCGGTTGAATCTTTCAACCATCCCATCAGATTGTGGATGAAGCGGTGTGGTTCTGGTCTTCTTGATGCCAAGTAGTCCGCACACTCCTTGGAAGATGTTTGACTCGAAGTTCCTCCCTTGGTCGGAATGGAGTTCCATAGGTACGCCAAACCTACTTACCCAGTTAAACACAATCTGGTCGACCACAGTTTTGGCTTCTTGATTTGGGATGGCATACGCCTCAGGCCATTTGCTAAAATAGTCCATTACAACCAGAATGTACTTGTTTCCAGCGTTGGTCTCTGGAAAAGGCCCAGCCACATCTACTGCAATCCTCTCAAAAGGCGATCCAACGTTGTACTGATGCATCTTACCTTGAATCTTCCAACCAGGTCCTTTGGTTGCAGCACACATGTCACATGTTCGGCACCACTTCTCCACGTCATCTCTAGCATGTAACCAGTAGAACCGATGTCGCACCTTCTCCAGTGTTTTGTTAACTCCCAGGTGACCTCCAGAAGGTCCGTCGTGCATCTCCCGAAGAACTTCACTGACTTTCGATTGCGGTACGATCATCTGCATCACATATGATTTACCGTCAGCGGACTCCCATCTTCGCCTGAGAACACCTTCTTGCACATATAGTGAGTCCCACTGTGCCCAATAGGATTTGAGAACTGGACTCCTGTCAGAAATGTCTCCCCATTCAGGTTTCTCTTCATTTTCTTTCTATGCGAGAATGGGTTCGATATCTGGATCCTCCTGTTGAGCAGTCCTCACTTCCTCATTGCTCCATCCGCATATGGGGTCAGCTCTTAGTCGCTGAGCGGTAATATTTTCTTTGTTTTCTTGTCGCCTACAATGCTTGCAATCCTCTTTGCAAGGTCTTCGGGACAATGCGTCGGCGTTTGAGTGCAGCTTTCCTCTGCGGTGTTGAATCTGGTAATCATAAGTCTGCAGTCTTTCTATCCACCTTGCGACTTGACCTTCTGGATTTTTGAAGTTCAACAGCCAGTTCAGAGCACCATGGTCTGTCCGCAGAAGGAATTTCTGTCCATAGATGTACTTATGGAAGTGCTTTGTTGCCAAGATAAGAGCTAGAAGTTCCCTTCTGGTCACGCAGTAGTTTCTTTCAGGCTTCGAGAGGACCTTACTGTAATATGCCACCACTTTCTCTTCGCCATCATGCACTTGGGATAGTAACGCCCCGATTCCAACGTTGCTTGCATCTGCGTCGATGATGAATGTTTTGCCAGGTGTTGGATGTGCCAGCACTGGAGCGTTACAGAGCCGGTATTTGAGTTCCTGAAAAGATTTTTCACACTCACCTGACCATTTGAACTGCTTTCCTTTTTCGGTGAGCTGATGCAAACTTTTTGCAACTCCAGCAAAGTTCTTAACAAAACGTCGGTAATATGTGGCAAGACCAAGAAAGCTTCGGAGTTGATGTTTGTCCTGTGGTGTTGGCCAATTTTTGACGGAGTCAACTTTTTCAGGATCAGTCTTCACTCCTTGGGAAGAGATGATGTGTCCCAAATACTTAACTTCGGTTTTGAAAAGTGCACATTTTTCTGGATTCAGTTTAAGGTTAGCCTCTCGAAGTCTCTGAAACACGGCTTTTAGATTCTTGCAATGTTGGTCAAATGTTTTCCCGTAAACAATGACATCGTCCAAGTAGACAAGGCACGCTTTCCACGTCAGTCCTTGAAGAACGCACTCCATCAAACGCTCGAATGTTGCCGGAGCGTTGCATAGCCCAAACGGCATAACTTTAAACTGCCAGAGCCCATTACCTGTAGAAAACGCCGTCTTTTCCCGATCATCAGGGTGGATGTCAACTTGCCAATATCCACTCTTCAAATCCAGCGTCGAAAACCACTGGGCTCCCTCCATAGCATCCAGGGTATCACTGATTCTCGGCAGCGGATAGCTGTCCTTTTTAGTCACATCATTCAGCCTTCGGTAGTCCACACAAAAACGAGTGCTTCCGTCTTTCTTTTTCACTAGCACCACAGGTGACGCCCAAGGACTTTTGGAGTTTTCGATAAGACCGTCCTTCTTCATTGTTGTTATCATTTCCTCAACCTCACCTTGTTTGGCCAGTGGAAGGCGTCTTGCGGGTTGACGAATCGGTCTTGCATCTCCTGTGTTGATGCGATGCTGCACCAACTGTGTCCTACCATATTGTCCCTTTTGCGATGCGAAGATGTCAGTGTACTCTTGTAGGAGATTTTCAGCCATCCTTGTTTGTTGGTGATCAAGGTTGGATAAATACAGTATTTTAGCTCTGATGGTTTTGAGCTCCTCCGGAGTTATAGTTTTTCTCGGGGCTTCGTCTGTGATCTTCGTAATTGCTGCAACCGATTCGCAACGTCCAACGACTTCTCCTTTCTTCAACCTTACATCGTACGGTCTGGTGTTTAGTAATCGTACGGGGACCATTTTGTTTTTCGGTGCTACTAGTGTTTTCCCAATGATGACGCTTTGGGAGGAACACTCTGGGTCTGGTTCCACCAGTAGGTATCGAAGGCTTCCAAACTCACCTTCCAGTTTTGTCCAAACGAACACTTCAGAAGAAGGAGGCAGAATCAGATCTTCCGTGATGACAGTCCTCAGTGTTGACGTATTTTCATTCGAATAGGTCATTAGAATTTCTTTATTTTGGTATTTCAAAACTTGATTACCGATATCCAAAATAACTCCGTGCTGTTTCATAAAGTCGATTCCAATGATGCACTCGTCACATATATCTGCCACCAGGAATTGATGAGTAAACACTAAATCAGCCAGTCGGATCTTAAGACACACTTCTCCATATACTCTTGCTGCTTCTCCCGTTGCGGTTCTTAGACGGTAGCTATTGGTGTTATGAAGCCACGTCATCTTTACCAGGTCTCGACGCACTATGGATGCTGTGGCACCGGTGTCGATGGTAGCCACATGTTTGTTCCCGTTGATAGTAGTCTCCACAGTCAGACTTTTGTTGTCTCGTTTGGTCTGTGAGACCTGGATGGTGGTTTTGGGGCCATCGATACCAGAAACCAGCCTCTGCCCCTCGAAGTTGGTTCTTACTCGTTTCCCTGATGGGAAAGGGATTGATAAGCAACACTGGTGTTGTTGTTACCATGCTCTGGGTTGGGTCTTTTGCTTCCACAATGTTGACAACCGGCTTTATTTGGTGGTAGTCGGCATTGACGCTGTAAGTGCCCGGTCTTGTTGCAGTTCCAACATCTTGCAAGTCCGCTCCGCTGGTTCTTCTGTATTTCAGCTCTTTGGCACGAGCATTCTTCGACTATAGCTTCTCTAAGTCGATGTACTCCATGAGAAGCCTGTTCTGCTGCTTCAATTGTCAATGCGAATGCTAAAGTTTCAGAAAGAGTACGTGTTCTAGCAGTTCGCACAGACCTCTGAAGATGTATATCAGAAATGGCACGAACGAAGGACTCAACAGCAAGCTGGTTGATGATTTCTTCTCCAGCATCCGGGTATGCCAGGTGAACCAGTCTTTCGACGTCTGCTTGGAGCTGCTGTAGACTTTCACCCCTTTTCTGGACTCTGTTATTGAGTTGGACTCGGAAGACTTCTTTCAAGTGGCTATCTCCAAAGCGTTTATCTATAGCTGCCACGAGAGAACTGAAATCACCGCTCTTACCAGCTGGAACTGTTTGAAGTAATTCAGCTGCTGGTCCTCTAAGAGCAAGAGTCAGTGCAATGTACTTGTCTTCGTCATCCCAGCCATTTGTTGTCGCGGCTGCCTCAAATTGTCTCTTGTAGACTGACCAAGAAGACTGTCCATCAAATGTTGGCGGTTTCATCTCCTTTTTCTTTGCAGACTCTCCATTAGATTCTCGAATTTTGATTTTCCGGATCTGGTCCAATTCCTTGGTCAGAACAGAGAACTGTTTATCACATCGGCTTTCTACGATTTCAAAACGATTCTCTACAACAGAAAGCTGTTTTTCTATACCTGCAACGCGTTTGTCAAGGACAAAAACATTTTTTTCAATGTTGCCCAATTTGCCTTCTAGAATGTTTTTCTGACCTTCCAAAACATTCTGTTGCGCCTCAAGTCTTTCGAGAATATTCTGCTGTTACTTCTTTTGCTCATTTCGTTGCTCTTCCAGCTTCTTTTGTTGTACTTCGAGTCGTTCGAGAACATTCTGCTGTTCTTTCTTTTGCTCGTTTCGTTGTTCTAACAAAAGTTTCATCATACTAGAAAAATCTACATGTTCACTTACTTCCTCTTCTTCCACTTCTGTTTCAAAAACAAAAGTGTTCACGTCTTCCCCTTGCTGTTCCAAATAGTTACGCAAGTGCAGGACGAGCTCATTTTTCGATCCCGCTCTAGAGAGATTTCGCTTACCTAACTCACTTTTAAGCTCAATGCAAGTGAGCTCTTCTAACAACTTACCCATTTTCGCTGTATATAATTATTATTTTTCTTTTTTTTTTTACACTTTACTAGTCAAATAAGTTTTATTTACACTTCTGACACCAATGTAACGTGCGCTTAGTTCGCAAAATAAAACTTCACCTTTCAATTTATTTCTATCACTTTTATTCAGTATCTATACTTAATTCGATCTCAACTCGACTTTTGCACTATCACTTGTATACAACAATTTACTCTTAACTTTATCACTCTATAATCAAAACTGACTGCTCGTTGCGTCAGCGGCCTATTTATATAGAACAACACTCATCTAGAGCGTTCCAGTTTCTTCTCCATGGTTTCCACATTTGCTGTCAAAAATCCCTCTACACTCACACACACTGGCTTACAAGCAATGCCTCTCATTTATACCATTTCATTATAGTGTTGCCAGTTGTGTTTTCGGTTAAACGTTTTCGATTAGGAAATTGGTATAAATGTTAGGTGCTCATTACAATATATTCGCCAAAGAGATGGCTGCCAAAAGGGCACTGCGTCTCGGAAAAATTCAATATATAGTTAAAAGTAATACACAGGCCACGACCTAGGTATAAGGACCATTCCGACATTGACATTCAAACAAACTGCACCCCTACACACAGATTTCAAATAAAAAATAAAAAACAATATCAGCGAGCCCTAGCCCAAACTTTGTCCGAGAAGTAAGGAAAGAAATCAGACGTACTAAGCTAATCACAACCATTAGTTGTGACACATTCCACCATCAGCTTTTTGTAAGCCTCTGAATCTAAAGGAATTTATGGTTTGAATAGAATTTATCAAAAACACTTAAAAAGTTTGCGTTGACATTGCAAAATAGTTTTGTATAGGAACAGAAAAGCTGCAAAAGAAATTTGGTTCAAAAGTAAAATAATATTCAAATCAACTCACCACCCACAAAATTCATGTGGTAAAGTTAAGCACCTTATAGGCATCCAGTTGTTGAACTTGTTGAATTTTTGTGTTTTACTGTTGATTGAAGAGAAACGCGAAGAACAATTTTACTTTTGAAACACTAAACACGGGATTTTAAGCATGGGACGAAGACGAAGAAATTTATACCATAGCCATTATTTAAAAACACTTTTCCTGAAAATGAAAACACTTTTTTCTGTATTGAAATTATTACAACACAACACACACATTTCCTTCCATCATACCGGAACACTAGCCGCGGCCATTTAACAAAAAAGAATTGAACAACGAAGTTTTTAAACAACCGCACGACAGAGCTTCTTTTTATTTAGGGGAAACAAACAAATTTTACTTTTTTTCTTTGCTTTTCATAATGCAAAACACACACACTAATTTATCAAGCAAAACATTTTCAAATTATTAATAAATTTTACGGATTTTCTTTACAATTTCATTCAAGTTGAAAGCGATGAGAATGCGACATGACGATACATGAAAAGACAGGCCAAGTAAATGCACCTACACACATGCCTACTATACAAATGCAATACACACTCTTTTTATTCTCTTTTTAAAAGAAACTTTTTTCTGCATGACAACCACTTTATTTGAAATTTCAATTGCTGACGGCATTTGACTTCACTAGCCACATGAAGAATGAAGCTACAAAAACAAATGCACGATACCACTATTCCGAATACCAATACGAACGAATTGTCGCCGCACTAAAAAAAGACTATTTTTTCGATTTTTAATTATTTTTGTCGCGAATCTTGTTACGATTTTATTCAACCCGAAGTACAAATTGAAAAAACAAAAACTTTTACCGGGAGTGGATAAACTAAGGCTTTGGTATTTAATTTTCTTAAATTTTTTCGGACCGAACAACTCAAACACTTTCAATTGAATGCATTGCACACAGCACAGAAAAGGTAACTGTTCTTGTCTGTTCGCCGGATGCGGCGAAAAATGAAACATTCTGCGGGATATACACTGTTCAAATGCTTGTCAAGCATGTTAGTGAAAATAACTCACGTATGCATTGTCAGCCTTATTTATAAACCCATAATAGGGAGTGAATAACGCTATGTTCCTCTTATAATATCTCTGAACAGAAAAACGTATTTATAAAACTTTTTGAACGTAACATAGAGGTAGAATATGCTGAACGCCGATTTAGGCAGCCGTATTTATTAGATTTTGCTATTACACGCTTAAAACGCATTATAGTTATTCGGTGAATAAGAACCTATTAAGACTTTATTCAGTGAATAAAAAATCCTTATTTATAATCTTTTTCTTCACCCATTATAGTTATTCATCCCTTATGTCAAAATCATAAAGAAACTCTCTATTTTTGTTTCTCAATGGTTGAACTGACAACAGAATTTTGTTTTGTTTTTATTTTCGTTCGGTGTTCGGTGTAAGTATAAAACTGCAAGTACAAATAAAGTAACTTAAGCTAACTAAATAAACTAAAACTAAATAACTAAAGGAAGATAGCTAGTTTTACGATTTTGCAGGAACAAAAAGCAGACATTTCTTGACGGTGCCTTAAATCTTTACAGAGATAAGCATTAATATCCTGAATCTGTGCTCAGTTTACTATGTAATTGTGTGATTGGAGTTGAAGTTGTTGCATAGGCTTCGAAAAAATCGGAGAACAAAAGTAGTTCGCCTTACAGTTTAGTTCAAAGAAAGATATAAAATGAAAAAGTGAAGTATTTTTGTTCTGTAATTTTTCAAAAACAACTCTGTAACTTTCAAGTGGAATCATACAATTACACGGCAAACTAAGTACAGATTCAGGAAATCAAATCTTTCTTTGTAGACTTTCCGCAATCTATTTCTTTCAGTGGAAAACACATTTACACCATCCAAATTATGCATAAAGTTAATGTAATTTGAGTACATTTCCATTTTAGTTGCTTTTAAAATTCTCAAAGATGTAAATAAACCACTGAATGACAACTCAATACTCAAAATCAAATGACATTTATACGCTAAAACACGCTTAAAACACGCTTAAAACACACATTTCTGCGTTTAAGCTATTCAGCCCCTATTCACTGACGAAAAATGATTAAAAATACGATTTCTGATTTATTCAATGAATAAGCGTGTTATAAAGTTGTTCGGAGTTTATTATGCGATTATAAATACGGCTGAGGTAGTATAGCGACTGAATAGGCTTTTGTCATCGCTACTGTGAAATGACAAGGGAATGTTAGTACGCTGGCGGATACATAGATGGCTTTCAGAGACCGGTTTGTTTTCGATAGTGAAGTACACCTGTGTATTACCGCTCAATGCTATAAATTATATTGTGACGTGCGCTTAGTTCGCAAAATAAAACTTCACCTTTCAAATTATTTCTATCACTTTTATTCAGTATCTATACTTAATTCGATCTCAACTCGATTTTTGCACTATCACTTGTATACAACAATTTACTCTTAACTTTATCACTCTATAATCAAAACTGACTGCTCGTTGCGTCAGCGGTCCTATTTATATAGAACAACACTCATCTAGAGCGTTCCAGTTTCTTCTCCATGGTTTCCACCACAGAGTATAACCAGAGAGTCCACTTCAGCAAGGTAGTGCGTTTTGCCTACAAGCTAAAATCAAACCGGGAACCCGCGTTTACCACGACCGGGAACCCACGTTTACCACAGCCGCCATTGATTTTTCAGAGAATAAAATCAGTTAAATTTGAAAAGTAAAAAAATTTTTTTTTGGTTGCAAGAAAATCGATAATTTTTAATTATCATACAGCCTATAACTTAGAAAAATGAATTTAAGTTGCAGGAGCTAACTTTTTTTTCCATTTTGACCAGTATTTCACTGAAAAAGACCAAAATTAGTAAAAAATTTGTAACCAATGTAGCCAGTTTGTTAAGTTTCACAGAAAATAACAATGCGCACATAGCCTTAAACTCCCCACTCATTAGCACCTGGTGTGGGGAAACCACTGACAGAAAATAATACATATTTTTGTGTCCTTTGACTACTTCGTTTCGGTTGGTCTTCAGTTTTTAGTTTTTAGAGTATAATTGGCTTCCTCGTGGGCGTTGTATTTACGAACATCTTCTTAAAACTATTGAAATTCATAATTGACCATACGAAAAGTGACCTGTCCGAGGATACGCTGTGGGCAATAACAACTTGCTGGCAGGATGCTCTTTCTAGCGAAGATATTGCTATGGAAGACTACTTGTTGCAGAAATACATAAACATAATATCAAATCCTTTTCGATAGTGCTATAATATATATACATATAGAATGCTATCCTAAAAACAAAAAAGTTACGGAATAGACGAAGCTACTGCGAGTGTTAATCTCTTTAATTTAGATGGCTAGTAATAGAGGTAATTTCTTTTAAGCCCACAAGAAAATGTTTCTTTTTTAACCATGATACACTTTAAATACAGAGTTGGACGTTTCATCCTACCTTAGTAGGATTCAAAATGAATAAGAAATGTTTCAAGCTAAGGCTTCTCCCGATCTTGTTCCTCCAGTATATTTATTTATTTTTATTCAATGCTGTGTTACTTCTATCTGCACAAAAAACTAATTTGCGCTTTTATCTTTTCAGTTAACTCCACCCAACATTCAAGTTAACAAAAATGAATCTCAGATGGGCACATATTACGTCGCAGATCCTTGTGACGACGATCTTGATTGCTGTGATAGCTGCATTCGATTTCAGAGATGATTTGCGAGGGGAATACCCTGGACAGTATTGCAAACGGATAGGAAGGTGCTGTGATAACAGAATGGACAACTGCTCAGTTCCAATCTCAAGTAAGCCAAATGAAATGATACTCAAATATTGTATCTTATCTCTTATTTCAACACATAATTTTTTCTAGCTACTCTGTGTTATTGTGATCAATTTTGTAACTGGAATCCTGGCGATTGTTGCCCAGACTACAGACCATACTGCTTGAAACAAACATTACCACCACCAGACCCAACAATTGGTTGTATGTACAAAGAAAAATCTATGCGACATTTGGCAACTATCAAAGAGAACTGTAATGTATTGTAACGTGCGCTTAGTTCGCAAAAATAAAACTTCACTTTTATTTATTTATTTCTACCACTTTATTCAGTATTTATACTTTATTCGAACTCAACTCGACTATTGGACTATCACTGGTTAACAACACTTCACTCTTAACTTTATCACTCTATAATCAAAACTGACTGCTCGTTGCGTCAGCGGCCTATTTATATAGAACAATACTTATCTAGAGCGTTCCAGTTTCTTCTCCATGGTTTCCACATTTGCTGTCAAGCATCTCTACACTCACACACACTGGCTTACAAACAATGCCTGTCATTTTATACCATTCCATTATAGTGTTGCCAGTTGTGTTTTCGGTTAAACGTTTTCGATTAGGAAATTGGTATAAATGTTGGGTGTTCATTACACTGCCCCCTCCTTAAGATTGTTCGTCCCGAATAATTCCATCTGCAGCCTCGCCACTATATCGATGCAGCCGGTCACAATGAACTACTTTTAACTTGCCTCTTAATCCTCTTTGGATGCGGTAAACCACGTCGTTAATCCTCGTGACAACAGTATAAGGACCTTCCCAGTTCTGCTGATGTTTCGGTGACAATCCCTTTTGACGATGAGGATTATAAAGCCACACACGATCTCCTGCTTGGAATCCTGCCGTTGTCGCTTTTGTGTCATACCGGGTCTTCATCCGGTCGCCATACACTGTGGCCCATGTCCCTGTTCTATTAGGTCTATCTGTAAGCCTACCCACCTCTATGTTTGAATCACAGACATAACAATTTCGGAACCACTTCTCCACGTCACCTCTAACATGCAGCCAGTAAAAGCGTTTTCGCACGTTCTCCAGCGTCTTGTTAACTCCCAGGTGGCTTCCTGTAGGGCTTCTATGCATCTTTTGTAAAACCTCCTTGATTTTCGATTGAGGAACAATAAGCTGCATTACAAAAGATTTACCGTCAGGAGATTCCCATTTGCGCTGGAGTACTCCTTCTTGCACGCGAAGCGAATCCCACTGTGCCCAATAGGCTTTGACAACAGGGCTTTGGTCAGAAATGTCGTCCCAGTCAGGTTTCGTGTTGTTCTCTTTCCATTTGAGAATCGGTCCGATGTCTGGATCCTTCGTTTGAGCAGACCTCAATTCTTCCTTGTTCCATCCGAATATGGGTTCCATTTTCATCCGCTGAGTCTTGGTCTCTACTTTCCCCCAGCAATTCCATTGGGGGTTTTCTACCTGATGTCCAATTCGGTATTGATAAGTCTGCGGTCTTACTCTACAGCTCACGGATTGATTTTCTTGGACTTCACAACGTCGACAAGAAGTTTCAGTTTTAATTGGTGGAAACCGGCATTGTCGCTGTAAGTGCCCCGTCTTATTACAATTCCAACATCTGGCAAGTCCGTTCCGCTGCTTCCTTTGTAGCTTAACTCCTGGGCATGATCCAGCCTCGAATATGGCTTCTCTTTGACAATGTACCATTTGAGAAGCTTGCTCAGATGCTTCCATCATTAATGCAAACTCTAGAGTTTCAGAAAGAGTTCGTGTTCTAGCAGTTCGCACAGATCTCTGAAGATGTTTGTCAGAAATGGCACGAACGAAGGACTCAACAGCCAGATGGTTGATGATTTCTTCTCCAGCATCCGGGTATGCCAGGTGAACTAGTCTTTCGACGTCTGCTTGGAGCTGCTGTAGACTTTCACCCCTTTTCTGGACTCTGTTATTGAGTTGGACTCGGAAGACTTCTTTCAAGTGGCTATCACCAAAGCGTTTATCTATAGCTGCCACGAGAGAACTGAAATCGTTGCTCTTACCAGCTGGAACAGTTTGAAGTAATTCAGCTGCTGGTCCTCTAAGAGCAAGAGTCAGTGCTGTGTATTTGTCTTCGTCAACCCAGCCATTTGCTGTCGCAGCTGCCTCGAATTGTCTCCTGTAAACTGACCAAGACGACTGTCCATCGAATGTTGGTGGTTGTACTTCTCTTTGCTTTAGACAATCTCCACAAGTTTTCCGTAGCTCCATTTTCCGCATCTGGTCTAGTTCCTTAGCCATGTTTTCGATTCGTTTCTCCAAAGTGGCAAGCTGACTTTCGCATTGACTCTCAAGCTTGGAAAATCGTTTCTCAACACATTCAATGCGTTTTTCTAGACCACAAACATTTTTCTCAATGTTACCCAATTTGCTTTCTAGAATGTTTTTCTGACCTTCCAAAACATTCTGTTGCGCCTCAAGTCTTTCGAGAATATTCTGTTGTTCCACCTTTTGCTCGTTTCGTTGTTCTTCAATCAGCTTCTTTTGTTCGTTTCTTTGTGTTTCAAGTTGTTCGAGAACATTCTGCTGTTCCTTCTTTTGCTCGTTTCGTTGTGCTTCCAGTTGTTCGAGAACATTCTGCTGTTCCTTCTTTTGATCGTTTCTCTGCTCTTCCAAACATCCGAGAATATTCTGCTGTTGCTCTTCAATCAGCTTCTTTTGTTGTACTTCGAGTCGTTCGAGAACATTCTGCTGTTCCTTCTTTTGCTCGTTTCGCTGTTCTAACAAAAGTTTCATCATACTAGAAAAATCTACACTTTCACTTACTTCCTCTTCTTCCACTTCTATTTCAAAAACAAAAGTGTTTACGACTTCCCCTTGCTGTTCCAAATAGTTACGCAAACGCAGGACGAGCTCATTTTTCGATCCCGCTCTAGAAAGATTTCGCTTACCTAACTCACTTTTAAGCTCAATGCAGTTGAGCTCTTCTAACAACTTACCCATTTTTACTGTATATAATTATTATTTTTCTTTTTTTTTTTACACTTTACTAGTCAAATAAGTTTTATTTACACTTCTGACACCAATGTAACGTGCGCTTAGTTCGCAAAATAAAACTTCACCTTTCAATTTATTTCTATCACTTTTATTCAGTATCTATACTTAATTCGATCTCAACTCGACTTTTGCACTATCACTTGTATACAACAATTTACTCTTAACTTTATCACTCTATAATCAAAACTGACTGCTCGTTGCGTCAGCGGCCTATTTATATAGAACAACACTCATCTAGAGCGTTCCAGTTTCTTCTCCATGGTTTCCACATTTGCTGTCAAAAATCCCTCTACACTCACACACACTGGCTTACAAGCAATGCCTCTCATTTATACCATTTCATTATAGTGTTGCCAGTTGTGTTTTCGGTTAAACGTTTTCGATTAGGAAATTGGTATAAATGTTAGGTGCTCATTACAATATATTCGCCAAAGAGATGGCTGCCAAAAGGGCACTGCGTCTCGGAAAAATTCAATATATAGTTAAAAGTAATACACAGGCCACGACCTAGGTATAAGGACCATTCCGACATTGACATTCAAACAAACTGCACCCCTACACACAGATTTCAAATAAAAAATAAAAAACAATATCAGCGAGCCCTAGCCCAAACTTTGTCCGAGAAGTAAGGAAAGAAATCAGACGTACTAAGCTAATCACAACCATTAGTTGTGACACATTCCACCATCAGCTTTTTGTAAGTCTCTGAATCTAAAGGAATTTATGGTTTGAATAGAATTTATCAAAAACACTTAAAAAGTTTGCGTTGACATTGCAAAATAGTTTTGTATAGGAACAGAAAAGCTGCAAAAGAAATTTGGTTCAAAAGTAAAATAATATTCAAATCAACTCACCACCCACAAAATTCATGTGGTAAAGTTAAGCACCTTATAGGCATCCAGTTGTTGAACTTGTTGAATTTTTGTGTTTTACTGTTGATTGAAGAGAAACGCGAAGAACAATTTTACTTTTGAAACACTAAACACGGGATTTTAAGCATGGGACGAAGACGAAGAAATTTATACCATAGCCATTATTTAAAAACACTTTTCCTGAAAATGAAAACACTTTTTTCTGTATTGAAATTATTACAACACAACACACACATTTCCTTCCATCATACCGGAACACTAGCCGCGGCCATTTAACAAAAAAGAATTGAACAACGAAGTTTTTAAACAACCGCACGACAGAGCTTCTTTTTATTTAGGGGAAACAAACAAATTTTACTTTTTTTCTTTGCTTTTCATAATGCAAAACACACACACTAATTTATCAAGCAAAACATTTTCAAATTATTAATAAATTTTACGGATTTTCTTTACAATTTCATTCAAGTTGAAAGCGATGAGAATGCGACATGACGATACATGAAAAGACAGGCCAAGTAAATGCACCTACACACATGCCTACTATACAAATGCAATACACACTCTTTTTATTCTCTTTTTAAAAGAAACTTTTTTCTGCATGACAACCACTTTATTTGAAATTTCAATTGCTGACGGCATTTGACTTCACTAGCCACATGAAGAATGAAGCTACAAAAACAAATGCACGATACCACTATTCCGAATACCAATACGAACGAATTGTCGCCGCACTAAAAAAAGACTATTTTTTCGATTTTTAATTATTTTTGTCGCGAATCTTGTTACGATTTTATTCAACCCGAAGTACAAATTGAAAAAACAAAAACTTTTACCGGGAGTGGATAAACTAAGGCTTTGGTATTTAATTTTCTTAAATTTTTTCGGACCGAACAACTCAAACACTTTCAATTGAATGCATTGCACACAGCACAGAAAAGGTAACTGTTCTTGTCTGTTCGCCGGATGCGGCGAAAAATGAAACATTCTGCGGGATATACACTGTTCAAATGCTTGTCAAGCATGTTAGTGAAAATAACTCACGTATGCATTGTCAGCCTTATTTATAAACCCATAATAGGGAGTGAATAACGCTATGTTCCTCTTATAATATCTCTGAACAGAAAAACGTATTTATAAAACTTTTTGAACGTAACATAGAGGTAGAATATGCTGAACGCCGATTTAGGCAGCCGTATTTATTAGATTTTGCTATTACACGCTTAAAACGCATTATAGTTATTCGGTGAATAAGAACCTATTAAGACTTTATTCAGTGAATAAAAAATCCTTATTTATAATCTTTTTCTTCACCCATTATAGTTATTCATCCCTTATGTCAAAATCATAAAGAAACTCTCTATTTTTGTTTCTCAATGGTTGAACTGACAACAGAATTTTGTTTTGTTTTTATTTTCGTTCGGTGTTCGGTGTAAGTATAAAACTGCAAGTACAAATAAAGTAACTTAAGCTAACTAAATAAACTAAAACTAAATAACTAAAGGAAGATAGCTAGTTTTACGATTTTGCAGGAACAAAAAGCAGACATTTCTTGACGGTGCCTTAAATCTTTACAGAGATAAGCATTAATATCCTGAATCTGTGCTCAGTTTACTATGTAATTGTGTGATTGGAGTTGAAGTTGTTGCATAGGCTTCGAAAAAATCGGAGAACAAAAGTAGTTCGCCTTACAGTTTAGTTCAAAGAAAGATATAAAATGAAAAAGTGAAGTATTTTTGTTCTGTAATTTTTCAAAAACAACTCTGTAACTTTCAAGTGGAATCATACAATTACACGGCAAACTAAGTACAGATTCAGGAAATCAAATCTTTCTTTGTAGACTTTCCGCAATCTATTTCTTTCAGTGGAAAACACATTTACACCATCCAAATTATGCATAAAGTTAATGTAATTTGAGTACATTTCCATTTTAGTTGCTTTTAAAATTCTCAAAGATGTAAATAAACCACTGAATGACAACTCAATACTCAAAATCAAATGACATTTATACGCTAAAACACGCTTAAAACACGCTTAAAACACACATTTCTGCGTTTAAGCTATTCAGCCCCTATTCACTGACGAAAAATGATTAAAAATACGATTTCTGATTTATTCAATGAATAAGCGTGTTATAAAGTTGTTCGGAGTTTATTATGCGATTATAAATACGGCTGAGGTAGTATAGCGACTGAATAGGCTTTTGTCATCGCTACTGTGAAATGACAAGGGAATGTTAGTACGCTGGCGGATACATAGATGGCTTTCAGAGACCGGTTTGTTTTCGATAGTGAAGTACACCTGTGTATTACCGCTCAATGCTATAAATTATATTGTGACGTGCGCTTAGTTCGCAAAATAAAACTTCACCTTTCAAATTATTTCTATCACTTTTATTCAGTATCTATACTTAATTCGATCTCAACTCGATTTTTGCACTATCACTTGTATACAACAATTTACTCTTAACTTTATCACTCTATAATCAAAACTGACTGCTCGTTGCGTCAGCGGTCCTATTTATATAGAACAACACTCATCTAGAGCGTTCCAGTTTCTTCTCCATGGTTTCCACCACAGAGTATAACCAGAGAGTCCACTTCAGCAAGGTAGTGCGTTTTGCCTACAAGCTAAAATCAAACCGGGAACCCGCGTTTACCACGACCGGGAACCCACGTTTACCACAGCCGCCATTGATTTTTCAGAGAATAAAATCAGTTAAATTTGAAAAGTAAAAAAATTTTTTTTTGGTTGCAAAAAAATCGATAATTTTTAATTATCATACAGCCTATAACTTAGAAAAATGAATTTAAGTTGCAGGAGCTAACTTTTTTTTCCATTTTGACCAGTATTTCACTGAAAAAGACCAAAATTAGTAAAAAATTTGTAACCAATGTAGCCAGTTTGTTAAGTTTCACAGAAAATAACAATGCGCACATAGCCTTAAACTCCCCACTCATTAGCACCTGGTGTGGGGAAACCACTGACAGAAAATAATACATATTTTTGTGTCCTTTGACTACTTCGTTTCGGTTGGTCTTCAGTTTTTAGTTTTTAGAGTATAATTGGCTTCCTCGTGGGCGTTGTATTTACGAACATCTTCTTAAAACTATTGAAATTCATAATTGACCATACGAAAAGTGACCTGTCCGAGGATACGCTGTGGGCAATAACAACTTGCTGGCAGGATGCTCTTTCTAGCGAAGATATTGCTATGGAAGACTACTTGTTGCAGAAATACATAAACATAATATCAAATCCTTTTCGATAGTGCTATAATATATATACATATAGAATGCTATCCTAAAAACAAAAAAGTTACGGAATAGACGAAGCTACTGCGAGTGTTAATCTCTTTAATTTAGATGGCTAGTAATAGAGGTAATTTCTTTTAAGCCCACAAGAAAATGTTTCTTTTTTAACCATGATACACTTTAAATACAGAGTTGGACGTTTCATCCTACCTTAGTAGGATTCAAAATGAATAAGAAATGTTTCAAGCTAAGGCTTCTCCCGATCTTGTTCCTCCAGTATATTTATTTATTTTTATTCAATGCTGTGTTACTTCTATCTGCACAAAAAACTAATTTGCGCTTTTATCTTTTCAGTTAACTCCACCCAACATTCAAGTTAACAAAAATGAATCTCAGATGGGCACATATTACGTCGCAGATCCTTGTGACGACGATCTTGATTGCTGTGATAGCTGCATTCGATTTCAGAGATGATTTGCGAGGGGAATACCCTGGACAGTATTGCAAACGGATAGGAAGGTGCTGTGATAACAGAATGGACAACTGCTCAGTTCCAATCTCAAGTAAGCCAAATGAAATGATACTCAAATATTGTATCTTATCTCTTATTTCAACACATAATTTTTTCTAGCTACTCTGTGTTATTGTGATCAATTTTGTAACTGGAATCCTGGCGATTGTTGCCCAGACTACAGACCATACTGCTTGAAACAAACATTACCACCACCAGACCCAACAATTGGTTGTATGTACAAAGAAAAATCTATGCGACATTTGGCAACTATCAAAGAGAACTGTAATGTATTGTAACGTGCGCTTAGTTCGCAAAAATAAAACTTCACTTTTATTTATTTATTTCTACCACTTTATTCAGTATTTATACTTTATTCGAACTCAACTCGACTATTGGACTATCACTGGTTAACAACACTTCACTCTTAACTTTATCACTCTATAATCAAAACTGACTGCTCGTTGCGTCAGCGGCCTATTTATATAGAACAATACTTATCTAGAGCGTTCCAGTTTCTTCTCCATGGTTTCCACATTTGCTGTCAAGCATCTCTACACTCACACACACTGGCTTACAAACAATGCCTGTCATTTTATACCATTCCATTATAGTGTTGCCAGTTGTGTTTTCGGTTAAACGTTTTCGATTAGGAAATTGGTATAAATGTTGGGTGTTCATTACACTGCCCCCTCCTTAAGATTGTTCGTCCCGAATAATTCCATCTGCAGCCTCGCCACTATATCGATGCAGCCGGTCACAATGAACTACTTTTAACTTGCCTCTTAATCCTCTTTGGATGCGGTAAACCACGTCGTTAATCCTCGTGACAACAGTATAAGGACCTTCCCAGTTCTGCTGAAGTTTCGGTGACAATCCCTTTTGACGATGAGGATTATAAAGCCACACACGATCTCCTGCTTGGAATCCTGCCGTTGTCGCTTTTGTGTCATACCGGGTCTTCATCCGGTCGCCATACACTGTGGCCCATGTCCCTGTTCTATTAGGTCTATCTGTAAGCCTACCCACCTCTATGTTTGAATCACAGACATAACAATTTCGGAACCACTTCTCCACGTCACCTCTAACATGCAGCCAGTAAAAGCGTTTTCGCACGTTCTCCAGCGTCTTGTTAACTCCCAGGTGGCTTCCTGTAGGGCTTCTATGCATCTTTTGTAAAACCTCCTTGATTTTCGATTGAGGAACAATAAGCTGCATTACAAAAGATTTACCGTCAGGAGATTCCCATTTGCGCTGGAGTACTCCTTCTTGCACGCGAAGCGAATCCCACTGTGCCCAATAGGCTTTGACAACAGGGCTTTGGTCAGAAATGTCGTCCCAGTCAGGTTTCGTGTTGTTCTCTTTCCATTTGAGAATCGGTCCGATGTCTGGATCCTTCGTTTGAGCAGACCTCAATTCTTCCTTGTTCCATCCGAATATGGGTTCCATTTTCATCCGCTGAGTCTTGGTCTCTACTTTCCCCCAGCAATTCCATTGGGGGTTTTCTACCTGATGTCCAATTCGGTATTGATAAGTCTGCGGTCTTACTCTACAGCTCACGGATTGATTTTCTTGGACTTCACAACGTCGACAAGAAGTTTCAGTTTTAATTGGTGGAAACCGGCATTGTCGCTGTAAGTGCCCCGTCTTATTACAATTCCAACATCTGGCAAGTCCGTTCCGCTGCTTCCTTTGTAGCTTAACTCCTGGGCATGATCCAGCCTCGAATATGGCTTCTCTTTGACAATGTACCATTTGAGAAGCTTGCTCAGATGCTTCCATCATTAATGCAAACTCTAGAGTTTCAGAAAGAGTTCGTGTTCTAGCAGTTCGCACAGATCTCTGAAGATGTTTGTCAGAAATGGCACGAACGAAGGACTCAACAGCCAGATGGTTGATGATTTCTTCTCCAGCATCCGGGTATGCCAGGTGAACTAGTCTTTCGACGTCTGCTTGGAGCTGCTGTAGACTTTCACCCCTTTTCTGGACTCTGTTATTGAGTTGGACTCGGAAGACTTCTTTCAAGTGGCTATCACCAAAGCGTTTATCTATAGCTGCCACGAGAGAACTGAAATCGTTGCTCTTACCAGCTGGAACAGTTTGAAGTAATTCAGCTGCTGGTCCTCTAAGAGCAAGAGTCAGTGCTGTGTATTTGTCTTCGTCAACCCAGCCATTTGCTGTCGCAGCTGCCTCGAATTGTCTCCTGTAAACTGACCAAGACGACTGTCCATCGAATGTTGGTGGTTGTACTTCTCTTTGCTTTAGACAATCTCCACAAGTTTTCCGTAGCTCCATTTTCCGCATCTGGTCTAGTTCCTTAGCCATGTTTTCGATTCGTTTCTCCAAAGTGGCAAGCTGACTTTCGCATTGACTCTCAAGCTTGGAAAATCGTTTCTCAACACATTCAATGCGTTTTTCTAGACCACAAACATTTTTCTCAATGTTACCCAATTCGCTTTCTAGAATGTTTTTCTGACCTTCCAAAACATTCTGTTGCGCCTCAAGTCTTTCGAGAATATTCTGTTGTTCCACCTTTTGCTCGTTTCGTTGTTCTTCAATCAGCTTCTTTTGTTCGTTTCTTTGTGTTTCAAGTTGTTCGATGACATTCTGCTGTTCCTTCTTTTGCTCGTTTCGTTGTGCTTCCAGTTGTTCGAGAACATTCTGCTGTTCCTTCTTTTGATCGTTTCTCTGCTCTTCCAAACGTCCGAGAATATTCTGCTGTTGCTCTTCAATCAGCTTCTTTTGTTGTACTTCGAGTCGTTCGAGAACATTCTGCTGTTCCTTCTTTTGCTCGTTTCGCTGTTCTAACAAAAGTTTCATCATACTAGAAAAATCTACACTTTCACTTACTTCCTCTTCTTCCACTTCTATTTCAAAAACAAAAGTGTTTACGACTTCCCCTTGCTGTTCCAAATAGTTACGCAAACGCAGGACGAGCTCATTTTTCGATCCCGCTCTAGAAAGATTTCGCTTACCTAACTCACTTTTAAGCTCAATGCAGTTGAGCTCTTCTAACAACTTACCCATTTTTACTGTATATAATTATTATTTTTCTTTTTACTTTTACTTTTTTTTTTTTTTTTTACACTTTATTAGTCAAATAAGTTTTATTTACACTTCTGACACCAATGTAACGTGCGCTTAGTTCGCAAAAATAAAACTTCACTTTTATTTATTTATTTCTACCACTTTATTCAGTATTTATACTTTATTCGAACTCAACTCGACTATTGGACTATCACTGGTTAACAACACTTCACTCTTAACTTTATCACTCTATAATCAAAACTGACTGCTCGTTGCGTCAGCGGCCTATTTATATAGAACAATACTTATCTAGAGCGTTCCAGTTTCTTCTCCATGGTTTCCACATTTGCTGTCAAGCATCTCTACACTCACACACACTGGCTTACAAACAATGCCTGTCATTTTATACCATTCCATTATAGTGTTGCCAGTTGTGTTTTCGGTTAAACGTTTTCGATTAGGAAATTGGTATAAATGTTGGGTGTTCATTACAGTATGGAAATGCGATAAAGGAATAGTTACATGTGAACAAGATCTCTGTTTGGTGGATGACGATCTCATCTACAATGTTAACTCAATCAAAGGTGGAAGGTGGTCAGCTAAGAAATACGATGAATTCTGGGGCAGGAAATACAAAGATGGATTGAGACTACGTCTTGGTAAGAACAAAAGATAGTTTTCTCTTCAGTTACAGAGTATTTATGAATATGTTTTTGTTTCAGGTTTCAGTAGTAAGTCTGTTACCCCAGAACTTTTTGTCCTGTACCAGAAGACAACAGAGTTGTAATGGAGGTCATTTAGATGCGGCATGGAGTTTCCTGCACAAACGGGGGTAAGTTGAAAATCCACCTTGATTTTGACTTTTTTCTACAAAATCATCTCTCAATTTATAGAGTCATTGATGAAAACTGTTACCCTTATAGGTACTGCCGAAAGGACTCATTGCAAAATCCGCAACACCAAATCCCTCAGAGCTAAGCACGCCTCACATTCTGGGGATGGTGTCTGTGCCTGGGGTACTGACAGCGAATCTGGTGAGATAGTAGACATGAACGTGAAAGCTTTCTGGGAACCACTAGCTATAAAGATGCAAACATACAAAACAGCTGTAGAGATAGCCATTCTTCTGCTGCGTATTGATGATATAGTCTCTGGTTCAAAGAAGCGGAAGGACAATGAACCCATGAACCCAGTTGCTGCCGCAGCTCAGGAATAAGAATATAATAACCTCCTGGTTCTCATTTTATCATTTATCACACACCATTTGCTTGAAACAAACAAAAATAATCACGAAAAAATTTTTCTTTTTCTGTATTAACCTTTTATTTTATTATCTCATGTCCTAAATTAATAAAACTTGTTTTTTTAATTACTAACTACTTTGTTTGTCGTGTTTGACTTTTGACATACAATCGTTTGTCCATTAATTTGATGACTTCAAGACCGATGGATGTAAAGCCGGGCTGGAGATATCTCGCAAATAGTTCCAAACAATTTGAGTTTTGTGGCAGAACATTTTGAAATAGATGAGCAATTGGTGGTTTACGGGAGTGTATGATGCATGGAATGCTTAAAAGGAAGTCTATTTTTCTTATTTTTCTCAAATCTTTCAAAATTTCGGTGTGATGAGCTATAAAAAGAACTACATACGACTGCTTTTTACCTTCGTCGTTGATTTCTCCAATTATTATTATTATTATTATGCCCCGCCTCCTTTCCCCTCCCAACCGACGCGCGGGGAGTTCCATTAATTAATTTTTTTTTTGTATTATAGTAAGGTTGTTTTTAGTTATAGTTTGAGAAATTAGATGATGTATTGTTTATTTATTAAAGTTTATATTAGAAAATTAATTAACTAGGACCAAGAGTTAAAGAGCGATGCGATTTGGCTAAAAAGCCATTTTGTTGTAATAAATGTTTTAAATACTCATAATAATTAGATCAAATTATCGATAATCCGCTTTCAAATGTTTAATCAATTCGACTTTAAATTTCCGAAGGTTATTCAAAAGTTTTATATGATTAGGAAGATTATTGTATAGTTGAAGACCTCTAAACATCACAGTGTTCTGAGCACGAGTTGTGTTTTTATGATCTAATTTAAAATTTTGACCACTTCTAAGATTATATGGTTGCGAATCACTAATATATTTCAAGTTGTTACAGAGGTATTTTGGTAGCATATTATTTTTGATTTTGAAAATGAATAACAACACATTTAAGCTTATTTGCTGCGTAACGTTCAACCAGTTTAATCTTTTAAGCATATGATCAATATGAGTTAATCGCGCACATTTAAGGATAATCCGCATTGCTTTATTTTGAAGCCTCTGAAGCCGGTTTATATCACCCTGTGAGGACAAAAAAAGAACAGTCGAACAGTATTGAAAGTGGGGTTTAACAACAGCATTATAAATTTTTAAAGCGGTCGCAAGCGATATTTTTCTCCTTATTCGCGCAAGAAAACCTATTTTCTTAGCCACTTTTTTGCAAACAAAATCTATATTGGCTTTAAAGTTCAATTTGTTGTCAATTACAACTCCCAAATATTTGAATTCATTCACTCGCTCAATGTTATCCCCATCAATTTGCACAATATTATTATCACTCGAACTATTAATACACATATATTTGGTTTTCTTTACATTCAATTTAAGTTTATTCACTCGCAGCCATTCACTTATTGACTGAAGGTCAACATTCAATCTTCGTGTACACTCTCCAATATCTTTACCAGATATAAACAGCAATGCATCATCCGCAAACATACATAATTTAGAATACCGTACACATAGATTGATATCATTTATATAGAGTAAAAATAAGAAAACACCCAACACAGAACCTTGAGGAACACCGGTGTTAACAACATTTTCCTCCGAAACATTATTATTCACCACCGTACGTTGAGTACGACACTTCAAATATGAATCAAACCATTTGAGTTCATTATTTCGCATACCATATCTTTCAAGCTTTTTTACAAGTATTTCACGATCAACAGTCTCAAACGCTCTCTTAAAATCCAAGAACACAGCTACAATCACATTTTTACAATCCATTTCATTTTTCCAGCTCTCTAAAACCCAATTCAATGCTGTCTCACACGAATATCCTTTTCTATAGCCCGATTGTTGTTGCATTATCAAATTATTCTCTTCCATATAACTTCTAAACTGTTTTTCGACAACTTTTTCAAACACTTTCTCATACGTTGGAAGCATGTTAACAGGTCTGTATTCTTCACACAATTTTGTACCTTGAACTTTTTGAATAGGTACTACCCTTGATTCTTTCCATTTACTTGGAAAATAACCCGTCATCATTGACTTATTGAAAATAGTTTTTAATAATGGACCAAGAATCTCAAAGCCGTCTAAAAACACTTCAGCACTCATATAATTATAATCCTTCTTTTTTCCCATCGATTTTAAAATTTCAACTATATCTTTGCAACAAACAGGTTTAAAACTAAATACGGTACTTGCATTATTTAAACTGTCATGATAAATTCTCAAAGGAATCTCAGCAATAATGTCATCAACACTCTTTATAAAATACTTATTAAATTCACCCGCAATTTCCTTACTAGAGTAACACACATGTCCACTAAATGAAACGTTTTTAATCTCACAATGATTCGTATTTAACACAAATTTCTTAATATTACTCCAAATTTTTTGAGGGTTTGAAGATGAATCAATCTTTTTTTGAATAAAATTGTTTTTCGCGATTTGAAGCTCTTTTTTGTACACATTTCTAGCGCAAATATACTTTTTCCATTGCGATTCCTGTGAACCAAATCTAAATTGCTCATATTTCAATGATTTATCACGTCTTAACTTTACCAGCTTTTTATTAAACCATTCACATTCATTCGATTTGACACATTTCTCTACCACCATACCTTCTAAAATAACTTTCAATTCATCACTCAATAGATCTGCCAGATAATCCACACTTTCATTAACAACATCTACTCCAATCAATTTACTATCTAAGAGCTTTGAGAAAAAAGTATTTTTATTATAGTTAAGTACTTTATATTTCGAAATATCAGATGTTTTATTATTTTTATTTAATGTAATATCAAATCTAATGGTTTCGTGATCACTTATTTTTAATTTAGCATCCGTTTTTGCAGTAATAGATCTTGTACTAGATATAACATAGTCAATAAGTGTTGACGAATCAGAGTTCCTTCGGTATTTATTTATATTTTGCAACTGTCAAAGGCAAGTGTCATCTTGTTTTTTTTTTATTTATTGAAGCTTCAAAATCTACCACTACTCCATTTTCAATCAAGCAATATGACGCCATTTTGAATTCGTGTTGAAAAATTTTTTGCGGGTGTTTTGGGTTGAAGGGGTGGAAGTGGATACTCTGTATTATCTACTCTGTGGTTTCCACATTTGCTGTCAAGCATCTCTACACTCACACTCACTGGCTTACAAGCAATGCCTGTCATTTTACCATTCCATTATAGTGTTGCCAGTTGTGTTTTCGGTTAAACGTTTTCGATTAGGAAATTGGTATAAATGTTGGGTGTTCATTACAATATTATAGATTATAGATAGGTAAGATATACACATCATAACTATAATGGTTTATAAATAAGAATTTATTCAACGAAGAATAGAGTGCAATTCACTCCATAACTATTCATCCGTTCAGAGCTATTTAGGGAAATCTAATAAATACGGCTGTTGTGTGTATGCTTAAAGCAAAACCTATCGTTTTGATTTTCGTTCAATCAGGCTTCAATCATTGAAGAGTGTATATTCGAGATTGAATGCTTGTTCCATCATTCATTTCGTGAAGACACCGTAAATCGAACATTCGTCGTCATCGAGCGCGAAGTTAAATGTGGAAAACAACAATAGGGGTTTTTCTTTTTTAGTTCCGAACAGTGAACAGAACTGAGAACGAACAGCGTGAACGTGTTCTGAACTGAGCGTGTTCAGTGAGCTGCGCTCAGACTCTTGCTCTAGATGCCCCGTCATTTTATTTCGAGCACGTAGAGTGCGCTCGCGTAGTGTTCCGAAGAAAAAAGAAAAACATTTTGAGCAATCAGATATTGCTGAACTGAAAAAGAAATACTCTTACGTTTTTGACGTTTCACTTATCTGTTCGGAACTAAAAAAGAAAAACCCCTAATGATTGAAGGCTCAAGCTTGAAGTTTGTATATCCAAAGTCAAATAGTATTTACTAATACACTCTCACGTGCAGGCCAAGCATTTGAACAGTTTATATGCCGCATATGGGGTCTTTCACTTTAATAATCATTTTCATTGACAAGTTTTGTCTTAATTTGACAAACACTGACACACTGATAAACAGTATACAAAGTCATATCGAACTTTTATCGGTTGGCTCTGATTTTCACTGTTTTAAGTTTTTGACAGAATTTTGCCGTAGTGTAAATTGTATTGTCAAAATTATTCTTAGTCTTATAAATTTAATGCAGTTAAATGCTGACAAATTTTTCCATCCGTGTAAAGGACTATTCACATGAGCACGACCAACGAACGACATAACGACATACTTTACATGCATAAATTCCTTACGAGCTTTTTAGGAAACGATGGAAATATAGTTCGTACTTATTTTTAGGTAAAAAAACCCTTATTTTTGTGCCTTAAATTAAAAAAATAGAGAAAAAACATTTATTCGATACGAATAAATATCTGGTAGGTACGAACTGTCAGATCTTATTTTCGTTAGACAAATGTGAATGAAATGTCAAAATCAACGAATATTCGTTCATTCGTCGTTCGTTAGTCGTTCTCATGTGAATAATACTTAAGTGTAGATTATATGTAAAATAAAGTCTGACAGTTCGTACTACTAGATATTTATTCAATTTTTCGCGTGTATTTAACCTCAAAATCTTTCACCACTATCGTTTTGTATGTAAATTATGGTCGTTATTCGTGACGAATGTAAGACCCACATGTGAATGAAATGTCAAAATAAACGAATATTCGCTCATTCGTCGTTCGTTGGTCTACGATAAACCTATTATTAGGACTATTCAAATATAGATTCACCCCATCTACCGAGGATATTTATTGCATCTCAAAGAACTTAAGTACAATGACAATCTTGGCAGCACACACATTATATTATGTTCTGTCAAAACTGCCCAGAGATTGTTAAATTCGAGTTTCTTTCAAGATTTTTTTTTAAAAATAAGTAACTTCATTGTATTGTCCTCATATTATAAGGAGTAGTAAAATCGATTTACCATTTAAAAAGCTTTGGACCTTGGGCACGGAAGCGCACCAATCCCTTCCTTATATTTGCAAAGGGACATATAAGCTGTGTACTTTTCTTATTCTCTTCTGCGGCTGATATTTTCTTTTTACTGATGAGGTAGGTAAACAGCACAAAAACAACAAGTGGTGCACTTTTCTTCTTTTTCGTTCTTGTGACTCTGAAGACTGATGAGCAGTGCGAAATACAAATACCTGAATTCACCACTCAGAACACACACAACTTTATATTCAGCTAAATACGTGTATCGCAGATGAAACTCGTGTTACAAAAGCAACAGTAGGCAAATGGAATATGGAAGTTGCGGGGCAAGAGTTAGGTTAGGCGTTAGGTTGAAAAAATTGCTATAAATGATGAGAAAACGAGTAAATTAGTTAGAATTCAGTAAATTGCTGAAGAAAATCCAATTACAAAATATGGGAATATGAACTCCCAAATGTGAACATCAGTTTACCCTTCAATACTAGCAAGAAATCTGAAAACATGTTTCATTAAAAGGAGTAGGTGTGGATTTGAGAGTAAATCTTTCGGATTTCTATGAAAAACGCTATTAGAGGAATAAAGAACAAGAGGGAAAACCATTATGTCGTTTTTCAAAAACAAATTCACTCTTTCACTCCTTTTTCGTTTTATTTTGGAATTCGTTTTAAAGCGAAGTGACAGATTTGGAGTGATTGCATTGGTAGTGGTAAACTTGCTAGATTTTTTCTTTTATGTTAAAGCAGAAAACAAGACTAAAAGTCGTTCACTTGAATTTTAAAAATTATTTAATGGTTTTCTAAGTAAAATTTATTAACTATCGCGGCTTGCTTTGACAAGCAGTCAGATGACAGTTTGTTTATGTATTGGTGTTCACTCCCTTGCACCTAAACTGAAACGGGAGTGAAAAAATCACTCCGAAAGTTGTCTCCAAACCGCATTTTGGAAAACGTTTGGGAGTGATTTGGAGACTTTATCTGTCAGATCTGACATAAAAACTCTCCAATTCTCTCCCGATTTGGTTTTTGGAAAACGACATTACTTCTCTTGCCCCCAACTTCCATTTGCCTACATTGTTGCTTTGTAACACGAGATCCATCTGTGATGCACGTATTCAGCTGAATATAAAGTTGTGTCAGTGAAATAACTAACACTACCTTACTTTCGGATGTCAAACTGGTTTTGAAATGTGGTGTTTGTGAAGTCAATTTGAAGACAGATGCCGTGGTGTGTGTGTGGTTTGGCCTCATGTTGTATCTCCTCTGTGACTCAAATCGAGTTCAACGCCCATGTAAACTAATAAAACCACCTAATTGAATCTTACTAGATGCACTCATCATCATTTTTTGCTGAACCCTATCATCGTTTCTAACGGTTGTTTAAGTTAAAAAAAACTCGTGAAAACTCGACGTTCGCCGCTCGGTATAATTTTATTTTATTTTTGATCGTCTCCTTGTCCGTTCATCTCACTCTGCTTTTTTCTAAATCTAATTAAATTTAAATGCAATGTTTACATATAATAGTTTTGCTATATCAATAGTTATGTAGTCAGTGTGCTTTTTCGGGTAGATGTTTAATCTAATAATTTTGTTAGTCTTGTTCTTCGTTTCCTAGTCCACCATTATAGTTCAGTTGGAGAAAAAATATATTTTGTTGAAGAGAATTTCTTGCTATTCAACAAGTAATGCTCTCGTTCCAAAATATTTAGTTTATTAAACGTGTTTCTATGAAAATCCTTCCCAAAAAAGAAAACCCGCTGTTTCTACTTACGCATATGTATAAATCCTGTGAGGTCCGCATTTCCCTATGTTTTTCTTTTTTTAATTTCTGCAGCTTGCCATGTCATTTAGTTCCGTTTGTTGGAAATAATGAAATATGTTTTTTATTCAGTTAAAGTTTCGCGTCGCTGTGTTTAAAGAAAATTTTAAATATGTTAGTCTATCTGGTTATGTATCCCGTGTGCTGTGTGTTGTTTCTTGCGTCGCGTTCGGTTTCGGTATCGGCTCCTATCGTTGAGTGTAAAAATCTCCCAGTTTGGGTTTCAGCAAGATAAATGAAAAGTTTAAAGTTTTAAACGCTGTGCCCGCTTAGGTATCCCATGTGCTTTGTTTTTTGTTTCCGTCGTCGCGTTCGGTTTCGGTATCGGCTGTACTGCGTTCCTAAATGGCTTCGATGTTACGCGATGTAACATCCGGTAACATTATGTCGTTCCTAAATGCAAAAAAGTTACGCGATGTAACATCGATGTCGTTCCTAAATGCAATGTTGAGGTGTCAGAATGTTACGTTTCGTAACTTTTTCCAACTCATCTCTGGGACTTGAGTTTCGATGTTGATCTGTCAAACCCCTCTAAAATTGTTGTTGCTCAGATTTGTGTTGGTTTTTTTTTCATTAATCTTTAAAAATTCTGTGAGCAGTTATTGATTTTCAATCTTGTTCATTTCAGAATTCATTTTTCTTCATCAAAAACGAGTTTTCTTTAGCTGGGTTTATATTTTAAGAAATATTTTATTCTTATTTTTGACAGACCAGCAAAGTGTAACATCGAGTCGTTCCTAAATGCAGTCATGATTTTGTAACAAAGTCAAACATACACAACAACAACGATGATTTTGACACTACAGCATCGCGTAACATCGAAGTCATTTAGGAACGCAGTACTGCTATCGTTACGTGTGAGAATCTTCCCCATATGGGCTTCAGCAAGATAAAGCAAAAGTGTCAAGTGTTAAAAGAAGAAAAGCCTGTGCCCCTGCAGTCAGAAAAAAGTTCTTATTAATAGTTTAAGTGTTTCCAATGTAAGGTGTGCCCATGTGTAAGTGCTCGACTTCCGTTTCATTTCAAATCAATTCTTGCTCATCAATTTCATTAAAATCAAGACAAGAAAGTCGAATATCAACGATCTACGTTTTCATCCATAAGCCGTCATGTTATAGACAACTCAACAGTTGATCCATCATTTGGGGGTAAGTGAACTGACATTAATGTTTTTATTACCTTAGAAATCTTACTAGGTATTGAATTACAAACAGCTTATTATGTAGGCAATGCAGAAAATACTTCTCTAAAACGATCTAGAACAGATTAATAAGCACAGCAAAATTGCTTTTTTCCTGCTCTAGGTCAATATTCATTAAACTCAACTATGAAGAGAGAGGAGGTGTAGAATTTAGAATATGCTGCTAAAAGCTGATCTAGAGTGAGCCATTTGAACACAAAAGATGTGTTCAATGGCTTTTTTTTTAGATTAGAACAGCACAGCACAGCAAAGAAGCAGTGAAAAACGTCAGGCAAGTTAGAACAAGCAAACTTGTCAAAATAAGCAACAAAAAAAACAAAAAAAACAACCACCAATTTTTCTTTTTCTGATATCAACTTAATTTAGCGTATTTTCGTCACGAATAAGTAATTTTATTTTCAGCACAAGGTTAGGTGTTATTTTCCTGATTTTAAAATTTTTTTTTGAACTTTTCACAACAAATTAAAATTACAATGCGCTTAAAAACTACAAGCAAAAAGTCAACAGCTGCTTTTGACAGTTTTCACCAAACTTGCACTTGCTCAAGAGAAGGTGCAGAAAATGCTGTGCTAAACTGTTCTAGAACAGCTCATTGAACTAAAAAAAGATCAGAAAAGAACAGAAAATTTTTCATTGAACACCAAAAGGGTGATCTGTTCTGTCTGAAACTGTTCTAGAACAGGTCATTGAACACTCCTAAATTAAACTTCTAAAAGTTAATACAGATCCAGATTCATATAAAAGGATAATAAAACACGTCGATGGTTCATAAATTTGCCTTTTCTGCTTCTCTTTTAGTGTTCTGTTTACCCATTCGGTTTCATACACGCTATTGGGGCTGACATTTTGTTCACTACTTTTTCTCCATGTTACTTTTTCCGGCATTACGAGCATCATGATATCAAATCTCTAAAGAATCACAGCTCTCCCACTTGCTTGCCTGCCATATCTTGATAGTGTAGCGCCAGCACACTAGTGATAATCTCATGAGATACGTCGCTTTCAATATGTACTCGTAAATTCAATATTTAGTCGAATAAAAGTAGATATGTAGGTATGGAATAAAAGTAGTATAATTAAAGTGAAAGGAAAAGTTTTATTTCAAATTAAGGCAAATTACAGTATGTTTACATTTTGGTTTTGTGTTATAAAATTAGTCATACCTATGGTTCCTGCTTCTGCTCATTGTCCGTGGTTTCTTCGAGCCGAACTTTTTTTTTGTTTAAGCCGGCTTGTCAAAAGTTGCTGTATTTGCTTTTGGCGCTGTTGAGCTGCTGCAACAGCTGTCGGTGATGGATTTGAAGAGACGTTTGGTACTGCTGGGGTTGATTTCAAGAGATCAGTAGTGCCAGCTGCATTTAATTGCTGAGCCAAGAGATCACTGGCAATAATTGATCCACCAAAACCACCAAGAATATTCGGCATTATGGCAATCATTTGCTGTTGATGTTGTTGCTGAGAGCTGTTGTTCTGATTGAAACCAGCATCTTGAATGAATTCGCGATGTGGTGATGTAGTGGCGTTACAATTTTTATCAACCTGTCAAACCTGTGGAAAAACAACACAGTTTTAATTTACCGATTTAATATCCCGGTGCAAAAACCCAAGCGAGTGAATGGACTCACTTTAAGGTGAAAATACTAACAATACTTTATATATACTTTTAAGTGGTGTTTATGAAGTCAGTTTGACAGATGCCGTGGTGTTTGTGTGGTTTGGCCTCTTGTGGTATATCCTCTGTGGTTTCAGTTCTTTGATTTTATATAAGAAGATTCATTTCGAAATCGTAGGACGGCATAAACATCCACTTATCGTTTCATCTTGAATAACCATAAACAAGACGATCCTTAACACCGTATTCATTTGAATAGTACTGTCCGTCAACCAAAATATTACGATTTCGATTTTGTCCACTTAAAGGATTGTAATTGGCGTTTTGTTGAGTGCCATATCGGTTTTTGGTCTGTGTTACTAAAAATCTATTATCGTGTAAGCCTTCATTCTCGATTGGGTGGTCTACGTACGAAAACGAATCTTCAACTGCTATAAATTGAGAATTGTCATCATTCGTCCAGCTATTTGGTCCTAATTGTTGTAATTTTGGTTTTGCATAATTAGCTGTTTTAAAATAAACGAATGTTTTTCCGTGGAATCAATACTAACCAGCTCTGTTGTACCTATGCTTTGCAAATCTTTTTCGCGTCTTCCCAGTTTCTTTTTGGTGATTTGATAAAGCGGTAGCATGTTTGACAATGAGAAATCCAATGCTCTGGGCAGAAACCACTTTCGTCCATAGATGGATCTATGGAATTACTGGCATAATTTGGCCTCGAAAACGAATCGAAAGTAGATTCCTCCAGATAATTAAGATTTTGGTTAGAGCTTTTTATCATGTTTGGATTGCCCACTGTTTGTTTTTGCATTTCATTCTGCGACTGCAACAATGGACTCCCAAACTGCGGTTGCTCTACCAAGGGCTTCCCATTCGCATACTGAGTGTTGTATCGCATTTGGTTTTCATTTTGTTGATTTGTATTTTGATAAAGCTGTCCATATATAAGGAGTGCGAAAAGGATTAGAAGAAGCAAAAATTTCATCGTAGATTAAGCTTCCTATTATCTGAGTTGAGTTTACTAAATGTTGTACCTATGTTCAATTACAAAAAAGTCACATTTTTTATTTTAGCCAAACTGCAATTAAAAGAAAATGTATTTTAAAAACAAACTTAACAAGAATTGATAAGGAAAGAAAAACTTTTAAAATATAAAATTTATGGGAATTTCGATTTGACGTCAATAAGGTGTCGCATCTTTGAATATCCGCTCTTGTTCCTAAATTGATTTTCGATGCGATGAAGTATAGTAATATCTGTGTAATAATTATAGAGAATAGGTTACGGGTTCTTTTAGTGTTACTTTTCCACAAAAAATTACTGGTAGTTAACCTGGTATCCTATAGTTCCTCTTCGGCGTTTCAAAGTTAATAAATAGCATGTCTGTCAAGTTAGCACTACCACTTCAAAACTTTCATAGTTTATTAATTGGATTAACTCTCGTAAATTTGTCGTGAAAACAAAAAATTTGTCGCTCTTCGTTTAAAAAAAAAAAACCGTGTGTAGTGCTAACTTGACACAAAGTTAGCACTACCACCCCCCTAAAATGGTCAAATCAACTCGAAATCAAAAACTGAGTACGCCATTAATTGTCGTAAATTTGTCGTTCACAAGATATCCAAAAAGATATTTTGTCGCGACCCCCCTTTCGCTCCCCATATGAATGATTTTCAAGTATTGAAGTATTGAACTTTGGTGTTTTTCGTTGCTTGAAAATCATTCATATGGGGGGCACTTGGAAAGGGGGGTCGTGACAAAATATCTTTTTGGATATCTTGTGAACGACAAATTTACGACAATTAATGACGTACTCAGTTTTTGATTTCGAGTTGATTTGACCATTTTAGGGGGGTGGTAGCAAATTTCTTTGAAGAGATTTTCACGGTATGAATAGGTATACAATGTTTCTCTGAAGGAAACCAAGCAAACGAAATCGATTTAATTAAAAGACAATTTGGTATCAAACATTCCGTGACAAAGAAGATATTTTTCTATGTCACGGTGGATTTGCATTGATCAATCAGAAACAAGTTGTTCATAAAAGGCTCTCAATGTTTTACATTCAGAGACAAGGCAGGCAAACAAAAACATTGTTGTATTCATATACCGACAGTGACAAGTCTAAATTATTGAAAATGGAAATCATTTACTCAGAAAATAATATTTTTATCATAACTTCTCTGTTCCAAAGCAATAAAAATTGATACAAAATACCTATCTAAACCGAGATCAAATACTTTTTACTCGCACCAAAGACTGCTATTATACGGTGAAATTTGTTGCACGAAACTACTTCGAATTCTTCTTTGGTTTGTCATCCCGTGTCGTAAGTGTTATTACACGATGAAATCCAGTTTCATGAAACTAGTTTCACATTTCTCTTTATTTTTCATTCGGTGTTTTTATTTTTGGGGGAAAATAGTTATCTAGTAGTGCCTGGTTGCTTCAAAACCTCTTTTATTGGCAATTGAAAAACAAAAAAGTCATTATTATTAGTATTATTTCTTATTTTTGAACCAAATGAAACAGAATAAACAGAAACACGAACAAAGACAAAGGGGGCGTTCGAGAATCGTATCCGGATAGCTTGTTGTTGTTGTTATTTATTGTTTTTTTTTATATTTATTGTTGTTATTTTTGGTATACCTTTCTATTCAAGTGATCAGCTGATAGACAATTTATTTTTATTTCTTTTCATGTTGATTTTTTGTTTTGGTGTGCATTTATTTCAGCATAAGAGTCTTTCAAAACGCATGGGAAATCGAAAAAATTAGTTATAATCGTCTAGCAATGATATTTTGAATGTTTTTCTATTTTCAAAAGTCGAATTTTAATATTTCACAGCTGTTGTCTGCAGCCATCTGGAAAAAGATATCTGGATCGTTCAAAAAGGTATCCAAGATACGGCTATCCGAGATAGGCTATCCGATAGATTCTCGAACGCGCCCAAAGAGAAACGTCAAAGCTGTTTCACAAAACCATAACCCATGCGACACACGGTAGCACATTGTCCATCTCTGTTTTTCGAACTTTCGTTCTCTTTTGCACTTATGGTGTTCGAACAGTTTCGTGCAACAAATTTCACCGTATAATAGACTACTATTATACGGTGCAATTTGTTGCACGAAACTGTTCGAACACCATAAGTGCAAAAGAGAACGAAAGTTCGAAAAACAGAGATGGACAATGTGCTACCGTGTGTCGCATGGGTTATGGTTTCGTGAAACAGCTTTGACGTTTCTCTTTGGGTGAGTTCGAGAACCTATCGGATAGCCTATCTCGGAAAGCCGTATCTTGGATACCTTTTTGAACGATCCAGATATCTTTTTCCAGATTGCTGCAGACAACAGCTGTGAAATATTAAAATTCGACTTTTGAAAATAGAAAAATATTTAAAATATCATTGCTAGACGATTATAACTTATTTTTTTCAATTTCCCATCCGTTTTAAAAGACTCTTATGCTGAAATAAATGCACACCAAAACAAAAAATCAACATGAAAAGAAATAAAAATAAATTTTCTATCAGCTGATCACTTGATTAGAAAGGTATACCAAAAATACTCGGATATCTTTAGATAGCTTTTTAGTTGAAATGGGTGTGTGACTCTGTTAAAAGTTTAACACGTAAACAACAACAACAAGCTATCCGGATACGATTCTCGAACGCCCCCTTTGTCTTTGTTCGTGTTTCTGTTTCATTTGGTTCAATAATAAGTAATAATACTAATAATAATGACTTTTTTGTTTTTCAATTGCCAATAAAAGAGGTTTTGAAGCAACCAGGCACTACTAGATAACTATTTTTCCCCAAAAATAAAAACACCGAATGAAAAATAAAGAGAAATGTGAAACTAGTTTCATGAAACTGGATTTCATCATGTAATAACACTTGCGACACGGGATGACAGAACAAAGAAGAATTCGAAGTAGTTTCGTGCAACAAATTTCACCGTATAATAGCAGTCATAGCAGTCAAAGGTGTGGCCAAATAAAGCGACGAAATAAATCTGTAATTATATTAAATTTTACCTCTTTAAAGTGGCAATGTTTTTCAGTTCACTTTTGATTGATGTCGATTTCCAGTGGTACACAAAAGAACTTTTAAAAGTGCTTTTTTGCTCGAAATATGTTCCATGTAGGCACTAGATCACTTTTTTTTTGCACCGAAAAAGCACTTTTATGAATCTCGAAGGCAAGTTTTACACGCATTTCACGTACACCAACACAAAACATTTGACGTTAAGCGGCCCATACACACCACACAAGTGTGCACACTTGTGTCGGTGTGGATAAATGTGGTACGTGTGTTGGGTGGTTTGCACACCAATTTTCGGTGTGCCAAAAATGAAATAGTTTTCATTTTTGGTGTCGGTGTGGGTTTTGGTGCTGAAGTGTGTGTCATTTGGTGTGGCGTGTGTGGTGAAATGCCACACCGATCTTATAAGCACGGTGTGCACACTTGTATGGTGTGTATGGGCCGCTTTAGTACTATCGATAAGATATTCAATGGGCGCGTTCGAGAACCTATCGGATAGGCTATCTCAGATACGCGTATCTTAGATACATTTTTGAACGATTCACATATCTTTTTCCGGATAGCTGCAAACAACAGCTGTGAAATATTAAAATTCGACTTTTGAAAACAGAAAAACATTCAAAATATCATTGCCAGACGATTTTAACTTATTTTTTTCGATTTCCCATGCGTTTTAAAAGACTCTTATGCTGAAATAAATGCACACCAAAACAAAAAATCAACATGAAAATAAATAAAAATAAATTTTCTATATGTTTGTATCAGCTGTTCGCTAAGGTATCTGTACCATTCAAATGTATTTAATTTGCTTTTGAAAAATTTCAGAAAACGCCATTTTTGTATGGAAAAAAAATGTCACTTGTTGTGCCCCTGCTTAGTTCCAATTTTGGCCGCGCGCCACCTACGCGTCGTGATGGCCAGAACCTATTATCTCTGAGTTTGTATACATAGAGGAACCATGGTAGCTTGTGTTAAGACGTCGATAGATGTCACCAAGTAAATAAATCAACATTTGAAATTTCAAAGCAACAGTTTTCTTGTGCATTTCTCCATACCCATGACGTTTTTCTGCTGCCTTTTTTTAAGTCAAATTTCTGTGGAGAGCATTCCACCGAAAATTTCAAATGTCGATTATATTTATTTGGTGACATCTACCGACGTCTTAACGCAAGCTAGCATGGTTCCTCTATGGCACAAAGAACTTTTCAGCCTTTGCATTGAAGGTGTAGGATCCTACCAAGGAGTCCCATTTATCATTCGGAGATTACGAACCGGATTAAAAATGTTCTAATTCGCACAAATCAGAAAAAAATTCTTCTTTTTCAGTCTAGGGATCTACAATTTTATGCCGATTCCGAACGGTTAAGATAGAAAGCGGTTTTCATGGCAGTAAAATTACTCTTGGAGAGCTTGCCAATTTCTCGCGCACATCGATATCTGTAAACATGAAAAAAAATACATTTATTTTTATAAAAAAAAATGTCAACAAATAGAAGTAAAGTACTAGAGCAGTTGATTTATGTGCTATTATTGGTCTCAAAACGCTTTGCTATGAGGAAAACATTCAGAGAACGACATTCCAATATCGCTAATCGCTGAAAAACCGCAATCAACCGTTATTTACGTTGACGTCTAGTCGTTTTTGACATCGTCGAATCGTCACCTGTCTCTCTTTTATCGCTTTTTTCACAAACAGTGCTTTAGTGAAATAGCCAGTTGCATACCTCCCCTGAAACAATTTAGCGGCAACACCCGCCTCGATAGGAATGTTAATCAGTTTTACCTTGAGCCCAACTTCGGACGTACAGTCAAGTATAGAAATTCATATTTTAGTCGCACCACCCGAATGTGGAATGCTCTGCCTGACCCTGTTTTTCCCCTGCATTACGATTCACAAAAATTCAAAAGTAACGTGCTACGTGCATCGGTGTCTCCTTTCAAATCCTCTCCTATTTATCTAAATGCTCGCACTATGTTCTATAACATTATAAGGGAAGTCAAGTCATCACCCCTTGATGTGCGCGTTAATTACAAAAAAAATCATTTCTAGCGAGAAATAGTTTGCCCAGCGAGTCTTATGAATGAGAAGTGGTCATCGACAAAAAAGCCTGTAATTTCTTCATGATGGTAGCCACTCAATCCTCAACGGAATATTCTACAAGTCTAAGGGAGCTCGTGTTGCTCATCGTTGACCATCGCCGCGCCATTGGGCAACAATCCGAGGAGAATGTTCTCCACATGACGTCTTCAACGTGTCGAACAACTTTTTTGTTTGGCGTATGATGCATTGGCTTCGATGCAACCAGTTAACACCTTTATTTCTCTCTGTTAGATTTGAAGGTAAAGAGAAACAATTATCAAAGCGATTTCTGTTTATTTTTTCTTTATTATTCTGTTGTTTTTTTTTGTTTAACAATATAATCTTTTGCTGTCCGTTTATCAATTTTTGCTTTGTATTTATGATTTTATTTATTTTTTTAATACTGTATATATATTTATATATAATATTTAAAAGGTAAATTTATATATAAATATATATAGACATATATAAATTACTTGTAGTTAATGTCAGTATTATACATAATGAATTTCTACTCCTTAAATAGTTTTTTTTAAATATAATTTTAAGTCATTTCACATGCTTCGCGAGGTTGGGCAATACATTTCATGGTGTATTTTTTTTCATATATATGTTTATATATATTTATAAGTATACTTGAATAAATAATAAACAATTAGTTTAAAATGGTGCGAGGAGTTTTGAAGTTTTGTGATTCTAGTTAGCAGCAAATGAAAAGTATTCCATATGACTGGAAGACCTTTTGAAATAACGTGTTTCTTTAAAACCAAACATAATTTTGAATAGAAAAGAGGAACTTTGATTTTTTGTTGGTGTGACAAAAAGACTGCTTCAAAAATAAATGACAGTGTAAATTTATTTTTGTTTTGTTAAACATATAAAATATATGTATATATATATATACATATTTCTATATATATATATATATTTATACACATATATATTTACATGTATGTATGTAATAAAAACACTAATTAATCATATGCACATACTTTTTATTTTATATATTTTCAAATATAGGAACTTCTTACGTTTTTCTTTTATCATTTTTTTTATATTAAGCTTACTTTTAAGTGTTTATAATTGAATATGAGATTTTATGTCGCATTAAGTTGAAATTATTAGGGAAAGTATATGAAAAGAGAAATCAACCAAAGAATATTGCTTTATATTTGAACAAACAAAGTAACTGTTTCTTATTATACCTATTTTTCTTTATTATTTCTTCGTTTGTGTTTAAATGGTTTACGTATACTGTGATATGTTGTTTTATCGCTTTTAGTAGATTTTATTTTTTGCTAAAAAAGTTTAAAAAAGGGGTTTAAAATAAAATATTCGTTTAAAGAAAGTACAAAATAAGCATTAAAAAAAATTGGAGGGGACAAAAACTCATCTCTCACATTTTTGCACTTAATGTGTCGGTTTTTTTTTTTATATTCTAAAAACTATATCTATTTGTATACTTATACAATATATACTTTCACTTTTATTTAAAATTTTTATTTAGTACATTGTTAAAACTTAAAAATGATTTAGATTTACGTTTTTTATCATGTGGTTAGCTTAATTCACATATTTTGCGAGGATTCGAACATGTTTTCCATTTTTTAAATTGTTTTCTAAGTAAATAAGTTTATTTTTAATATTAACTCCGCTTCCACGGTTATTCGTTTGTTTTCATTCTTAAACAAATATTATTTTGTTAATGAAATTCTTAGGAACTCTTATGTAGTGTTTTTTAACTAAATCACTTTATTTTGAAAAAAAAAACAGAAAATATGATTCAATGGATAAATAAAAAATAATAAACAAAAAAAAAAATTATCATATGTGTAACTAATAATATATAACATTTTCTTAACGTGCAAAAAAAACTCTCTTGTCTTTTTTTTGTCTATCTCTCCTTTATATCATAAAGATATTTAATTTTTTTGGATTTCATAATATTTATTTATTTATATATTTTTTGAAATATATCTGAATATTCTGATACAAATTAGGAACTATGTTTTTCAGTAGTTTTTCATTACTTGTTTTTTGTTAATTTGGGGTTTTCTCAAAAGGAAACAATCATGTTAAAAGATATCAAAATAAAATTTTAACTCCGAAATGTATTCATGTTTCATGTTAATATTCATTTTAGTATTCGCTATTAAGTTTTATAGATTATAATACTGTTCAAACAGATTCACGAATGAAATAAAATATCCTCAAAGAAAGAAACTGCAGCCATCTCGATATACTTAAGTAAATTTACAAAATCAAGCAGTCAAGTATTTCGTTGTTAATTTGATTTGAGTTTCAACAATGCCAACAATACGTTGCTGTCGCATTTTATATTCTGTTTTGCTTTTGAGAGTAAGGTTTTGCTTGCAGTATTAAAAAGTATACGTTCATTTATTGCACTGATCTGTTTACTTAAAAAAATACATAAACTATATTTCAGCCATAAAACCGTACAAAAATCCAACTGACAATGACGTCAACATTAGATAATAATGAAATATTTATCGCCAAATGATTGTTCATTCCGCCAACACAAAATCTTGTTGAAGGCTTCTTTTTACAAATATAATAATAGCACAATAGTATTTTTGCTTACCATTTAAAAACAACTAATAAAAAAATAGCTTTTTGCAGCTGAACAAATAAATATTTCAAACTTCACGAGTTTTTTTCAAATTACAACTAAACAAAATCAATAGTAAAATATTAGTTTCTCCATTAAAATTTATTAAATTACTCTCAGCTGTGTATTTACATACACAGAAGTGTGCAGTGAACTGTGTGAGGTGAAGACTGAATAAATTACAAAAAATCGTGAGTTCAAAGAAAATATACTAATTATATACTCGGGTAATATATTGATAAGATATGGATAGAAATATATACGCATATCCACACAAATGTATATATACATTAACATATGCATTTATACAAATATAATTATATACTATAATTACATACATATAATAATATTATATAATTACATGTTACAATTATATATATATATAGGTATATATATATTATTTAATATATATATGTACACATACATAAAAATATATATAAACATATATATATGTATATATATACACATATATATATATAAATGTCTGCATATATGTAGATGAATATTGTATATTTTTAAGTATATTTTATTTAATTTCACTTTTCTTTATTGAAATCTAATTTTAATGTATTTGAAATATTTTTGTTTTTGTTACATATATTTCTCTTTTTACGTCTATTTAATAGTAATACTAAGTTTAATTAATTTTATATATTTAATATATAGGAACCTTTTAATTGTCACTTACAAATTTAAGAGCATTTACGTTAAATATTTACTTTAAATTTTATTTCACTTACTTTATCGAGCATATTTAGTTCATGAGAAATGTATTTATTTTTATATATATGTATAAATATATATATATATATTATGCATATATTATATATGTATACATACATATATATATATATATATGTATACACATATATATATGTTTATATATATATATATAAACATATATATATATAATATACTATATATTATATATATTGTATTTATAACGTTAACACATACATACTGAAAATTTTACATTCATTAATATGTGTTGACCTTCATTTTGTTTTAAATTTACCTTTGTATTTAGATGTTGTATGACGTAATGTAATGTGTAGCAGTATAGAATTTTTCGAGGCTCATCTTTAGTATTTCAATTGTTAAGCTTGTCATCGCGTCGATTTGGTTTGGTTTAAGATTCTCAGAGATATGATTCTTTTGAGTCTTAGCATCCGTGCTATTGTTAAGAATAGATTATTCAGTCGATTTATTTGAGTGAAATAAAAAATTAGTAGAAGCTAAGATAATTTATCTTAATTTTTCATTTAGCATGCACGTATAGATAAATATCGTTTATCGCTTTTTAAAATAAAACTAAATTCAATTAAAAATTGGCACCCATGAAAATATGTTTTTATCTAATAAAAATGTCTGTTTTTTTCTTTTCTTTAAAAAAATTCTTATACGTGTTTTGATTTTTACGATAAATTTTCGCTTATACTAGGAACTTTTTCTTAAACTTCTAATTGTATTTTTTTTTAATAAAGTTAGTATCTTTATTTAGGAACAGTTCATGTAATTAGTTAATTTTTGTGTGGCGTCTATACTAATAATACAATCAATATGTGATTCATTTTTGTATGGTTATAATCCCCATTTTTTATTATTATTATTATTTTTTTTTTTTTTCAAAATAGGAACTTTGTTTTTTTTTAACTTTAAGATGGTTACATTCGATTAAAGTATTAGAAAATGGAAATAACAGTTTTTAATTTTTTTTATTTCTCATATTGCCGAAGGGGGAAAGGCTCCATTCTATGTTTGTTTCTAAAAATAAGAAAAATAATTACTTAATTAAAATCTTTTGAATAGATGCAAACTCTTCGCCATACAACAACAACTACGGCTTGGCAAAAATAGGGTTTACAAATTGTATTGATAGGTCAGGATTAGAGCCCAAAGATTAACACTCAAACAAAAAAGTTGGACTTGATTTGATCTTTTGCATTTCTACATTTAAGTTCTTGGTAACTCTGCACATTATTTTTAAAGAACGATAGCTTCAAAAACAAGAATTTCCGAAAACGAATATTTTGCATTCTTTATCTCTAAAGCGGATTCGAAACTACTACACTCGCAATAACAAATCCGAAAATGGATTTTTCGCACCTTGCAAAGCGTTTGCGAATGTCAAAACCATTCGAAAATTAAAATTCAGCTTTATCACAGATTCAATCGTAGAAAACTTCCACACGGAAAGTTACAAACTACGAAAATCTGTGTTCACGAAATTCGAATGGAATCACCATGCTGGTTTTCGAAATCAGCTGTTTTACGCCAAATGTACAAGGTCATTCACATTTTTCTGTAAACACAACTTCTTTCGTAAATTAAGACGACGAATTTACATTCCACTTGGATTTGGTCATACCAAATCTACGAATTTCGAAATTCGTTCCACTCCGAATGGAATCTGTGATAGCTGATAGGGCTGATTGTCTTTCGAAAATAAAGTAGATAACGAATTTCAATTCACTCACTGTAAAAGCAATGATTGTTGGCTGTGTTGAGTGGGCACACAAAGCGACTTTTGAAAAACAACAACTGGCCCTGAATGAATTTCAAACTATATGTTTTTTGAACCTTGGCCTTGCCCCAAACCGCCCTAAAGTAGTTCTAGGTTTTAGTTGAGGCAAGTATAGAAAGGTAATCAACAGTAATGTCAAATGACATGCGTTGTGCTTCAAGTGACACATATAGTGGTGGTGGTTGACCGTTTTTCCAAAACCAAAATATCCAAGTTTAAGTCTTCTCATCCATTTTTCTCATTTTTCTGATATTATAATCGTAGCGTAAATTTGCTCTTATCGCTTGTTCAATGAATGAATCTGATAATTGGGTTTTCGCTGCTAGTTTTTTTAACCAGTAGATTCTGAGGTAAAAATTCCTCTGAAGTTGTTGGCTTTGGTTTATTCAGAACGGAAATATCTATTACTCTTGTCTGAGCTCAGAAGTTCAAATTTTTTCAAGTTCTTTTTCAAATGTTCTAAGAATTCCACAAAATAAGCGCATAGCAAGTACCAAGTACTCTTTTCGAATGAGTGTTGGTGATGATTTTATTTTTAAGACTTTCACTTACCTTATTTAGTTGCGATATCATAAATGTAAACTTCCCCTTTCGTTCATGTTTTACTTCCCACCAATAACTGGAATAGAAAAAAAAATTATTTTCCCTGAGACAACTTTTGAAATATTGGAACACAAAATCCAATAACAAATACGACGAAACTAAACAAAAACCAACGACAACAGAATAAAACAATAACTGCGAGAACGAAACAATTATGAACACATGAACAAAATAATATAACACAAAAAAAGCAGACACACACTTAAATTTTATTTGAACCGCATGTCTATGTTTTATTTTTTTTTTCTTTAGAAAAAATTATATAAATTAAAAACTAAAAATAATAGAAATATGTTTTTTTTAAATCAATTGGATACTAAAATAATATTTTTGCTGAGCTTCAACTAAATAACATATCATATCAGCTTTTTTATTTATAATTAAAAATTGTATACATTTGTGCGTTTGTGACCTCGGCTTAGACATGTGCGAAATGTGCACATTTCATAACAAGTTTTATTAAATTTTTCTGTAACCGCTGTTAAATTTAATAGCAAGAAAATGACTTTACAGCAACCGAGGACACAAAATGTGTAAATAAATGGTTCACATTTGAGGATAAGAAACTTATGAAACACAATTTCCAAAATTTCATTTGTATTTTTAAACTTATATTAAAGGAAGCATTTTGAGAAAACTATTTAATACATTTTTTTAAAATCTTTTATTTCAATAGCAACTTTATTTAATTTTTTTAGATGCGAGGTTTTTATTAAAATATATTTATTTCAAGCCTTTTAAACATTAAAAGATTTTTTTTTATCTTATCTTAAGACTACAAAAGTAAATATAAATGCAAGGAAATAATTTGTTTATTGAACTTGATTAGTCTTTTTTTTCTTCTTGAAATGTTATTTGCAGTACTTTTTAATGGAAAGTACTAAATTATTTTATAATATAGCACAACCTTTAGCAATAATTTTTCTGTTTAATTCATGAATGCCCAGTAATTCGTTTTTATTTACAATTTAATATATTTTGTACAAAATTTTACTTGTTCTCTGCGCATGAAACAGCTTTTTTGTGTAAAGAAAAATAATATAGAAACAATAATTTCAAGGAACGAACAAACAAATAAATATATATATTTACATATATATATATGAAAAATAAAAAAAAATAATAAAATAAAAATAATATAAAACAAAGGTTTTTAGATTTTTTTGTAAGGCTCTATCCCATCTCAGGAATGTTTCACATGACTTTAAAATGGAAATGAGCTCCAAAATAATAAATTCAACAACATTTCACTTTACAATCTACAAAACTAACTCACCACTCATTTGACTGTAGCTAAAAAGCTGTTGCAACATTTCTGAATGATTTGATGCCAAGGAATTATCGGTGTTTATTTTTAACATTAAATTGTTCTCAATTGGTGGTGGTGAAGCAGAAGATATTGCTTCACACTGCGTCTGCTGTTGTTGTGGAAACTGTTGTTTTGCGAGAGCAGTTGCCGCAGCAAAGTGTTGTTGCAACTTATTAAAGTTTCTTAATGCTAATGCTGCTTTATTGGCCTCATTTAAGGCTACGTCTTCATTTTGTTTTTCAGACGCAGTATAATTTTCACCGTTATCTTGAGCGGTGTTTTTATTTAGATCAGTTAAGTTTGAACAACAATTGTTATCAGCATCAATAATATCTTCATCATGGTGACTCGTTTCTACTCGTTCTGTATCAGTATTGTTGTTATGCTGATTATTTTCATACAACTTTGCGTACAAACCGTTAAATTCATTATCCATGCTATTGTCAACATGTTGCTGGTCATCGAGTTTGTTGCTGGACGCTTCGAGAAACACTCTCACTTGAGCTATATGTTGGGCTGAAAAAGTATGCTCTTGAATGTTGACACTCTGCAATTGACAAATGTTACAGTCACGAATTTCTAGTACACTTGATGTAGTCGAATCGACGTTTAGTTTCTCATTTTCGATAGTGTTTTCATCATTTAAAAATCGTTGGTTGCGAGACTTCTTCTCCTTAGCTCTAGCGTTTTGAAACCAAACCTGCGAACGTAATTTTTTTTTTTTTTTAGAAAAAGTAAAAGATATAATTTGAAAGTGCGTTACTTTCAAAAACTCGAAAGTTGAAAGAAAGAAAAGAGCTACTAGCGTAAATGCTGCACAATCCTCTAATAACAAATGAGTTTCTTCAAGTTATGTACTAAAGTCTCGGATGCTCACCTGAATGACACGTTTTTGTAATCCAATTTCACGTCCAATATTTGAACAATCTCTCATCGTAGGCGTCTTTATGTCTCGGAAAAGAGTTTTGAGTATGCGCACTTGAAGGTTGCTCATCTGAGTTCGAAAACGTTTCTTCTGCTGAGCACTATGAGTGCTTGAAGTTTGACTTACTGGTGAATTTGTGTTATCACGCTCCATGCCCAGACAGTCACTGGAATTATTTCCGTTCGTGTTATATTCGTTGTAGCTACAGCCAACACCATTGTCCAACAAATTCACATCGTTTTTTCGTCGATAGCTTTGACTTTCGTGCGGTAGCTTGTTGGCCACTAGACTTCCATTAATTAATGACGACGAGGGGGAAAAAAAATCATTGGACTCGTCATGATCATTATTTGAGTCAGAAAAGCTTATTTCGCTTTCGCTTTGTTCATATTTATTAATTTGGTGAACTTGTTGAATGGGTGTTTTGCTTAGATCAAGAGGAGTTCCGCTACCATTTGCAAGGGCAAAAATCGACGCGGCAGTGGCAGTGGCAGGAGAAGACGATACCATGGGCGAAACTAAAGATGATGGAGCTGATGTAACAATTGATGCGACAGATAATGCTGCCTTAGCAGTAGATAATGTTGCGGGAGGCGGTGTTGATGTTGGAGAAGTTTGATCTTTTGTTTGTTCCTTCTGCTGGTCGTGCTCATCACTTTTAATTCCAAAAAGAGTTGAAGCCGACAATGTTGGCAATCCATCGGAGAATTTCAAATCTGGGATTTGGTCAACATTTATGGATTTCTTATCGCCATGTTTGGACTGTAGATGCCACTCTAAAGCTGATTTGATCTTGAATATGGCTGCACAGTGAGGACATTTCTTGTTTATTATTTGAATATTTTGACGAAACTGCCCTTTGCGTTCACGTGCTCGTGAATTTTGATACCAGACCTGAGTTGTAAAGTATAGTTTTCTTTTGTCAGTATACGGTTTTTGGAAGAGCGACGTGTTTGTTTTGTTGAATGATGAGCAATCGCAAACAAATTCAACGGATAAACGAAAAAATATAGAAGAACAAACATAACAAAATAACACAACTCAACAATAGAAAAACACAGGTGAGGGACGCATCAGTCGGGATTTACTAAAAAATAAAATATACAAAAAAGAGAAAAAAAAAACTCAAATACTAGTTCTTTAAAGTAATTAAGGTAGATAAAAAATAAAATAAAAAAAATAAATAAATAACAGAACTCAGACTTACCTGCACAACCCGCTTTTTGAGATTGACCTTCTTGGAAATTTCTTCGAGCATTTTGCGACTCGGATTCGACTCGTTTTGATAGCACTCGTATAAAAAATTAAGCTGCTCTGGCAATATGGTTGTGCGCAGTCTTTTGCTGTTTTGTTTCTCGCTCGTTGTTATTGTTTCCTCAATGTGGTGGCCAGCACTCGAGACAGTTGTTGCTGAGCATTCGTACTGTGGATGGACAATCCCAGTTTCAATTTCTATGTCAATGCTATTGTTGTTAACTGGAGAGTTTTTTGAGACTGCATTTGTTGTTAGATTGTTAACAGATAGTTTTAAAGATTGCACAGCAATATCAGAGGCAACAACAGCAGCCATTGGCGAAGCATCCAAACGGTTAGAGACAAGAGACGAGTTTTCTTGTTGTTTTGGATGATGTGGAACTAATGGGCAATTGCGACTGATAGTACTACCAGAATGTACTGTGTTTGAGGTTGTAGCTGGTAAGGTCATTGTATGAACCCCGCTCCCACCACCAGCTGTCGAGGGAAGTTTGGCTTCCGATGTCAATAATGGTGGCAAAATTTGATTGGTGCTGCAGTTGTTATTGCCGCTTATATCTTTGTTCGCAATACCACCACCACTGCTGATGTTGTTCTGCATCACTGGTGAGCTGATGGGCAATATTGCAGTGGCGATGGGTGTTGTATTCATTGAATTTTCTGTTGGTGATTTTTCCGAAACTTGTTTCGGCTGTTTTGTTGCTACACCATTGTTAAGGGCCACTGCTACTGTGCTTGTTAGATTTAGCAAAGGTGGAAAATCATGTATTCGTTGGGGCGAGGCATCTAACTGAAAAAACTTCTTCGATTCACTAAGTTGATAATACTGTAGAAGAAAATCCATATTTGGTTTGTTAGCATCATCATTTAGCAACATACGACTGGAAACACTGTTATGTTGCTTAGACTCATTTCGCAGATAGTATTGAAATAAAAAATCGTAGTTGCTGCGTTTTTTAAGCTCATTTTGCTGATAAAAATTTGCCAAATACTCTAAATCGACATCTGGTTGCTGTTGGTGTTGTTGTTGAAACTGCTTCTTGAGATCAGCATTGATCTCATTCTGCATAAAATACTGATACAAGAAGTCGTATTGATCATTTTTGAATTTTTTATTGAAAGCTTCGTAGTCGTTTTGTTGCTGCAGTTCATCGGGGGTTGAAGTCTGTGTTTCAGAATATTTGCGCTTCTTCTGTCGACTTAAGTCTATGGAAGTATCTTGTTGTTGGTTGCTATGATTGCCTTGGAGGTTTTGTAAAATTCCGAATGGTGAAGATTCACTGTAACTTTGGTTCATGAAAAGGGTTGGGTTCATTAGATGGATAAGCTGATGTTCCTTAAACAGCTCATAACGGGTGAACGTGAGCTGGCACTTATCACATTCAAATTTTTGCAGCGGTGAAGTGTTATCGACTTGAGTTCCAGTTCCAGAAACAACAGTTTGTTGATGCTTGAAAATATGTTGCGGTGAAGTAAGCATGTTCATTCCCGGGCTCGTTGGCAGGCCTGGCATAACAGACGGAGCTGATGCACTTACAGCACCACCAGCTGCTGCGGCTGCAACTGCAACTGCTGCTGCTGCCACAACTGCCTGCTGTCCGACCAAACTGGATGACAACATGTTTGCATTGTTGACATCGATACTGGAATTAGAGTCTTCACTGCTCAAACTCTGTGCAATCTGAGCTGCAGCTATTTGCGCCTTTGCAGACTTTTTGTTGTTCTCCTCTTTGAAGCAATGATTTTTTTGATGGCGTATAAGTTCATAATACCTTTGGAAAACTAAGTTGCACTTTTTGCATGCGTAATTGATGTTTTGCTTTTTTTCTTCAGACTCATAGAATGTATTGTTGGGTTGGTTTTCATAAATTTTGCGTTGTTTCTGGCGAGCATTCTGTAGGGTATAGAAATAAGAAAAAAAAAAAAATTAAAATAAGAAAACTTAATTCGTTTTTTCTAGCTAACCTACCTGAAACCACACGACAATCACTCTCGGAGATAGCAGAAGTAATTTACTTAAGTATTCCAAATCACTATCTTTGGGATAAGAGTTATTTTCAAAAAATTCTTGCAACACTTTGATTTGGTAGTCCGTGAAGCGCGTACGATTAGCTCTTTTCCCACTCGACGTGGAACTGTTGGATGAGTTGGAGTTTGTTTCAAAATTACCACTCTTTTCAAACATTTTGTTCATCTGAAACTTTTTTGGAGGGCCCATGTTGTTCAAATTGCTTATATTGGCCATGTTATTGAGTGGTAAGTTGTCCATTTGCTGGCCAAGAATATCAGATATATTACTACTGTATGGAGTTGACGTACTGTTGGGGGTTTGGGGACGTGATAGAATCTCAGAGCTTCCACTTTCAGATTTCGTTTCAAAGTTGTTGTAAAACATTGATTGTTGATGGTGTGATTGCATCATTGATTGCTCGCTCTCGTGATCTTTATTTATAATCATTTGCTGATCACAATCAGAGCTACCAACATCATCAGTTGGTTCTGACTTAATATGGATATCGCCCCGATCGCTTGTTACGCTTGAAGGGTGGGACAATGGGCGATTGTCCTGTTGTTGGAGCGATTGTTGGCGGGAGAGATCGTGTTGTTGATGGAAGCTCAGCTGGGGAAAATTCAGATCACTGGATTGTGATGATGGCGGACGCTGTTGTTGTTGTTGTTGGAGTTGTAGTGATTGTGTCTGTTGTTGAATTTGTTGTTGTTCGCGTTGTTGTTGTTGTTCGCGTTGTTGTTGTTGTTCTCTTTGCTGTTGCTGCAAATGAAAGCTACTAATGCTACCACCTGCACCTTCCGATAAAGGGGTCACCTTTGTTTGTCCTGTACGCTCATATTCCTCTAGATTCAGTGTCGTTGATGGAGGATTGTTGAAGTTGTATGGCGAATCTTTATTCCGTTGCCTTTCTTTAAACAGTGTATTTCGGAACCAATGTTTGACCACCTTTGTATTTCATGTTCCAAGAGGAAAAGGATATGAATTTTGTAGGTTTTGCTTTTGGAATGCACTAAAATCTAAATCTTACAATTGGGTACATACCTTCATTGGAAGATTGGCCTTCTTCGACATTTCCATAATACTCTCTTCGCTAGGTGAATTATTTATGTCAAAATGAGCACGAAGGATCTTTAGCTGGTCATCTGTGATTCGGGTTCGTGCACGCTTTTGATTACTTGAATTCTGTTGAAAAATATACAACCAGATCACTTTTATTAGTTATAAAGCTCTTACTCTTTAAAAAAACTGACTCACCTGTGATGCAGTTGGTGTCTGCTGTTGAATAATTTGTGTGGCTGGTGTTGGTGGTAGGTCAGCGGTGGTCGTTGTTGCTTGTCCTGTAACAGAAGGACTTGGACCAGTTGCTCCAGCCCCAAATATCAACGGCGGGGCCAAATTCATAAAGTTTAATGACATTAAATGATGAAACTGCATTAGATTCAACATATCTAATGTATTCATGGGAAGGTTACCCATGTTTGGCAGGTTCTGCTGCATGTTTTGTAGGTTTTGTAGGCTTTGTAAGTTTTGTAGGCTCTGTAAATTTTGTGGTAGCCCCGAAAAGTTTTGTGGAAAGTTTGAAAAATTTTGCTCCATAATTTTTTGGGCTATCATAGTGGGATCTAAATTTAGCTTCTGCACAAGATCTGGGGAGAGAACTTGTTGTTGTTGTTGCTGTTGTTGCTGTTGTTGTTGTTGCTGTTGTTGCTGTTGTTGCTGTTGGTGTTGTTGTTGGTGTTGTTGTTGTTGATGTTGTTGATGTTGTTGATGTTGTTGCTTGAGAAGCGCAGTTGCTACAGCTGAAACAGCTGGTGGATTGGGACTGCTCGACGCGATCGGTTGTGTTAAAGAAGAGCTCTCAATAACAACCGCTGCAGATTCCGTCATTGGCGATGGAGAGTTGTTTTCACTACATGCAGTTGAAGTAGTGGCACCTAAATTAATTATGGATTCATTTAAAGAAATACATTGATTTGTATTGCAATTGCTTAGCAAAAACAACGATGTTGGTGATGTAGGTCGTTGATCCAGATAAATGTTTCTAAAATTTTCAGCTAACTTTTCTAATAACTCTAGCGGTATCTGTTCATTATGTATCTCCTCGCAATGTGTTTTCAGCACGAAAATCGAGGAAAATACTTTACTACAATGACGACAATAATAGTTTTCAATGTCATTAGCTGAACAAATCTTGTTTATCTCATTGAACTGTTTTACAATGTCGAAGCCGTACGTTTCTAGAAGCGACTTATACACTTGCTCGTTAGGAGTAATGGTATTTGCGGTCGTAGACGCTGGAGTCTCTGACGCAATGGGAAACGTCATTGGTTTGAGTTGACTCTGGTCCTGCAAACGACAAGCGCGTGTTTGATGTAGGACACTTCGCATATGAATATCGAGTGTACTTCCCTGTGCGTAAGCCACTTTGCAGATGTCACATTTAAAACGCTTGTTCGGACTCTCATATTCAAATTCAAGACTAGTTTTTCGTTTGGAATAGATTGTTTTATTTGAGGATGCTACACTCCCATCACCACCACAGCAATTGCTTCCACTGCCACTCACCGGCTCAATTATAAGTCTTCTACTTTCGACTGGGCTCTCAACAGAATCGGCCAACATTAAAGGCGATGTGATTGACTTTGCTGCTAAAACAGCATCGCTAGCTTGTTGCTTTTTTGCCTTGTGCAAGTGCGACACGCTATTGAAATGTACCAAAAGGATATTTTTTTGGGTGAAGCTTTCACGGCAAACTTCACACTTAAAAGGTCGATTGGGATCAAGAAACTTTTCGAGCGGGTAAATACTTAATTTTTCATTGCGCCGATGTTGATTCGACTTATAGTGCCTTGCTAAATAGCTTTGATTAGTATAAGCAACCTTGCATTTGTGGCACTTATACTTGCGTTTCACATCCGTGTAATATTCTTCAGACACTTGTTGGGAATTCAAATAATCATCCCATTTAGATTTTTCGGCTGGGGAAATATCTAATACTGGTGGTGGTGGCAGTGGTGGTGGTGGTGGTGGTGGTGGTGGTGGTGGTGGTGGTGGTGGTGGTGGTGGTGGTGGTGGTGGTGTAGAGTGAGCTGACACTGCTGGTGAGTTATTAGCAAGATTGTTTGTTAAAAAAACCGCCTGACTATCACCAACATCATTATTGTTTTGCTGAACATTGTTGCTGAGACTTGCTGTCGTACCTGTCATTCCTGTTGTAGTTACTGATGTGCTTCCCGCATTGGCCGTTGCGTCTTCATCTTCTGTACGAATGATTGTAGGTGTTACCGATAAAAATCCTGTGTTATTAATAATATCTCCGCTACTACTTGGTGATGGAATAGGACTCCCAGTTACTTGCATCTGATTGTGGGCCTGCTCCATGTGTTTTTGCAAAGATTGTGTGCTTCGAAAATTACGATTGCATACCATGCATTTCGTAGCATCACGCATAGTGTGATACAGAGAATGTGTGTTCAGTTTCTCTTGAGTCTTAAACGCCAGTGAACATTGCTTGCAACGATATTTGTATACGTGGCGCTCTGAAATCACTATGTTCATGTGACAATCTTTATAGTGGGTTAACATTATCAACAAGTTATTGAACTGCTGCTGACAATGCTTTGCCAAGCACTGATATTGCTCGTTGACGACTTGGTAGTGCTGCGCATCATTTGCATGCATAAGCAAATGCTGTTGCAACTTGAACGTGATGCCGCATTGTGGACAAGCATAATCTTCGGTAGCATTAACAGGGTTCTGTTGGTTGACATTGGAAGATCCAGACGGCTGATGTTGTTGTTGTGATGTAAGCTGCTGTCCAACTTCTGAATGAGGTGTACTAGAGTTACGTGGCTCTGGAGTGATACTACAACTATTACGTCGGCTACTGTTTAGCCAATGACTATTATCCACCAGTTGTAGTAGTCTTGCCAAACCATCACTGTTAACACTATGAACTCCCATAAGATGCATTTCGAGTGATTTCTTCTCACTGAACGTATCCTGACAAAGCGGACACATCACATTATTGATATCAGGAAAGTTTGTCGCCATTGCTGTACTTCGAATCGGGTCTTCAAAGTTCTCACAATCATCATTTGAATGAACGTCGTCCATAGTGTCCATCTGTTCAGTTTTGACTTCGGACAACAGCTCAGATGATGATAATGCCTCTTCTTGGTGCTCTTTTCCTTCATCTTGAACTTGCACTGGAGAAGTTGATTTGCTTCGAGATTGTGATGCTGCAGCACTGGCAGCTACAGCTGCAGCTGCAACAGCTGCATGGAAAGCATGCAGAGCTGCAGGATTGGTAGGAATTGTAAGATAATCCTGTTCTGACACACTGGGATGCGTATTGGCTATGTGGTTTTCCATTTCAAGCTTGACTTGAGCGAAAAAATCACAATTGTTACATTTGTATATAATTGATGGTAATGAATCTATATCAACATCAATCAGATCTTTGTTGTTGTTTGGATTGATACTGCTGCTTGATGCAACTGGGTTTATTTTAGACGAGGAAGCAATGTTTTGTTGATGATCGGAAGAATCGTTGAAGCTATCGTGACGCATTCCAATAAAATTGGAGCAACTTTTCGATGTCATTTGAAAATTTTTCTCATTTTCTTGCTTTACAGCTGGTTGATTGCAGTCTAGAGATTGATCAGGACTTGAACGTTCTGATTTGACGCAATCTGAAAGGGGGGGGGGAGGGGAATTATAAGCTATTAAAGTCACTTTTCATGATAGATGGTTACATATTGATTATTCTTCAGTTCAATGTTTAACAACTAGGTAAAGTTTGATAGTTCTAACTAATAATGAGAAGATTATATTTTTAGGGATTTCTTAGTTTCTAATTTGATTCATGTGCGCGAAAAAACTTAAATACTTTTTCTAAGGTGCAACTTGGAAAAAATTAGACAGATGAAAACATTTTCCTGATGAGCGTTTATAGCGAACAGGAAAAATACTTTGGTTTCCAGGTTCTCAACTTTTCACAGCCACAAACCAGCAACTGGTAACATGGACTATATTTCATCCCTATTTCCCCACTAAAATGGAAACCCGAGCTACACTGGTCGGGTCAGTTAGTAATTAACTAAATAAATAAATTGGGACTACAAAGCTTGGTGAACATCTGTTCCTAACACATTTCAAGGACCTGCAAATATATGCCGATTCCCAACTATTAAGTGAGAAAGCGCTTTTTATGGCAGTGGAGCTATTCTCAGAAGACCCACCAAATATTCTCGAAGGGCGATACCCGTGAAATAACAGTTTTATGTTCATAGGAACCACCCCGTAACAGGCATATGGACATCAGTTCTAGCTCTTGAGATTATATAACTTCTTATTATATTGCAAAAAATGCAAAAAATTAAAATATTTAACCAAAAATTTAAAACAGTTAAACGAACTCAAAGAAAATAAAAGATTTAATTCCTTTACAGTTTTTACGTTTCGTATTCCTCTCGACTACATGTACATGTACATATATGTGTATTGTGTATATATATGTATGTGCACATCTCGACGCTTTATGAACTCCTCATGAATATGCTGATCAACAAGGCAGTTTTCAGTGTCTGTCTAAAAGGAAGGTTAGGAGTGAATAAAATATTATCTTTTTGATATAAACAACCACAAAAAATGAAGATACAAGAAAATTCAATTACCCTCAGTTCGGATGATTGATGAATTTTCAATTTTCGCAAGCGTTTTGTTTTTGTTGCATTTCCTTTTCCATCGAAGAAATCCTTACCATCGGCAATAACTGAATGCACAACAAAACTAGCGACATTAAAGCTATTGTTTGAAAACAGATGCAAGGGGAAAATAAAAAAAGACAGATGCGATAGGTACACTAAAGAATATGGCAAGAGGATTCTCATTTTAACTATTCTGATGCAAATGTTCGACTATAAGCATTGTTATTCTAAAATGTTTATTTATTTTGAAATCTTGTTACTAAACAAACGTCGAGCTACCCGCCATGGTGTAATGGTTACAATTTGTGTATTGAACAATTAATATATGGATGCGGTTTTAACCAAGTCAAGAGGATCTTTTCCAATTACCAGGCCGTTTTATTTTCCTAGAAATTTGATAGAAGAGTGAAAACGAGTAGCTAGTAATGGTTATTTTACGTCACAGTATCCTAAATGGAGGAGATTCGGATGTTGGGAGACAGCACTCATAGTTATATTAAGGAGGCTTTCTGGTGTAGATATAAAAAAATCTGTTTTTTTATATTTGCACAGTTTAACTACTTAAGAAAATGTCTACAAGACGATTTTTTAAAATTTAAATTATTTTCGGAGATATAGGTTATGGAAATGATTTCTCGAGTTCTGGTGCACCGATTTACCTCAAATTTGTTGAGATTTTTTTTATAGCCTTCTCTTTGGTCGGAACTACGCTCATCCCCAAATTTTTTTGTTCTATTTGTAAGAAAATCGAAAAAGTTCAAAAAAATGATAAAAAAAATTTTTTTTTGCTTATGGAGTATGTTATTAATTTTTTGTTTCTACTTTTCCATAGTTGCGAGTTGCGACTATAGCGACATTATTCTAGATTAATATGCATAATCTCTTTCCTTTTTTTGTTTCTCACCTGAAATTCATGCATCTGGGCCAGAATACCCCCTCAAACCGAGTCCACAATTTCGTTATCTAACTCATTCGTTTAACCAGCAAGAAGGATAACATCGACTATACGCATGATATTTTGGTTATAATAGTGTCTGTATTGACTAAAGGGCTCACAAATGTGAAACGGAAAGTATTTTGTTGTAAATTTTTTATGCTAATTGCAATATATTATGGGGAAAGAGGTTAGTAAGTTAGAATTAATTGATTTGCTCGATAAAGCAATCATCAAAATTTGCAGAAATGCAACACTACGTTTGTAAGCTTGAGTAACCTTTTTTTTATTCAAATTATAACGGTCCACCATCTAAGGTTTTTTTTCAACTAGTGCTTATTTAGTTAATGGTAACACTTAGCTCATGTCTGATTTGACAGATACTTAGTTTTATCCTTCCGCTGAACGAATATGGTTGTTAATACGCTTGAACAACGCTGGGAAATATTGCGACATTACTTTGAAAATCCGATGCCGATTTTGCCAAAAAAAATCATCTTTTTAGATGGAGCTCATTTTAATCTTGGCGGGTATTAAACAAGCAAAATTGTCGCATTTGGGGCACAGAAAACCCGCGTGCATACATTGAAAAGCCGATACACCCAAAACGACTCACTTTTTGGTGCGGATTTCGGTTCAGAGGCATTCTTCGAAAATGAGCAAGGAGTGGCCGTTACAGTCAATGGCGAACGTTACCGGGCCATGTTGAACAAATTTCTGTTCACAAAAATTGAAGAGGAGGATATTGGCAGCATTTGGTTTCAACAGGACGGCGCTACGTGCCATACAGCCGCAGCTACACTCGATGTTTTGCGCCCTGTTTTTGAAAAAAAAAAAGTTATTTGGCGGACCCTTTATTTAAATGTACAAAGACTAATTTTCACGCAATTCTAATGGATTACTTTTATCTCTAGGGCATTTTCTATTGATTTTTGCGTTAAATACTTCCTCATCGTCACTTTTTGAATCAAAAAATATCCTTTTTAAATGGAATTCAACTTATCTCGATCGAACTTTATTTTGAAGATAACGAATTTGACATTGCACTTCGTAGTTTACAATGCCATTTTTAAGTTGATATCAAAATGAAACTCGTTTGCTGTTAGAAATAATTTGTTTCGAGTTTTTCCGACGATCGACAATCCTCGATTGTATCAAGTTACGTGCTGGCATCACTGTACAATGAATTAAATTTATTAAAAAATCTATATCCTTCACTACCGCAAAACTAAATCATTTAGTGCGAATGATTTTTATTGCGTCGCATTGTTTGAATACCTTATTGTAACAAAATGTAAAACCTTCAAAGGAAAACGTTCACTTTTCTTGTGGTTTATGTGATCCAAACCTAAACCTTAAATACCACAACCACATTCATGTTATTTTTTTTTATTTATACATTGCAAACGTTCTAAAAAAAACGACAACTAAAAAGCAGATAAAAACTGTTTTTTTTTTTTTAATTTCCAGTAAAAAACACATGCAACACATTTTAGTTAGAATACAAAAAAAAAAAAAAAAAAATTTAAAAAACAAAGGAAATAAACCAAACACCAATTATACGTAATTTTATGAACCACCTTATGTTGAATTACGTGGTAAAACGTGAAAGGAATACATTTTGTGTATAATGGAAAACAAAGAAGTCCTTGGTGTGCTTGTTGACCACTAACAACAATGCGTGAGTAGTTGGCTTTCCACAGCACTAATAGTTTAGAAGACGAAGGACGAACATCTTTATAATTATGCATTAAATATTTCGAAGAAAACATGCACACATCAATTTTATTGTGTATGTAGAAATATAAATAGTTGAAAAACCACCCTAACACAACATACAATTAACCTGTTGTTACAGGAACATACTCAAATGTACTATACATAGCATATATTGATTATTTTGGTTGCAATAATAAAGTCGGTGGTTGCGTTTGAACCAAAGAAATACGTTGCAATTATAAGTAATTATTCTAATTCCTTTCTACAAAATGACTATATACAGTACGTTAGTACGTGTACAATCAGGGAGGTCACAATTGGCTTTGTCAAATTACCTTAAAGATTTTCTACAAAAAGAAACATCAAATAAGCTAGGCAAATAATAAATAAAGTGAGGGAAGGAAAGGAAACAAAGCACTAAGAACTAGACTATTGAATTAATAACAAAAAAGTTTTACTTTCTCGCTAGGTATCGTTTACATGTCATCTTCAAGTATTTTTCAGCTAAAAAATAAATAAATAAATAGGGTGGCGCAACAGAGCGAGGAGCCCTTGGGCCTAGCGCATTTCTCACAACCATGCCTTGTGAGGAAATGGAGGGGACCTACAATTTTCTGCCGGTTCCGAACGGCTAATCGAGAAAGCGCTTTTCATGGCAATGAATACTAACGGAGGACTTGCCAATTCCTCGCGAAAGGCGATACCCGTGGAAAAAACATTTTTGCCTCTGTTGGGATTCGAACTCGAACCTCTGGATTAATAGGCGGACATGCTATCCATCACACCACGGGTACCACCATTTTTCAGCTAGCAAATCTAATAAATTAAAGATTAGTTAAATTTTGATCATTAAGAGACTTTTTTTAACTCTCAATTTTTTTTTTTATAATTAACGCGCACATTAAAGGGCTATGACTACCCTTATAATGTTATAGAACACATTGCGAGCATTTAGGAAAATAGGAGAGAATTTGAAAGGAGACATCGATGCACGTTGCTTTTGAACCCTTGTAAATCGTGATGCAGGGGATTTCGTAGCGCGAATCTTGTTAACCTTTGGTAAAGCATTCCACATTCGGGTGGTCCGACTAAAATAAGAATCTATATACTTGACTGTACGTCCGAGGTTGGGCTCAAGGTAAAACTGATGAGCATTCCTAGCGAGGCGGGTGTTGCGGCTAAATTAATTCAGGGGAGGAATGCAACAGGGTATTTCACTAGTAAGTAGTAGTAAGTATTCATTTTATTTTTTCTAATTAAGGATACATTGAATCATTTTTATGAATTTGAAAAGCTATATGGCATTGCCGTCAGTTCGGTTGGCAAAATTACTTCCTACATTTTGTTTTTTATAAATAATTTTACAATAATTAAAATATAAAATTGTAATGTCACTAAAAGCGATAAAAGATAGTGAGGCAGGAAACGTTTCGACGATGTTCAAGAGAATCTATCGATTCTACGATTGAACTATCACCTATCAATTTTGACGCTCTATTTTTACCCTATCAAGTAGGCGCAAAAATGTTTGAGGAGCACCTGACCAGATATGGGAGTTAAACTCCAGTTTTGGGCGGATGAAGGCTTTATAAATTGTAGCCAAATGAGAACGGGTTAAGAACTTCCTGCATCGTCTTAAGGCTAGTTTCTCGAGCTCAAATGGAAGTGATTTTTTGAAGGCGTGTAAAAAAAACTATAGCTTTAATTGGTCTGTAATCTTAGGAGTTTATTATACACATATTCATGTAAATTGTCACGAAATTTCGAGTTAAAATATTGAAATCAAAGAGAGATATGGACCAATTCGTGAACTCCTTGAAATTAGAGAACGTTAATTTGCCGTTTTTTTTGAATTTTTCTGGTACCTGTAACAAGAAAATAAAAACATGTCGTTAAAATAGACTCTTTTTCCCATAGAACCATCTATAATTATAGTGAAAAATTGAAAATTGACAAAACGGCAGCAATTTAAAAAAAAGTCCAAATTTCGCCAAAAAAATCATCTTTCGATGGTTGCCAAAATTACAGTTTTCATCCGATCGTAAAAGTTGTAAATGGCTGTATGTAAAAACATATGGAGAGTATGCAGTTAAAATTTCAAGACGATTCGTTAATATTTGCCTGAGTTACAGCAGCGGCAAATTTGAAAAATGCAGTTTTGAGAAAAACGCATTTAAAGTTTTCAGAGCAGTTTTCGATTCAATTAACAGGAAGGAAGTACGAAGGATCTAGATGTCCTTGAGCATTAAAAAATTTAAGTCGCAGGCAATAAAAGGAATTGTAGGACATTAAGGACGAGGCAGCTGTCGGGCGCCCCGCGCGCCGGGTTGGGATGGGTGGAGTTCGAGCGCCCGAGATGCTTCTTTTCTATCATCTGCCATTTCAAAAATATTCAAGATATCATTCCAATATTTTAGGACATCATTTTTAGGATGTTTACCTATCGAAAAATGAAAAAAAATGAAAAGAAACCTAAGCATTTAGCAGCGTTTTTGGCGACTTTAAATATGTGGTCGTTCCAACGAATATCATTGTTTACACACATACCAAGTACTGACAGCTTTTCGGTTTCTTGGATGCAGGTACCATTCATGGATAATGGCAATGGGGGAATGTTAAGCTTCAACGAAGCAATGAAATCTGTACAAACTTTCCACGTTTGTACTGTAGCAGCGGCTTGCCAACGAATTTCTCTCAAAGGCAGATCACTATTACGAATGGGGGAGTTGTGGTCGAGTTTATGAAACTCGTCATGTTGAAATAGAAAAATAGAAGAAGAATAATGACAAAGTCTCGTTTAATGTTTTAAACTAACTAATTCCAGAGTGGACCATGGTCCGCGTGATTCCTTGTATGAAAAAAGGAGAAAGAAAAAAGTATATCGCTCTCGAAAATTTTAAGGAAGGAGGTTCTGTCTCATTCAGTTTATTTTAAAGAATGCAAACATTTTGCGAATCCAGATAAAAACTTGTCTAATAGAAAAATCAAAGACGTTGAAGGTTAGGGTGTCCCTTATTTTAGATGGTTTTGATTCTTTTTCATTTGAAAAGAGTAGTTATTACTAAAAAACTGAGTCTGAGATTATTCTTATTATATAAGTTTATTCTCTGTCCCTTTATTGTTTAAAAAAAAAACTAAGATTTTTGTTGTTTAATTTTTGTCTGATATGGTTTTTTAAAACCATTATGCATTAGTTACACAATACATGCACACTTAGAATTTTTTTTTCAATTATCAGTATTTCTCTTTCTCATTTTTTGAGAACTTAAATGGGGATCCTTTCTCGTGGCCTAGTAAAAAATTGCAAAGTGGCATCACTGAATATCAAATAGGATAGTCCTTTTCTTTTCTTTTGTTCTTGTGACCTGCTGAATTGTCACTTAGCTAATTGCTGTATGCACACTGGGGTCTGGGGATCATTTTTCAGAAATCTGTCAGCAGTGTAATTGCTCCGTAAATGTTTACAAAAATCAGATACTTTTAATCAAATATAATTTCAAGTGTTTTTTTTTACTTTCCTTGCAATATTAATGTTGCGCCACCACACCGTATTCATTTATTTATAGTTCCTTTTGCATTAGTAAAATCAAGTGAAGTGCTCTTGTGGTTTATTGGTTCCCGATGGCGGTGATAGTAATTGCAATAATTTTGAAACTTGTTCAGTCATGTCAAAACACATTTTTACATGTTCTACAGCTTAAATCTGTTGGTGAGTTCTTTTCTTAGATTAATTTTATTTGAAATATTTCATATTTGTGATTGCAAATAATTCTCTTTATATTCTGAGTTATTCAATGTTCTAAGTAATCTGTCCATAACTTCTTTATATTCTCATCAAATGACTTGCTTAAGTTCGAGGTGAACTCGAACTAATATTAGACATTATGTTTGGGTTTTTGGATAAGCCGCGTAATAAATATAAAGTGAGATTAGTTTCGTACTCACCCCGAACGTTTCGCTTCAAATTGCATTGAGCGTGGTCACCGGAAAACTTTATATTTATTACGCGGCTTATCCGAAAACCCAAACATAATGTCTAATGTAAACAACCGCGAAAACCTTAAAAAATATATTGAGCCAATATGTTTCGAAAAAAATTTTGATTTCCGCGAGCCCCCCTCTCCAGTTTATCACTGTTAGTCGGTTGAGGTCTGAGATTGAGGTCATCCACTTGATTGCGCCACCTAAAACTAGGTCTTAACCTTCCGCGATTTCCAGGCAATGTGCTTTCGAAAATCCATCGAGACCCAGCGTTGATTGAGGTCTACATATGACAGTCAACGTAGTCTCGATTTGCGTACCCTTCTAGCTGTGACTATATATGTCGCGTTGGTACAGCTCATACAGCTCGTTGTTGTATCTTCTTCCCCGCACATTGTCTTCGCATATGGGACCAAAGATCTCTAGGACTACGTGTATTTTTCTTTCGAAACGATCAAAGGTTTCCTCATCCGCTTTCGATAAAGTCCACCCTTCATTGGAAAAACCTCTAAAATAAGGGACACCCAATTGAAGGTTTGTTATAAATAAGTTTGATTTGGTAATTAAGATTACAGAAATTGATATTCCTAAATTTTGTTTTTTTTTTTATATTCTAATATTGCCAATCAGTTAGAGCAGAAGTAACTTCATTTACGTTGCTTTAAACTTATACCTGTTCGATTCACCCGGGTTGTGCTAGCGTCACCATACGGTCACACTCAATTGAATTTTGTGCTTTCAAAACCACCATCTACAGCCCTTGAAAATTTCATTTAAAAAATCGAACAAAACAGCACTGCCCGGGTTAATTTTAAAAATAAAAAAACGAAAAAAATAACAAATCGATTTGAGAACAAAATTGAGAAAAAAACTATCCAAGGTAAAATACAGGTCCTGACATGATATCCTCAGGCAAAACTAATGTAAAGTTAGGTATTCAAATGCAACAACCGTTTAATTTATTTCCACCGCAGCGCAAGAGAGCAGAGCTCAAGCTTGCACCTTTTCGTCCACACAATGCCTTACAACCATATTGAACTATATTCAACATTCGAATCTAGAAGACAACAATAACAACAACAACAGGGCCAATACAGCACACAAGCCCATCGAATTTTATTTTAGCGATTTTGCGATATTAATCATATTTTGCGCATTTTCTTGAACAGTTTCAATACTTATTTTTCTTGTTCTCTCCTTTGCAATAATTTAAAGGTCGTGCGTTTCAAGATCGACAAGACACACACAATCAAAGATATGTGATGGTAAACGTGGAATAATGCGGTGCGTTTAATAACAATGCACTTGTAAATGGAGTACTATTTTACTTACAAAATCACAAGAAAAACTAAAGTATTTAAAAGGGGAAAATATCTATTCTTTACCTGTGCGATTTTGGTAGGGTGGGTGGTGGTAATGATACGGCTATATCGCATTGCTTTGCCACGTGCAATCGTGTATAACAGGCAAAAGGGCCGTGAGATGCAATAACCCATAAAAAGCACGTTTAGATTATCATCAAAGATATTGGCATAATGTGTGCGTGCATTGAAGATACAAATACCAACGCGCGTACCACGCAAGAACCATAAGGTGAACCTTAGCGTCTTCACCAAGCACGCACAGCGCACCGCGCCATGGTGTTATCATTGTTGGATGTTGGGTCTTATTTTTGCCCGCTCTTTCTCTCTGTTGCTCTTTCCTTGATATACATACATAATAATTTTTGCATTCTCAAGTAATTTGTAATAATTTCTTCAAACGATGTACCTCTTCATATGCACATGTACAGACAAGAAATGGAATCTTCTACAACATAATCATAACCAAACAAACTTTAGCCAATATTGATCGGGCACATTTTTAATATTGCGGTGACTTATTCCTATGGGGAATTGTTTTTGTTTTTATGCCCATCAGATTCACTCGCGTTATCGTTTATGTAGCAATAAAATAAATTATAACGAAGTTGTTTTAACTAATGCAATTTTGTTTGACCAAATCAAAAATATTTTTTTTTAGAATAAAATCTGGGATCAAAGCTTTATTTAAAACTATTCTTATGATAGAAACAATGTGAGGTTAATCAAAAGAAAAAACAAATTCTTTTATCGCTTTCCAAAGCATTCTATGGAGGTATATACCTACTCGCCTACAATTCCAACGCAGCACCGAATTATGAAGACAATCCTTTCAAATATACAATTATCTGAATTATCTTGGAGATAGCTGATGTGCTATATAATTTGCATCTGCTCACCCTTAGTTTCAATATGCCACAAGAAATAAAATAAAATTAAAAAACAACCTACTGCATTCCGATTGGTAATCATATAAACCATCAAAACCAGAGAATTGAATAGCATGAAAATAATTCACTAGAAGAAGAACGAAGAAGGAAAACACAAAAGAACACGATTATCACCGCAAGGATAATCACCTTAGCAAATTAGTGACGATTTACTCGAATCTATACCAATTTCCCTATGTATTTTTTTTGCATTAGTTACACATCATAACGGCCGCCGCCGCACCTTCACCACAATCAAATCACACTGTAAGAGCTAAGAGGGCGATTGGACTGCTGCCTGATGGAGTAGTTGTGGATCTTTACATCGAGTTTTTTGTGGTACATTTTGCTTTTCTTTATCTCCATCATAACATATGTATATTGTATATATATCGGAAACAATATTAATTTTTGTGAAATGTAACTAAAAAAAATCTGACTCTCTTGATAAAAGCAGCTTACGGATATTTTTACAGCCATAAATAAATCTATGCGCTTCCAAAAGCTTCAGAGTAATATGATAAACCAATTTGAAAAACTTCACAGAATTTTTGTCATTTTGCTCATTATATGCTTTAATTTGAGAGCACATTGATTTGGCTCTTTGTTTGATTGAGACTACTTTTTGCAATCAAATCTAAAATATACCCTTTTTATTTACAAAGTTCTGTGAATAAATAGATTGGCGCCATGGAGGGGGAGCTCCAAGGGCTACCGCATTTCTCACAATCATGCCACATTTTGAGGGAATGGAGGGGACCTTAAATTGTTTGCCGACTCTAAACGGCTAATCGAGAAAGCGCTTTTCATGGCAATGAATTTATCATCGGAGGACTTGTCAATTCCAAACGAAAGGCGATGTCCGCGGAAAAACATTTTTTGTTTCCTGTTAAGATATTAACCAGGAACCTCCCTCGCAACGGGCAGACATGATAAACCATTACGCCACGGGTATATTGCGTAACATTACCCTTGACTAACGTTTATACTATTCAACAGCAGCAAATGGAAGTGTTTTGTCACCTACATACTTTTAAGTAAGATGGGACATGAAAGTGAAGCAGAATTGAAAAAATATATTGAAATATTCTGTAGAGTTCCAGAACAAAATTCGACATTGTTGCCCGTAACAAACAAAGTTCAAATTAAAAAGGTTTTCACTTACCAGTGTTATCGGCAATTTTGAAGACATCATCCAAGCCTAAGGATTCAAGATTCTCACTTCGTCGCTGCAGGCATATAAACTGTTCCACTTGTATGTGGCGCAGGCTTTTGACATGCTGCACCATTTGTAGAATATTCACTGCACTAAAGTTACACAATTGACACATGAGCACCTTGTTTTTGTTCATTAGCTGGTATTCGCCATTTTCACTAGCAACACTAGAATCACTACTATTGCCAATAGATACATTGAAACTATTAACTAAGTATAAAAGATGATTGAAGATCATCTTCATAGTATCGTGACGCATGTGTTGCGTATGTAAATTTAGCTTTTGTATGGAGTTCGTGTAAAAATCGCAACAATTGCACTTTAGCTGAACCGTGTTTGTTTGGTTGTATTTTAATTTGTACTCATTTTTGACACCACCTTCGCGAATGTGATTTATGTAGTTGAGCTTTTGTAGATGCTTGTCCGTTTTGCTGTGCAATTGGAAGTTAGCTTTAAGGTTAGTTTTGTAATTGCATAACCGACAAATATAATTATTATTTATAATCATCATAATGTCGCTGCAATTGTTGTTAGTATTGCGCGACCGATCGATCATAAGGTGATTGTTTAGTTCGTCAATGGAGTTTGTGTTATAATTTGCGCATATAAGGCAGCTAAATGCTGTTGTTGGTTTTGGATCAGGATCTATTGGGGGATCGAGAGACGAGTCTTGATGTAATTGTTGATGTTGTTGTTGTTGTTGTTGTTGTTGTTGTTGTTGCTGCTGTTGGAGGCATACTGACGGCTCGGCAGCAGCTGCGGCTGCAGCTGCAGCTTCCGCTAAAAGCGCTGCAGCTGCAGACTGTTGCTGCGAAGAGGATTGATGTGACGATAAAATTGTTGAGGACGAAGATAGCGTTGATGCTACCGATGATGTTGCTATGGTTGGTAAATGTTGTGATGGTGGTGGTATATGATTTAGTTTCGATGACTGTGTTGGTTGATAGGATTGTTGCGATTGTTGTTGTGACGTCTGCGTCGGTGTTGATGGCTGTGTGCCACTTGATCCAATTCCAGCAGGAGACTGTTGAGGTGGTGCTAATGTAAGAGGATTCGCTGCTGCAGCCGCTGCACTTAATGCTCCTGCAGCAGAATTCTGATGCAGCAATTGAATCATCAAAGCCTGATTATATGCAATGTCAGCTAGGGCTGCTTCAGGCAAAAAGTTTTGCAAGTTTGGAACATTAGCCAAATTAGAAGCAGCAACTGCCACATTCTGGGCAGCCCCCAGCTGACCAAGATTTTGTGATTGTAGAAAACTAAATGCTTGAATGTGCTTGATATTGTTTTGCAAGACCGCCATGTTGTGTGTATGTTTCTCACTCGTCATATGAATACGCAGGTTTCGCGCTACACTTGTTTCATAGGAACACACGTCGCAGCGAAAACTCGGTTTCGGCTTTGAAGCTTGCTGCTGCATATTTGGCATAATTATTTTTGGCGATTCACGAATTTCAGCCGCAGTATTCGCCATATTCTGTGAACTATTCAGCTCCTGCATATTGTTTAAATGTTTATCACTTTGCATGTGGATCGATAGATTACCCTTTGTGGTGGTCGAATAGTTGCAAATCTCGCAACGATATGGCTTGTAGCCGCAGGTGTAAGACTCGCCACGTGCCAATCGTGGGTGCTGTTGACCTAAAATAAAATTAAAGCGTAGAGCAATAAAACCAATTAGTTAACTTGAAATACAAACACATAAGACAAGCTAGGTTTGTAGTCATGTATATCTATAGGTACACGTATGTGCTGTGTAAAAAGAAACAAAACGAGTTGTCGTCCGGATATTAGGACAATTAAAAGTAATTTTATGAACAAAGGGACGTTAAAAAGGAAAAAAAAAAAACAAAATTAAGAAATAAAGGCCACAGGCGGTACCTTTTGCTTGCTTGGTCATGTCTTATACATACTATAATGGTTGGTTGAATGACCAAAAATCGAAAGGTGAATATTTGAGAGGTATAGTTGTTAAGTATTAATCTCCGCGTGCACAGTACATACAATAGGGGCGATATGAACTATATCATTGTCTCTTGTTTCTGTTTCGTCTTAAGATTTTTTTAAAGTCAAATTCGCGAATAAAAAAAATAATGTATGAATGCACGCCTAGCAATGGGATTGACCAATTATACTCTCGACGGGCAACTGAACTGTGAATACGAATATGATTTGTACTTACCGGCCAGACAATAGCCACATGCACTCTCCCCATCCGGATGCTTCTCTCTCATATGAATTTCTAATGTTTCCTGATATTTGTAGTGCCAATTACATTGGGGACATTTCAGAGTTTTGCATGAGTTACGGGTTGACATCTGTACGCCGCTATTAAGCCGGGCTGAACTTAATATCATTTCACATCTACAAAAAAGGAACAAACCATACCAATAAATAGCATATTTGAGAAAGAGAGATTTTATAGGATGGGGTTACTTGTATGATAAAAATATATGCAGATGAACACCATTTAGTGTAGTAAATTGTCACTGTCTTGTGCGACTTAGATTAATTTTGATTAAAACTGATATAGGATCATTGTTGTTAGTCGATTAAAGAAGCCTGCCATTGTTCTCAGTGAAAGGCAAACCTTAACAATGAAAACAACGGAGGGTCTCCATATTACATTTTATACTACTACACAAGATAGGTGCAAATGTTCTGTTAAGAAAAATACATTAGTCGTTTAATATTAACTGTCCTGTTGTTTAATTTAATTTGGTTTACGCGATGATGAGCAACAATTTAATTTTGATTAAAAAATATAAGTTATAAATGAAGGTCTCTATTTTTTGTGGTCTTAGAATGAAAAAATAGCAAAGCATTAATTTTACTCTACAAACACTCAATTTGTGTGGGAGCTATGGCGAGAACGATTGCTTTTTTGACTGGATATGAAATTATTGAATTGAACTATATACTCAACTAGGGATATAATTCTTTCTTTGACTTTTTACTTGACTTAAAGTGTTACTAGACAAAGTAGGTAAAGTTATTATTTCGTTTAATATTTGTGCGTGTGCATTAGTAATTGAAGCGGATTGACTCTCACAGCTCTTACAACGATTTTTTCAAATGTTTATGCACCAAAGTCAAAAGTGCCCTAGCCACATATAAAAAGCCGTAAAAGTTTTTCGAAAATTACAAGCTGCCTTGACAGTTACAGTTTATGTCTTTGAGTTTTTGCCTTGCACTCATATAAAATAGAAACAGCGATAAAAAACCATCAAATGGTATATGTTTGAAGCTGATAGCGGTTCCGATGCTTAGTGCTTTTGGGGAACCATAGAACATCTCAAAAGATAAAATTCAAAGAACAAACGTATTGTCTCATTTGCGTTTTAAGATAACCGGCCTTGCGGTCTAAATTAATAATTCGTCAATATTTGTACTACAATTCAATAGACACAGTAAGCTTACCTCGAACAATCAACACCCAAAGGTCGACCGTTAATATGTTCTGGACATGCCCCGATTGTAAAGCTTGGGGCGGCAGCTGCCGTTGGTGACATTGTTACATTTGATGGAAACAAATTAATACTAGTTGGCGATCGCGTCGGTGTCATCGGCGATTTCATATTAATTTCAAGAAGTTCGCAGGTTTTACAGTCGATTCCCTTGACGTCTACATGTTCAGAACACGTTGAAAATTGGAGATGTTGCTGATGTTGTTGCTGTTGTTGCAATTGATGTTGTAGGAAATCGTTAATCAATTTAACGTTACTGCTATTGCTGGTAAGATCAGTAGCATTACCACTCCCAACTGCAGCTGCCGCTGCTGCTAAAGAAGCCGATAAAGAACTGAGTGATGGTGCATTCGATGTTACCGATGACAAAAGATCTGTGTTATTTGCACTGGCACTTATAACCATAGCAGACGTAGGTGATGTTATTCGAATTTGATTTTGCATTTGTTGGAATTGCTGATTAAGGAAATCAGCAACCGTTGTGGGAGTTGGAGATGACACTGCAGAAATACCGGTCTTATTGCTTATAGTATTGTTTACACTATCACTACTAGTACTGCAAGTGAGTTTAGGTGATGTAGTACTCGTTGACAATGTTGCTGATATGCAGGCCGTTGCTATTGAATGAGGGGTGCTTTTTGGCCCACTGAGAACTGTCGATGTGGATAGTGGTAGTCCGGATGTTGTTATTGTTGCTGATGGTTGCTGAGTAGATGATGATGATGTGGAGGATGATGAAGACGAAGACGTGGATGATGGAGAGGACGATGTTGTCGATGTAGGTGATGACGGTGGTGGTGTATGTCGGCTATCGACTAATGTAGCGGCGGCTACAGCGGCCGCTTGCGCTGCTGCTGTCGCCGCGCTTAAGTCTAATGTATTCAGGCTATCAAAGGTTTCTGATCGTTGATGTTGGTGATGGATTTGACTACAATTATTGCCACTGCTACTTGGATCGATATTAGTATTGCTACCGTAACTGGTTTTGTTGTTACTACCACCACTAGTATTAAGACTTGACATTATTACGTCGCTTTCCATTGGCGGGGGTTTCATTGACATTGGTGTCGTTATATTTAAAGTGCTGTTACTACATTTAGCTGCTATGGCAGCAACCAAAGCCGCATTTGCAGCGGCTGTTGATACCCCTGCCGAAGATACCGAAGTTATTAATGAAGGTGAAGTTGAAGTCGGTTGTGATATTGATATTGATGTACTGCAACCAACGTTATTGTTGCTATTCATACAATTATTGCTATTCGCCGATGGTGGCGTTTGGGCAATAAGTGTTTGTTGTTGTTGCGTTTGTGATGATTGCTGTTTTATAAATTGATGCTGCTTTTGAATGTCCAACGGTTCCAAAAATGATATTTGTGGCTTTTCATCAACATTACGCTGTATAATGGCACTCGAATATTCTCGACTAAGTAGCAACTTTTCCGACTCTTGAAGATTGAGGGTGTGTTCACTGTTTGCATGTAAACTGAATGATTTCGTGTTCCCAAAGCTCAGCTTGCATATGAAACACATTAATATTGGCTTTTGTATTTTATTTGGTTCGGAAATGTTAACACTGGCATCACGAGCTGTAACCACACGGAACGAGTGAATTTTTGGGTTGCTTGTTGAAGTTATCCCCACTAAAAATATTTAAATTAAATAAACGTAATTAATTGATTAATTCCAGTAAGGGAAGCTTAGTATACCTATAACACAAACTGACTTAAATCTAAGCTCTGTCGGACGTTTTTAAGAGGGTTTTGTTTACGTTTTCGGGTAAACGTAAATAAAACGGACAGTTTAAGCGAGTCGCCATTTGTATCCATGTGAATACAACAACTAAATCTTCCCGAAAAGTGTGACGTGGCCGTAAGACGTTCGTTTTACTATATATGTGTTGTATATGTATGTATATCAAATCCAATTTCAGTGTAGAAAGTTTAGCGATGAAAATGTTAAGGGTCCGCCATCTAACGTTTTTTTTCAACTAGTGCTTATTTCGTTAATGGTAACACTTAGCTCATGTCTGATCTGACAGATAATTAGTTTTAACCTTCCGCTAAACGAATATGGTTTTGTATACGCTTGAACAACGCTGCGAAATATTGCGACATTACTTTGAAAATCCGATGCCGATTTTGCCAAAAAAATCATCTTTTATGTAAACAAGCAAAATTGTCACATTTGGGGCACAGAAAACCCGCACGCATACATCGAAAAGCCGATACCCCCAAAACGAGTCACTGTTTGGTGCGGATTTTGGTCCACAAGGCATTCTTCGAAAATGAGCAAGGAGTGGCCGTTACAGTCAATGTCGATCGTTATCGGGCCATGTTGAACGAATTTCTGTTCACAAAAATTGAAGAGGAGGATATTGGCAACATTTGGTTTCAACAGGATGGCGCTACGTGCCACACAGCCAAAGCTACACTCGATGTTTTGCGCCCTGTTTTTGAAAAAAAAAAATGTTATTTGGCGGACCACTGTCTCAAGTTAGACATACTTTGGGAATGGATTGTAAATACTATTACTAGTCACATGGAGGGTTTATTGCGTAATCATTACCTAATTGAAACATTTTCACATTTTGGATGTGACGTACTCATAACTAAAGAATTTATAAAAGAAAAATTGTTTGCTTTAGCATAAACTTACCACTCATACAATTTTCCGATATATTCGAAAGTGATTCATTTTCAGAGTCAATTATATAAGCACTGCCATCTGGATTATAAACGATCTTGCCTTGAAAACTTTCAACATCAGAACAGGACATTGGGGAGCAGTCATCCGATTCGTATTCCTGTAATGTGAAAAGAAAGAAATGTAACTATGTATTTTGAGTTTGATTTCAGTACATTTCATTGTTTTTTTTTTCTTTTTGACAAGACAGTGAAAAATAATAATAATAATAAAACTTAGATAGAAATGTAGAAGCAATACTATAACAAAACATAACTATGACAATTCCTTTGCTGTGTAAGCGTAAAAAGATTTTTCTTGTTTCGTCAAACAAATATAACAAAAATTATGAGACATATTAGTAAATAAGTAAAAAAAAAAATAACCCATATAGCAACTCAGTAAATTGTTGAAAAAACTTTGCAGCATTGGTCAGCTTCAATTAAAAATAAATAAACTAAACTAATACACAATTAGGTGTACTTATCCTTCCGTGGAGGTTCGTTAACATTTACGAGGACTTGTTTTGTGGAAAAGTCAACAACTACTACTAATACTCTGCTAATACAATTAAAGTTTGAAAAGCGTGGCCATTTTGAATCAACAAAAAATCGCACACTCAACTAACGTGCATGTACCTCTTGTAGTTTTTTTTTTTTGAAAATTATGAAATTAAATGAAAAACTCTTTTTCGAAACATAACATTTATAAAAAAATTTAATTAAATTTGAAATCTCAGAATTTCGCTCACCTCCGAATTGGCGAAACACAATTGTGGATCATCACGTTTACGTCGACGTTTTCTTGGTGTTGGCTCATTGTGTGTGGACTCCGATTGTGTTGAGGGTGGTGGCATATTTTTAGGAAATTTTTCAAATTCTCACACACGAACGAGGATTTTAACTTAAATGAAGCTAAATTGTTGTTCTTTTTTTGGTGGTTTTATATCTTAAGCTTTTTAACTCATGCTAATTTTAAAGCTGCCGCAACGTACTGCATGCAGCTGCCTGTGTTTTGTTATTGTGATAATCTTTTGTTCTGGAAACTACAGGATTCAAACGGCAAGTCATCGACTTGAAAACGGCACCAGAGATGAGTTGATTAGGTCACTGATACATTCTGGAATTGGTGTGTATTTGGTTTTGTTTTTTTTATCAATATTTTTTTTAATTTCATTATTTTCAAAGCAACATTTAAGGAACCAAAACACATTTTTTGAGAAACGAAACAAAAAAAGAAAAACAAAAAAAAAGTCTGTAACACACACGAGGATTTTGTTTAGTAAAAATGAACAGAGTTTTGTCTAAGAGACACTTTCATCACTTGTTCTTGACAAAGTCTAACTTAAAAACTAATTGCCAAAATAAAAAGATTCACAATTTCTCACATAGTGATGGTGGAGTGAACTGCACTAGGTCTTTTTTTACCCCTAGCTACGCCCTTTTACAAGATGCGTTTTTTGTCTACACAGGCAATAACAAGTTTAGTGCAAAAATTTGATTCGTGTGATGTTGCCGCGTCCGTATGAACAAATCAAGTACAATTAATAAATGTTTTCATTGTTCTCTTCAAGCCGATAGTAAAGTATGTGAAATTTCTCAAATGTTGAAGTTTAAAAAAAAGTCGTCAAGTTCTAATTGGATTTGCCTTTTAATAGCTTTATTGTAAGTGATGATATTGAAAGCATACTCTAGTCAAAACTTTTCTGGAGAAATGTTTGCAAATAGGTACCTACCTACCTATTTTTCTTCTAATTTCACTATTCAAATAGTTTGTTCAATTCGGGAAGACATTCTACTACCTCACTTTTATTTTGCATGACGAGTGTTTTCAACGCATCAAGTGGCAAACAAAAAACTCTTTAACTATAGATACTTTATTATTCTTGAATTAATCAAACTATATTCTCTGTGAATCTTTCAAAAATCTCATGAAGTAAAAGAAAAACGATTAACGATCATGCAAAATATTTGCGTGGATGGTGCATAAATATTTTAAAAACTTTAGTTCTTTGCATCAATTGTGATCATACAATGGTTGTTATTTCAATTATAAAAAATAATTCATGTTGGAGACATTAAAACATGATTAATTTTTGATTGCATTTGCGTGTAGCTGCAATGTTCACAAACTACTTAGAATAAAAAAAGACAGTAAAACAATATTATGGCTGCGCTATTAAAAAAATTGTTTGGAAAGGAGTCGTGATGCAAGTTTTTAATTTTAAAAAAATGTGTTGTCAAGGGCGTCTTATATCGGGTATTCTTTGGAGCTCTATCAGTGAAAATGTCAATGTCCAATGGATCAGCCTTTCCTTAAATTCAATTTCGATTAAGGCTTAAATGTATCTATAAATGAAATAGGGTGGCACAACAGAGCGAGAAGCTCCTGGGCCTAGCGCATTTCTCACAACCATTCCTTGTGAGGGAATGGAGGGGACCTACTATTTTCACCCGGTTCCGAACGGCTAATTGAGAAAGCGCTCTTCATGGCAATGAATTTACTAACGGAGGACTTGCCAATTCCTCGCAAAAGGAAAAACATTTTTGCCTCTGCTGGGATTCGAACCTCGAACCTCTGGGTTAGCAGGTGGACTATGAATTTTAATAACAAAGTTCCAGAAAGTTCGGTCTAGGTGTATTTATGGTTTGAAAACCTAAACAAAAATTTGTAATTTTCAAAATCGAGCATAATGTCGCAGTTTTTTTTTTCATTCGAGATTTTTTGTGTTCAGCCGAAGTTTTAGCGGCTCTGTTCAAAAAAACTTTCTTAAAAATTGTCGCATTTGGGGCACAGAAAACCCGCTCGCATATATTGAATAGCCGATACACCCAAAACGAGTTATTGTTTGGTGCGGATTTTGGTCCAAAGGCTTAATGGGCCATTTTTCGAAAATGAGCAAGGAGTGGCCGTTACAGTCAATGGCGATCGTTATCGGGCCATGTTCAACTAATTTTTGTTCACGAAAATTGAAGAGGAGGATATTGGCAACATTTGGTTTCAACAGGACGGCGCGGCCACACAGCCGAAACTACACTCGATGTTTTGCGCCCTGGTTTTGAAGATCGCATTATCAGCCGCAGAGCTGATGTCATTTGGCCACCTCGGAGCTGCGATTTGACACCGTTGGACTATTACTTGTGGGTTGCCGTAAAAGATAAGTGTTACGCCGAAAAGATAGAGAGAATTGACGCTTTAAAGGACAATATTAGTGAAGCCACGAAATACAGCTGCACACAATCGATAATGTGATTAAAAATTGGACCGATCGTATAGGCTACTGCATGGCCAGCCGATGCAGCCATTTGAATGAAATTATTTTCCATTATTAACCGGAAGGATTGTACTTTCAAATTAAAATTGAAATTTGAGAAAATATAGTAGTTTCTTTTATAGCATTTAAAAAAAAAAAGTTGTTTGGCGGACGCTTTACATATCTAACATATCTACATATATATATATATAAAAATGGATGTATCTCTGATTGTTTGTCTGGTATAGACTCCTATAAGCCGCCAAACGGATTTTTATGAAATGTTTAGGGTAAATGTAGTTCAGTCCAGGGATAGTTTCAAGGTTTGATTCCCATATTGCCACGGAAACGGGAATGGGAACGGATACTTAGACACTACTGGACAGGTTTCAAATATTCTTTCAGCATTAGGATGCTACATAATCCCTTAGCAACTAAGACTATATAACGGGAACAAGAACAGAAATCTTAAGATTACAGGACCGGTTTCAAAAATTCTTTCAGGATGTTACATTATCTCACAGGACAAGTTTAAAATTTTTTTTCAAATATAGTATTGTAACTGGAAAACTGCAGATCCAGAACTGGAAATATTAATAAGCCAATCTACGATTTTGTGCTCCCTACATTCTGTAAGCACTATCGATGGACCGTTCCGATTAAGACCATCTGTAATTTTTCTGTTAACCCAACCGTGAAGTATTGTGTTTTGAACACCAAACACTCTACTCGCCTATTACCTACTATTCATTCTCACGAATAGTTTTAAAAAGTGTTCGATTACTGGGAGTGTTCGAATTTAGGCGACCCTACCCTATGTCTTTAGTATATTATAGTACTATACCTATCTATAGTTAAAAAAGCAGAAAATGTGAAAAAAAAACATGATTGATGAAAAACCTCATGCGAGCATCAATTAAAGAAGGACTCTAAAGTCTTTTCATATTCTCCGACAAAGATCCACGAAAATTCGTCATATTAACTAAAAACCTCAAAACAATTTATTCCAATGTGTAACTGTGCGCGCAAATCACTCTATGCACTATGGTGGCTGCTCGGCAGTCGGCAGAGTTATATATATAAAACTCAGTCGCGCAATTAAGAGTGTTGAAATTCGTTGATGGTTTTAGCTTCATTGCCAAAACTATAATAAAAAACTTAACCCACGACAAAACTGCATACACAATCAAAATAGAAACGTGTTCGCCGCTGGTGATGGTCACACATACCGATCCTGCAACAGAAGCCGCACCGCCACAAGACTCCTTTTCCTTCCTCTTCCACTGCGATTTTATTAAATATTTTTGTGCCGATTTTTTGTTACATTATTTCACAGAAGGACTTTTTTTTTTTTTGAATCTGCAACATGCTCTTCGTTTCTTGTTCATCTCCTAATCGACATCTAAAATCTCAAAAACAATTGAGAAACCAACAACAGAGGGATCCGAAATGAAATGCCGGTAGCCTATATACAAACATAAAGCTATACACATTACACACTCACGTGAGTCGGAATAAAAGACAAAAGAATACTAAATTAAAATAAAAGGAATCTAAGGAAGGAATACCTACCCGACTTTTTTTTGAGACAGGCACCGCGTCAAGTACTGTACACACATTTTAAGAGACAACAATTTACTGTCACGCGAGCGTTTCTCAGACTATAGCAGTCTCACGTCTAAGGAGCAAAAAGGAATTCGCTTTTATCACATCAGAATTGTGTGTGAGCGCGCAGCGCGCGATCTTGTTCTTATTATTTTTATTTACACACAATTTTTAATATGAAAAAAAAAACATTAAATAAAAATCTGAAAACCCATACACTATGCATGTATAATGTTATGTACATTTGAGTTTTGCGCCTCAACGTACGTGCCAAGCATAAGGAAGATCCGGATGATTATGGGAATTATCATTGCTGGCACGGTTCTTGAACGGGTTCAGAAAAGAGAAACTGTGCAGTTTAAAAAGTATTCGTCAATGCAGTTCTTTTTTTTTTAGTTTTCGGAGTTGGTTTTATTTTAATAAAAAACCACAATAATAATAAAACTATCTAGAACAAGAAAGCTTTTTCTTAATTTCATTGACTTTCGTTTTGATTTATAAATCTTATCAGCTTGAAGTCAGAAATTGTGATTTTTGGGTACTCTAGATTTTGATGATGGCTATACAAATAATCTCAACCGAAAACTAGAATGAAACAATTGATCCCTTAAAATAAATTAAATAAAGCTTGGAGCCCCGGGCTTTCAGAGGGAAGGAATGGAGCCTTCAATTTTCTGCCGATTTCGAACGACAAATCGAGAAAGCGCTTTTCATTTCAATGAATTGTGTATCGGAAGACCTACCCGTCGCGTCCACGCTATGGCGACCGGCATACGGATCCATTTCATTCGGTTCGAATTCGGTTCGGCTTTCGGTAAGGAGGAAGGCTGATCGGGACGTCCACACTAAGTCGGTATTGCCGATCGGCAAGTGCCGATTGATGCCGCTCGGCATAGTGTGGACGCACCTTTACGCAGCCCCATCACCATTTGCAACAATATGGTGAAAAAATATTACATAATCTACATCCGTTTTGCTAGTGAAGTACGAAAGATAATAGTTTGATATCAGTTTTTCGCAAAAAGGCGACCATTTGCGAAAAAAGTTGCGTCTTTGACCAAAAAAATGACTTTAATTGTTTATAACTTTGAAAAAAAAAACCAATCACTTAAGTCGTGTGTATGTCACTAGATAAACATCTCAAAAAGCTACGATTTAAATTTTAAGTCAATTTATTAGTTATACAATTAGTATACAATTTTTTCAAACGGATAAAAACTGAAAAAGTTTCATTTCCGTCCAATTTCAAAAACCCAGTTTTGAGATAAGTGCGTTTTAATTTTAAAAACGCTGTGAATTTGCATTGGAGTTTATTTAGAAAATTAATTTTGAGAAATTTTCTGAAGTGATTTCTTCTATGTATGTGTTGAAATACTTTTAGCAATAAAAAAAAATTCATATAACCACTTAATGACCAGCAGAACGGCTTTAGTAGCAAAAGGTCCACTGGTGATTTGATGGCATATCTCACCGAAAAGTGGAATCAGTCTGACATTGTTTTGGAGAAAACAAATCATAGCGCTTGATATTTCTAAAGCATTTTAAAGTCTGGCATCAAGCTCTCTTTTCGAGAATATTTGCTTTTGGTATCGATGAGTTTCTAATTCGTTGGATTAGAAACTACCTTTCCGACTGTTCAATACTAGTTATGTTGGATAGTTCTAACTCTGATAAAGATTTTAATTGAATTAAGACCTTGACAGCATTGTTATATGGAGTAGTAAAAAACAGAGTAGAATTCAATGCTTCGAAAACTCAAGAAACCGAAAAGATGTCAGTACTTGGTTTATGTGTGAACGATGACCTTCGCTGGAATGACAACATATTTGAAGTCGCCAAAAATGATGCAAAATGCTACGGTTTCTAAAGACGGTGCAGGAAATTTTTCACCCCTTCTGATCTGGGTATAATTTATAAAGCCTACATTTGCCCAAAACTAGAGTATAACTCCCATATCTGGTCAGGCGCTCCTTAAACATAAAGGGTCCGCCAAATAACTTTTTTTTTTACAGGGCAAAACATCGAGTGTGCTCGTTTACATACCCGCCAAGATCAAAATGAGCTTCATCTGAAAAGACGATTTTTTTTGGCAAAGTCTGCATCGGATTTTCAAAGTAATGTCGCAATATTTCCCAGCGTTGTTCAAGCGTATACACAACCATATTCGTTCAGCGGAAGGGTAAAACTAAGTATCTGTCAAATCAGACATGAGCTAAGTGTTACCATTCACGAAATAAGCACTAGTAAAAAAAAAACGTTAGATGGCGGACCCTTTATTTGCGCCTACTTGATAGGATACAAAACAGAGCGTTAAGACTGATAGTGGATAGTTCAATCGTAAAGTCAATTGATTCTCTTGAACATTGTTGAAATTTCACCTGTCTGACTCTTTTATCTTTTTTTTTCATAAATAGTGCTCTAGTTGCGTTCCTCCCCTTAAACAATTAAGCCGCAACATCCGCCTAGCTAGGAATGTTCATCATTTTACCTTGAACGCAACTTCGGGCGTACAGTCAAGTATAGAGAATCTTTTTATGTGGAATGCTTTACCAGACTTTGCTTTTCTCCCATATTACGAATTTACGACACACAAAAGTTTAAATGCATTGTGCATGGGTGTCTCCAGGAGTTGGACCGATATATCGGTAACTGTTGCCAGTAACCCGTTATAAATTATAAACCTAAGAACCAATTACCCAATATCGATCTTAACAGTAACCAGCTACAAGATACCGAGCGATTATAATTATTTATTCAATAATTTTTTTATTTTTTTTTTATCTTAAAAGTTATTTTGATTTTTTGTTTTTTCTATTTATTCTTTTTTCAAGTTATTGGAAAGCAAATCAATGCATTCAAATTGGCTTTTTGTAGTTTGAAGAATCATTATTTGAAAACAGATAGAGAATGACAAAAGCCCCGACATTTCATTTCATTTTCAATTCATTTTTAATTAATTTTTCTTATAACTACTTATGTACAATGTACATGCCAACAAAAATGTGTAAAACTAACATTGAAACATTTGAAGGGAATATTATTATTTGTGAATGCCAAGGCATCTTAAGGTTAGATTTGTTGATGCTTGAATCTAATTGAATTTCTATTGGAATAATCAAATCAGTGTTTAAGGATAGATCTAGCGTTTGTGTCAACAAATTGACAAATTGTGTTTTATTCATTGTTTTCATTTCTTATTTTAGAAATTGTTATTTAAATTCCAAATTTCTGGTTATGCTGTTAAAAATTTGATCTTGCAAAAATGTTACAAAAATGTTAGTATATAACAGTTATTCAGAAAAAACTTTCACAGTTATAACAGCTACTCAAAAATAATGTTAAGGCCATCATTAGTGTCTCCTTCTTAATCCTCTCCTATTTTCCTAAATGCTAACGTCTTCTATAACATTATAAGGTTAGTCATAACTCATAACCCCTTGATGTGGGCGTTAATTATAAAAAAAAATCTTGGTAATTTAGCATTCGAGAAAAACCTGCGCAGCAGAGGGACGGATATCAAAGTGATATCATTAGGGTATCTACATCAGTTAAATTGACCCTTAAAAAAGAAAAAAAGATAAAAAATTTAAAATGTATGAGCATTTACATAAACAGCCCGACATGTTTTGTAGCACTCATTTGGTGCAAATATTTCTTTCACCACTTATTTGTGGCGCTGTCGATAAAAAGAACCAACCAGATAAAGCTGTCAAAGAAAAGTAGATGTTTGGCTCGGGATCTCAATCTACCAATGCTCGCTTTTAACTGATGCAAGTATTTTAAAAATAGTTTAAACAAAAATTGGAATGTAGTTAACGGAGCGACTAATATAATAGTTTTTGATCAATCATCAAAAAATGTTACCATAAAAGGATTTAGAATTTATTGAAAAGTGGTATACCTTTGAATACACTCTCTCTTAGAACCTATGCCAACCAATCAATTCATAATTGATTTAAAGTATGAAGGTATAAAATTATATGTAATAAGACCCAATGCATTATAACAAAGTTACTAAAAACAAAGTAAGCAACACTCCTTTTAAGAAAATAACGAGAAATTTCATCTGCAACACACAAAGTCGTTCACCCTCTCAAACACGGTTATCTACATATGAACTCGTATCTGTGTGTCTGCGGCAACCTACGCATCCTTGTCCCTGACTGCCAAGAAATAAATTGTCTACCCAATGTCAACTCAATAAAGACAATGTCGTTTCATACATACATACAACAGACTCAATTTATCTGAACTACATCTTTCAGTTCTCAACAACCAACCTAACTCATGGTTCGACTTCCTGAGAAAAAGGATCACACACCTTACCCACCTCAATTGGTAGTCGTAAATTTGCAATCGAACAAATTTATGCACCAAGGATATAATCTTTAATAAAAATCTGAGCGTGCCTTCCAACAAAAAACTGAACAAAACAAATTAGTTTCCTCGGAAGCAAATAGGACAGAGTAGCTGACTGATGCAATGTTGAATAAGAAAAACGAAAACATACTAAAAATACTTAATTAATGAAGTAAAAGAATAAAACGTGATAATAATAAATGAATAATATACAATAGTACTCACCAAGCGCGTATTTGTTTTCAGTCAAAGATCACGAATTCTGCTTTATTTGATGTTTTTAAGTGTTTGATTCTGCAAAAAAGGAATTTCATAAAAATTTGTAATAATGTTGCTTTTAGAGTAGAGTAGGTATAAACAAATTTTACATCCAAAATAATAATAAATCAATGAAGAAGTATAGTAGGCAATCAATAATGTGGAGAAACAAGACGTTTTCGGATTTAAGAGGTACGTACTAGTGCTCTTAATTTTACCCGGGTAATACCCATTATAACAATTACCCGGGTACCCGGGTACCTGGGTAGCGCGGGTATTACCCAAGTTGACGGGTACCCGGGTAGCGCGGGTAACGCGTCGGGTACCCAGTTACCCGACAAAATAAGCTATACCTGACAGTGTTATGCTATGGGTAGCGGAGAGTGAAAATTCTCTAATGCACTTTGAAATATCTATCAGGTATCGACATCAAATGATTTAAATATTAGCAGATACATATGAGTTCTTTAAAAACATTAATCTAGGAAATTAATAAAGGGCGTTTTGATACATGAGCACCGCAGACTCAAATCTTAATTGATATTTTTATTTTTATATTAAGATTCAATTGTTAAATTTTATTTCAGTTTTTCGAGCTAATCACAACAACACAACATGCAACGCAGATTGTTGTTATACCCAGAGTTTATTTATTTATTATCTACGATTTACATCAACGCAAACACTTTAAGCTATTTCACGGTTGCCAATCCTATCATCAGATTCCCTTGTTTTTATGTGTTTTTACTCCTCATACATATCATTTTTACACTATTAGCGGGTACCCGGTACTTTGGTACCCGTGTAATACCCGGTTCTTCGGTACCCGGGCAATACCCGATATTGCGGGTACCCGTGTACCCGGGTATGCGGGTATTAAGAGCACTAGTACGCACACTACTGGAACAGATCTAAACAATCTTTATATCCATTGACTACAACACCACATATTTTTAAAAGTGCGGTTTCAAAATTTATTGAAATCACAAATAAATGAATATACCTACTGCAATTAATTGCGAGTGCACTTCATTAAAAAAAAAATTCAAATCGTTAGAACTGGTTACGGGCGATTCCTAATAACTGAAATCAGAACTGATCAACAAAAAGCACATAATTCTCCAGACGGCAGCTGTATAGAGCGTCTCTTAAGATATGTCTGGACACATACAGCCATATTTATTAGATTTTACTAAAACACGCTTTAAACACTGAGTAGTTACGCAGTCAATAAGAACTTCCTCAGTCTTTAATCAGTGAAAAAAAATCCTTATTTTGAATCCTTTTTTTCACCCATTGTAGTTACTCATACTGTATGTCAAAATCATAAAGAAACTCCCTTATTATGGTTTTCTCACAAGACTAATTTCTTTTTGTTTGCTTTTTTGTTTGTTTTCCTTGTGAAAATCAGTTCTTAAATTTAAAAATTTAAATGGAGGAAGTCAAAAAAAATTGTTATTCTTTAGCTCTATTCGATCAAATGTTTCTTTAAATACGTTTTGCGTCGTACCAAATCCAAATTATGCATACAATTTATGTAGTTTGAGTACATTTCCATTAACAAAATTAAGTACAATTAGTTGGACAGACTTGGGCTTGAACGACCAATGCTTGATAGTGTGAACCCTTCAGACGACCCGCTTTTCCAACTTGTTGGATGGTTTTCAAAAAATTTTGAAAATCTAGAAGTTGGACGGAGTGGAAGGGTATGTAAGTTGGACGACAAGCTTGACAAGTGTGAACGCAAACTACATCAGACCATCCAACTTCCATCAAACGAAGTCTGTCCAACTACAACTGGGCTAATCAACCATTGAACACTCAAAATAAAGTACATTCATGCGCTAAAACAAGCTTAAAACACGTAGGTGCTTCTACAATTGAGTTACTTATCCCTTATTAGCTGTCGAAAAATGATGACAAGTACTTACGATTTTTGTTTTAATCAATGAGTACCTAAGCATGTTTTGAAGATACGTGGAGTTTTAAATGCGAATATGAAAAGGTACCTACTCCTGGTAAACTTTTAGTCGGCAATTTTAAATTCGGTGCAGGAAAAAATTTCCAACGAAATTAATATTATATTGAGTCCGAAATATTCGAAGTTCTCATTGCAGAGATGTAAATGTACCTATACATTTTGGCGATTCTCATTTTAGAGAAACTCGCATTATTGATAATAATTCATATTATCGAGTGACTAGTGACTACTGCATTTACCTCTTTACCTGTAAGCCCCTGCCTAACCGACCTAGAAGTCACCCAAATACACACTCCAATTTTTAACAATAATTAAAAACGTTGATACCTACGCTCTTGATTAGCAAAAAACAAAAAAAACACATGAGGTGCAGAGCAGGAACCTAAACATCATGTTATCAAATAAAACCTACCTACTTTTTTACTATGTTTGAAGTTTATATTTGCCATAGGCTCTCTTCACCATTGTCTGACCATCTTTTCTCTAGTAGTTTGTCTCAATCAATTTGAATTTCAAAGCAGATTTGTAACCCAATTTTTTTTTTACTGATTGTCTGTCTGTTCGTTCATTTTATGGATGCAAAAACATTTCAAGCAATTGACCATACATACAACGGTAACGTTTACCGCAGGCACAATCGCGATTATCGACTTCCAAATACAAGTCTTAAAAATGCATTCGTCCAGGGAGAGACGAAAAAAAAAATGCGCGCACCTCATCTCTTCTGTTAAGATGACAAATATTTTTTGTGTGTTCTTGTTTCATCGTTGGCTGAATATCAGAAGAGAAGCAGGACTGAGGAGTTAGACCCGAAAATCAGACGATGACGAGCTAGGCTCAACTCAAAGAAACAAACGCCAGACGAGAAGTCTTCGAGATGTTGCTGTGCCTTTGGTCGTTGGCGGTGGCACTCAATGCTGCTCTTGGTGGTTTTGTAGGTTTATGTTGCTCTTGCTCTGATGCTGATTAAATAAACTGCCGACGAAACAAACGCGTCAAGCCCATTTCGTTGAAGCTGTAATGGTGGTGGTTTATTTAAAAAATGTCTAGCGAACCGAATGAGTGCTACCGATCATTTGTTGTCAGAGTGTGTCTACAGTGATTTGTTGCTGTATTAATTGGGTGTCTTAATTAAGAGGGTGCTCCTCCGTTCTCTTTGTGTAGTTCATTGCACTACCATATACCATGTTCAGTTCATCTCATCACATCAACAACCGCATTGAAACGTACCTAGTGCACCACAATGCAGCCTCGATTAAAAAATAAATACGTATGCATTTTGTTTTCAACATGTTTGTTTTTACTTTATTATTTTTTTTTTCGAAATGTAGGTATAGACAAATGTTTTCGAGCAAAAGTAATTGAAATCACGAGCATTCACACAGCAATTAATGGCCCATCGATATGTCCATTGGAATTGAATAGGAATTTACACAGAAACTCGGGAGTGGGGCACGACCAAAATCGGACATTTGTTTTAATTTTCGTCAATTTATTATGTCATCAACAACAACGAACCAAAGACTAAAGTGATTTCTTTGTTCTGCTTTTAATTGTGCTATCAATTGAATTTTATTTGGGTTGGGTGATTTTAATTGCTCATAGCTATAGAACTCATTCGATATTTTCTGTGCACTTCGTTCGAACACTTGTGCAATCATCATCACTGATTGTTGTGTAGTGCCCAAACGGAAGCATAGATATACCTATACCAAAGAGCATAGATATACAGAAAAGAGGTACCCAAACAAACGTTAACGCAAAACCATATGAGAAATGAATAATCATTAAATTGTTTAAAATTTTGTTGATTGTAAAGATTCAGTAGTTGTTTTAATTGTTGTGATAGCGAATCTTTATTTTTTTTTTTTTAGAAAAGAAAAGCACTAACAGGGTTTGAGCGGTAAGGAAATGGTACCTATTATAGGTAGGTACCTATTGTCAAATCGATAATGGTGAAAGGTGAATTTTTGTGTCCAAACCTACAATCGTATAGATTAGGTACTACCTTTAAAAAACCAACATTTTTACACGATCCCTTCAAATTGTGAATTCTAGAATCGGCTCTCTATTTTTCAAACGTAGATAAGCCTATGTTTGGAAAAGGTACAATAAAGAAACTGTTTGTTTTATCAATGAAATCAACGGCTCTATAAAGTTATTCTATAATTTTTGTATGCAGATGATTCCGTTCGGAAATTAGAACAAAACTTCTTCGCACCAGCACCGTTCGGATTGAGTTTTGTTTTCTGTTTTCTAATTTGGTCCACCAGCCATGAATCATGATCATGATATACGTTGTACGTTGTGATATTTCATAAGTAATAGCGAACATTTTCTTAAAGGTTTGCTTAACATAACTTACTTACAAAGGCGTGCATTACAGTTCGGAGTGAACCTGGACATTAACCACCATCTTGCGCCAACAATTTCGATTTCGGAAGACTCCACTCTAAGTTGGTTGAGGTATTCTTCACCTTGTTTCCAACCAGAGAACTGCATGAGTGCAATCACTTGCGCTTTCGAATCATCCCCCGAAAAACACACACACAGTCTCACACTCACAATAGTGAAACAAGTGTGATGCTTGTAGAAAAAGTACACAACACTCGTGAACATACGAGCCTTCGCATTGCTTGTGCCTATGAATGATGAATGAATGGACCATTCAAACTCAAACAAGTACACCATTCGCTTGTTTTCGAAAAAAACGAATGTTCACGAATGATGAGGGATGACAACGAATATTTTTTCATGTTCATAGATAGGTTTGAATACACATTTTGTGACCTGACTTGGGCGTTATTTATATTTTTTGGGTTTTTGTTGTTGATGTGTTCTTCATCACAGTATTGCACTGTGAAGTATTCGTTGCCTTATGAAGTATTCGTTGCATTTGTATTTGTATTTGTATTTATTTATTAAACGATAAGCATTTTAAAACAGAGTGTCTTATTAGAAATACTTAGAAATTGAGCATTTCAATTTAAGTAATTATTTAAAAAAGAAGTAGAAGAAGAAGAAGAAGTTGCATTGTAAATGATTCGTTGCCTTAGACACTATTCGCACAAGTTCATACGCATACACATATTGTCATTGCCTGCCATTGTTTCAGTTAAGTGAATGAGAGTGCGAACCTGTTTTGTTGACTAAAAGAGAGTGCAATGTGTGTATTGCTTTGGATTAATATGAATGGTGTCTGAATGGTGTGTAAGGTAATGAATAAGTGAATGCATTTACAAAACGAGACATTCACTGCAGCTCCCTGTTTCCAACATCTAAGACGAGATATTTCCCATTCGCGAGCTTCCTGCAATGTGCTTTCGAAAATTCTTCAAGCCAGATGGTCGGTTTTCTTCCGCTCTACTTGTCCCAGCCATCGATGCGTACTCTTTTAGCTGTCGGGTTTTTTTAAAAGAACTTGATAACTTTTTCTTAGAATGCAAATCATTTTAGATGTTTAAAAAACTTAAAGTAGGTACAACCGAAATATTTATGACTGAATCTCCTTTATATTATTTTCCTGTATGGATAGTGAAATGTACAAAAAAAAAAAAACAAATAACTTCATTCCCATCATAAATGGGGAAGGTAGGTAGTCAGTGTAGCTAGTTTTGTAATCACTTATCACCCACATGACATCCATTCTGTATGTTATGCTTTGTACCATTATGTTGACTTTGTTGTAGATTTTTTGCTTTGGCCCGCAAAACTTTTTGGGTTTTTTTTAAAGGATAAATTATGAAGAAGTTTCCAATTACCGTTACGACGTGGATGTATAGAAATGTCAGTGCAGTGTTTATACATATACAGCCTACCTACCTATATGGTGTTTAAATTTCTCATTTCAAAGTAGGTTATAGGGATTTGGGAAGAAGCCTGCAAAAAAAAGTCGGTGCTTTTTAGTGCAATAGTTTATACCTATCCAGTTTCCGGTAGATGTCCTAATGTACTACCTTCAAGGCTAAGGAATCTTATGCTTTTTACAATTATTGTTAAAATTACAATTTTCTTTTAAAACTACGGATTTTTGTAAGGCGAATCATTCTAAATAGGGACAAACGTACAATTCTACTGTGCAAAAAAAGTGCTGATGTAAATGCTTTTCACCTAGAAATTTTAAAGATATTTTTTCGAGTAAATTTTCATGTTCGAAAAATTTCATGTTTAGAACACCTTCCATGACACACCAAGCGGCCTGGCCTAATGCATTTCAAGAACCTACAATTTTGTGCCGATTTCGAACGGCTTAGTCAGAAATCCCCTTCAAATTCTTCGCGAAATGCGATCCCGTGGAAAAAACAATTGAATGGGTCCAATGGGATTTGAACGAGTCTTGAACTCCCACTTAGCAGACTTGTCATCCACGGTTGAGAGAAATGTGCTAAGCTTAAGGGCTTCTTCTTATTTGTTTATTCACTGAAGGAGAGAAGAGAATAGTATTGGTTCATATATGTTAAATAAATGGTACCTACCAATAAAAAGTAAACAATAAAAATCCATAGCTAGTCTTTTTTCGTGTATTTGAAATGGCGACATTTCACATGGACATTACTTTAGGTTTTCAGCTCTTAAGGAGACTGGCTTTCTCTGATTGTTTGATAGGAATGGTTCAGTAACCAACATTGCTGTAACTTTAAGACATAAAAAATCTAAACAAATTACTCAATGATTAACATTTTGATTTTTGCTTCACCAATTGTTTATCTACAATGACAAAAAGAGTTCTTTTAAAAAAGAAAGAAAATGGATTTTCCATTTTAGGCTGTTTTATACTTGTAGTTGTTTTATATATCTATTGTGTACTATTCTAACACGGAGTTAAAATTGGAATTGAGTTTGAATCTAGTGGTTGTATACTTTTGCTACCACCACACTGCCGTGCTGGGTAGTTCGTAGTTGCTATGGTTGTTAAGTTTAATTTGGGCCTTCAAGTACCTTGCAAGTGTATTTATTGTGTTTTTTTTTTCACTTTTCGGTTTTTTAACCCCCAGAAAAATTCATTATTCCAATTGTAGAACGAAAACGTCAGGGCGCAAATATGACATTTTTTTAGGTGATTGAGTTAAGCGGTAAATGGTATAGTTTAGTACTTTTGTGGATAACGAGAGTGGGTTTCAATGATGTTTTCCGATTAACATTCTTTGTTCTACATGATGTCTTATATTCCTATAATTTCATATTACTACCCATACAAATCAACTTATCTATCTATGTTCCTAATACAATCTTATCAATCCATATTAAAAAATCATTAAGGATTTAATTTGATCCTCGTAGGACAAAACAGCAACTCTTTTATTTGAACGTATTGTTGATATGCTTCTTAAACGGCGTGGGTGTTTAGAAACTCCTTTGATTTCGAAGGGATTGTAACTCTCCCACTTGTGGAGTAGGTCAAGTTGACCTCATAAGGTGTCGTTTGACAAGTTTCTCGCTTTTAATTCTAATCGACTTTTATCTTGCTTTTCTTCGTTTTTTGTCGTGATCGTATCGGAATGCTGCCTGTTTGATATTGACTGTACCACGATATTTCCCTATATTAACATCGGGTTATTGGACCGGGTTCCCCTCTACATTCTTATGTGGAGGGGATCAAATATGAGTTTCTTTGTAGGAGTATACGTTCGATTTTTTTTTTTTTTTTTTTTTCAAATTAGCGCCAATATCAAGGGGTTAAGAATATCATTATTATGCTATAAAACACAGTGCGTTCAGGATATAAGAAGAGGATTTAATAGCAGATACCGATGTACATTGCTTTTGAATTTTTGTGACAGTTAGTGTGACTTAAATATGAATTTCTATATACTTTACTGTTCGTCCGAAGCATTCTTAGCGAGGAAGTTGATGTGGCTGAATTGTTTTTTACTTTTCAAGGATGTTCGAGAATCAATCGATTCAACAATTAAACTTTCATCTATCAATCTAAACGCTCTGTTTTGTACCCTATCTATAGAAAGCGCAAAAATTTTTAATAGCCAGATCAGCAGGGGTGAAGACTTTCGTGAATTTTGCGCGACTTCTAATATATGGTCATTCCAAAGATGATAATCTTTTACACACATATAACCAAGTACTGACAGCTTTTCGGTTTCTTGGATGCAGATACCATTCATGGATAATGGCAATTGGGCTTCAACGGCAAGAGAGAGCGACATAGAACTGAACCGTTCCTTGCGAAGCGGATGCTGTTCAGAGAGTGAAAGATGAAGCATTACGATGATGTGGAGGAGAATCAATCGATCGTACGGTTGAACTATTGCTTTATTAGTAATATAATTTGACCTGTAGATACCCTTTTAAATAGGTCCAAAGATGTAAAAGCTTCCCTTAAGGGTCATTCCATCGTTTCGGGTGTTACATGTGTTCACATAAAGTCAAAAATTGAATGTATTTTGAAATGATATTTAAACGATTAAAATGTCTTATTCTCTACGTTTTTAGTTGTTTTATATTAATTGTGAGATTTGTAGATTTTGGCATAAAGATTAACTATTTTATGAGTCGAAGAGTGTGCGGTTCAGGTATTACACCATGGAATGACCCTTAACCTAATTCTGTAGGTACTTATTTGACTAAGTTGCATTGCTCGTGTTATCAGCATTTTCATCTCAATCACAGGTTACCTTTCCAGTAGCACCAGCGTGTAGACCGTATTTTTTGGTCTAACATAGATCTTTCTTCACAAATATTCCGTGTGATCGTTGTAGATACGCAGGGTCCTTGCTAATAATGCCTCAATTGTCCGATAAGAAAAACTGTTGCATTGTCAATGTTCATGAGTGCACTGAAGACGGAACCGATGTACAAATGATTAATTCTTCGTAGCAATGGAAATATCATTTTTCCCATGCTCTTTTGCAAATGTTCAATTGTTCACTGATCTTTAAAGAACATCAATTAAAGGTTTTAGCAAGTGAAGTGATCCAGCGATTCCACTAGATTAGATTCTCGCCTATTTAAGTGTTTAACTCTAACTCGTATTATCGGCGAAGTAAAGTTACACAGAATTTAAAATGACTTTAATACTGCAAACCTTATTTATAAAAAAGAAAATACGCCAGTCTTAGAGGCGGAGTAACCTAAACATGATTCATAGGAGTATTAAAGCCGGTGTAAGGTCGTATTAAAGTCTAAATGTAATTTTGAGGAAAAAAGTGTAAGAGAAATCAGAATGCTCGGGTTCAACGCAATTAAGTTTTTCAAAAAATCTAATTCTTTTGACCTCTGATTGGTCAGAAGTCACATATCAAAATAAAAACTGAGTTTCTGGCCAATCAGAGTCCGAATTAATGCGTTGAACGCGCACAATGAAATCAGCTGGGGTTTGTTTACGTTTATAGTAACCAGAGCTTTAGATGGGTCATTTTTTTAATGAAAAATTTGACAAAAACAAGGCGTAACTAATACGGGCTAAAGAATATTTTATAAATAAGGATTCGTTTGACTTGGCGTAAAAGAGGTTCAAGTGCTACAACTTGTATTGACTAATCCGAGGTTGGAACGAGTATTAGTGAAATCTAATAAATAGGGCTGAAGAATTTTTTGATTGTTAAGATTGTTAACATGGGCAATTTAAGGAATGTAAATAAAAACAATTAACCTAGATCCCACAATTAAAGTTTTGAACTTACTTTATGTTATTCGCATACGTGTAGCACGAAAGTACCTACACGAACTGTAGACTTTTTTTTTAAAGATGTCCGATTTTGATACCGCTTTTTATTTTAATTCCCTCCTACTTATAGTCTCTTAGGATACATTGGCCAATGCAACTATAAGTAGGTATTAAACAAAACAAAACTTGATTACACGAAAAGCATTTTTTTAGAAATGTGTTGATCAAATGCAATTGAAAGCAAAGTAGGTACGTACGAATATGCTTTTGCGTTTGCAACCGAAAGTAGAGTCGGAAAAAAATATTTTACAAAAAGTTCCGTATGTCCTACCCACATTTACCGTAATACCTAGCTATTGTGCAAGCTAGATGTTTCTCAAGCTTGTTGCTTGTACAAATGAAATCAATCGAAGTAGATACTGTGCCAGTTACAAATCTACATGCAGAGCACAAAGGTATACAAATGTTATCAAGGAGCCGAAAAGTAAATTGCGCAAAACTTTCATTGGCTAACATCAATTAACACCCTTCAATCCTTATGTATAATAACTCGTCTTCCACTATGCCACACCAAGCTTTGTGTGCTTTCACATCCAACTTAGGTACTTTCCTATATACCTACTTTTAATTAACACAGACAATTCCTCCAATTAAGCCGTTGTAAAAGTAATTTAATCTTTCTAGCTCCTCCCTAAACTAATTACTTGCGCAGTAATTAGAAAAGAAAGAAAACGGGATGTCAGTGACTTGGATGCTCAAAGGGTTAAAAGAGTAAAACTAGAGATCTCTTAGATTAAACTTACCTTATCCTATCAAAATCCAAGTACGACAAAGTGTAAAAAGAGATAAACAAATAACAAGTAGCCACCCAAAGAAATATGCTAACATGTCAAAACTCACACAAAAACTAAAAAAAAAATGCTCTTGACAAACGATAAAGGTACAAGGGGTATTACTCTAGTTACTTGTACTTTGTGTAAGAACGCATACACTAAGTCACCTTATATTTACGGGGTTTGTTAGCTTTTGATAATAAATTGTAATCAACCCTTGGTACAACATTTTACTACTAACAGAGATGCGGCAAACGCAAGAGCGAGAGAGGATATTATTAATTCCGCCCTTTGATTCAAGTTTTCTTTCTTGCTGTTAGGTACTTTTTTGGTCGTTTTGCAAAAAAACATCCCACATAAGTTCGCGCACAAACGGTTAATGAGCACGACGGCAGCGGCAGTAGCAAAAATGGGGAATACAACAACAAAAGTAGGGAAAAGAAAAATAAACCAAAAAAGGTAAATACAGAAGCGGAAATGAGGAACGCCTTCATTTTCTGTTCTTTTCTTCTTGGTTTGGTGCGTGCTATGCAGCATCATCATTTCATCCCTCTTCCATGAGAATTGGATGGTATGATGTCGTCAGTAGTGGTAAAAATGTTGCTAAACGGGCTCAAGTGACATTTGTTTTAATTAGGGGATGCTTATGTAGAATGTATGTGTGAGAGCTCGCACTAATATAGATACACACACAGAATACAAAAAAAAAATCATTTTAATCTTTCTCCTAGTCTACATCAGCAGTATATATACAAATGGATGGGGCGACAAAACTAAAGACACAAAAATCCGCCTTCTTGTTCCTTATAAATTAAATAAACAATTGTAAGCCTTGCAGTGGCAATAAAGAAGGACATTTGTCCTTTTGCTTTTTATTCTTTTCGTTGCGGATGAAATTTTTGTCTCTGTGTAGATGGAACTCTCTATGTTACTTGCCATACCATAAGTGGCGCCCAACGCACAAGCCACATTGGGTTGATTAATTTTATTTATCTTGTTGTTTGTATGTCATCCAAAAAAAACTCTTCAACACAAAAGCAAAAAAAATATAAGGAATGTATTGTACCTATACCTAGTTAACTAACTTACGGCAAAAAGACACATACCTACGTAGGTACAATCTAGTACCTACTTAGTGTTATTAGGTTTTTCATTTTCTTATTTGCGTTCCTAAGTTAGTCTAGTATTAAATTAAAAGTGCTCTCTTGGTGTGATTTTAATCGCTTAAATTGATATGATTTTATGAGCGCCTGGTTCTTCACCCCGCTCAAGGATTTCATAAGAAGAGAAATCCTTTAAAATTTTTAAAACAACGTTGGGTACAGAAACCTATGTCTATGAATCGATAAGATTACATCTTAATAGAAAATAGTTCGGAAAATATAAAAACAAAGACCAAAGATCAAGCGATGGGTTTCAGATAAAGCACCTCATCCACAAATTATAAGTAAAAATTTTATAATATATACCTAGGTATTGCTCAAGTGTGGCCGTTTAAAATTTCTATAGGTATTTGTACCCACTACTCATCATGACTGTTATTTGAACAAAATGACAATCAATTCTCTGGAACTCAACTGATTGTCTATAGGCCATGTCGTTCAAATATATGCCTATGTCCTCATATGACAAGACCAAAATTGCACATAGTATATATCTAATACCATACATAAATTAGTAAATATATTCACTGGTTGGAGCTTGAGGCCCAACCCTCAGATTGGATGCAGACTCACAACGACGAATCATTTACGCCTCTTAATTAATTAAAACATTGCCATCAGTGTTAAAATAGCATTCTTTAGCGTATCATATAGGTATTAATGTTTTTGTTTATATGGGGAATTTTCATCCAATCAAGCTGCATACTACTACCATCAACGGAAACAGTGCGGCGGCAGCAACAGCAGTCACCAACAGCAGCCTCCCCCACATTTAATCAATTTGATCTCCGTTGGCGGCATTGCTTATATATATATATATATATATATATATATATGTATGGATATATTTTTATATATGGATATATACTAACAAAGTACTAAGAAATATATATGAGCAAAAATAAATGTAGGTAGGTAGGTATAAACAGAATATTTGCAGACTTTCAATATAGGAAAATTCTTTTCTTTTGCAAGTGAAAAATGTTTCGGGGAGAGGAGAAAAGCCACCAAAGGGGTGGAAAATATTTACTAAAGTTTTATATAAACTGTTTCAGTTGTTTTCTTCTATTGCAATAAGCTGATTTGTAGATTCTAATTTGCACTACAACAAACTACCCTTGCTTTATACTTTTCTACTTTTAATTAAAAGCATCAACCTGACAAATAGAAAATTCTCTTTTACACAGTTGTGTTGCTGTGCAGCAAGTTTAGAAGGCAGGGATCATGTTGCCGACGGCTTTTATCATTTACTTTACTTATTGTCGTGAGAACATACAAAGTATTTTAAGTACAAAACATTTCTCTTCGGCACTTAGAAAGTCCACTTCTAATTAATTAGATATATTCGAAAATAGGTGGTTTACTTTTTTTTCAGAAAGTTATCGGTAAAGCTTATTTACTAATTTTATTTAACAAAAGGAATCTATTATAATGCTATTTAAACAACTTAATGAAATATGGTATAAATTGAAGTTGTAAAGATGTTGGTGATGAAAAAATAGCACCTTTTTTAAAACCGATCAGACTTTACAAACCAAATACAAATATGTAACTATGTATGTAACTATACTTTCGTTTTATCTAACACGAATTCTTCTGGTTGATGTACTTAATTTTGTATTATGGGAATCCTAGGTTTTTGGCGACAAATCATATTTAGGAACTTTAGTTTCCCTTTTTTTAATGTGTTCTTTTTCTTTGCAGGTAAGTGACTATAGTGATTGCAATCCTGGGATTCAGGATCCCGGAATTCAGAATCTCTTCCGGTTCCGGGTATGATTTGTTGAATATTTTGACTTATTAATTTTATCTACTTAAATCTTTTACGACAAAAAATTTAAAATTGGATTCCAGTTGATTGTGAATTAAAGAACTATTTTTTTCACTGTCAAAACATTCTTTGGGTGTATTACAAAACCCGCAAAACAAAGCAAAAATGTTTGTCTTTTCTTTTTCATTGTAGCTACCTACCTATCTTCATCTTTTGGCTATCGGTTTGTAAAACAATTTTATAAGTACCTATTTAAACTCTAGCATTAGCTTAGAAATGGTTTAAAACTGGTTTCCAGTTGTTCTTGAGCATTATTGGATTTTGTTTTGAGAAGTTTCAAAGCAGTTTTTATATTTCGCGTTGTGTCTTTCGAACCTTCTATTCTTTTCAATGGTTTTGATCTGTTTGACTACCCTTAGGGCCGATTTTTCATTCTCCTAAAAAACAAACGAGGAAACAAAATACCCGACAACTAAACAAACAAATAAGTATTTTCTATTTTTCAATAAAAGAATAAATATCCTTCAATGAATATTCAAAATACGTCCTGGCAAAATATGTCAACTCAAAATTGATTCATAAAAATAATTTTTTTGACACTTTGTTCATTCCTAAGAAAATTTATTTATAAAATATTATTTATTCCTAGGAATAACGCTCTCTAACAGTTCAAAAATTGATTTCTGCGATATCAAAGGGATAAACTCTATTAGAAGTCTACCAGACTGCTATCTAGGGAATGAAAAATCGGCCCTGAAACCAGTTAACAAGTTTTTTTGGGTATCGTTTTTCGTTTCCTAATTGCCTTTCTGCATTGCTTTTTTGTTTTGTATTTTTGAGTGCTAGTATCGCTGTGTTAAAGGATGATCTAAATTTAAATTAATGTCAGAATAAAGACCACTTAGTTTTTGTGCATTTCCTGAATAATATTCTACGTTTTTTTCAATAAAAGAAAATGTCTGAAGATCAAATGATCAAAGCTCATGGAAATCAGTTCGGAGCTAGTAAAATAACTACAAAAACCCAATACAAGCATTAGAGGGTATAAACAAAAGGTTTGCATACCTATTTGTCATCGAAACACAATAAAAAATAGATTCGGATAACAATCAGCCAAATAATTTTTTTTGACAACAAATCGCCAATCTCGAAATTTCGGGATTGAGAAAACCTTTCGGGATTGCAATCCGTATAAGTTTAAATATCTCATAATCATAGGAAAACAAAACCATATATTTAAAAAACTCTAAAGCGAGCAGAAAACCAACGCTGCTTAAAAACATACGTCTGATTTCGTTGATAGAGTAAGCAGTACCTACTGTGATGTATTTTATACAAATATCAAACTTCACAGGCAAATAAAAGGGTTGTTATCGCTCTGAGATCAGAGTCCTTGCAACGTCATTTTTTAAAAAAGAAATAAAAACAAAAAGACTAGCCTAAGTTAGGCGTGGTGACGATATATATACGGTCTTAATATAGGTACCTTGTTTATGCTTGCGAAATATTTTTTTCCATTTCATTCCGAGCATTGGGTGTAGTTTATACCAACATAAGCTTTAGGGAAATACATCAAAAGCACATTTTTTATGTTTGGATATTTTTTGAACTCAGCTTTCTCAGCATAGATGCTGAACTTGAACAGATCTTGATAAAACACATTTTATCCCACTAAACTCCAAAAACTCCAAAACACAAAACAAAACTTCTGATTGCAGAGTCAATACAAAGTCCAAATTGTCGGTCAATGTTTTCTGAGCCATAGGTTGCATTATATCAATTAACTAATTCTTTGAACAACAAAAAAAATCACAAATGAACGGTTAAAAGTCTTTTGAATAGAAAAAAAACAATCATTCATTGCTTTAGAGAATCGTTTCGAACTAATTGCCGTAATTAGGAATCTTCTATTCATAATATTGCTTGCAAAATAACATTTCAGAGCCTGATTGTTTGCGGAATTTACAACAAACGATTATTTTTACATAGCTTTGTAATAAATGCGCAGCTTTTTTGTTTGTGTTTTCAAATTTCACTTTCACTTAAGTTAAAGCTTGACAAAAGCTCACAAGATATAAGTACCTGAGCTCAACTGAGGCTCAAAGCCCTAAGACGTAGATAATCTGCCGAAGGAACTGAAGTTATTAGCATAATTTTAACAAACATGTTTAAGAAATCTACCTATAAAACAAAAGGTATATTCACGCAACGATATCGAACATTTGCAATTGTATTTTTAAACCCAAAAATATTTTAGACATTGTCTTCGACATCCTACATTACTACCTATCACCGTCTTAAAAATTTCCTACTATACTAATAGTCAAATAGGCCAAATAGCTACAAATATCGTAGCAACACATTCACTACGAGGGCGTCTATGATGCTTTTTTTGGCATTCGTAATCCGAAATTTTACGACGGGCCTTATAATAGATGACATAAAATTCACATCATGTAAGTGCCGTGTATTTTAAAAGTAGGTAGCGCCTTGTGAGGGTACGACACAAAGACAACAGGAACTGAAAACTCCTTCATGAAGCAGTTATCCAAAACATACAATGTATACTACTCTTTAATAATAATCATTAACTTAAGTTTTAATCATAATATAAATACCCGACAATGTATATCGTTAGGCCCCTTATGTGCCAACACAGCAAAATCTACCATATAATTAAGTAACGTATAGTTAAGTATCAATTGTAAATATCTTTTTGTTCAATAAAAATCGTTAAAATCGTTAAAATCGTGAGGGTACAGCAACATCTAACGGATGAGCCCATTGTTGTTCCTGGGCAAAAATCTAATTTTTGGGGTTGAGGTCATTGGATCTCTTGATCCTCCATGTCTTTTAATTTTGTTTGGGTTTGAGACTCATGTTTGTAAAGACTACGTAGCGAATTTAACGTGTTAATTTACTTAAACGTCAACAATAACATCGCCTTCAACAATTTAAAGTTCGACAAAGACCTGATTAGATAAAGATGTAGCCTTAGCGCAAGTAGTTTCAAAGGATCGTTCATAAAACGTCTCGAGTATACTAAGCTACAATTTTATACCAAATGCTTCTTAATCAGGCCCAATATGTATGATTTCGAAGGTGTCACTTTGATTTCTATCAAGGAGAACTTTGAGAAAGCGAACTGTCTCAATATTGTGTTATTGTAATATTTCATTAGTTAGATACCTACGTCACTGCTTTTGGATCAAACCTTTTTTCTGCAGATTTGATACGGAGAGAGATAAACTTCAACGTCTTGTGCTGACTAATTGAAGGTAAACATTTTATTTGCTTTAAGTCTTTGTTACTTTTACTGACCTTTTCGAGCACTATGCAAATCCAATCTTTTATCAACTGGCTCAACCATTTAAATCAACTTGAGCACTGACTTTAAGTTGTTTTTAAGGAAAGTAAAATCTCCTATAAAGCTGCTGCTTATTTCTTAAGTAACAAAGCTAAGACTAGCTTTGTGAAGCAATCCAAGCAAACGAATTTCTCAAAACGTTAAAAACACTTTAAAACACCCTTTAACTTTAGTTAACTAAAAGTCTGTCCATTGAGTTACTATCTCTTCTGCTCTGAAAGCATGGAAATTGAGATTGAAATAATCAGGTTCTTCTGAGTCATTTTATTTACTCCTCTCGTGGAAAAATTACATTTGTCACCTCGATTTCGTGAACTTTTGATTTGTTTTTATTGATGCTACTTTTTAATTTTTGGGCTAAACAGCTAAAAAAGTCAAGCACCTATTAGTATGAAAATGCAAAAGCTTTCTTACTACTTAAATTACTTGTTGTTTGTTCCAAAAGGTACCTATGCAACTCCTTTACCTTGCTTCGAATTTCTCTTCGGCATTTATGAATCACTTGACTTAACTTAAAAGACTTCAAACGTGACGCCTTTCTAGGCATATCTACCCGCATCAATTATTTCATAACAACAACCCTCGAAAATGGGAAACAAGCAGAAAGCATTAACCATAAATTTTTATAACAAAACACATTATTCAATTAAAAATATAAATAGGCAAAAGGTGCATATAAAATAAGTAAATAAATTTAGAACGGGAGCAAAAGATAGATGGGAAATATCATTTTTCAATCATTCTCAGAATTTTCATTTATACGATTTTGATTTTGAAAAACGACAAAAATCAAAAGAAACAGGAAAAGAAAAAGTTAAGCATAGTCAGAAAAAATTATGATAATTTCAGGCTACAGGTGTAGGTATATTAATTGTTAAGATTTAAATAATAAAAAAAAACAGCACTTACATATATTTAGTCTTTTCAAAATATCAAAGGTTTGGGTTGTTTGGTAGGTATGGTAGATAGGTATATCCTTGTTTGAGTTGTTTAACTTTTATGTTGATTTTTAATTTTTTTTTGGGCACTTTTTGTTAATTAATTTTTATATTTATTTATATTATTTTAGATAAATATATTTACTCTTTTTATTTATTAAATTAGGTTAGGAACTTTAGATACTTTTAAAAAAAAAACTATATTTCACATAATCACACGCACACACAGTAGGTATTGATTTTCTGTTGTTATCTTTTCTTTTTTTTTATCTTCATTTAATACTTTTTTGAATAAAAAAATAATAACAAATTAATTTTTCATCCTGAAACGCATAACATAATTTTTCTCTGTTAGTTATTATTGCTATATCAAAAATCAGAAGGAAGATGTATAGTAGGTATAAGAGATTTATCCGTTTTTAACTGATTGTGTCACCGAACTAAATCATTGTAATTTATTAAAATAATATTGCATATTTTTATAACATGCATATACCTATTATGCATTAAATAATTTAAAAAAAAAAGAAAAAAACGTAGACAAAATTTTTCTTTTTGTCGTCGGTAGTTATGCAGTTTGTGTTTGTAATTAAAGGGTTCGCGCGCGGTGACAGTAACAACCAACGACGACACAACGGGGCCACGACGAAAACGACGAAGGAAAGCAGCTCAAAGCGCTTTCGAAATCCGAACTACTCGATCATTATTCTTATGTTTATGGTATTTAGCAAAAATCAAAATAAAATCAACGAAAAAAGTAGCAACAACAACAACCAGCAAATGAAAGAAAACAAAATCGAGTACAAGAAAATATAACTAGAAAATGGAACACACTCGTAGGTATAATATATGCACAAATGAGAGTAGTTATGGGTACCACCACCACATTGTCTTTTGCTTCGACATTGCACACTAGGCGAGCGAGGAGAGACGACTATGCGGACAAGGATAAAATAAAACACCGAATAATAACAAAAAAAAAAGTAAAATAAATGAACTCCTGCAAAAATAGCCTACCTACTACACCAACAAGGACTTTTTACTGTGTTGAGTAAATGAGCACACGTATGCACCCACAACATAAGAGAAAAAACTCATTAATCTTGCGCATGCTCGTTACCCATTCAGATTATTTAGTTGCTCTTAAGTAAGTTAGAGATGTGCTACTTCATATAAAAGAGAGAGAGAGAGAGAAAGCCAAATAATTAAGAGAGCAAATCGGGATATTGAGATTTGTGATCTGGGAGTGAGGAATTGTAGCTTGTAGGTATTATGTATCTATGTATATGCAGCGCGTTATTTCAAAAGGTATGATAAATCTTATAGCGCGGCTGGCTATGTGTTCGCATTTCTTTCTAATTCAATTTGCAATAGGTTGAAAGATTAACATGTACCTGCATCTTTGTTATCCTGGTACCTTACTTGGCAAACTCAACAAAAATTGTAGCCTTAAATGAAGGTACCATTTGGCTTCCAAAGCTACCTAATAGTATTGAATGAGTTATGTAGTATAGTTCAATCAATTCTACATGCCTTGCTTTTGGAATTATTGATGGTTTAATGGGTTCCAACAAAGATAGTTCCAACGGTCGATGTTGGTAAACACAACAATCTAAGGATTGAGATATTTCGTCAACCCAGACTGCAAAGTAGGTACCTGAAGCAAAAAAAATCCAATATGTGCTTCATGACAAGAGTACCTATTCAAACTGCGTAAGCGGTCTTAAAAGTACATAAAGTCAAACGCAAAGTTCAATTTCCAATTAGAATTTCTTAGGAAGTCTTGATGTAACCACTGGGTTAATTATTTGAAATTGTAGATAAATAAGGAATTCGCGTCGGAGAAGAAGATTCTATAAAACACTTGATATGGGAACACCTGTTCTTGAAATATCCAAGTAAATTTCTTCTTAGTCCTTAAACGAAACCTTCCAAACGTTTTGATTTACAATTTTCGTTAACGATGAAGGCCAGCTAAACGTAAATTATGTGACCACTGAAAATCAAATTAAAAAACCATCAAAACGAATAATGCCACAGCCGTAGACATAACAAAATTATCCTTTATAAGTTCTTTGGAAGTCAATAAATTTAACTCTTTTTCGGACGGATATAAATAAGTTATTTGTTTTGTTTCAAAACTAATTCTTTTCCCTCGCCCCCTAGTAGGTATAAACAAATGTTATTTTTTGTATAGATTCAAAACAATCGAGAATGACTAATTTTTGTTTTTTTTTTGTTTTTTGATTGATTTGTAAATCACAGATCGTTGTTTGTTTTCGTCTAGTGTTTTCACTCTTGAATGCGTATCCTTTCGCATTATAATCTTTTAATAACACTTAACTACAATTCACAGTCTATTTATTTTATGGTTTATATGCAACACTTTTTAATATTTTTAGCAAACATTTTTTTGTTAAATATTGAAACTAACATACATATAAAATAAATTAAACAAACGGGGGTGCAATTGACGCGACATACCACGAGAACAACGACGGAAAAAATGACGACGACCAAGACCGCAACGAAACGACGATCAAAAAACGACGGCGGTATCGCTACGTTACCCGTCAATTTGTTACTAGGGAATGAAAATGAAGCGATTTTAAAAAAGGTCGGAAGAGGTGATGATTACCTTCTTCTTACTTGGTCTTGTTCGTATTTGTCTACTTCCATTCATTCACATCCAACAGCAACAGCGACGATTTATGTGTGCTCGCTGTTCGAACCGAGGTATCGTCTCGGCTTTGCGCCTTTGTGTATTCTACTGCCAACACTCACTACTAAATATTTTTTGTGCTTGAGTATGTGTACCATATTTACCATTTACCATACCCATCATGCTCTCTCTTAATCACTTATACAAATGCGACCATGCAGCAGCAACGGCACATGAAAATTAGTGAGAAAACACATTAAAAGTTATCTCATATCTCTTTCTTTTACACGAGAAATGAATGAAAAGGTAAATGCAGAATATGGTTGGGTCGTTGGGTGTTGCCTAAGCTAGTGTGTGGGTATTTGTTTGCAAATTGAATGAACTGCACTGTTTTTTTATTGATTCCGTGAATCCTACTGTGAATTCCAATTAATGGAGATTTTGTGTTGAGTTTTTCTCTTTTCTTTAATTAAATATGTGTTTGTGTGGGTTGATGTTCTCCAATAAGGAAGTGTAAACGAGAAGCATACTTCAGAGGATTTTACACAGTATAATTTTCAAAAAATATTAATTTTCCCTTAGCAACAATCCAAGATAGACACCTACCTATACTGCAATGAAATAGGTTCCCTTTTATGATCTTTAGGATACCTACTTCAAATGTTTACTGACCAATGCATGAACCGAACACAATAGGGCAACCGCCACCGCCACCGCCACAATGCAAGAACAGCACAAAAAAGAAAACCAAGTCAAACCGCATAAAAATTCTCTAAAGAGACGAATGTGCAAACAAAGAGATATTTATGTTTTTCAAAAAAAATATAGGTAGGTAACTACTATCATATTTGTCAAAGTACCTTACTTACAGTGCTACAGTGCTATAGCGTGAGCGGATAGGTATTTTATTAATTAATTTAGAGAATACAATGCACAAAACATTCAGTATACTTTACGGGTTTGCACATAGTCTAAAAGTAAAGATGTGAAAATGTGAATCAACCCAGGCAGGTAACTTCTTCAGGTTCAAAAAAGAAAAGGGTCCAAATTACTAAAAAATTGCATTGTTGTTAATCTGTTTACTTTTACCCTTTTATGTTTTTGGATAGTACAAATTTCCCCACGTAGGTACAGTTTGAGTTTTTATTGCTGTTGTTCGGTGTTTGAAAAGTAAAATGCAATTTAACCATTATTGTTCAAACTAACATTTCAATCTGATCGTTTGTTTGACGTACCTACCTTTAGGAGTTAAGGAAATTCGGTTTCAGATCACTCCTAAGTCGATCAATACCTATCTATTAAAAATTTAAAATTTGATTCGACATAAGGCACTGCCAACGTTTTAATACAGACTATTGTTTTAAGATAGTAAGTAGGTGCCATAATACCTAATTACTTCTTCAGTTCTGCTCTTTTTAGTTGGATTGCGTGACTTCTCTTTACTGAGCATTTTTTTAAACTAAAGAGCAAGCTCTTGAACAATGAAAGATCGAAGAGTTTCATACAATCAATTTTGTCACATACACATAGACGTGATTTGTACGTTCGATCGCAGACAATTTTCGGAAGAGAACACCAAAATTAATGCATAATGGTCGCGATTGTTTTCCTTAAGTATAGTAAATAGTAATTGTGAATTGTGATTGTATACAAAACACAAAAAGCCTCCTTCAAGTGAAAGAAAGAGACTATACTCTGCGTAAAAAGAGATAGGTAACGAGCTCCCATTTCGGACCTTCATGGTGCACTATCGAATGCTAAAGAAGTAGGACCGTGTAAAAAAAAATTTGAGAAGATTCAGACATAGCAGCTGCAGCAAATCCAGAATCATGATGAAGTGGGAGAACTTTTGCAATGAAACCACAAAAAGGAAGACGAGCATCAACAGGCTTTATATGTTTTAATTGAAACAAAACATTTTTCTTTCCGTTGTCTCTCTTTATTTCTTTTTGCTTTAATGGACTAAAAGCCCGGCCCACAATTTATTTTTCCCCATTTTTTTTTTCTTCACACGGTAAAGTGATGCAACTAAAGAGGGGTTTATGGGCGACAAAATAAAACAATGAATTAATCGTCAACCAAAGCAGCAAAAAAGTGTAAATATAGATTAAGCATATGGAAGCCTATTTATTTCTCTTATTATAGGTACCTTCCTCTCCGTTCATTTACAACAAAGAAACCTAAAGAAGTAGTAAAGACTCGCCATTCTCGGATATTTAATTTGAATTAGCAATCAGGGATACTAATCATATATTACATGGTATTACAAGTAGCTCCAATTTTTTGCCTAACTCATTTTGTTGGTATGTAAGTACCTACCTATCTACATTCCTATAGGTATGTTAGAAGGACCTATGTATGTGATGATATGTGCTTTTTCGGATAATTAGGATATTGTCCTTCGACAGCCAAATATGGTTGTTACAACACCTAAATAGCGTGAAAAGAGATGACGAAAAACTAAGGGTCGAAAATTAAGTACATATAGGTAACTATCTACATTCAGTGCAGATGTAGTTTTTACGCTCGTTGTAGCATGTAGCTGCCATCGTAAAATCGTGGCTCTTGGATGCTGCTCTGACTCTCTTCTCACACAACACACTCCACACTCGAGTTAATTTGGTTCACATTTCCCAGCGTAAATGAGAAAAAAAGAAAATTGGCCAATCAGGAGATGTTCCCACTGATGCTTGATAGATATGGGAGTTAAGAAACTGGCAACAGGGTAATGTGGGTGGTGTTGGAGTACATACGTAAATAAAACACAAGGTAACCAGCGCATTGCCGAGTGAAGCAGCTTCCATATCAGCACTCATGGTAAACTTGAACAAAGCCTTACTAGTACATGTACATACATATGAAAACTTTGCTTTTCTTATATCCATTTGACTGCATACGTATACACCTACCTATGTACATATATGTTCATTAGAATGAGGTGGGTAAATGCGCTACTAATTATTGCTAATAAGCAGTAAATTGTGCTAGAATTTCTCTCTTTATTCTACACTACTCCCAAAAAGGGTGGAAGACTAAGATTCATATCAATACAATTATGATGGAAGTGCTTAAAAAATGGGGGTATGTGAACAGTGATTAAATAACAATGACTAAAAGAAACCCGTCTCCCTACTTCAGTTCATTAAAATCTTGCTTTCTAAATACCTACCTAGGTAATAAAAAAGACATTTTCATATTGCACTCTCTATGCACTCTCTTACACAGCGCCTTTAAAATGTATCAAAAAATAAATCCTACCTTGTAAGAGTTCGGAATAAAAAGAATACTACTCTTCATCTAATTAAACCCCACCAGTCCCATTTTTCTTCAATTATTCTTTAAAGCATAGGTACACTAACGTATAGCCCTTATAATTAAACAATACGAAAGAGCAATTGCAGAGGCACGATGTCCAGCTATAGCCACAGACGGGTGTCACAGGTGCGCTTACTAAGGAAGTGTTTTGGGTCCTCTACTTTTTTTAACAGTCCTTGACTTGAGCGGGTCTTCAAGGAATGTAACAAAGAAAAAGTAAGGTACCGAGATCGACAGTTATTAATTAAATGAAAAGATTAGTAAAATTTTTATCAGTTAAAACACTTTTTATATTTCCTCAGATGTACATTTTAAAAGCAATGCTTCCATCGTCAGTGAGATTTATAAATTAAATTAAACTATTTGTCAAAAAACTAATAAAAAACCAAAATGTTTCTAAACAAAGTTACAATTGAGTTGAGTTGAATCTATTAAGAAATTTTTTGATGGAAGCATTGCTTTTGAAATGTACATCTGAGGAAATATAAAAAGTGTTTTAACTGTTAAAAATTTTACTAATCTTTTCATTTATTAGAAAAAAAGCACGTGTATTATCTCAACTACAAAACTCATCAGTTATTAATTGCTGATGATGAAACTATCTTAAGTGAGGTGCCGTGGCTTGAGAACAAGTGATAAAGGGCAAGTTTAATAAACGTTTAAAACGTTTTAACGCTAATAATGTCATTTTGGAAAAGCGACGTAAGGTCATTTTTGAATAGCTGGTCTTATGTAGCTTCGAACTGTCGAAGGGTGACTTGGAAAAAAGTTAGGTAATACTCTTAGAACTTCTCCCTAATCGTATTTATAAGATTATAAGATTATAAGATTATTTATTCAATTCAATTGAAGTATAATTATCTAAATCTAAAAAAGCAGTTTTTAAAAATCTGTTATGGATGATGTTGCTTTGAACTAGACATGAAAATAAGAAAGACATTGGTCATCAACTCCTGAGTAAGTTATGTGTTGTAATTTGACAACAGCTTTCTCTGGCAATGCTTCGAGAATCGTGGACAGATTTCGTGAAGTTAGATATTTCATAACTCATCCTTTGTTTCTTCCAAGAGTATTACTCTTACGCTGAAACATCTCAGGTCAGCATATTTTTTTTGACGTTTCTGGTGCTAGGTCTTCTGAGAATATATATAAATAAAAAAGTATATTTATAAATAACGAGTTGAATTTGGGTGTATCAAAATTTTCTTGATTCTCTGTCTTTGTGACTTTTTTGATAAACTTTTAAGCATTTTGAATATCTAAAATATTCGCGCTCTGTTCTTTTTGAGGGATTGTGCTTTTTTGATATTTTATTTTCTTCAGAGACATTGTCAACTTTTTGTTTTCCTTGAGCTCTTAAGAGCTATATCGTTTCATTTAGCTTTAGGAAGGTGTAGAAGTGTAACAAACCCACAATGAAATCCAAAAGCGGGCTCTCGCATGCATTCAAAGTGAAGTAGCGCACGTTGAGCACTTGTTATAATTGTATTTGTATAAAATACATAAAAAACTTCTAAGTGCCAATATTATTGTTTTATTCAAACAAACCTCAAAGCAAAAAATCTTTTCTTTTTTTTTAATTTTACCCATTTTGTATTTTTTCAAGTATCATAAAATGTATGGGTTTTTGAGTGCACTTGTTTATTAGTTTTTTTATTATTGTTTTGTTCATATGTAAGAAATAAAGAAACTCTATGTTTAACAGACATTTTCTGAATAAAAATTACCTCAAAGTCAAAACTTTGTTTCGGGAAGAAAATTTGAACACCATTTAAAATTAAAAATCTGGCAGCCTATAAAAGCCCAACTTAAATACAGTTTTAAAGATAATTATTTTAGCAAAAAATTTAGTCTAAAATTAAGTCTCTTCCATCAGTATTGACAGAGAAATCGAATTTAACACAGGTCAGGGTACACCAAAGTTAGCCTTTTTTAAATTGTCAAAAAGTGATGTCAAAGTTCAGAAACGGACTTTACTGTAAAACAATTATTTTCTTAGAATATGGCCAAGAATCACATCCTAAAGTATGTAAAACGAATAATGGAACATCCTGTATATTTCTTTGAAAGCGATTTATTAAGACTTTTTTAATTAACTGACTAGATCTTACCGAAGTCGCGATAATAAAATTTGTCAAAACAATATATTGGTTGGCGTGTAATCATTATGTCAGAGAGAAAAATTAAACTTCGAAGCTCAACATTGCTATCAAAGGGAATTCCCGACAACATTTTAGACAAATTAAATAATCTATCATACGTAGGCCAAAGATGAAACGTTAACGTCTTTGCAAGGGACCAAGTACAGAACCCTGTGGAGCACCTGTAGTGTTCGGGAGGAAATTAGACAATCTACCATCGAGTTTAACTGATTGTTTTCTATCAGTTGAATAAGAATAAATATAAGCTTAGTAGCATGAAATGAAAAATTGAATTGGTTTCTAAGCTTTTGACGTAAATTAACGTGATTGACTGCTTCGAAAGCCTTTGAAAATTCGAGCAGAACCAATAATGTAACCTTATCTCTATTAAAGGCTTGCCTTATATCCTCAGCTCCGTTTAAAGAACGGCAATACAGCTGAAAAAAAATTCATGCCAAGTTATAGCTCTTAATTTTAATTTTAACCCGACCCACCCGACAGCCAAAGTTTTAAATAGAAATAACACAGGAAAAGTTCTGTTGATTTATTTTTCATCATGATATAATAAACAGATCATGTCAACCAATGACAATTCTTATAGCAAATTTAACGCTCTACAAAAAAGGTCTTTAATAATTTTTTGCTAAGTCTAACGGTTTCTGAGTTAATTAAGGTCATAGTTGAAAAGCGTTAAATTTTCTATAAGAATTGTCATTGGTTGACCATTCATTATATCGTGATGAAAAATAAATCAACAGAACTTTTCCCGTGTTATTTCTATTTAAAACTTTGGCTATCGGAAACTAAGATATGGAAACGCATACCCTCTTATTTCATAAAAAAAACTTCTTGTGCTACTTGTATACCGAATTTCACTTTACTACGATGACAGCAACCCGTGCCAATGTTGCACCGAAAAATATTTTTGTACATTTGTCAGTAGGAACGAACGGAAACCATAGTGATTTCTGGCACTTTAAGCTTTTCCTTAAATAATCTCAGACTCAGTTTTTTAAGTAATAACTACTGTTTTCAAATGAAAAAGAATCAAAGCAGAAAAAGCTCTAAAATAAGGAACACCCTAATATATGTATATATATATATAAAGATAAAGTCACTACTAAAAAATAAGGATGGGCACCTTTGTACTTTTAAATGACAACCTACCTTCGCATTAAATTCACTGCTTTCAGCCGAGCTGTTCAACTTATTTCACATCACACGGTATTAAGTTCTCGGCCTTAGCTTTCTAGAAATCCTATATATTTCGTTTCGTATATAGGTACATACTTATATGCACCTACATACTTATTTGTCATTATGAAAAACAATTATAGTTTATTGTTTCCATTTGTGTCTAAAGAAACAAAGAGCTTTTCGTGTCTTTTATGCGCGGTTCTGAAATTGAAGACCTTGGAAGTGAATGTAGATACAGGAGCAAGCAGCCCCAGCCCTAGCAACCCAGTCACCACCTATAAAAGATGTGAATATATAATAAGAGAAAAGAAAATGAGCCCCAACGCAAAGTATTGAAAAGAATGAGACGCGAAACACATTTTTTTGTTGCTTTAAACGAGACTTTCTCCAGAAAGAGTAAACTCAGGGCGAAGCTTAAAAAAAAAAGAAAACCACCCACGAAACTTACAGGCAACCCCTAAGACTGTGCCAGGTTTCAAAATAATCAAGAAAACTGATTTTTTTTCTACACTTTCTTGTATCTTTTTGATTACATATTTTGCTGTTGATATCACGCAGAAAAAAAAAGATAAATGAGCAAGAGAGCAAGTGATTTTCTCCAAAATGCCAACACGAGCGAAAGAAATACACAAAAAAAAAATATTGATAAAATAGTTCAAAAGGGTTGCGCGAGGGAAACATGAGTGAACAAAAGTTATTTATTTTAAGTAGAGCGCATAAAAGCGAAGGATAGTGTAAAGCTGCGCCGATGTACAAGTATGTGTATAACGGACATTTCATAATGAAGATGGCGCCATTATACCTGCACCACGAAAAAATTGGTGCTTTTGTAGTGGGAGGCTCTCTTTCAAGTAAAATAAAATTTTTTCTTTCATGATTCCCTGATAATGGAGGTATTTTATGGGAAAAGAGTTATCTCGGTTTCCAATACAGAAGCATACCTACCGCGATAGAAGAAGTTAGTACCTACCTACCAATTGAAAGGAAAATTTCTGCCTTACATATATAACCACATTTGGGGCATTATTTCCAGAGATGGAGCTGCAAGCAGAATTTTTTTTTAATTGTTTTCCTTGCAAATTGGATTGTCTACTGATGCTATCTTTTTCTATTTAACTGTGCCGCTTTTCTGCACACATATATGATGTATTATAGATTATACTTATGAGTACCAACATCCAAGCCCAAATAAATTAGTTTATTTTGGGGGTGTCCGAAAGAACGACCGACCAGTAGAGTAGGCACAAAACTGGGGTCAAGAGGATGCCTGTTGTGTGTTCATGTATTTTATACAAAACTGAATTTTGGAGGCAGGCAAACGGAAGTTTATCCTTTTAATCACTTTAAAAGCCTTTCTCCTTATACTGCGTGAGTGCCAAAAGAAAGTGTACTGATATGAACTGCATTTTTGCAACCCTGCAAATGGGTTCGTTATTTAAGTAAAATACTAATTTATTTTTTGAATTGTTTATCCTTTCTTAATTTAATAATAAGCCGTATTTCTACTGCACTTTGTTTACCCATTTTGAAGTAATTTAAATAAAAATAATTAAGCAACAAGCAACTTTCAATGGAAATGAACTCAGTACCACTTTTAATCAATTTTTTTTTTTTTTTTTTTTTTTTAAAGAGGAGGCTTATATGCTAATCTGGAGAACTCAGACCTAATATCCAGTCCATTGTACTACCAGAGTAGCAGCCTTCCCTTTTTTTTTGTGTTGCAGTAGTTGGAAATAAGTTGTTATTAATTTCACATATATAACCTCAAGGGCGGCGTCCATATGAAACTGGGAGGCTGAAAGAAAAGTAGATGCCCAGAGCGGGATTCGAACCCACGCATCCGGCCTCTCTACCAAACACTCTACCACTGCACCACGGCCGCCCTTACTTTTAATCAATTAGTTATGAAATGTAAGGAGACAAAATAAATTTAACGGTTGTTTTCCCGATAAGCGGGACAGTACAGTATGCGTAAAGTTGTACCCTTTTTTTCGACGTTTTATTTTTGTTTTGTATTTTAATTTTATTATTTTTTATATGGCAATACATTGAAAATAAACTGCCTTCAAAAATAACATTAGTGTTTTACTAAAAGATCGAACCATCACAAACAATGATCGTTGCCATTGCGCAACGATCAGCATATTGAAGTATAAACTTTCTTTATGAACCGAAACCATAATGTAAACATTGTTCTTGTCGACTCAAGTATCCCTTATGATGAATCTTTTATTGTAAACAACGTTCGTTGCTATTGAAACGATCAGCTTTGTAAGTTTGCTCAAGATTAAAGCATCAAATAAAATTTAGTCTTAGTTCAAACTCCGAAGAGCCGTGTAGTTTCTTTTCGTTAGTAAAAGACGTAAATATAATAAAGGGTCCGCCAAATAACTTTTTTTTTTTTATTTATTTTATTAAAAAAAACTACTGAATATTTTCTCAAATTCCTTTTTTTAATTAAAAGTACAGTCCTTCCGGTTAATAATAAAAAATTATTTCATTCCTACACGTTCGGTCCAATTCTTAAGCACATTATCGATTGTGTGCAGCTGTATTTCACCAATGGCTTCACTAATATTGTCCTTTAAAGCGTCAATTGTCTCTGGCTTGTCGGCGTAACACTTATCCAACGGTGTCAAATCGCAGTTCGGAGGTGGCCAAACGACATCAGCTCTGCGGCTGATAATGCGATCTTCAAAAACAGGGCGCAAAACATCGAGTGTGGCACGTAGCGCCATCCTGTTGAAACCAAATGTTGCCAATATCCTCCTCTTCAATTTTTGTGAACAAAAATTTGTTCAACATGGCCCGATAACGATCCTCATTGACTGTAACGGCCACTCCTTGCTCATTTTCGAAAAAAAATGGCCCAATTATGCCTCTGGACCAAAATCCGCACCAAACAGTGACTCGTTTTGGGTGTATCGGCTTTTCAATGTATAAGTGCGGGTTTTCTGTGCCCCAAATACGACAATTTTGCTTGTTTAATACCCCAGATCAAAATTAGCTTCATCTGAAAAGATGATTTTTTTGGCAAAATCGGCATCGAATTTTCAAAGTAATACCGCAATATTTCCCAGCGTTGTTCGTTCAGCGGAAGAATAAAACTATTATCTGTCAAATCAGACATGAGCTAAGTGTTATTATTCACGAAATAAGCACTAGTTGAAAAAAAAAAAACGTTAGATGGCGGGCCCTTTATTTCTGTAAGGTAGGGCAAGGTGTGTGGTGCCCGTGATGTAATGAAACGCATGACTGCCTGTTGCATGGGAGATCATGAATCCAATCTCAAAAATATAAAACTGTTTTTGCACTCGTTGGAATGTATCCAATGATGTTCATTCGGATGTTTTAAATTCTGCTTACAGATCGCCGTACCTAACCTAGCTGAACCTTTCATTACCTGTTTACTTATTATTTATGTAGACATTACAGTTTGGAATGCATTTGGACCTCAACAAACATCTTTCGATAAAAATTTCGATTTCGGTCGTTCTCTTTCTCGACTCTAGTCGGTTGAGGTCCTCTTCCACTTGATTGCTTTACTTGACATGAAGTTTTCCTCTCACGCGACTTAACTGCTTCTTGCAATGTGCTATCGAAAACCGTGCTACTTTTCTAGCTATGCTCATGCCCCAGCCCCAGTGAAGTCATGTCTGTCTATTGTGATGTTTTGTCCAATTCGTCGATTTTCTCTGTCCGTTTATTGTTTAAAAAAAAAAGAAAGTCTAAGAGCAAAACCGACAGTAACAAAATTTTTTTTGTTTAAAAAACCATATCCGACGAAAATTAAACAACAAAATTGCATTTGGTAATTGGTACCTAATACAAGCACACTTAGAACTTGTTTTCAATTTTCAGTATTTCTCTTGCTATGAAAAAAACTACAAAAAAAAAAAATTGAGAACTTAAATGGTGATTCAAACCTTTCTTGTCCCCTTGTAAAAAATTGCAAGTGGCACCACTGAATATTAAATATGACAAATAGGAAAATCTTCCTTTCTCTTTTGCTCTTGTGACCTGCTGAATTGTCACTCAGCTAATTGCTTTATGCACACTGATGCACACTTTGAGCGTGGTCACCGGGAAACTTTGTATTTATTACGCGGCTTATCAGAAAACCCAAACATAATGTCTAATGTAAACAACCGCGAAAACCTTAAAAATTATATTGAACCAATATGTTTCCAAAAAAAATTTAGATTTCCGCGAGCCCTCTCCAGTTTAACACTATTAGTCGGTTGAGGTCTTCATCCACTTGGATTGCGCCACCTAAAACTAGGGGTTAACCTTCAGCTATTTCCAGGCAATGTACTTTCGAAAACCCATCGAGACGCAGCGTTGATTGCGGTCTACATATCACAGACAACGTAGTCTCGCGTTGCTTATCGTTCTAGCTGTGACTATATGTCGCGTTGGTACAGCTCATACAGCTCGTTGTTGTATCTTCTTCCCCTCACATTGTCTTCGCATATGGGACCAAAGATCACTAGGACTAGGTGCAGAGGCGGATCCAGGATCTGGGCATGGGGGGTCTATTACTCAAAATTTTATTTATATATACGAGGCTAAGCAGATTCAATCAGAAATTATTTACATGATGTTGGCGTCGATTGCTCATATATGTATGGCCAAGGATTCGACGGGGCTCCGGCAATGAGTGTCCAATATATTGGTGCACAGGCTCATCTGAGATCGTATTTCCCCCTGGCAATTTATGTACATTGCGCTGCACATAGTTTTAGTTTGGCAGTCAATGCAGTTCGCGAAGTGTCAGGAATCAAAAATGTGTTAGGAACTATCGGAGCGATTGAAGCATTTTTTCACTGGCCTAAAAGACAAGACGTTCTACACCAAGAAATTTCAAAAATGACAAACAAAAGTGAAAAAAAAAAAACAAAAGTTGAAGTCTGTTTGTCCTACCAGGTGGGCTCAGTCTCATGAAGCAGTTGGAACGTACGTTGAATTGCAACCGGCTGTTATTGAATCTTTGGAAGAAGTTAAAATCGTGGAAAGATCGAGATACTTCGCAAAATGCATTGCATCTTTTTGACGCCTGTCAGATTATGGAATCAGTTAACTCGATTGTTTTGCGTTTGAGTCTTGAATTGCAATATAAAAACCAAGATCTGGGTGAGGCTACTAAGCTGGCAGATGACGCTTTGATTGAATTTACGTTCAAACGCAAAAACGCAGATTCTACTTTCCACGTTATTTATGAGCATGTTGCTAGAATTTGTTCTGAATACGAAATCACAGTAAAATTGCCACGCCGCCGCACCGCTAATCGTTGCAACGTTCAAGCACAAAGTATTAAAGACTACTACAGAATTTCTTTCTACATTCCGTTTTTTGATACGTTCATTTCTCAACTCAAAAGTCAGTTCTCGGAACACAAATCCATTTTCCAAAGTTTCGGGCAATTGTTTCTTAACGGGCCTTGAAATCGATAAAAAGATGTTATTTATCGTTATTATACTCCCGGTTTCTTTTCCGAGATCTGCAGTAATGTGAAAACTTGTTCGATTGTGAACTTTTCTGGCCTAAAACCACATCGATAGGTTAAGTTAGGTTAGATAAGGTGGGGTTTCAGACGTTCACAGGCAAGATCTTATACGCAACGTTAAGGAGGTCTCCCTTTTTTAGGATCGGACATACGATACTGAGATTTCATTCATCGTGCATGCCTTTTTCCAACTGATCTTCAGCTATATGGCAAGCTCAACTTCTTCTAAGTCGGAAGGACGGCATTCTCTGTCATCGTCCAAGTTGAGTGGGGCATTCTGGCTGACAACGGAATTAGTGTCTTCTTCGCCGGCAGTCTGCAGAAGTGGCAGCGACTCTTTTACTAAAATGCGGGGCTTGCCACCCTGACATGATCTTTTTTTACCTTTTTTCTACTCAAATATGATTAAATAATCTTAGCAAAAGACCACAATTGTGATGTTTAATATATTTATTTAATGTTCTTACTAATACTCACTCATAACTCCTGTTTTAAGTTAAATTTAAAAAAGTATCGAATGCATTTTGCTATTAAACAAGATTCTAGAATATTTATTTTTTTGAGAAACACAAAACAAATAAAACAGAGCTAGCAACACTAGCCAAACGCAATAATAAGAAAGTCGCTCAGATCTACTCACTTCAGTTGCAGATAGTAGGTATAGGTATAGTAGTGAAGAAAGGGTAGCAAAAGGACAACAACTACGACTACAAAGAAAACCAGGACAACACATTACCCTTAAGGAGTTGAATTATGTTAATCTCATTTTGTAATGACATATCTCGTACATTCGCAGAAAAAAATTTGCTTTCTTTTTACATATAAGTATATCTATGTTGGTCTATATTCTTCCTAAGAGAAACGGCAGTAAAGACCCCCAATTGCGATGGAGTGGGCATGGTGACTGGATGGGGGCTGGCATAATAATAATAAAAAAAGAAATATATATCACCCTTGGAGCTTACTTTGTTCCTTCTTTATTTCTTGCTTTCCTCTGATTTATCAGAAACGAAGTTAAAAAAAAGGTTGGTTAGAAGACTCGGGAGAAGATGAACGGGAATGGGGGGGTCTGGTGAACACACATATAATCATCTTCCACCCCCATTTGAAATATGTATTTTTTCTGTTGTTTTTTCTTTCGCCTTCGTCTTTTTAATAAGATGAAGAGCGCAGAACAGAAGATGATGGTGCAGAGAACACGAAGAAAAAGTAAAAAAAAGAGCGAAGATACCAGGTCCTTTTTAGGAATAATCGTATGCATGGGTGGCTCTGGTGTTGAGGGTGGTGGATAAGGTGGTGGTGGCGTCGTGGTGAGTTAGTGGAAAGGAGAACTTAGCCCGGATAGACATGTGTATATGAAAGTTGTACCTCTTAGTGACATATGCAGGCACCTCGGCGTTGCTTTTACACTCCCTCTTCCTTTGGCTTATAAAGAAGACCCTTTGATCTACCTGCTGGGCAACATTTGTAAATGCGAAAGGATTCTGAGCGTCAACGATATTTTTAACGGAGCCGATTGGGCAAATGATAAAAAAGTACACAGTACATGGTAAAGTCGAATCTCATTAATTTTTTTTTGTTGTTGTTTTATTTTACTACCCAGCCGATATGTTATCGTGTGAGTGAGGGTAGCAAGGACATTTTTTTGCTTTTTAATTCATTTTATCTGTAGCGAAAAGGGTGATATTTTTTCACTAACAAGGTACCTACAAACCTACTCACATACATATATTGCTCCGCTGTTGCCTGGTGTGTGTTTTCCCCATTTCAAAGTATTTGTTACATTAATGCGATGCGCGGAGCGCGGTAGGTATGGACTATATGCACCCCCAAATGAAAATGATTAATGTATGTGTTTTCTGTCCTTTATTTAAGCAAGGGAAACACACTCTAGATGAATTTATGACCGAAAATAAAAAAGCCCCGAAATCGATAATAAAAAATAAATGTCCACATAGGGTCAGGATTTGAAATGCGGTGGGTAGTTATGATTTCAATTGACAAAAAAAAGAATCAAATAACACAAACATTTTCAAAACGATGTGTTGTAGGTATTTCATCTGACAAAAGGGTGAACATAGAGTGAAAATACCCTTTAAGCTAACGGGATTGAAAGTGGAATAAAAGCTTGGCTTGGCACTATGCCAAAATGAAAATAATATTTGTCTTTTACTCAAAAAAAACTAGCAAAATATGCGGTAGAAAGATATTTCAATACAAGTACCTACGAACCCCAAATTCATTAAGCATTTAAGCGTGACTTTGCTACTCAATTTTTGATTTTAAATAGTACGGGGGTTTTTGAAAATTATGTTGGTACACCTACATATAAAGAAAGGTAATCTTTAAAATTTAAATCCAGGAAGATATACAATTCCAGTCTTATCCGCTATTTAAAAAAGACAAATTCGCAAGCGTTTTATTCACTTTCAAAAATGTTTTCCTTTAAAACGCGAAAACTATATCTCTACCGCGTATAATACAAAGTTCGAAAAGACGACTAAGAGGGGATGCGTTAAGGGTTGACTTGAACATATTGAAGTTTTGCACTTCTTTTTACTAACGGGTAGGAGGATATGTGAAAAATTAAAAAAAAAAAAAAATCCGGAGGAAATACAGAGGACAACAAAAGAAATAATTTTTTTTTTTGTGGTAGGAAGGTGTTAGAAGGAGGGATAGACTACACATATCCCAGCCAGCATCCATCGTGTGTGTAGCACTCTGAAAAGGAAAAACGATATGGAAATTTGAGTTCAGATGAGAATGGCTGTTTGGCTCATGATAAAAGTTGAAATCCCTTTTTCTTGCATACCTTAATAGGATCTAGAATAAAAGGGTTTTTTATACAAAAAAAAGAAGATGAAAATTCAAAAAAAAAGAAGATATACGTACATAAGTATGTACATTGTACAATCTCATTTGTATATCATCTTAATATGTGCACATATAGATGTGTGGACTTTTTTCGTTTTTTATTTTGGAAAGTATAGCGAATGGGCGTTTCTCTCTTGAAGTCGTATTGGTTGGAGTTGGAGCGCGTTCTCCATATGGGTGGTTTTTAATCTATGTTTTCCAAAGATATGACAGTGTTTGGCTAAATTGCTTTCTTATTTTTATTATATTTTGAGCTGAGGATGGTTGAGTTGAATAATGATGGGTAATGTGTCTGAATTTTTATTTTAATATCCAACTTTAAAAGTCTAATATGGGAGATTAATTAATACCTAACAGATACGGAAAGGAGAAACTATAGATCGTATGGACTTAGATTCAGATGAAGAAAATAAATATTATTTTTTATTAAATTAAAAAATCAAAATTTATTTCTTCTTAAGAATTTTTTTGGTGTTGTCAGATCAACGATAGTGGTCTTGATAAAAGGTCCTACTGCGATAATCTAAGCAAGGTCCAACGAACAGCTTGTTTATGTTTAAGAGGAGCACTGAGGTCAACACCCGCAACCGCCCTAAACATACTCCTTAATCTCATACCACTAGATATCTTCAGCAAACAAATGGCCGCCATTCGTATGAGAGCTATCTCCCAATGGACCGATAACAACATCGGTCACGCTACAATCCTGATTTTATTCAGATCAATCAATTGCTACTCCGACTACACCATCCCCCAATTGGTTTTTGATAATAAGTTCCAAGTTTCTATCCCATCGAGAACTACCTGGGAAGACGAAGAATTTTTAAGAGATGATTAAATTCATTTCTATACAGATGGTTCAAAAACCGAAGAAGGTGTAGGCTGCGGGATGTACTCAAACCGACTTAACGTAAGTCTCTCATTCCGCCTTCCTAACCATTGTAGCATTTTCCAAGCGGAAATTCTGGCGATCAAAGAGATCCTATCATGGCTAAAAGAAAACGTGATATCCTCAGCGAATATCCCGATTTTCTCATACAGTCAAGCAGCCTTCAGATCACTCGGCGCTGTTTCTATGAACTCAGTAACCGCCCTTAACTGTTCAATATTCACCTTATTTGGGTGCCGGGGCACAGAGATATCGTGGGTAACTGCAAAGTCGATGAACTCGCCAGAAAAGGAACCGTTCGACCGTTCTAAACCAGCAGGTTGAATATTGGGCGTACAGTCAAGTATAGAGATTCTTATTTTAGTCGCACAACCCGAATGTGGAATGCTATACGTGGCCCTGTTTTTCCTCTACATTTCGATTCACAAAGATTCAAAAGCAACGTGCATCGGTGTCTCCTTTCAAATCCTCTCCTATTTTCCTAAATGCTCGCACTGTGTTCTATAACATTATAAGGGTAGTCATAGCCCCTTGATGTGTGCGCTAATTATAAAATGAATAAAAAAAAATTTCTACATGTAAACTTATGCTATAGCAAGAGGCAATGGATAGAACAAATACTACACACTACGTGTGACAACAAAACAGATATGGCCAAAACTAGATCCAAATCGCACAAAACAATTGTTATCCATAACCAGGTTGCACTTTAGCTCCGTAATCAATGTCATCACCGGACATTGTCTGATAGGAAGACACGCCATAAGACTCAGCATTTCCTCTAATGGCTTCTGCAGAAGTTGTTTAGATGAGGAGGAGGAAGAGACAGTTCCAAACCTCCTCTGCTTATGTTTGCACTCTCTTTTAAAAGAAAACGGCATCTAGGAAAATATTTCCTTGATGATCTAAGCGATCTGGCGAGCACAGATACCCTGCATCTCTTTCGCTTTATCAAGAGCTCCAAATGGTTTTGTTAATTGAGGTACTCCCTCGTTTTATTCTTATGGTATCACAATGAACCCACCTGCTAACCCAGAGGTTCGAGGCTCGAATCCCAGCAGAGGCACAAATGTTTTTCCACGGGTATCGCCTTTCGCGAGGAATTGGCAAGTCCTCCGTTAGTAAATTCATTGCCATGAAAAGCGCTTTCTCAATTAGCCGTTCGGAACCAGCAGAAAATTGTAGGTCCCCTCCATTCCCTCACAAGGCATGGTTGTGAGAAATGCGCTAGGCCCAGGGGCTCCTCGCTCTGTTGCGCCACCCTATTTTTTTATCACAATGGACCTAATATTGGTCTAAATGTGTCAGTGGTTTTCCTGACAGCCATTTTAACCTAACCTAACCTAACCAGATCAACGATATCTCTCAAAAAGGTGCTCAGATTTTTTGCACTGTGGCTGGGACATCATAATGAACTTTTAGTATGAAATTCTGACGGGCTCAGGTACTTCAAGACAGCAATTTATTAACATTTTCAGAAATTCGTTTCGAGCTTTCCTCACTTGCAAATCGTCAATCTAAGAAATTGGAGTTTCTGTAGAAATTTTTTCTTTTCTTTTTAAAATGCTTTGTAATAATTCAGTTTCTGTATAGCTCATTAAACACTCCTGTGAAAAACTGACGCCCTTGAGTGAATTTTTATTTTTTTCTACCCGATTTTTTTACAGTTTTGTAATTCCTTAGCCGTTCCCCTTCTGCTTAAAAGGGAATAATCAAATGACAATTTATTCTTCCAATCATCTTACATTTATCATAATTTTGAATAAGTGCAAAACACTAAGGACATATTCCAATATTTCTTAAGAGTTGCCGACAGCCGCTCATGATATCAAACCGAGGGATAGTAAATAAATTCTTTTAGCCAGTCATAATAGTTCCTCTAGAGTCAAAGTACTGTTTCTCGGTGTTGTGTTGGATTGTTTTAAGTCTGATTATACCCACTCTGTAAATGCAGGTATGCTCCGTTTCTGTTTTTTTTTTTTTTTTAATAAACGATCTCTTGCCTGAAGACTTCTAAATTCTAATCCTCTTGTTTTGATGACGACTAAACAATCAGCTTTTCATATTCGTTTCCAAATTAACGTTCCTGCTCTTCGGATGTGCAACTGTTGCGTATGATTGGCTCATTGAATTCTGCCCTTAACAGCATTGTTACATCAGATAGTTTAAACCGAGTTGAACATAATACTGTCTCTTGTCGTTGAAGCTTAACATTCCCATATTGCTATTATCTATGAATGGTACCTGCATTCAAGAAACCAAAAATTTAGTCGCCAAAAATGGTGCTAAATGCTCATGTTCTTAAGACGATGCAGGCAATCGTTCACCCCTTCTGATATGGCTACATCAGGATAATTCCCATATCTGGTCAGGCGCTCCCCAAACATATTTGCTCCTACTTGATAGTGTATACAAAACAGACTATTAAGACTGATAGATTGATGATTGATTTTATTAACATCGTCAAAATGCCTCAGCCTTTTTATCGCTTTTTTCATAAACAGTGCTCTATCCTTAACCTACTAGCACTAGCTCGCTTGTGTCTTTTCAATGCAAAATAAAATAAAAATAAAAACTGAAGTGTTCTTATCAGAAGACAAGCATTAAATTTGTAAAGGTTTAATAAAATGCATATTCGATCAGATCACAATTCAATAACACCTTTACTTACCATCTGAATGAACCACAACAAAATTGCAGATTAATTAAAAGCCATTTAATCAATCTCAATACTGTATTGATTTGTGACCCTTGAATAAACTCTAAACAGAATCAAATCCAAGTAATCACATAAACAGTAGATCTGGAAAATGGTTTGCGGTCACCCGATGCCGTCCGCCAACACTAACAACCAACCACCCTATTATTCTGACAATAATGAAAGCGCTTCCTGTCTCCCGCATAATCCTCGTTAAATCGCCGCTTCTTATAGTAAATAAGTTTTCATTAAACAAATGAAATGAAAAAAGATGAACTAAAAGATTTTTAAATAATTGTCACCCATTTCGGTCATGATGAATGGGATCTTTTGTTTGGTGGCCTGACTTTCGAAGTATAGTTGCTGGTGTCGTGTTTGTTTAAGCAATCTGGAGACCACCATAAAGTGTACTCGTATGCTTACTGATTATGTATGACCAGTATGAGTGCCTTTTTTTATTTTCTTATTATTGTCAGTTTCATTAGCATCTTTCGCTTCTTCGTCTATTACGAGTCTTGAAATTTGCATGCGTAGGGGGACAGATATCAGATATCAATTTATGAGATATACATCAATCTATCTCACGTGTTTCTTTTTTCATTTACTTTCCATTTATTTATCTTTCTATGAGCATGGTCGAAAAGGTATAGTCTAAATTATTTGTTTGTATTTGTTTACACATACGAGATCCTAGTGGTGAGGTTTATAGAGCAGGTTTTACAAAAAAAAAAAAAAAAACTACTTTACGTACACTATGTAGGTACCTATACCTATCGTCTAGAAAGGTGAGCGTAAAGTTGAATGGACAATGTTTAAGGTTCAAGCAGTACAAAAATCATTTGAATTCGAATTGAGATTCATCATCATCATGCTTGCGCAACAGTTTGCTTTTGAGCTGATGATATAATGTTCTATAAAACGAAGGTTAGTTGTCTGTTGGAGATTTCTTAAGGTTTTGAAAAAACTCTGCATTTTGTATGTGTTCTATTTTGCTATTCACTAAATTTTGAGTATTGGGTTAGATTTACCACCTATATCAAATTTTAAAATTGCCTTGATGAAATTTCCATTTTCGCAGACCATATTATAATGATCTCATATTTCAAAAACAAAGCTTATCTCTACCGGACTCTGTAAATGAAAATAATTGGCCTCCACAAATCGCTTAAAACAAGATAGCCGATCCGTGTTAGATAAGAAATCGACATTCCATCATTCAAATGAATCTGTATCTTTGTTAAGTGATTAAGGCAGGGATATGTAGATAAGAGAATATACCTACGTTTAATCTACACTTTTTGAAATCGCAACAAAAAATTGTCGGTGCCAAATGAATGAAGGTATAGGCACCTACCACGTACCACATATTTTTTTTTAAATTCTCAGAGCCTTTGGGTTTGTTAAGCTAGTTTGCACACCTGTATTTACATTTTATATGCTCTTTATCTATACATTTCGGTGTGCGTCTTTTTTCTTTTCTATTTAGCGTTACAAATACAACAAATTCTGACTGCGCATTCTTAAAGGCGCAGGCCTACTTTGTATACGTGAATTTATACTAAGTCTGTTTTAAATTTGTTTACCTGTTGTCTGATCACAATTCCATTTGCAGTTTTTAGTACGTGCTCCAATTTTTTTTTACAAAACGCACTTTTGATTATTATTCAAATTCTCACACATCGGTTAAAAATTTGATATTCTCTCCTATCCGAACATCCGTTTCAAACATCTGGCTTTTCTCATCTGGCAATCCTTTGATTTTTTCAAGGAACAAGGTAAAAAAAAAAACCATAGCAAATCAACAATCAGACAGAAAAACAGCACTGATAATTCGAAAAATGCAACGTACATTATTAAGAGTGTGCCTGTGTGGGTGAATAACAGGCACCCTGCCTTAAAAACTAGAAACAATAGAATCCAGAATACAATGAAAGGAATGTTTAGACGTGAAGAGCTTGTTAGTTCTAAAAGAAAATAATCTTTTTTATTTGAATGAAGCTTCTCTCCCTTCGGTGTCATCAGGTTTGAACCTTTTCTTGTGCTGTTGGCCTTGCTTCTCGTATATCCTTTTGTTCTTCTGCGTTTCTTCTCCTTTTGCATTTTCTTTTCAAATTTGGCCATTGTACGTAGGTATATATGTACTGTACTGTATATATATATTATTACCTGTTAGGCTATACGTAAAAAAGCAATGCCAAGTAAGACGGAAGTTCTGATCACCTAAGGATAGTCCCTCAGATTCAAATCAATAAAGATCAGCCACAACAGGTAGATACAGAAAGAACAAAAAAAATCATATTTCACCCATTTCATGGTTACACACACCCAAACAAACACCTAGAGATGCGAAAAGAAGAAATTCCGTTTTTTTTGTTTGGGTTTTTGAAAGGACCGCATTTTACCGTGCCTATACCTACCTTACTATCTCTTAGAAGAGAAAACAGCCGTCTTTATTCTGTAATTACTCCTAATAACGACGATAAATACAAAACAGAAACAACGAATTGCTTACTTTTGTTTTTTGAACTCATTTCGCTCCTTGCGCGTCCCATTCTTGTTATAATTTTCAACTTTTGTATGCGCCTGGGAACGTATATTTATATAGGTACTCAATTTATTATTATTATTTTTAGTAAATCCAAAATTAAAGAAGGATTCGAATAATGTAAAATTAAAGTCATGTTGATTTGATGGGCAGCCAAAATTTTGTAGGTAGAGGTACCTTATCTGTTAATAGGGCCCCTACACTACACAAACCGTTTGCGCAAACATATGTATTTTGTTTTTGTAAAAATGTTTGTGCAAACTGTTTGAGTAATGTGTAGCGATGTTGAGTGTTTGCGCAAACGGTTTGAAGAAATTCAAAAAATTTTGAATTTTCCGTGTTTGCACAAACATGTTTGAGTCGTGTGTGTTGAATTTTGCTCAAACAGATGTCAATTTTCAAGAAGTACGGATGAATATTTTTCGTTGCCAAGGCAATAATTAAAGCAGCACTTGCGAAATCGCTCATTGTTCAGTAGGTCTGTGATATGAAAAACGTCAAGCAACTAATATCTCTCAAACATGTTTGTGTAGTGTGTGGCGAAACTATGTTTGCACAAACACACGTTTGTACAAACGTGTTTGCGTAGTGTAGGGGCCCTATAACTTAAAATAGTAACTTGTATTTCAATCTCAATGTATGGCTTTCATTGGGTAGCATTGATGGTGTTTTTCTTTCAAGATAGCAGAGGCCAAGGACCAAAACACTGAGATTTTCCTTAGCGAAATTATCATCATAGACTTTTCGAGTTAGATAAAGAGAGATATAGAGATAGAGATAGAGATAGAGATAGAGATAGAGATAGAGATAGAGATAGAGATAGAGATAGAGATAGAGATAGAGATAGAGATAGAGATAGAGATAGAGATAGAGATAGAGATAGAGATAGAGATAGAGATAGAGATAGAGATAGAGATAGAGATAAAGATAGAGATAGAGATAGAGATAGAGATAGAGATAGAGATAGAGATAGAGATAGAGATAGAGATAGAGATAGAGATAGAGATAGAGATAGAGATAGAGATAGAGATAGAGAAAGAGATATAGATAGAGATAGAGATAAAGATAGAGATAGAGATAGAGATAGAGATAGAGATAGAGAGAGAAAGAGAGAGAGAGAGAGAGAGAGACAGAGAGAGAAAGAGAGAGAGAGAGAGATAGAGAGATAGAGATAGAGAGATAGAGATAGAGAGATAGAGAGAGATAGAGATAGAGAGATAGAGATAGAGAGAGATAGAGATAGAGAGATAGAGACAGAGAGAGAGAGAGAGAGTAAGATAAAGAGAGAGAGAGATAGAGAGAGAGAGAGAGATATCTGATTGACAGTCTGGTCCTCGTAACAAACATAGCTGTAAGTCTGCTGCTGAGAGAGAGAGAGAGAGAGTTATCTATTGACAGTCTGGTCTTCGTAACAAACAGCTGTAAGTCTGCTGCTCTCAAGGTTACCTCGTAGCTCGTACTTTTGAGGTGTTCTTCCCTTCTTTCCTCTTTTCTTATGGAAAGCAACCCATGTTCTATTTTGCATCAACATTTGTCATGCTTTTTGTTTGGCTGCATTTGCCTGCCTGCATGTGAAACCCAGAACCTCAGAGGCAGTAGTTCTGATGGCTTGTTGGCATTGCTGCCACTGGTCTTTAATGCTTGACACTGGCGGCATAGGATTCAAGGATAGTTGGAGGGACACTCGATGGAGAAGGCACTGGCAATCTCCTTCTATTGTATAGCTTTCCAACGTCATATCTCTTCACAGCGTTGGTTCGCACGAGTCGTGAACATGATATCCTCATTCGTACCTTGGCTACAACAAGGTAGCGGTCCGAGTAAAAGTTGGTCCCTCGGAAAGTTTGAACATCTATCACACTGGAAGAGTGCCTTGCCTCGATCGCAACATGGTCAATTTGTTTGACGGTTGATTGATCTGGGAATCGCCATGTACCTTTATGAGTTTTGAGATGCTGGAAGCGCGTACTATTAACAACAAGATTTAGCCCCGCAGCAAAATCGATTAGCTCTCGCTAGTTACAAGGAAACATGTAAAAGATTCATGTCGTTCTAGAATATTTGGCTTAATTGAAAACATTTTCAAAAATCATTCAAAAGCTTTACATTTCCTGCATCATCCCTGGATTATTGTTTAACCAGATTGTTTGAAAATACACTTTGGCGAATTTTTTTCGTCATGACAAGGCAGTGCGAAGAGTGAAAATAATAATTTTTCTATTAACTTCTCAAAGCTTGCTCTGAAATATTTTACCCCCACAAAGAAACGTCCACAATAACTTATAAAACAAATAACGAAATGTCTCTCCTATGTCTGTCATTCAATGAATCCTACATATGGCCACATCTCTTCTCTGGGTCATGACAAAGCTCACTTCTTGTGTCTGAACGGCTGACTGATTTTACGTGCACCTTATCGCAACAGTTTTATCAGGAAAACACTTAAAGCGTAAATTTCTTGTCGATAGGTGTTAAAACAGCACAACCTACATACCATGATCTCTGGTAGGTATGCACATTGCACGTTGATATCATGTGTAAGAATAATTTTTTTTTTTTATGTTTTTGTTTTTATGATCAGACATGGAACAGTAGCAGTCCTCTCTCTACTCCAACTCGTACACGTATTAGTATACTGCGCTCGAGTTAAGTATGCAGTTTCTACACTATATGTTTACATTGCCATGGCATACCATATGGTTTTTATAGGAAGTGGCTTGCCGCTGGTTATTCTGCCCCTACTGCCTTGCTACTCATGCATTTTATAATAATTATGATGTGATAATACACGTGTCTTACAAATCGGCGGCGTTGAGTGAGGTAGGTACAAAAAATAACAAAAATTTAATGAGCGCAAAAGCTGAATGAAAATAAAAACGTTTTGATATGATATCTGCATGCAAGCACCGGATTGTGAGAATCGCACGCTATCCACCAGTGCAGTGCTGTGACCAGAATGAGTCAGTATGTAAACAAACTGGCCGGCATGCTTCTCGAGGGTGCACCTACCTACATATACTACATATTGGAAAGGAGTTAGTTTTAGCCAGCCAAATGAATATGAATGAAGTTTTGCTGGTTTACTATGACGATATAGCGACTTGATTCTTGTTTAAGTCAGCAAAACGATAAGCAATCAGATCATTTTCAAAAAGAAAAGGGGTATCCGCTGCGAGATGGTTGGCATGTGTGTCTGTTAACCTACAGCTTCGTGGTTCGGATCCAAACAAAAGCCACAAATGTTTTTCTATAGGTATCTTTCGCGAGGAATTGGCAAGTCCTCCGTTAGTAAATTCATTGCCATGAAAAGTGCTTTCTCGATTAGCCGTTCGAAACCGGCAGAAAATTGTAGGTCCCCTCCATTCCTTCACAAGGCATGGTTGTGAGAAATGCGCTAAGCCTTGGGGCTCCTCGCTCTGTTGCGCCACCCTATATAGGTATATGAAGCTACTTTTTCAAATCACAATCTATTTCTGGAAAAATCAAGGATTATCATTCTTGCATAGGCACCTACATACCTATAGCTTACAGCTTAAATGAAATTGGTAAATATGTAAGAGCCTTTGGTTATAGATAATAATGTTGTATAAACATTATGTTCAAGATTACCACGAGTTGATATGCCCACCAGTTTAATTTATTTAATTATGCTTCAAATTAACATAACCCAGCTCATTTTGATAGTCGTATGCACATGCGCTTTCTCTGTTTCCCTGTTTGTTCCTCTATCTCTCTCACTCATTCTCCCTATTACATCTCTTTTGTGTCATGTTATCAATTTAACGACAAATCACTAGGCATGCTCTATCCACGTGCCATGGACTACACACAGAGAATCGGTGCACTCTTTCATTTAATAACCATACCCCGGGACACCGAACCGAAACTAATAAACTATATAAATGATTCGGCTATACTACTTTTGCCTGACTTGTGTTGTTGTTTCCATCTAAGCTTGAGTTAAGGCACACACAGGGAGAGATGAAAATAGGTTCTCGAAGATATACCTACCTAAGCAGAAAGCGGAAATCTATGCTTTGAGTTCTTGTGAAAAATTATAATTTTATGTAAATACATTCGTATGTTTTTTGGAGGGGAAATTTGATCTTAACTAAGGTGGATCAAAAGTAGAATAGGGCACCTCACAATAAGATGCGGTGATGGTAGGTGATGGTGGGTGAAGAGCAAATGCCAACCAGATATCTTAATGTTTTACTATTATGAATGAAACAGAAATTTTTAGAGAAATTTTTCTATTTATTGAATGAATTTGAAATTAAAAAACAAGATTCTTATGTCACGAACAATGATCTCGACCCTAAGTGCTTCATCATCAGCTGCAGAGATTCGAGATTTTATTTTCGTCCTTCAAATTCGGATAGTCCTCCAATGACAAATGATATTTATTTTAAAACTACCTACACTCCTATCAGAAACACTTCATAATTTCTTGGATACACACATCAATTGCAGTTTGCAGAAAATAACCCGGTTACGTTGAGATACCTAAGGAACACCCCAAGATTTTGCCAGACAGATAGACAGACATTCTTCTTTAGTAAACATAACAAACTAGGCGGTTGCCGATTTTATGCCGACGGCAACTCACTACGATTTTGTTGTTGTTGTTTTATTTATTTATTTTTATTTTTTCGCTCATTTTTGGTAGGTACTTACACGCCTGAGCTGTTTGTGCAGTTTGAAAAAAATTCATGTCATGTTACCAGCATACACAACAATTTTTTTTTTAACCTTGTGTTGCTATTTGGTTTTTTTTTTTATTATTATTTGCAAAATCAATGCTCAGCTCATATTCACCCGGTCACTCTCTGAAAGGAAGATACAAAAATCGATTCTCACGTGAAAAATTTAGAGAAACCTCCGGAAGGACACTGTGTTGTAGGTTATTGAGGGTGCAGAAATGACCCAAATTTGAGTCGCCCCCCACTCGCTAAAGTTTATGTTAGCCATAACAAACGCACGGACGTTGGCATGCTATGGCCTTTAACCTACCCTTATACCGTGGCTAAAGAAGGAAAAATCTAAAAAAAAGTTATAGGTATGTAGGTACATACATGTATCGAACGTCGAAAAGGACATCGAACTTTCAACCGTACTGTGAGTGTGGTTTCAAAAGGACGAAGGGGAGGAGTAGGTAGGTACAAATAGGCTTCTATGATTCTTTTTTTTCATAAGTTTTTTTTTCAAGCCTGGTGAAATGCTACTAAACATAATTCACATATATATATGTATGTACATACATGTTGTTGGAAAAGTAACTTTCGGACGAAGGTTAGTTTCCGGTGTAGGCACATGGTGTACAATCTGTACATGCATTCCACTATTGGCCTTTTCTGGCTGGCATTTTCCACTTTCGATTTGGTGGTTGTGTTGTTTGGGTCTCGTCTTTGTCGTCATCGTCTGTCTACTGTCTGGAAATATATGTGGGGCCTTTCATGGTATCATATTGTGTCGTTACATTATGTGAATGAAGGAAAGACTACATCCCCACTTCTTGAACTATACTAGTCAAAACAAAATAAGGGTCGCCTTAAAATTATTTGATAGTAGTAGATATATAGGGCTGCTGGTAATTTTTAAAGTGAGTGATAAAGATAACATTAGTTCGTTGCTCTTAGCGGTTTCCGCAGTGTTTTGAATATTTAGAAAATAAACTTACTTTCATATTCCTTGAAAGTAGGTACCTACTTACCCCGCTGAATTGAGCAAAGAAAACTGATTAAAGGTAGGTACTACATCTAATAAATAAATAAAATAAATAGGGTGGCGCAACAGAGCGAGGAGCACCTGGGCCTAGCGCATTTCTCACAACCATGCCTTGTGAGGGAATGGAGGGGACATACAAATTTCTACCGGCTCCGAACGGCTAATTATGAAAGCACTTTTCATGGCAATGAATTTACTAACTGAGGACTTGCCAATTCCTCGCGAAAGGCGATACCCGTGAAAAAACATTTTTGCCTCTGCTGGGATTCGAACCTCGAACCTCTGGGTTAGCAGGTGGACATGCTAACCATCACGCCACGGATACTACATCTACGCAAGTAAAATCCTCTTCTTATTTTTGAGTTAATTAGGTGCGTAACAATTCACTTCAAAATTAAAAGCACTGATTCTTTCTACTAACCACATTTTTTCTTTAGACATTTGTGGGTTACCTAATGCCAATCAGCTTTTTAATTAACAGCTTCCACAGACCAAAATTGAAACAAAAAGAATAGGTACCAACCTCAACTCTTTCGTCTTCTTCTTCCGTTACGGCATAAAGTTACAATGATCATAATCTGGAAGGGATACTGGTGCCCGAAATAAGATAATCTATCTTTAATTCGTATATGTATAGTTATGAAAGTGATTATTTTGAGTCTTTGACGTAATGAGGCTCGTTGTTTCAATCCCAAAAGAAACCAACAAATGTTTTACAACAGGTATCAACTTTCAAGAGGAATTGGAAAATCCTCCGATAGTAAATTCACTGCCATGAAAAGCCCTTTCTCGGTTAGCCGATCGAAAACGGTAGAAATTTGTAGGTCCCCTCCATTCCATCACAAGGCATCGTTGTGGAAAATGCACTAGGCCCCGGGGCCTGTGGTGCCAACCTGTGTATGCATATGCTCGTCTATTAATTCGAACAAGCAACCTTCCCATGTATATATACTTTATATTGAGAAATATCAAACTTTTTGAGCTAAATAAATTCAAGAGATCCTTGGCGTTTTTTTAATTAAGGAGGCGAGTTTTAATAACTTTAAACACGTAATAAACTAGTGCTTACGTGTTTGCGTAAATATATGCGCCTGTAAAATTATTTCTGGTCATTGTGCGCGTTCAACGCATTAAGTTTTTCAGATAATCTAAATTTTTTCGAACTCTGATTGGCCGGAATATCAGTTTTACTTTCGATACGTGACTTTCTGACCTATCAGAGGTCGAAAAAACTTAGATTATCTGAAAAACTTAAGGTCTGTTTATTTACTTTGTACACAGAAATTCACAATCTGTCATAGTTTAAGAAGTGATGTAAAATTCTCTCAGAAACTCTCTGAAAGAGTGTAATTGTCTAAAAAGAAAAGACACGCATTGAACAAAACATTCGCAGCAACGCCTGGAAAAACGTCTGTTTGACAATTGTCGTATTTGTTGTGCACGATTTCTGTCCACAGAAATTTTGGTGGCAGAAATTCGCAGGGTGGGGAAATTTTTTTTTTCGTGCATTACTACAAAAAATCACTGTACTGGAACAGGATTAGACTGACTTTCGCTGAATTTCGCTGAATTTCGGTGCATTTCGTGCGAATTTTCAGTAAAGAAATAGGTACACCTTTAATTGCGTTGAACCCGAGCATTGTCTTCGCTAAGTTATAAAAAAAACGTTCCGTACATATCTACATACTCGTATAGGTATGTATAAATGCACATATGTGTGAATAGGCATAATGCGAATCGCGAAAAGTGTCGTCGTCTGCGCTTCTTGATTAAATGCCCAGGGACAATTCCACTGTAGCGTTCATTCATACACACCAAAAAAGGACACACATGGGACTGAGAATCGGAACTAAAAAGACGGTCAGCTTAGTTAAATGGAATCAAAAAGGGAGACTCGACAAAGGAAAATAAAGAAAAAAAAAATATATTTTGTTTATTCTGATGTCCTTAAAATAGAGACCGCGAATGGCAAACCGATGCCGATGCTTAAACCAGTTTCATACGATCAAAAACTTATGGGCTTAAAAAAGCTATATACCACTTCTTAACGATGACGCCGAAAGGAGTCCATTACAGGATAAGACAATGTGGCTATGAAAACATTGAATTATTAAAATGGACTGACTGGTTCGGTCACTAAAGGAATTCGCATTCTCATCAGTATATTGTACAAACGTAACTAATAACGCACCCAACCATTATACATACATATTTATATGCGTCTAAGTGCGTTGATTTGTTCTCCTTATAAATGCTCGCTGGTATGATTGACACTTGAATGCCTTGTGTGTTTCTCTGATTTACAAAATATATGCAGATTATCACTGTGCACTGTCGTTTCTTCGATCGTGGTCGAGTGATGGCATCATGACCAGTTTTTTTTATATTTTTTTTTATTCTGAGCGTTTATCTCACATATACTATTTGTTGTTTTTTGGAATAAAGTTTCCTTATTTGATTGAATGCATGGGCTTGTTAGTATGCTTCGGTGTTTTTTTATCAACCTGGTGTGCTGTGTGTAATGAACACAATGTACCTAGGTATGATGGAAAAAAAATGTAAACAAAAGACTACACAAGGAGGTATAGGTACGTATACCTTTGTATAGCAGGGAATGATACGTAGGTATACTTGAGCATAGCAAAATCAAGTATAAGCTACCCTATTATTCGAAAATGAGACTTTTTCATATCGAAGTCTGATTTGTCTCATGGTCTTAAAGTTTAATGTGTTTATTCTTAGATTTAGTCTTTGTAACAGACATTTTCTTTACCAAAATATTGCTAGAGATCATATTATGGTTAAGATGGTCAAGTCAATTTGCCTTCTCTCTACCGATGATAATGTGTTCTGTGTTCTGTTCTTCCATTCTCGCAATTTACACATGTTAAATGCTTATTTGAGTTAAAAATTAAATAAATATATAGGGTGGCGCAACAGAGAGAGGGGCCCCTGGGCTTAGCGCATTTCTCACAACCACGCCTTGAGAGATTGAGAAAGCGCTTTTCATGGCAATGAATTTAATAACGGAGGACTTGCCAATTCCTCGCGAAAGGTGATACCCGCAGAAAAACATTTTTGCCTCTGCTGGGATTCGAATCTCGAACCTCTGGGTTAGCACGAGGACATGCTAACCATCACGCCACGAGTATAACAGTTGAGTTAACTGAAATAATTAATACATTATTTAATCAATCAACTCTATTCAAATGATGTTTATGAATCTCTGAGACTGATAAATTTACTATTTCTCAGGTTAAGTTATCTTCTTGCAAATTTGCCCCTGATTTTCCCAATTCTAAAACAGGAAAATAGGGTTGATCGTTGATTTTATTTAAATGCGGATTAAAAATGGAAAACTGACAATTTTGTTGAGTTCTGGCCTTCGGCTTTCTGTTCAAATCATTCTTTGTAAAACCACTGTGAAATGAGCACAGTCATCTATCTTCTCGCAATTATACAATATATTCATCAGTTTTAAGCTTTTAGCAACACGTTGATCCTGCATTCCTTTGCATAAAAATAAAACCAGTTTTTTGACAGAGTATGAGAAGACGAATAAATCAACATCTGTGGTAAAAATAGTAAGCGAATAACATTTACCCTACAAAAAAGGGAAAGAGTAATTGCAAAAAATTTAAGGATCGAAAACTTCTTTGTCTACGAACAGCCCTCACAGGATCGTAATTGTTTGTATTATGTGATGGTGTGCATGTGCACCGCTCAAACACACACGTTGCTCTAATGATAAAATTTTTGAAAAATGAAACACTGACTTAACCATACAGATGAGCAAAAAAAAAGTAGAACAAATGAATCCGGGTGTAGGTATCTGCCAGCAATAGGGTAAAGAGCTAGCCTTAAAAATAAAAGAACTCATTTGTTAAAAATGTGACACCTGGTCGACATGGATTCGATGGCAACAAAAAAAGTATAGGGAGAAAATGAATGTATGGTAAAGGTATTGGTTTTGTTTTCAATTTGAATGTCACAATGATTTTAGTAATGATAATGAGTATTTTTTGAGATAGGTACCTAGGTATATACTTGTTATTTTTGTTCCTATTCTATAGAAATATACCTATAGGGAAATGGATTAGGTGTATTGTAACTAGGTATACATATATGATTTAGCTACTCTATAGAAATAAAGGAAATGGATAGGGTATGTTCTGTATTGTCTGTTGTACCTGAATGGTTAAATTATTGATTGGCATTAATTTGTAAAAAATAAATTTAAGGAAATAGGAACTCTAGTTTTATCAAACAACGTAAGTTGATTCATATAAAATTTGAGTTAAACTTCTATTGAAATGAAATTTGCTGGCAGGAAGAAGTTCTCCAAATTACAAATCTCACCGCAAGGAACCAGCACATACCTAGATTGATAACAGCTCCAAGCTCCAACCAAGCGGTACCTATGCTAAAGTATTCACCTGGGCGAAACGCTAATTTTTGGAGTTGAGGTCAATGGACCTCTATATCCTCCATGTCTATGTCTTTTTAAAATATTTAATTTAGACTGGTATTCTTAGTAATTACCTACATCCTGAAATGGATTTCGTAAAGCTATTCGTCGTGAATTTGTCTTGCTTAATAGGTTTTTTTCGCACCTACCTATTCCACCAAGGGAATACCTACATATAATGGGAAAATACAACCTTTGAGTCAGGTAGCCAATGCAGGACCATGTAAGAACTAATCCTCCAAGGCACTTTACCTATTTGGCAAACAAATTGGTCTCTCAACATCAATAAAAAAAACGCTTATGTAAAATAAGCGTTTCTCAGAGACCGTTTTATTCCAGTCCACCTATCATCTATTTGCAACACAACTATACAACGTAAACAGGTAGTTCAAAGAAAATATTTTTATACCCGATTGAGTGAACGGTCTAAGTTGTGGATTGTTTATGTAACATGCAGTTTCACAGGTCTCAAATCATAAAAGCAATTGGAAAATTCATTGAATAGGTACCTACTACCTATAAGAAAAAAAATTTGAATAAGTGGAACTTGATTGAAAGGTGAAATTCTAAGCAACCGATAACACACCTAATGCAGGACTGATTTACACCTTTTGGAAACTTTGCTTTTCAAATTTCATAATAAAAATTAACAAATACCTACATATACCTACCTAACTTTTGAAGGTTAGAAGGCGGAGTAGAAGGAACTTGGTGCCAAGGGATAGTAAAATTACGTGCCCCTTTGCGCTTGTCAGCTATACTTGTTACTATACAAATATACATCCAATGGCCATTGTGATTTTTTAAAAGTTATCATAAATCAAAAAAAAAAAAGCGCAGGAAATTCAGAAACCTTTATTTGATTCGATGTTTGAAGATAAAAAAAAAAGGTTGCGCAACAGATCGAGGAGCCCCAGGGCCTAGCGGATTTCTCACAACCATGCCTTGTGAGGGAATGAAAGGAACCTACAATTTTTCTGTCTGTTCCGAACGGATAATCGAGAAAGCGCTTTTTAGGGCAATCAATTTACCAAGGAATTTTGGCATACTCTTTCTATCATTTCGGCCGGTATCTCACGAACTAAAGCTTCAATGATTGCTTATAGTGTGTCAATCGAAGCGGGCTTGTCACCTTAATACAGCCCAAAAAAAAAGAGGTCTAAAGGCGTACGATCGCACAATACATTCGGCCGAACGGAACAATAAACTGTTCACCAAAAATTTCGACTGTCAATTGGTCCATTGCAAAACGTGATGTATGGTATGTCTTCTTGAAACCGTCTTGTTGAAACTGCATGTAACTCTATATACGTAATGGTTTAATATCTAACAATGTAAACTAAGTGCGAAATTTAGTCAAAAGCCCGAATAGCCGCTTCAGTAGGTCGATCAAACTGACCATAAAATGACAGAAACGCCTAATAAACTATCTTAACAGAGTCCGAATTTTGATAATAAAATTCTTATTTGCAGGCGTTATTCTTTTGTAAGACAATTCATGGTTAAATGAAAGACCAAACAGTGCAGCGCGCGCTGCCAGTGTTGTCAAAAAGAAAATAGCAAAAAATCACACATTATACCATCGTCGGTCTGTGGCGTAGTCGTTAGCATGCCTGCTATTTAAGGGGTAGTTAGAATTTTCAAAAAATCGATTTTTTTTTTCTCCATTTTCTTTAAGTATAGTATTTTAAAAATATTCTCTGAAAGTTTGAAGTGAATCCAAATATCTTTCGAGTTATTCAGCTTTATTAAAGTGACTGTAAAACTTTAAATGTGTTTTTCTCAAAACTATGTTTTTTGAACTGGTGCCCACTGTAACTCAAAAACCGCTATTTGAATGAAACTTATACAGATTTTAGAAAATATAAAGCGCTAAATCGATTTTTTATAAAAAATTAATTGTTGATTTATTCCCAAAAAATCAGAAAAAAAATTCGTGAAGCCTCCATTTTGTTAATTTTGAAACAAAATAAAAAAGCTTCGATCAGGCACTAGCTTTTTATGTTTTCTAAAAACTGTATAAGTTTCACTCAAATCTATTGAGCGGTTTTTAAGTGGGCACCGCAAGGACCCATTTTTAAAACCTTTTGAACTTTAACCACCATAATTTGTAAAATAGTTAATTTTTTTTTTTAATTTTGGTGAAGTAATGTTAAAGTATGATGAAATAATTTGGTAAAAAAAAATTTTTTTTAAAAAATGTGATCAAGAATTTGGTAAAAACATTTAAAAAAAAAATTTTTTTTTACCAAATTCTTTACAATTACAATTAAATCATCGTGATTGACGCAAAATTTAAACAACTGTTATATTAACAAATTGCGATCAGTGCCGAAAAGTATGCAATCGATAATCCGCGTTAAACGTTTAACGCAACCTTGTTGGAAGTCGCATAAGAAGTTTGCTCCGAAAAACTGCTTTTTGTGTAAACTTTGAGTCCACTTAGTAGCTCTGAAGCAAACTTACTCTGAAATAAATTCAAATTTAGACAACTTATAAATTTTGGACTCATTGAAAAAAAAAAAAAAAAAAAAAAAAAAAAAAAAAAAAAAACCCAAACCAAAATAAAAAGAATACCGTTTGGTTAACTCCACTGAATGTTGTTTGTTTGGATGTTGAATCCTTACGACTAGAATGTCACGCACATATTCACTAATTCACTTTCCAGTTGCAATCTACCTATCCTAAGTTTGTCATTTGATTGCGTTTCCAAAATATAAACTTAGCACCACCAACGGCCAAAATGTACTTATATGTATAATGAACTGTCACTGTCATTCACATGAACCATTAAAAACTTAACACTTTTTTTATTTCTAACTAACCCAAACCAAAATAAAAAGAATACCGTTTGGTTAACTCCACTGAATGTTGTTTGTTTGGATGTTGAATCCTTACGACTAGAATGTCACGCACATATTCACTAATTCACTTTCCAGTTGCAATCTACCTATCCTAAGTTTGTCATTTGATTGCGTTTCCAAAATATAAACTTAGCACCACCAACGGCCAAAATGTACTTATATGTATAATGAACTGTCACTGTCATTCACATGAACCATTAAAAACTTAACACTTTTTTTATTTCTAACTAAAACTTAAACAATTAGCCCATAATGGAAAAGAAAAAATTAAACTTTATTGTCTCTTCAACCTATTAACCAAAAGAAGATAAATTACAGATTAAAATTACAAAATAAAAGTAATCATATAGGTAAATATAGTTCCTTTTACACATAATTCAAGATATAGGAAACCCTCTAGTTTATGGGGTGTAGGTACCTCTTGGGGTAGCGTGGTGTGATAGTAGACTTATGTAGGTGTAGAGATTCAATGGAAGAGCTTACATACTGCCAACTGAAGAGATTCAATGGAAGAGCTTACATACTGCCAACTACCCCCTCAAACAAAGATTTTTCTAAAATCAAACGCGAATGTTAAAAAACATAAAAAACAAAATTACTGCGCCCGTCGCGGTCTCCAACCAATCAACTAAGACTCGCTCATGTGTAAACCGGTAGGGGAAAAGGGGGCTTAAAATTATCCACCCACACCTCCTCACTATTTGTTTGCTCGTATTTTCTTAACGACAAGGATTTTTCGATGATTTTGAATTTTATACTAAAATTTATGATTTTTGTAGTATTTAACATTAATTTGAAACAAGCAAGGACTTTTGTGAAAATAGAAACTTTAGGTATACGCATAATAAGAAAATATGCAAAGTAAATACTAACATATACACACGTTCGCGTACCTACTCCCCTTGAAAGTTACCCGAATACTGTTCAATGCTTACGCCATTATATCTTTTGTGCTTTTGCCTGGGTTTATTGCGTTGCGCCTTTGCAGGGTGGTTATGTTTGTTGTGTTTTTCGTTTCACAATTTAGGATAAATCGGAGAAAGCATTTATTCATTTAAACAATTGCATTTGTTGCTGTCTTACTTGTCATGTTACATTTTATGAAATCATTTAAAAAATTCTTTAAAGAAGTTAACTTAAATAGTGTGCACATTCATCTTTTGGGAAGCTAAAATAATGACACAAGCTAATCAAACATACTAACAAAAGAGAGCAAAATTCTGTTCAAAGAGACCAATATTTTCTCTTTTAAATGCAATCATATTGCCATACAACGACACAACTCAAACTCACATCGTAAATTCCAATACGTAAACCAAGTACACAACACAGTACAAACCAGGCAAGGAAAAAGCATAGCCGTAAACCGTAACAACAGCCAATCACATACACATATGCACAAGGCATCCAGTTTCCAGTTTGTCTTTGCCGTAGTATCGCATATTCCGAATCCAAGTTCGCATCTTTGTATTGGACAATAAATTGGACTAGACATAGACACTAGACCTAGAAGCTCAAGGTGTTTCTCTTTGAAAGAGTGAGTTGGAATTAAAATAGTGGAATCAGAATGGCATAGGAGATAGGACTCAAATATCGGAAACGGAGAAACTGACTTGGGCTTTTGGACACTTTGGGACTCGGAGTCTGGAGTTTGGAGTTGAAGGAATGTAGTGTTGGAGTAAAAGCAAGAAATGAAAAAGTTGCAACTTAAGAGCAACCCAACTCATTTTAGTATTTTGCTGAGCATGTGCGTTTCGAAATGAACATAAAACTGCAGCCGTTTTTATAAGAGATTCTTAAGAAAAGACAGTATAGGTTAATGTTTATTCAACTCATTGTTTGTTTGAGAAAATTTTTGTAGAACGAAAGTATTGTTGTTATTAGGTTTTAAGCTGAAGTACCTATTAGTTCAAAAAAGACTGAATACTTTTGTATCCTCTGTCTTAGATAAACATAATCCAAAGAAATATTTGTATGGAAATAGGATGTGCATATTAAGCTACTTGTGATGCCAATATAAATCAACGAAAAGTGTCCCTAAACTACAAGGAAGTATCTAAGCCTACAGATAAAACAGGTTAAAAATCTTCTGGGACAGCAAAAGTCGGCCTTCGACATGCAATAATCCAAAATTATTTAAGCGTTTTGAGGTCAACCTAGCGCTGGTGTACTTCACAGGCCACTTGTGTAAAATGGGAGAGCTGTGAACTGTGATCCTTTTGAGATCACAATATTCACGGCCGACTCCAATAAAACAAAAATAGATAGAAAGCTATGAAAACCTCGGGGCCGAACGAGACTGGTTTGCTAGAGAGAAATAGGGTTTCAGGGTTTACAAAATAGTTCGAGTTCGCACGGTGGAAGTTTGATTGGTTGGCTCATTCTTTTATTATGTAAGAAGCCTATACACAAACTGCTGCAATAGAATATTTAGAATTTAGAAGTCTAGGAATTGTATTTTAAACTGATGAATGATACAAGGAACGGTGAAATATGTATATCAGTGCTACGATGTAAAGGCTGAAAACCAGGTGGATAAGATGTATGTCATCAAAATTTCGACAAACATGTCAAGAGCTTCGTTTGTGGCGGAGAGCGGAACGGACAAGTTGGAAAGATAAACAAGGTTCGTGATGACTGCCATAGTGCAATGAAGATGTGGAAATCTAAATTTTGAAAAAGTCAAACTATCTAACCTACTCAAATGCCATATTCATCAAACAAGGTCGCCATCTTGTCTTGTGATGTTGTGATGATTCGCTGAAGGCTGAATAATCGTATCCCAAGTTTTGGTTATAGCACTGAACATTTTTCGTCACATAACTAATACTGAAATCTTCGAGCTTTGAGCGAAAGTCGAGTGGCTGAAAACTCTATCACCAACAAAAGTTAAGATTGTCTTAATAACAACCACTATAGTATGCCCAAGTTAATTTTTATTTCATAAAATCAAAATAACAAGACTTGACAAAAATGTTTGGTCGTTCTAAACAAAAGAACATTAAGAACTGGACCTCGTCATCGGTCCCAGCGCTCGTCTTCAATGACTCTTCATGTGCCAACTTCATCGACAAAGCCAATTTGCTTGCAGCTCAATTTGCTGCCAACTCGACACATCCTGGTAAAACATTAGCCCCACCTGAACTTGAGACGGTTAACTCTGCAATGAATCAGATATTTTTTCGAACTCGCTCGGTAGCGAGAGTCCTAAAAGATCTCAATATAAATAAATCCGCTGGTCCAGATGGTATCCCCGACGTTATTCTGAAGAAGTGTTCCTCTACGCTGGCAGAACCACTGCGTAAACTTTTCATCTTTCCTATTCTAGTGAGCTTTTCCTGAGCAGATGGGAAATTGCTTTTGTCCAGCCGAACCGGTCCCTAAAAAAGGCCTTCTAATTACCCTCCAATTGCACTAACGTACCTTCTTTCCAAGGTCATGGAAACGTTGATAAACCGTCAACTTATGAAATATCTTGAAGAACGAAAGCTTCTCAATGGCCGTCAGTACGGCTTTCGTAGCAAACGGTCCACTGGTAATTTGATGGCTTATCTCACCGAAAAGTGAAAACAATCTTTGCATGGTTTTGGAGAAAGTAAGATTATTGCGGTTGATATTTCTAAAGCATTTGATAGAGTTTGGCATCAGGCTCTTTTATCGAAAATGCGTGCTTTTGGTATCGATGAATCCTTCTTCGTTGGATTAGAAACTGCCTTTCCGACCGTTCAATACAAGTTGTATGCATCTATACAAGTTGTATTCGATGGCTTCAAGTGTGATGCCCACTTCATAAATGCTGGTGTGCCCCCGAACTCCGTTTTGTTTCCGACTCTCTTCCTCATTTTCATCAATGATCTCTTGACTGAAACTTCTAATCCTCTCAATTGTTTTGCTGACGACTCGACCCTCAGCTTTTTATATTCGTTTCCAACTTCACGTCCCTGGTCTTAGAATGTGGAACTGGAACGGTTGCGTATGATTAGCTCATTAAATTCTGCGTTGTTATAAAAACCGAGTAGAATTCAATTCTTCTTCAAAAACTCAATGCTGTCTCTTGTCGTTGAAGCTTAATATTCCCCCTATGCCATTATTAATGAATGTTACCTGCATCCGAGAAACCGAAAAGCTGTCAGTACTTGGTATGTGTGTAAAGGATGATCTTCGTTGGAATGACCACATATTTGCAGTCGCCAAAAACGCTGCTAAATGCTTAGGCTTTTTTAGACGATGCAGGAAGTTCTTCACCCCTTCTGATCTGGCTTCAATTTATAAGGCTTTCATCCCCCCGAAACTGGAGTATAACTCTCATATCTGGTCAGGTGCTCCTCAAACATCTTTGCGCCTACTTGATGGGGTACAAAATAGAGCGTTTAAATTGATAGGTGATAGTTCAATCGTAGAATCGATTGATTCTCTTGAACATCGTCGAAACGTTACCTGTCTCACTCTCTTTTATCGCTTTTTTCACAAACAGTGCTCTAGTGAAATAGCCAGTTGCATTCCTCCCCTGAAACAATTTAGCCGCAACACCCGCGTCGCTAGGATTGCTCATCAGTCTTAGCTTGAGCCCAACTTCATGCTCGCACTGTGTTCTACAACATTATAAGGGTATTCATAACCCCTTGATGTGCGCGCAAATTATAAAAAAAAAAAACTTCGGGCGTACAGTCAAGTATAGAGATTCTTATTTTAGTCGCACCACCCGTATGTGGAATGCTTTACCTGGCTCTGTATTTCCCCTGCATTACGATTCACAAAAGTTCAAAAGCAATGTGCATCGGTGTCTCCTTTCAAATCCTCTCCTATTTTCCTAAATGCTCGCACTGAGTTCTGATATAGTGATGAAAAAAATTCGATGAAACGAAAACCCGTGACGATGAAAAAACAAACTCATAAATGTATAGATTTAAACCGGCGAGAGACTATTAAATTCTCTCTCAAATTATCGTGACGTCTGGTGTTATCGCCATTTGATTTGGTGGATCAAAAAAACGACCCAAAAAAACTAAAAATATTTTTAAAATGGATTCATCCTGCCATAGATTGACAAATGGAATGCAAGTATAATCTCCGTTTCCTTTAGTTCAGGATTTCGTAGTCGCCGTATCTTTTCTTAAGTTTCACTCTAGTTGTGTTTGTTGCGCAATTCCAACAAATATTTGGAACATTTACACTATTTTTTGAAAACAATTTATTGTTTGAAAGCTTTGATTGAAATTTGTGTAAATATTTGTTTTCGGGCCTCCGATCGAGCTGTCGGGTGTCTTGCAGAACTGTAGGACTTTCAGAAATCCTTGAAGGCCTTTATAAGAACAAGGGGCTTTCCGTAGACTTGCATAGGCTGCAAACTGAGCTATGAATTCTTTAACCAAACTAAAGGGGTCTTCAAAAGACCTGTTGGGTTCTCTAACAAATTTTCAAAGCTTAGGCCACCCAGGGCCACAAAAGCTCTATGTTTAATGAAAACACCTCTTCTATGAAAAACATTCCTTTTGAAGAATAAAATGTACTGCAGAGACTTGTAGGCACTTTTTGTTGGACAACAGGGCCACTGGGCTAAGTCCCGGGTGCCTGGTGGCCCGGTGGCCCACCCAGGTCATAAACATATAAAAGATATGTAGGAAAGATGAACGTTTGAAACAAATTTTTTACTGGTTAACATTCCTAGTGGCTGTCGAAGTATATAAATGTTATACATTTCATGCGCATCAAAATACTCTCTGATTGGGCTAATTAAGGATTTTCTTTGGTATATACTTGTATACGCTTTTCTACAAGAGATAGGTGGCGATGATAATTAATACTTTTTTCTGCTTTCTCTTATTTAGCTTTTTGTGCGCCAGATTCCTATGTATCTGTTGCCAGCTGATGTGAAAGAAGAAAAGATTCACGATGTTAGCATTTATCCTTCCGTTGATTTGTTGGATTTTTCATTCCCCGCAAGGGTTTAATTAATCTTTCTTTGTTTTTGTTTCTTCCTCACAGCGAGTAAGAAAATTGTAATGAAAGCTTATGCAAAGTAAAAATGGGGAAAGTGGTAGGTACCAGAGTTGGATTGGTATGTTTCTGTGGAGCGTTTAGCTACTGACTATGCAACAAGATGCTCAGGGTATATGATAAGATGTGATTGGCTAGAAGAAAATAAAGTCTAAAGGTGGGCTTCTGTATTGCAATGAGAGTAATTCATTAATTTGTTAGTGAGTCTAAAACTCACTACTCATGTTATGTTGCAAATTGCAATGTCATGAACTTGGTTCATTTTGTAGTCTTGTATTAGGAAAATGTGTGAAAACAACTTCTGCTGTAAAATATAGTATTTAAAAGATTTAGTTACTTCGTGTGTGGTTAAAACCCTGAAAACGAAGACAATGATTTTTCAGAACTAGCCGATTCAAAGCCTATCTAAATAAGCTAGGAAATTTAATAACAAGTGTGATTTAGCGGGAGCTACAGTCAACACCTGGTGTACGGAGTACAATAATTTACATTTATAAGGAATTCGAATCTGTACAAATAGCTATATTTTCGAATACAGGAGCAATCAATATGTTAGACATACTGCGAAATTATTGACGTTTTCAGTTTGAAATTCATTTCGAGATAAAATTCGCTATACTTTAAACTTGTGAGACGATAGAGTGAGTTAACCAAATGATAGGCATTTATCATATATGTACGTACTAGATACCTACATAGATTTCAAGATTTTGAGCTAGTTAGAAGTTGAAAGCTTAACTTGAAACCAGCCGCAGCCGCTCCACTTCAAGTCTGAGTTGGTTGTGATTGAAAATCAAAAACGTAAGCCAAATACTATAACCGTTTAGTTGGCTCAACTCATTGAAGAAAAGGATGAAAATGCTGCTCATAGTTTGAATTATCTCTTACCTCGATAGAACAGATGTTACATCAACTTGCTGCTTGATGTTCCTTACGAGAGTTTTTTGTGCCTCATAGATCAAGAAAAGAATTATTTGCTGTTTGAAGAGCTCTTGCTGATTCTCGTAGGTATGTCATCTGACTGAATACCATGTTCTTATAATTCCAATTAGCATTCTTCAATATTTTTTTTCAAACGTGTTGACACCACTTTAAGTCAAACGCTCAATAAGTCCAACGCTTAATAATCCCAACACAACAGATTGAGCAAATAACTTAACAGTAGAGCGAAAAATAGAATCAATGACAAATCTGAAACAATTCAATATCCCTTTTCTAAGTTAACGAAGAATTGAAATGAATAATAAACAGCTTAAAATCCCAGAAACCCAATTACCGATCTACTGAACACAAAGCCGTTAAAAAAATGAAAACGAAAACATGTCCATCATTTCCCAACCAGAACCCAAAGAACATTATCGTAAATACAAAACAAAAAAAAAACACACGGGCGGAAGTGTATCCATCGTAAAGTCGTACCACAAAGTGTCATTCGATCTTGGGACGAGACCGTACTAATTTTTATTAATATCACAGCTTCTCACAACAGCACTATTACTACATAGCTCGGCTTTAGTAAGCCTCTTCTAAAATGATATAAACATAATGAATAACGGAATGGAATCATTTCAATTAAGGGGTCGTTTGGTCAGCAGCAGTCAGCTTTGGACGGTCTTTCTCTCTATCGGACGCGCTTGCTTTCGCCATAATTAAATACAATTTAAACCAATTTAAGAATTAAAAACGATTTGATGCTACTTAAGAGTGTCACCCGAACGTACCCTCATGTGCCCGTTCGCGATTAATGGGGGTCCGAAGTTCCAAAGCAGCAGGACCAGTGAAGTACTCAATTTTCAGTGATTTGACTTGCTTTAGTTAATTTCCACCATCTCGTTGTCGAGATTGTGTTGGCTAGTTTAAATGCACTCAAAAAGTCGGTTTGACTGTTGCCACCATAATGGCATTAAAAAAAATTAAATAAATAAATACAGTAATGATCGGAGAGAAATAATAACAATAACTACATTAATAGTTGGTATGTGTGATGTGTTGAGATTCATTCCTATATAAGTATCTGGGTGATGTTTTAATTTTCATGTATGCCCTTCTCTCGGTTTATTGATGATGAATAAATCTGGGAGCACTATGCAACGCGCAACTATTTATTTCCGAGTTAATTGAACATGAGAGTAATTGAAAGATATTCGAGGATGTTGGTACTGGCAGAGCACTCAAAGAAATGAGGAAGCTGAAACGTCTCAGATTTGTTTGTATTCTGTATGCGCGCTTAATTGATTGATAACAATGGTGACGATGAACAATTTGCGAAAACGTACGTATGGTTTGAATGTATGTAGGAATCCACCTATACGTGTGTAACGTGTGTGTTGTATTGATATTTACAGACTAGATCGTACAATTAATTAACGTACCTACTTTTATATTCAGACATGAGAATCGTTTTGTCCCTAAGAATGGTCAGCTTTACGCTAAAATACAGTGTCGATGAGCATGTTGTTTTGGTGTCTTTACACCTAATTCATTGCCAGACAGGTATTTTTTAACTTAAAACAGAAGAAACACAAATAGGGAAAAATGATAAAAATAAAAACACATCACATCAAGAAAAACCACCATATGATTTCCTGTATGCTACCACCAGCATAAGCCATAAGGGGGTGGCTAACTTGGTGTCCGTCATAAAAAAAGGAACCATAGAAAAGCAAACACATTTTTTAGGGGTCAGGGTCATGGCAAATGCCTTTCAGAGAGCTAGTCAACTAAATCAATAACACTAATCTCATTCAGTCTCGTTGTCCCAGTCATACATTCATGGAAAAAAATAGGACGGTCATCACGACCATCATGACGACAGCGACAGACAAAATGTGAGTATCAGTGAGAGTATGTACATAAAAAGCTGCCCTCTATGTGAAAGACATTTCCTGTAGATATATCCTGCTTGAATGTAAGCATATTTTTTTTATTGATTTTCCCTGAATGAGTTGTAACACCATCGAATTTTGCACATGATACGGTCAATAAACCCGTTCATATCAAATACAGACAAGTTCATAGCTTTCAGCAGCAACCAGCAACATAAGTACATGCATTTGGCCGATAGGCGATAGCAGCATAAGTTCCATGAATTTAAAGATTCCACTTATAGTTCTGTGTTTTTGTTTGTATACCTACCGAACGTTCTGCTCTTTTGGGTCCTTAAACTAATTTCAATTGGGCTTACTTTTGGACTCACACGTAATACCCAATATACCTATTTTGTTTAAACAAAAGGTTTCACTTGCCAATTTGATTGAAATCGGCACACAAACACAAGGATCCCGCCGTTACGCAATAAAATGAAATATGTAGGTATTTTTATTTCCACTGCTATGGACACTTAAATTCTAAATAAATTTTCGAACATTTCATGACATATTCATCGTCTGTCTACTCACATATATGTATGACATGACTTATATACCATTGAGGAGCACATGTTGCACGAAACACGATACAACTTTTTAAATCAAATTTGCTCAAAAAGGTATTAGTTAAACGAAAATAATAATATGTACCGTGTTCCTTGTTGGATGTTTTCCAAGCTACAAGAATGAGAACTAAAATTTTTTCAATAGGTAACTGCGACCATCAATGACAAAGTCGCAGTAATATTTCTTACGGTAACATAGTTACCAAGTCTTCTTCTTTGAGGTAAATTTATTTTTCGCCCCACTGCTCAGGGGTAAGTTTTATCAACTTCGATTCTTACTATGATCGTTTCGATAAGGAAGCTAGGAGCAAAGCGGACAAAATGTGTATAGCAGAGTTTGGATTTTGGTGTCGAGCACTAATGATCTAGTTTTTTCTATAAAAGAAATTTCGTACATAAAAAGCCATAACTCCTACATCCCTGTTCCATTTTATTTGCAATCAGTGGCAGATTTACAAACTTGCCGCTAGTAGGCTATTCAATTTTTGCCGCCCCCAAAACTGACCATTGAAATTCAATACTTGCTTCATATGAACATAGCTAACACAAAATAATGTGTAGTCGGTATATGTACGTCGTTTTTGTCAAATATTTTTTTTTTTGCTTTAACAGTCTAAAAACAATACAAAAAATTTATATTGACTAATCTGTTAACAATCCGGTTTATGTAAAATCGATTAAGTTTTACATAATCTTATCGTCTAATGAGATCTTATTCATTAGTTCTGACTCTATGTACAACAGAGATGAGGTGTTAAGCTTTTCTTGACTGAAAATAGATCGTAGAGAGTTTTATTTTTATGCGCTTCTTCAATCATCACCTGAACATAATGCTTATGAAGTTTAGTTGTTATATCCCAGTTTAGATAAATGATCTCCAAATTCCGTTTTCGCAGAAAAAAAGATACACTTTTCAATGATCCACAATCTGGGCTTATCAAAATTCTTTGAGAAGAAATGTGACATTGGAAGTGTACGCATTCCTGAACTAAATCAGTTTCTAGGTCATAAAAATAAACAGGGTGTCCGTGTTACATACTTTGGGATGTGATTCTTGGTCATATTCTAAGAAAAAAATTGTTTTACAGTAAAGTTCGTTTCTCAACTTTGACACCACTTTTTGACAATTTAAGAAAAGGCTAACTTTAGTGTACCCTGACCTGTGTTAAATTCGATATCTCTGTCAATACTGATAATAGAGACTTAATCTTAGACTTAATTATTTGTAGAAATAACAACCTTTAAGACTGACTGTTGAGCATCCATAGGTTTAGCGTTGCCAGATTTTCAATTTTGAATGGTGTTCGAATTTTCTTCCCCAAGCACGGGTAAAATAAAAATAAATTTTAGCTTTGAGGTTTGTTTGAATATAACAATAATATGGGCATTTTTAGTAGTTTTTATGTATTTTATACAAATACAATTATAAAAAGTGCTCATTGAATGCATGCCGGAGCCCGTTTTTGGATTTCATTGCGATTTCATTCGTTTTATTCAAACGAACCTCAAAGCTAAAAATTTTTAAAATTTTTTCTTTAATTTTACCCGTTTTGTACTTTTTCATAAAATGTATTTGTTTTTGAGTTTATTATTGATTATATTTAAGTTTATTATTTATATTGAGTTTTTTTTTGTTATTGTTTTGTTCATCTGTAAAAAATAAAGAAACTCTATGTTATTATATTATTTATCAGGCATTTTCTGCAAAACAATTACCTCAGTCAAAACTTTCTTTCGGGAAGAAAATTTGAGCACCACTTAAAATTGAAAATCTGGCAACTCTAAACCTATGGAAGCTCAGCTTGAATACAGTCTTAAAGGTTGCTATTTCTACTAAAAATTAAGTCTGAGATTAGGTCTCTACCATCAGTATTGACAGAGATATAGAATTTAACATAGGTTAGGGTACACTAAAGTTAGCCTAGACATTTTTTTTACACAACAGTATTTCTTTTGTTTAAAAAAAAACAGAAACACAACAAACCTAGGTACATAAAAAATTGTTAAATAGCATACCAAACCTTTCCCGTGGCCTAATAAAAAATTACATGGCAGTGGCATCACTGAATATTACATATAGGATTGGAAATGGATTCCTTTCTCTTTTGTTCTTGAGTATTGCTGAATTGTCATTCAGCTGATTGCTGGTTCATAATTCATATAAGAAAACTGTCAGTTGTGTCGTTGTTTTGTAAATGTTTGCAAAAATCAAATACGATTTTTAATTTCAAGTGTTTTCTTTTTTAATTTTTTTGCAATATTAATGTTAGTGTTTCTTTTGCGTTAGTAATATCAATTTGTGAAGTGCTCTTGTGTTTTAGTGGTTCGTGCTTGCAATAATTTTGAAACATGTTTGGCCATGTCAAAACACGTTTTTACGTATTCTACAGCCTTAATCTCTTTGTGAGTACCTTTTTTTTAATAAATTTTATTTGAAATATTTTAAATTAGTGATTGCAAACTCTTTCTTTTTATTCTGCGCTATGCAATGTACTATGTAATGTGTTTATAACTTCTTTACATTCTCATCAAAAGACATTCTCGTCACGTACTAAGCGGCAGAGCGGCAAAGGGCACGGCCCCTCAGTGCATGCCGTGCCCTTACTTAATTGGGCATTACAGTTCGGGGTGAAGCTGGCCCTAAATCGATATGTTTCGAAAACAATTAAGATTTCTGGCGAGCTCTGTCCAGTTTTGCTTTCTAAGTCGACTGAGGTCTTCTTCCACTTGCTTACGCCACCTAAGTTGAGGTCTTCCACTTCCACGATATCCTTGTAATGTGAAGTGGAAAACCCGTTGAGCCGGAGCGCTTATGTCCGCTCATATTGTCCCAGCCATGCTGGTCTCTCGATGCATGCTATTCTAGATATGACCTTGTCGCAGTACAGCTCGTTGTTGTATTTTCCTTCCGACACGTCCAATGGTTTCGTCATCAAAGGTCCATGTTTCCGTATAACAGAACTAGGATGATTAAGATCTTATAAAGGGTTGCCATGGTTGTTCTAGAGGTTTTCTTAACCAAAAGAAGCAGCGGTGGGCAAGAGTACTAATTCTCTGCTTGATCCCCGCACTGATGTTATTTTCTATAGCGGATCTTAGGTGGACGCAGGGTTGCGAGCTTATGAATTAAAAAATCCGTAAGCTATAAGGTAATAGTTAGCTTCAGAATTGAAAAATATTTAATTCACAAGCTGGTTTGTGCATTACGAATTCTTAAACTTTCAATTCATAAGCTAATTTGAGAATTATGAACTGAGAAAGATTTAAATGAGCTGCTTCTTTTTCTTTTTGAGAATTCGGTGTTTTTCTCTTCTTTTCTCCTTGTAAATCTCGTTATATTTTTCGGAAGCCGCCCTTGTTCTCTTGTGCACTTTCATTTGTCGTTCTTTTTGTTTGGCTGCATTCTTCATTGAACCATGGGCTTCGCTTCGGGGGCCTCGTGAACATAAGAAGGGCAGTTCTGATGGGTTGTTAGCAGTGCTGCCCTCGGTCTTCAACGCTTAATGCTCGAGGCATAGGATTCAAGGATAGTTAGATTGAAGCTATCGATTAGAAAAGTCATTAGCCATGTCTTTCAGTTGTAACTTTCCGGTATCATATCACATGTTAGTTCCCTCGAGACGTGATCCGAGTCAAAGTTTGTTTGATGGTTGATTGATCTGGGAATCGAAATGCACCTTGATGAATTTTGAGATGCGGGAAGTGATTACTACTTACAAGAAACCGAAAAGCTGCCAGTACTTAGTATGTGTCTGACGATGGCCTTCGTTTGAAAATGCTGCCAGATGCTTAGATTTCTTTAGACAATGCAGAAAACTCTTCACCCCTTCTGATCTGGCTGTAATTTATATATCGTCTACATCCGGCCAAAATTCCTCAAACATCTTTGCGCCTACTTGATAGGGTGCAAAACACAGCGTTTAAACTAAGAGATGATAGTTTAATCGTAAAATCGATTGATTCTCTTGAGCATCGTTGAAATATTACCTGTCTAACACTTTTTTATCGCTTTCTTCACAAATCGTGCTCTAATGAAGTAGCCAGCTGCGTTCCTCGCCTGAAACAACTTAGACGTAAATCCCGCTTCGCCAGGAATGCTCATCAGTTTTACCTTGAGCCCAGCCTTGGACTTACAATCAAGTATAGAGCTTCATATTTAAGTCGCTGTAGGTGGACCATATGCGTGCAAACGGAAACTTTTTCTTGCAACAACACTCTCAATTCTTCTGTACGGAAGCGAGCTTTGGGCTGAAACATCTAAATATGAAATGTATCGGAAACACCTAGCATCGGTAAAGAAGCGTGGTGCCTTGCGAATAGCGAGCGCGTACCGCACAGTGTCTGAGACATAGCCATTTTTGTAGTTGCAGGTGTCACACCGCTGATTATATATAGAGAGATAGTAGATTTAAAACAAAAATAAACGGTGGGCCTTCTAATGGTTTATTTTTAAATTTTCGAATTTTTAGCTCATGCAAAATTGCAATCCATGCCACACAGAGCATAAATTATATAAATAAGGTGGCGCAACAGAATGGAGGGGGCCTACAATTTTCTGCCGATTCCGAACGGCTAATTGGGTGAGTTTATTCATGGCAATGAATAAACTAACAAAGGACTTGCTAATTCCTCGCGAAAGGTGATACCCGTGAAAAACGTTTTTGGTTCTGTTGGGATTTGAACCACGAACCTCCTCGGTTAGTAGGCAGACACGCTAACCATCACTCCACAGGTACCACAGCTATGCCGCAATCTCTTGCACTCTAAATTGCCAAATCGTGTTATCAGTTATCTTGGCGCTGTCAATTGGCCGTCTATGAGCTGCAATTTTTTGTGGGGACCGTAAAGGACCGATCATATGTCAACAATTTGGAAACCATTAAGGCACGTTTCACGAGGAGCTGGCCAGTCAAGAGGCCCACACTGGCATGACAAGTACCGTCTCACTTGGCAGTTCCAATTCGGCGTAAAATTGGCATAGGTCCATGAAATGCGCTAGGCCCTGAGGTGCCCTGAGTTTTTTTGCGCACCCTATTGCTTTGTTTTTATTGCATATTTAAATATAATTTCATTTCAATAAGCGGTTGTCTGGAGTCTTTGTATCTAAAAGTTTTCTGTGTCGAAAAGTGGAGTTAATGGGAGTGTCGAAGTAGATTTAATTTTTTCTGCGAAAGTGGAGCAAATTTTTTCCGATGGGAGCAAGGTTTGATAGCTTCTGATGCTGGAGTTGACTTCATCCGCTGTGACACGAATATTTTTCTTTTTTTGAAGCTATTACTTGTTTGGATGCAAAGTTTATGTTTGAAAAATAAAAAAAGGCCCATGTCAGCATACCTCTTTTATGCATTTTCAGTTGACTAAAGTTGATTTTTCACCAAAAAAAATTTTAAATTTTCAATTAGCTTCAAATTTGACCTTGAATAACCTTAAAATAAAAATTAAGTGTATACATTTGATAATGCTAACCACAAGAAGAGGTTAAACTAGAAACAAGATTGCGTTAAAAACATAACTGGTATACGAGTATGTGTATCTTCTTACTTTTCGCCTTGAACTCGATTTCTATTAATTGTGATTGATTTAAGCTCAGCTCCTTTGTTCGATAAAGTGTCAGAATGTTCATAAGCAACGCAAAAAGAAGAGCATAAGAAATAATAATCAAAACTAAGACAAAAAGTGGCAAGCATTTTTCTCCTTGAAAAAATAAAAGAATAATAAAAAAAAGACAGCTTGTTGCCGTATTTACCATATTGCTCGTGAAGGAGAATGTTGTTCAATGATATGCAATCGTAAGATTCTTGCTCTTTTTGTTGCAACCGCAGCCTGTGCCGCATCCACCTTATGCTCGGTACAATACCGAATAATGCCCGCAAGGCGTGATTTGATGGTCACTGATCTTTTTGTGGTCATAAATATACTCTTTTGGGTTTTTTGCAGCAGGCATAAAAATACCTTCCCTCTCCCTCTCTTTTGGACGACGACGGTGTACAGAGGGAAGTTCTGATTCCACTGCAAAGCCTATGCCCTCTATTCCCGGCGATAATTGTTTTACATATTCAGGCCGACACAGGAGGCAACCAACGCAACTCAAAGCACATACAAAAATACTAAAAAAAAAAAACCAATGAAATCGAACAAAAATGAACTAAAAGGAATCGACGGCTATAACGAATGGCGACGTCGTCGACCAAGGCGATCAATATGACGACCACTGGGACTTTGGTTCTGGGTTTTGTGCTTGCAAGGCACCTCTTAGAAGAAGGAAATTGCCTTGCCACAAGCGGAATGGAATCAGAAATCCACGTCGAAACTGCAAAATTGTTACGAGGAGGCTTATTCGCCGTGTAGTTTTGTTCCGTATGATGTGGCTTTAGCTGATGGCCCTTGGTTTTCTTCTCTTTGGTTAATTTGCGTTCAGAACAAAGCGTAGGAAAACGTGCACATTACTGTACGTAGACGAGGACCTTTAATTTGTTTTGTGTATAGCTGCCTTGGCAAATCTTATAATTGTCCTCGGCGCAAAAATGTATCTACTTGCTGGGGGTATGTCTTAGATTTAACTTGAATTAAAGGAGATGATGATTTTGATGAAAACGATAAAAAAAAACAGAGAAAGAGAGTAAGAGAGAGAGAGAGAAAGAGCGAGAGAGAAAGGAAAATAAATCCAAAGAAAGAAAGACTCTATGAGTAGAGGATTTGTGGGGTGGGAGGGGGGTGGGGGGGGGGGGTGTTGAAGTTATGGAGCTGGAGTCACTCAGATCTATACAGAGTTGGAATATCTTCACTCCCCACACATGAAATTATGTTCAAAAGCAATTATCGCCGGCGGCTTGCTGTTGCGATACGACGCGATGAGATCCAAATATGGTTGGCTACACCTATGGTCAGCTTAGGAGATCATGGTTTGAGATCTTGACTTGATTATAGGATTAAACTTTTTTGATGCTGTTTTGTTTTGTATAGTACTGCACTATTAAATGCTAGGAAACGATAATAACAGCACACAGTGATCTACTCGTCGGCAAAATAATTGCAACTTTTTCATTTTTCTGGAACTAGGTATACGTACATACCTTCTACTACGGCCTATACCTTTATATAGGTACATATTTATTAGTATTTTATATAGTGAACTGTGCTGTGGTTGTCAGGGAACTATCGTTTTGGTTACCTTCTGCTTAATGACTTGAGTCCATTAGAATATAAATAACAAACCATAAATTGGACCTCCTGGTTGTTATAAGTAGGTATAGGCGAATTCTTACAGCGAAAGGAGTTACAGGAATCAGTTGCTAGAGTAACGATAGTATAATAGCGATAATTATAAAAATATGACGAGCCGTTCAAGACATTTAATCAGGTCGCACCGCGACGCTATAGTCCGAGGAATTGCTTATAGCATATGGGTATAGGTTAAGCGCCGGCCGGGTTTTAATCAAATCTAGTATCCACCTATATGTATAGATGCTATACGGGAAGGAAAAAGTCAACTCATCCCCTCTTAAATATATCTTTTCATTATATGTATATGTATATAGCGTTCGTTCTTTTGAGTGAGATGGAAAATGAAAGAAAACAATTTTATTTCTCAATATCTATCTTCAATTCGAAATTTGTATCCCACCTCCGCTCTGCAGCTAACTGACAATGACAACAGGACACAGAATTATTTTCTTTGTTTTTCTTTGGCTTTTATTTACACCCTATACTTCGCGTCGTCCTTATTCTCAACTTTGTGTACTCCTCGGATCCAATCACATTTAAAAAAATGAAAACGGATAAAGAATCCCCTTTTCAACAAGATGTGATAACGATGACTTACAAATTTAAAAAGAAAAAAAAAATGAATTCAGTACACACATACTATAGTATACATTTTGCTGTCTAATTTTGCAAAAATCACACATGTGTGATTGAAAAGTACCTAAAATGAGCTGTGTAAAAGGCTAAGGGGGTTGGTTGGTTTGAAAATAAAATCCTTTAAAGTGTTTCCCACATTGAACTCTTTTTTTTTACGTTGGAGTTTGAGACCCTTTTTTCTTTCACAAATGAAGGGGTGAAAAGGTGGTTTCGAAAATGACAATTTCGTCGTCTTCGAAGAAAATTGCAAAAAAGTTTGTTTGTTTTGTCGGTTGGAAAGGGTTGGTGTGGGCCACTTCTGATCAAACCTATCTATACATTCTATTCCAATCCATCTATCGAGTGAGAGCGACAGGCAGGCAACATTAAAATGGAAATGAAATTCAATCTTTATCCTTGACAGGATTTCGCATGTAACGTTTTTTGCGCCTTCTCCTTCAAGTTCCATTGCCATTGGCACGAGGAGTGAGGAGAGGCAAGCGGCAAACGGAAAGCGGGCAAAGAAATTGAGCAGTAGTACGGGAAAAATAACTTAGACACGAACATAAACTCATTTTTTCGCTTACTCTCTCGAACTGTATGTCTGTGGCCTCTTTTACAACCTCTTACCCTTTGTGATGGTAGAGTGTTAAAATTTAAAAAAAGGGTATATCCGTATCGTTGATACTTCATATTGAAGTCGATCCTTGGGACAATGAAGATAGTAACGCTTGTGTGGGTGTGGGTGTTTGGTATTTATTTTATCCGCTCGTTTATCTATTTTAGGCTTTTGGCTTCCTTTTGGGTGTGCGCTGCTGGCCCTAGTGCACTAGACGGCTCGATTTCAGCCTACACAATACACATACAACAGTTCACGCGCAAAAATAACCTTATAGGGGTTGGAAAATGTATATTGATCAAAAATCGACAGGTTTAAATTCAGTTCTACGGTAGCTTTCATAAAACAGACCATTTAATTATTATGTTTGCCTTATATTTTTGTCCCTTTAACACAAACACACAATAAAGATTGAAAAAAAAAAAATGACTTTGAAATTTACTAGCCATGCTTTCACTAATCAATCAAGCTGACCATTAAAAACGAGTCTTGAAAATTGTCCTTCCAAGGTGTGTGTTTACTTCAAAATCAATGAATATTTCAGGTGGAAGAGGTAGATGAAGATGATACAATACGAATACTCTCTATTTCAAAAATTTTTAATTCCGTCTCTTCTCGTATGGCTTCCTGAATTACGAATCCCGAATAAACAAATATGGCATAAGAATCTCGAGTTTAAGAATCACGGCAACGATTTTTAGTAGTTACCTACCAAAAAGAGTGCGAGGAACTAAGGGCTCCGCGATTCGGGTCATTAAATTCATCAATTCGGGATCTTAATACCAACTCTTTTCTGTGAGCTGATAGCCTCGCATATCCCCAATTTTAATTACGGGATAAACAGAGGGCGATAGACCCCTCCCTCCAGTACGATATATTTCTTACCTTGACTCAACCTTTTCGTCCCGAGTTTTCTTGTTGTATTTTATGCAATACACCCTGTATAGTGATAAGAGTCAGCAAACCGAACAATACATCATGAGTTTCAACTTCAATTGGGTGGCGCAACAAGCGAGGAGCCCCTGGGCCTAGCGCATTTCTCACAACGATGTCTTGTGAGGGAATGGAGGGGACCTACAATTTTCTGCCGGTTCCAAACGGCTTATTGAGAAAGCGCTTTTCATGGCAATGAATTTATTAACGGAGGACTTGCCAATTCCTCGCGAAAGGCGATGCCCGTGGAAAAACATTTTTGCCTCTGCTGGGATTCGAAGCTCGAACCTCTGGGTTAGCAGGTGGACATGCCATCACGCCACGGGTACCACAAGTTACCTTTTACTTTAGCATATATTGCATATATTATGTCGTTGGGTCACTAAATCTTTTTATCTAACCGAAGTAGGTACATGGGTGGAACACATTTTGAAGTTAAGATTTCTTGAATGAAACTATAGTTCTCAACATTTACTTTCTTCTTAAAAAATAGCAAAAGTGCTGGGCCAGAAGAGACAACGCATAAGTTTTTTAAAAAGATGGGAAATATCACAAATTGCAATTTGTTTTTAAATTATGAATCTGGATATTTTTTCGCAAACACAATTTAATGTAAGAAATTTATTCCGATATTGTCCATATCAATATGGATCCTCCTGCCTAAATAGGGGGGAGGGGGTAAGACCCCCTTCATTGTTTCCATCCTGGCTGCTCTTTCTTTACATCTTCTGCAATACAAACTGCATAAGTTAGTGCTGATGCTGGTTAGTTCTCATCGGAAACTCAGAGTAGGTATATGTTGTAGACCTATACTCAATTAAGACGGCAAAGAAAAAAAAAACAACATGTTTTTCCCCCATTGGTCAAAGGAGATAAATACCATTTATATGTTCTGCTTGGATTAATTGCCACTTCTTTTGGAAAACACTTTATCGAAGCAATCCAACACGCGTCCGTGCCCTTGTCGTATATGTATAAATAAGTAAAATCACTCTCCCTTCGCAATGACCACTCCTTCAAGGATGGACAATATTCGCTAGTAGTAAGCTGCCACAATATTAATTTGTTCGGCAGAAGGGGTTGTTTGTGTTTATCTGGTCAGTAGTCACAGCAAACAGAATAAACTGCATTAGGATGGTCAGCGAGAAAAGCAACAGGGTGGTTGGTTGCGTAAGGGTAAACTAACACTAATTTCATAATTGGGATTTATACCTACTATGTTGATTTGATTCCCTTTGATAACTTAGTGAAATAATGTGGATTTGGTAAGACCATCAAACACCATCATCTATGATAATGGTCACATGTTTTTACGGAAGTTGAAGCAACAATTGGGTTAAATCGTTTTTTTTGTTTAATGTTGGTTACGGGGTAGAAAGAAATGCACACAGAATTAATATAGCCCTTACTTTTCATATAAAAGACCCACAGGTTGCTTGCATTACTCGTGTGTGTTATGTGATTCTGATTAATATTGTAATGTAGGTAATCCTGAGAAGACTATGTTGAGGAGGAAATACCTAAGTGATGACATGGATGTATCCGCTTAAAATTTAACCAGGAAAGGGGTAAGACTCATTGTCTTATTTTTTGACTGGGATGAAAACTTTGTTGATTTTCTATAAATACTTTTAAGTGATGTTTCATTTTTAAGCTTTTATCAAAGAGCCTGCGTTTTAATTTTTTTTTTTTTTGTATTCAAATAGTAGGTAAGGTATACGTATACTACCGATAACGAAAGGTAATAACACCAATCATTCCAACACATGCAAAATTTTTTTAAATTTGAATCCTCATTTGATCCTTTCCGTCGCGTCGCTTCTTTGAAAACATTTTTCTGCATGCAATCTTCTCGATCAATTAGATATCTTTCACAAGGAAAAAAACTACATAATTTCCACACCAAAGTGAGCAGAGCCAAAAACAACACAAGAAACCACGAGACGACGTACTACAAGACGAAAGAGTTGTAATTAAAAAGTTTCCAAATTGCCTGCAGCTGTTATCCGCTGATTCATAGGTCATAACAGAAGTATAAGAAGAATATACCAGTGTTTTCCTGTTATGCGACCGAACTTCTTTCAAATGTAATTAAAAAGGGAGAAGACCAGAAATTAGAGAAAGGTTATTTTTGTGGCATAGGATGCTTTTTAATAAAGGTTTTTCGTTGCGAGGGCAGTGTTGTGGCAATGACGGCCGAGGCCGACCGTCGTGGCTGTTAAGAGCCTGGTGATTTCTTTAATTACTATAATGCCCCACTTTAATTTGTATGTGAGGACCAAATCCAAACCAGAATGCTGAACCGGTGATCCCGCAACCGCTGCGATGTTTTTTTTTTTTTTTAGCAATTTTTTACCTAAACGATTGACGATTTGTTGCTTTTGGTTGCTATTGAACATTTCAGATAAAATTAACCAATCGAGATGCAAGTGGCAATTAGATGTGATTATAACAGCAAGTTAGATTACTCAAAACCAAAAGCCTTTTGCCAGTTACGGACAGTTGCGAACAATGACTGGACGGGGAGAAGTAGGTATTTGTGTTCGCAGCGATAGCCAAGCTGTGCTTAAGACCCTACTCAACCTTCTAACTACTTCGAAAGTTATCCAGGAATGCGAGACCTCTTTGAATGTGGTCGGAAAACAAAATTCCTTGAGTCTCTTTTTTGTTCTAAGCCATCACGGCATATCTGCAGCGACGCTGGCTGGTATCAAAACCGCGTCAAGCTGTTCGCCTGCCAAGACCAGAGATCGCTCCACCTATACAAGCTTGCTGTTAGCGGTTTAGGTGAGATCTGGCCAGGTGCTAAGCTTGAGGTTGTGGCAAGGGAGAACATCCCAAGCCGACCGAGAGCTCGTGCCTTGGTACCGGCCTTGCATGAATCGCGGGAGATGGTTCTCCGGTTGATTCAGTTCAGCAGCCCGGACCTACCCACTCACGATTGGACGGTTCCGGTGATAGACAAAGAGACGGTGGATTGTTATCGGTCGGCTTTTATGATCCTAAGTAAGGAGTCATTAGAAGTATAATACAGTATGGGTTTGACAGCCTAGTGCTGAAAATTTACAAAAAGATGAAGAGGCTGCACAGCTTCCAAATCAAGCTGCTGAATCCAAGAAGTTCACTGCTGACGTTGAATCTTACATCATGGAGACCGATGCGGCAAGTTGCTCCCATTCTTTGGAACAGCCGTCTTGCTCGAAACTAGTCGAAAAGACTACAAGCATAGCGTCTGATCAAGACGCAAATGTAAGCAGATCGTCCGATGACGACGACAACAACAAAGGCGGAACTTTAGACTCCGACGATGAGATGCTTGGGGTTCTCCTTTCTAAGGATGAGTTGCTAGACTCCGCGTTGATAATAACAGACGAGAAGCACTTGCCTCGACTTGGTCCTATCACTGTTATGGCAATAAACAGCTTTGATCCTTATAAATATCCGGAATAATCACTGCGGTGCTGCAGCAGGTTTCAGATATCATCATCTATAACTTAGAGATGATTATGAAAGGCTGCATCAGCTACGTCTATATCCCCAAGGCCTGGAGAGAAGCTAGGGTCGTCTTCATACCGTCATCATAGCTCCAGTTCCCTCCGTTGTTTTTGAGCCATATGTATACCATTTTATTGCATGGGTCTTAATTGAGTAGGTCTCATCCTCATTTTGCCTACCATTTACTTAGCTCAACGTTGAAGAGCTTATCGAATTTGAATTCCTTGGTCTTGATATCCCGAGGGAAGTCAATGAGTGGTGACTCGTTCGATATTATACTCTTTTCGCTAGATTTCAGAACACACTCAGACTCTTTGGCAAATCTAGCTATCGTTGCATTTTAGATGCTTCTTATTACCAGGTGCATAGGTGTCAGGTTTAGCAATACTTCCAAAGCCGCAGTTGGACAGCTTCTCATTGCTCCTGATATGCATATGCACGCAAGTCTTTGTGCTTTTTCTAATGCTTTCCTGGTGGTCACCTGGGGCCCTACTCTGTAATTCGTTTCGAAAGCAAAAATTTCCGAAAACGAATATTTTGTACTCTTTATTTCTAACGCGGATTAAAATCTACTGCACTCGGAAAAGGAAATCCGAAGACGAATTTTTCGCACCGTGCAAGGCGTTTTCGAATGTCAAATCTATTCGAAAATGAAAGTTTTCTTTCGACAACAAAGTAGCTAACGAATCTCAATTCAATGATTGTGTTGAAGGGACACATTTTTCAACCAGTCAATATATTGTGTAGTGAACTTATAAGAGGTTCAAGTTAAGTTTTTTCCATAAATAAATGTAGAATTTTATCACAAGACACAGGGAATAATTAGGAAAAAATATTAGCACAAAACAAAAATATGTAGTTTGAAATGATGGTGTAGTACATGTGTGCTCATCTTTATTCACATTCTGGCACACATTTAAAGAATACATATTTGATTTATCGCATAACATTTTTTGTTCAACCCGTTCTTTTCTGTTTTTTGCATGCATCCAAAGTGCAACCGAATGCATTTTAGTTTTGATTGAATAAAAAAATGCTTTATTTAAAACTAATTCCTGTTTGGTTTGCAACTTGTGTTGATGTCTTTTTCTCTCTCACGAGAAATATGAAAAATACTTCGAAAATCTATTCCGTAAATGGAAATTGTACTAAGCCCTTTTTGTTCGATTCGAAAATTTTACAGAGTATGAAATCATACACGGATCGAAAATCCCTTTCGAATTGGATTGGCTTTCGAAACGGAATACAGAGTAGGGCCCCTGGTCAGTTCTCTTATTCCAGAGTCCAGACTACCGCTCCATAGGTAAGGGTCGGTCTTACCATTATTAGGTACATCCACCGAATAATGCTTAGTTTACAACCCCATGATCTTCCTGCTATGCTTTTACATATCATAAGGGTTTTCTTAGCATTTTCAGTTGCTGCTTCTACTTGCTTTTTCCACAAGAGTTTACTATCTAGATTCACGCCTAGATACTTAACCTCTGTTGTGGGTTCTATGGTTACTCCATCCAGTGTTAGGTAAGTAGGAGTCTTCTTCTGGTGGGTGGTATAATTGTAGTTTTTGTGGGGTTGATGTTCAGTCCTACAGATGTACACCATTTTATCGTGATTACCAAGCTTACTTACTTACTTACATGGGCATTACAGTTCGGGGTGAACCTGGGCCTCAACCAACGTCCTTATATAACGATTTCGATTTCGGGCGAGCTCTCTCCAGTTTCGCACTCCAAGTCGGTTGAGGTCTTCATCCACTTGATTGCGCCACCTAAGACGAAGTCTTCCCCTTACGCGATTTTCCTGCAATGTACTTTCGAACACCCGACGAGCCGGAGCGTTTGGGTCCATCCGCTCTTCATGGCCCAACCATCGTAGCCTCGCGTACTCTTCTGGCTATGCCCATGTCGCGGTACGGCTTATACAGCTCGTTGTTGTATCTTCTTCTCCACAAATTGTCTTCGCATACGGGACCAAAGATCATTCGGAGAATTTTTTCTTTCGAAACGACCAAACGACCCTCATCCACTTTCGATAAGGTCCATGCTTCCGTGCCGTAAAGCAGGACTGGGATGATCAAGGTCTTATACAAGGTTACCTTGGTTTTTCTAGAGAGGGTTTTGTTTCTCAATTGCCTTCTTAACCCGAAGAAGCAACGGTTGGCAAGATTTATTCTCCGTTTGATCTCCGCACTGATGTTGTTGTCCGTGTCTACAGCGGATCCTAGGTAGACGAAGTCCTGTACTAACTCGAAGTTATGCCTGTCTATTGTGACGTTTTGTCCAATTCGTCGATGTTCTGTGTCCTTGTTTGATGACAGCATATGCTTCATTTTGCCCTCATTAACCATCAAACCCATTTTTGCCGCTTCTGTTTCAATACTCGCAAAAGCACGCTTTTTTCTTCCCATTACGTCAATATCGTCTGCGTAGGCGAGTAATTGTACAGACTTTTGAAAGATTGTTCCTCTGGTGTTGACGTTTGAGTTTCTTACAATCTGTTCAAGTATGATGTTGAAGAAATCGCATGACAGTTTGTCGCCTTGCCTAAAACCTGATTACCAAGCCCCTCTGTATTATATCGCATAGGGTTTCTTCATATTTCCGACAGGCTAATAATGTGATGTCATCAGCATAGCCAATGCATCTTATGCCTTGTATGGTTAGATTTTCTAGTAGTTCATCTACTACTAGGCCCTAAAGTAAGGGTTATAAGACCCCTCCTTGTGGGCAGCCTCTTGTAGTGATGATTTTGTTTGCTTACGTTTGGACTTCAAATAAAATGTCCTTTCGAAGAGTTGCCCTATAGATTAGTATTATATTATTTGTATAGCCTTTTCCCGAAATCTATTTTTTTAAAAATCTGAAAAAACCCTTATTATATCATTATGTTTCTCATCCACATGATTTGTACTGTAAGGCAGCTTTATGGCCCAGAAAATAACTAATCAGAAAAAGTGACACTCCAATACCTATGAACTTATTCCCCGAAAAAAACCTAAATGAAGGAGAGACTTTTCCGTTTTAAGTTTTTTCTCTGTCAGCTAATGTAATTAGCACTTTGTAATGAAGAATTAGAAAGGGGTAGAAAAATTACTTATGTTTAACAAGTGCATTCAAAACAAAAAAAAAACATGACGCTCTGAGTCGAGTCAGCAAACAAGCGAAGTGCTAATGTTATTTCTCTATTATTGTTATTCCCATTACTTTTCATTTTCTGATTTCGGAATGATATCACACCAAGCCAAAACACACTGTCCGCTCCGTTGACAATACAGAAGCAAAGAAACTCATAATAATTTACTTTTCATCATACGGCCAAGATATTTTTTATTTAACTGTGTCGATTCTATTAGCACTAAATTAATAGATCCGTTGGTCCGAGCTGTCTCGGCCACCGGCGCGGCGGGTGCGTCGTGGTTGCTCATTTTAGGTATTATTGTATGATGATTTAGTCTCATGTAATTATCATCGTTCCAGGTACGGCTGTAGATTCTTCGAAGCATACCTACATCAACATATCAGTTCGTAATGAATTTGTGTATATCTGTGCTCGGAACACTGCACCTACTTATGAATAATTAACATTATTTTGTGAAATGGTAAAAAAAATTGGGTTGGTTGCTTTTGTTTGTTTTTCTTAAGTGCTCTGCCAGTATGGTTTGAAGTTGGATAGTATTAAAACATAAACATTTAAACAATCCCATAAATAAATCCAATTCCAAGCATAGACTCCAAACAACCTCTTTTTTACAAACTTTCAATTTTCACAATTTCTTCACTCAGTCCTTAAACTTTTTGTCTTAATCTTTGGTCAAAATTTGTACCAAACAAAAAAAAAAAAACTAAATGCACAAGGAGTGTGGGTAAGGAAATATTAATTTTTTTGATAAAGATTTGTGAGAATCAGCTTACCATTTGCTTACAATTTAAAGGGAAAATAAAAACAAAACTTATTTTAAGAAATTTGAGTCAATAAATAAATAATTAAATATTGCGGCAACGGCGGAACGGGGAACCCCTTGGCCTTGCACAACCATATCTTGTGAGTGAATGAGACCTTAAATTGTTTGCCTATTCCGAACGTTTAGTCAAAAATGTTGATGGCATGGCGAAAAGCCATACCCGTAGAAAAACATTTTTTCCCTTGCTGTTTCTGGGATTCGAATCTAGAACCTTCCATGTAACAGGCACAGGTAGACCCGCTAACCATAAGGCCACGGGCAGTACGAAAGAAGTTCGACTTCGCAGTCTTTTTGCTGGGAAGGGAAGGCTGCTACCCTGGTAGTACAATGGACCGGCAATTAGGTCTGAGTGCTCCAGATTGGCATAAGCCTCCTCTTTTTTAATAAAAAAAATTTTTTAAATTCTTTTTGTTGCATTTGGCTTCTAGCCTATTCCGATCTTTGCTTTTTTAACTACAACAGTTTCCAGAACGCCTCTACTTCATTATCTTTCGCACTGCGATCTTTTTAAGACCTAGCACATAAAAGTAATCTAATTTTAAAACTTATCCCTCACAATGCAACATGCAACAACAGAGATGACTTCAATCACTCTCGCTTAGACTGAAGTTTCATCGATTCTTTAATCAACTTAACTTCTACAAGGGTCATTTCCATAAAAAAAGACCCGATTCCGTTTCTGAGACCAATTCAATTCGAATGATGAAAATTTGCATTCTGTGGGAGTAAAACGGCGTTTAATTACAAAACCAAACGAAATGGAAAACCATCTCGAGAAGGTCGCTTTAATCGTTCCCTTCTCGCTCAATCAAAAGAATGGTCTACTCTAAGAAAATTAAATTTTCTCAGCTTCGAAGCAAACATAAAAAAAAACGAATAACGAATTAAAAAAAGAAAAATTATTTTTCCTTTCTTAGGCAAGAGGAATTTTCCATTACCGTCATCATCGTGAAAAGCAGAAGTGGCGAGCCTTTGGATTCTCTTTTGCAGGGGATGTTGAAAAAAAAAAAAAAATATTTTCATCCACACGACTAACCTCATAATACGTAATTAATTTGTTCCGCAATGCAATAACGTCTTCTCTGCTTTTTAAGTCCTTTCGAGCTCAGAAACGGATCCGTTCTTTTTCACAGAGGGATTTTGTTTTGTTTTTGTTGAATTATAAATTTGGCGTTTTACTGTTATAGGATACTTGGTTTGTGTGGACATTCTGTTTTAACCTGATTGTTGATGTTTCGATTGTTTTTTTTTCTCGCCTCTTCCGCCCCATCAAAAGAAAAAGGAAAACAAAATTAATTACAATTGTAGTTGTCCCCAGTGTTGGCCGGTCGTTTAACGGATTATATACTTTGCCATGGAAGTAAAATAACAAATTTTTATTTGTTTTGGACTGTCTGAAATGGATAACTTGCTGCGATAGCTTTGAATAAAATCAAAACCTTTTAATGTAGATGCTGAGGTTTTTATTATTTTTTTTTTGTTGGCTGCTTTTTTTATTTCAAGGAGTGATTTTTCGGGTGTTAAATTTTGGCACGTAATTTAATTTGCTTTGATTGCTGTTGGGAATTCCAAAACAACTTTTAATTGAGTGTATAGGCTTTAATGACTCGTTCAGTTTTTGATGAAGTTTTTTAGGCATGGATGGCGAGCTGTAATACTGCTAATACACTAGCAGCGTTTTGAACTTTAATGACCAACAAACATTGTGAATGAAAATGAAAAGCGAACAATTATGAAAGACAAAAAATAGCCATATATGATAGTTGCAATCGAGCATTGTTTATAATAACAAAAACCGATAGAAGGAGAGAGACATGAAACATTACGACGACGATCAAGAGTCCGGAATAGTAAGAGTACAAAATTGCAAAATTTCTACTAGTCCAGAATGTCAATGAACGGAATGAGGTAATGACTACTCAAAAGCGGCCCTGCTTATAGATTTCAATAAGAAAAGAAGTTGATCACGTTCAGCATCACCTTCGATTTATATGACCATATAAAAAATCGAAATTGCAATCTCTTTCTAACTTTCTTTTAGATAAGTTTATAGTAGGGTGTTTTGAAAGGTCTAAAATAATATGCTGTCCACACTACACCCGAGTGGTGCGCTAGGCGTAATGGGAAGTATGTCTGCTTGTTGCGTGGAAGGTTTGTGGTTCAAATTCCAGAAACTTCAGAAAAAAAAAATTTTCTCACGGGTGTATCGACTAAGAGCTTTAACGGTCAAGATCGAAGGAAAGACGTACTGGGTGAACCTTCACTCTTTTCCCATAGTAAAGAATGGCTTCAATAAAATATATAAGACTATTTAAAATAAACAGCATATTTTGTTCAAGATTCATTCAATTTAATGGTTTCAGGTCTGTCTCATTTTTAACTGCAAATGTGATTTCTGCAGGCACATTGGTACATATTATGTAACATCGTTATTCCTTAAGTCACTGTCTTAAACTCCGTACAAGAAAATCATTTTTCTTTAAGCATACCAAAGTCAGTTTAACACAATGGACAAACGCAATGATGGTCACTGTGATCACTTTCTTTTACACACACGCACTGCATCATGTGGGTACTACGGTACAGTACGACCAATAGCTGAAACCCCCCAATGACTCAACACGTTCGCTGTTGCTCATATATTTCGCACGTTTTGTTTTTGTTCGTGCAGTGATGGTGCCCTTTTGCCAGCAGCATTAGTATACATTTCTTGATAGTATGGATGAAAATCGATCAAAAAGGCCTTCATTGTGCCTCTATGATTAAACTTCTTTTATTTTCTGCCATATCCAGACAATTTCCTTTTTAGTCTTCGCTACGCCGCGCCGTTGGTGTCTGTCCACAACGACAAGAGATTAGAGGTACCCACACTCTATACTGTAGAAGATGGATGTAGAAGGATGTAGAAGACAAAAATCTGCATCTAATTTCCTCTCGACTAAAAGGAAGCTCTCTTTTCTCTGACTTTTTGTTACACTGCTGAGGAAGACTGACGACTCTAGAGGGATTTTGAGTCCTTATAACATTAGCCACGTCTATATACGTTTGTAAACGTAGATATGCAACACGAGCATGTATTTTGCATTTTATTTTATTTTCTATGATGTTCCTTAAAAAAACCAATTCTCTGTTTTTTCTATTTTTCGTTATATTTTATAACTTCCCAATTGTATTATCTTGTGCGGCGCTGCAGTGCTTGAAATATTGTGTAATGAGATCTTTTCTCCTTTTGGAAGAAGAAAAAATAAGGGTCGTAAAGTTTTCTTATCTCATTTTTTCATAAATAATTTAAATGAAACAAAAAACAAAACCATATCATAGAAACGCATTGTTATTCTCGTACAATTGTGTACATAGGTTGCAAAAAATACAACCAACTCTATTCTCACGACTTTTTATGCAAAGTTGCAAAAATACAACTCACATTATTCCCAGTTCCACGAGATGCATCCAATTACTATAGCTGTCCAAATTACCAGACGCAGTCATTAAAAAATTTTGTATATAAATTCAAGTAAAATGAATGATTTTTTGAGTTTGACAACGACTGAACACCAGCAAAGACTGATCTTTTATTCTTGGTTTTATTTTGGGCTATTGCTTTCCCCCACCAGTGGTAAGGTGGTATTAGTACAAGGTTAGACATTGTTGTTGAAAAATTTGTAAGAAACTAGTTTTTGGTCCGGTCTAGTAGTTTTTCGTCAACATCAAAGTGTTTTTGCAAATATCAAGGATTAATAATAACATATGACATAGGCGTAGAAGATTAATAAATTAAGACTAACTTTTACAAGCCTTAACAGCCTTGCAACATAAAAACGCTTAATTGGGTTTAGGATTTCGCTGCGGGGCTAAATCTAAATAAATCACCGAGACCTTTAATGTTGATAAAAGCTAAAAACTAGGTGACAAACTACCATGAGATTTCTTAAATATCACACTTGGCAAGATTATCCAATGCTCAAACGTCAGCACCAGAGGAATAATCTGGCAGGCGATATTTACGTGATGGGAAGAAGGAAGCGTGGTGTCATAGCATAGGTGCAATTGCGAGCATTGAAACAGAATCGGCAAAAATAAGACAAGGACAGCGAACATCGACGAATTGGACAAAACTTCACAATAGAAAGACATAACTTCGAGGTTTTACAGAACTTCGTCTACCTAAGAAAAGCTCTAGATACCGAAAACAACATCAGTGCGTTGACCAAACTGAGAATAACTCTTGTCAACTGCTGCTCTTTTGGCTTAAGAAGGCAATTGAGCGCAAAACCCTCTATAGAAAAACCGAGTTAACTTTTCATGGGCCCGTGATCATCCCAGTCCCGCTTTACGGAGATACAACAACAAGCTATATGAGCTATATACACGAGCACTAATCGCAAGACTACCATAGGTGGGTCATTTGAAGCGGCTGGACATAAGCGCTATGCCTCGACGGATTTTCGACTGCACATGGCATTGAATATAGTTAGAATAAAGTTAAAGTCAGTCAAATAAGGAATTCAGAAAGAAAGTGAAGATAAGTTTCAACTATTAGTGTCTGATGATCTCAATACGTTTTGATTCTACCCTTATTTTGATAGGGATTTTGGCAAGCACGTAGGTAGTATGTTCTTAGTATACCAGCCACCCCTTTTCCGACTTGAAAAAAAACACAACGATTCGACCCGACACTAAAATGTTGACCTAGATGAGAATACCAATCTACCTATATATAATTACAAAGACACAGCAATCTCCCGCACTGCCAGCGAGTTCGAACAAAAGCTTTTTTTCAGTTACTTATTTGTTTATTTTTCAAACAGACCTTTTCTGTTAATTTAAGCCTTATGAAAGAGCAAACGAGTTTTACGACTTCAACAATTTTTACTAATTTTGTTTTTAATTAGATAGGTACACTCAGCACTCACCCAGTCCAAGCAGTTCGAACGTAAAATCAAATATAATCATGTACTTATACACATATACACGGAAAGACTGCTGTCCCACCTTAATTACACATAATTCTCACCTCATTTTTTGCTTGGACAAATACGTTTAATTACTTTTGTCATTATTCATTCCCCAACAAACAGAATAATACAATTTCTACAGCACTACTCGTTTTGATTTGTGCTCAGCTGCTGATAAATTCGTGTGCTGGCAATTATCATAGGTAGGTGCTTATTTATTAATACTCTTGTGTGACTATGCCTACATTCTGTAACTGAAAACTACTGAAAGATACTAATCTTTGTCCCAACAAGGTGACGAAAGCTAGATTGGAGGGAAACAAAACTTAAGCGAACACTCAAAGGTCCACCTTAAAGCAGTCATTTTGAAACATCAAATAATACTTTTAATGATTTTTAATTTGTTTGGCTTTATGCCGGCCACCCCACATCACAGCTCTGTACGGTGTACGCAACACACATTCTATCATGAGACCTACTTTGGTACTTTCAGCACCACTGCTCAGCCAGCTTATAGTTCATTCCACTTTTCTATATTATGGACTTAGATTTACTTTCTGTTTATTTCACGGTGATGAAAATTCGATTTTAATTGGCGAAGTATTTTGTTAAAAAACTGTTTTCTTTTAGTGGCACAGCGGGATGAGAACAAGCGCATTTAATGCACGCGCTCAGGGCCCAATTTTTTCAATTTATAAAAAAAAGAGAAAAAAGAAACGATAATAAAATCGAAAAAATAAAATAAAACTATTGTACCTGGTTCCCTTCTCCCCTTTTTTTAATTCGTATCTCTCTGGTTGTTTCACCCATCCAACTAATAACATATTAGTGCGGTAGACTGGCGAACAACTCCTTATAGTGTCGGCCCGTCGTCGTCGTCGTCGTTGTCGAATTTTTGACCATTCTGTGTTATGTTTGATGGAAGTCGAGCAATTATAGTAGTTAACCTCGGCAAATACATACATAAGTCTACTAATTATCTCCCTTTTCCTCTGTCAGGTAAAATGACCAAATTTTTGAGGATGTGACTGTGGTAATAGGCTTGCGCGTCTGGGTCCAACAGCATGATTTTTTTTTATTTCGTTGGCTTCATTTTTCGAATGCACAGTTTTGTCAGTGATGAAAAAAATGGAATAAAAAAAATGAAAGAATTAAGCAAGCGGTAATGATTTGTTTCCGTTCGAAGAAGTTTTGGCTTCTTAGTGGTATGGCATTATGATTTTGAAATTTAGTTGAGATTATTTTAAGAGCAACAATAATGCCAATCAGGTTATGTTGTAGCATAAGACTACGCTACACTTATGAATATGAATATGAGCGGTTTGCTGCATTCTGATGGTTGACAGCATTTCTCGTTTAATTGAATTTAAAACCTGGAATTCTTAGCGAAGAATTTTAGATGAAGTTTACATTGATTTAAAATTGATCGTATCTAAGTAGTTCTTTTTTCAATGATGAAAAATGTTCAATAGCGTAACTTTGACTAATCCACGCGTTCGGTCGTTAGGTGTTGATTGTCATGCTTTCTTTCCATTTCTGTTTTTTCATTTCTTATCTAAATAAAATAAAAAAATAAATATGGTGGCGCAACAGAGCGAGGAGCCCTTGGGCTTAGCGCATTTCTCACAACCATGCCCTGTGAGGGAATGGAGGGACCTACAATTTTCTGCCGGTTCCGAACGGCTAATTGAGAAAGCGCTTTTCATGGCAATGAATTTAATAACGGAGGACTTGCCAATTCCTCGCGAAAGGCAATACCTGTGGAAAAACATTTGAAAAACATTTTTGCCTCTGCTGGGATTTGAACCTCGACCCTCTGGGTTAGCATTTCTTATCTCAAGGAATCTAATCAGTTGTCATGTAATGTTTACCTACTTTGATTTGTGAACCTGAGCCTTAATCAGTATTTTTCACCTGCAAATCCGATTTCTGACGAACTCGCTGCAGTTTTGCATTTTGATTCGGTATCTAAAGGTCCCCTTCCCCTTGTTTGCATAACCTTAAAAAAAGTTCTACCATTTCCGTAAAAACCATTCATACGGGGGCTTTAAAGAAATATGCTTCAAAAGTGCTTGAGCTTTGGTGTGCATAATTCTTGAAATGCACCTAATCTATCCTCGTCATATTACTAGGTGCTCAAACTTTAATAAAATTGAGTTATCGAAGAATATTGGTCTCTATTAAAGATGTCAAATATAAACACGACAGTTGACGAATCTGCTCGTTTATAAAAGAAATCTGTTTGTTGGCTTTATGGTTGAAACCCATCAATGCTCTGATGGCGAGTTGTAAAAGAAATGCGAGTAAATGACTCTGTTCTGAGTTTGGTATTTTGGTAATCAAAATTTTTGGTATATATCGATTTTGAAAAGCAAATTCATCGTAAGTAATCAATTTCACAATTAAGCTAATTAGATTCATGCCATCAAATCATATTTGCGTATAATGACCATACCCAACAGGACTGAATTCGCCAACATTAGCCAAATATGCGCCCACGCGCTCACAGATGAGAAAGATGAGAACTCTAAAGATTGTTTCTACGAGCTCCTCGAAATAACCTATGAGCAATTCCTTAGACATGACGTGAAAATCGTTCATGGTGATTTTAACGCAAAGCTAGGGAAGAAGGACATCTTTGGAAATACAATCGGTAAGCATAGCCTGTATGACAAAACATCCGAAAACGGACTCAGGCTAATCGATTTTGCTGCGGGGTGAAATCTTGTTGTTAGTAGTACGCGCTTCTCGCATCTCAAAATTTATAAAGGTACATGGCGATCCCCATATCAATCTACCGTCAAACAAATTGACTATGATTCGATCGACGCATGGCATTCTTCCAGTGTGATAGATGTCCGAGATTTCCGAGGGACCAACTTTGACTCGAACCACACTACCTTGTTGTAGCCAAGGTACGAATGAGGATATCCTGTTCACGACTCGTGCGAACCAACGCTGTGAAGAGATATGACGTTGGAAAGCTACAATCGTAAGAGACTGCCAATACCTTCTCCAATCGAGTGTCCCTCCAACTATCTTTGAATCTTATTCCACCGGCATCAAGCGTTGAAGACCAGTGGCAGCAATGCCAACTAGCCATCAGAACCGCTGTAAATTAACCGTTGCTTCTTTGGGTTAAGAAAGCAAAAGAAACGAAACCGTATCTTTGAATCTTATTCCACCGGCATCAAGCATTGAAGACCAGTGGCAGCAATGCCAACCAGCAATCAGAAGCGCTGTAAATTAACCTTTGCTTCTTTGGGTTAAGAAAGCAAAAGAAAGGAAACCTTCTCTAGAAAAACCAAGGTAACCCTTTACCTTAATCATACCAATCCTGCTTTACATCGTGGCGCGGAAGCCTGGACTTTATCGAAAGTGGATGAGGAAACCTTTGGTCGTTTCGAAAGAAAAATGCTCCGAATGTTCTTAGGTCCCGTATACGAAGACAATTTGTGGAGAAGAAGATACAACAACGAGCTGTATGAGCTGTACCGTGACATGGGCATAGCCAGAAGAGTACCCATCGTGAGGCTACGATGATTGGGCCATGTAGAGAGGCTGGACCCAAACGCTCCGGCTTGACGTTTTTCGAAATCACATTGCAGGGAATACGTGAAAGGGGAAGACCTTGCGTCTTAAGTGGCGCAATCAAGTGGACCGACTTTTTCGCCTTAGAGTGCAATCGAAATTGGCATAAGGTGTTGGTTTAGGCTCAGGCTCACCCCGACCTGTAATGCCCACCTTAGTAAGTAAGTAAAGCACATTTATAGGATTGATTAGCATAAGAACTATACCGTAAAGTGCAAATGAAATTTATAGACATACACGAGCTTAATAAATGGAAGCACCCTTTTGAGTTCTGTTTCAATGTAGCATTGGGAATTATTACCAGTTTCTGGTTACACAACCCCTTCGCTGCATAGGCTCAAGCACTCATCTTAATTACACTAAATATGAGGAAACAGGGTTTTTTTGACTTCTCTTTCTTTTTTATTTGATATCATCAGCCTCATGAGTAACATCATCAAAATAAAGTTGACATTCTAATCAAAATGGATTCAAAGTAATTATACAGTGATTGCAGATACAGTCCATCATATATACCTATTGCATTTTGAAATCCTAACAGAGATAATGAATTGGAATTTGGTTAAAATTGTAAAGCTCATTTAAAGTAAAGGAGTTGAGGGCGATATCCTCAGATAGGCATTACGAAATTACTAAAGGGGTTGATCCAACCACCTGCACACCACACACACCATACGTTTACGTGATGAGGGTTCCTTATTTGATTACTCTGTCTATATTCGCTTGGTCATAGCTTTTACTTATAATTTACATTTGTAGAGTTTTATGGTTCGTGCACCAAGATTTCGGATTTCAATACCAAATTTTAATGTATAGCAGTCTTAAATGGACATTTGCATTTTGATTAAAAATAATAAAGAACATGTAGATATGCGTCAAAACAGGCCAACAAACAGGGTGTTCCGTAATTCGTGTTACATACTTTGGCATGTGTTTCTTGGTTATATTCTAAAAAAAAAAATTGTTATGCAGTAAAGTCCGTTTCTCAACTTTGACATCACTTTTTGACAATTTAAAAAAGGGCTAACTTTGATGTAACCTGACCTGTGTTAAATTCGACTTCTCTGTCAATACTAGTGGTAGAGACCCAGTTTTAAACTTTATTTTATGTAGAAATAATAATCTTGAAAACTGTATTTAAGTTGGGCTCCTGTAGCCTTAGGGTTGCCAGATTTTCAATTTTGATTTTGAGTTTTGACTTTGAGGTAATTTTTTTCAGAAAATGCCTGTTAAACATAGAGTTTTTTTTGTTTTTAACAGCGTTGATATATTGTTCCTAAGTACAACCAAGCTAATTACTCTTCGTAGCTTCTCCGCAGCATGAACTTTCCTGTTAAGATAATGTAATCTCTATAGATGAACTGCAAATAAGTTGTCTTACGAACTGCAAAATGGCATATGCTTAGATCTAGTTTTTGCTTCCGAAGCTATAAGCACGGTTGGTATTCATCAAATTCAAGTATCACTATTAGAGTAGATGATTATCACCCTTCTTTAGATATTTTTACTGAATCTTATTTACGATATAAGTAATTCATTTGACTAAAATTTATATAAGTGTGCATTTGACTTTCGAAAAGCGAATTTAGCTTTGCTTTGCTTTCGAGCCAATTAAACAGGACAGGTACAAAATACACAGTCACTTGCCTTTACGTCTAAAGAGGCGATTGAATGAAAAATCAGCTCCACAAAAATCCTTGTTTCTGTGGTTTTTCGTAGTTTACCAAAGGACAAGGGGTCGTGCGGAACAACCAGGAACAAGGTTTGGAAAACATTCAATATAAAGACAAAACTATACGAAATGTGTAATCTCGAATCCAGTTTCCTCAACCCGCACCCCCAAACAAATTCAGACCTCATGCCGCATATTTTGTAAAGACAAACAGAAGAATTCACCCCCGAACAGACTATAAGTATACATTGTACTACACCCATGCCAGGTGATGATCCCAAATTACAACATAACACCAGCATGTCAAACATTTTTCCGTCGTAATTGGTTTCCATAGCCTTGTTTTAAAATAATCACAGTAAATTCCAGTCAGGATGAGGAAAAAAAATGAGATTCACGATTCAAGACATTGGCAGTCATCAGCCACCAGCCACCAGTCACCAGTCACCAGCCACCAGTCACCCGTCACCAGTTACAAGCAACCAACCACCCCCAACATGTCCATCTGAACTGAAATTCCAGAAAGGGTTTAACAATGGTGTTAATTGCTTAGAACAAACCCCTGTTATTTTTATTATTAAGCCCCGTAGGAATCTCTGCAATCATCTTTTACACATTATAAATGCAAATTACACAACATAAAGCATGAACAACAATTTGCGTGCGACAAAGCGACGATATTTTCATAATCATCATTACCATCGTCGTCGTTCGTTGGTCGACAAGTGAAGATACCAAAGCAGACAACGGGGGATAATTAGAAACGACCCACTCAAATAGAAAAAATGAAAAGCAAAGTCTCCCCTAGTAAGAGCCACACAAAAAGGGTTGAAATTATCCATCCAAAGGGTTAATTTTTATTACTCCTCTTCATTTGAATGTTTAATCATCATTAGGATCATCAACGGCTCTCTTAATCACATCTATCATACTCTAGAAGGGTCGAGGCCCACAAATTTAACTTGTAAACCAATGACGACGACCTACGCTTGAGGTGTTATTCACGCCTCAACATCATTTGTTGTGTGTTAATGATATTAATGATACCGATTTGCGGATGGGGATGCGATGATGTCTTCATCAACTCCTATACTTCCCTTGTTATTTCTCTCAACTTGGCAATGGAGCGAATCGTATACTGCGATTTAATTACTTTCAGAATTGTAGCACAGTGTAATGTATCAAAAGTAAATCAGGTCACGACATTTTGTGGGCGAAATTACATGGCAAAAAGTTACTCTAATTTGACAGATACTAATTGCTTAGCGCTTGAAATGAAAGTGAACATCTGAACATGTTTATTCAACTCGTTGCGTTTTATTTATCTAAGTGTGAAACAATGTCTTCGATGTTGTTAACAGAGCATTAGATGTGCCCTTTTGTCTTCTAGAGTTTTGCTCTATTTGCCTTCTCATGTGAATAATTGGTGAAAATTGTACTTTGGTAAAATTAAATAAATTAAAAGAATTACACTGACATTTTCGGGACAACATTTTGAAAAGACGTTTATACTGGTAATAAGCTAAATATAATTTGCTCTTTGATATACTTATACAATACATATATTTATGTCTTACACGAAAGCACTCAAGCCTACAAAAGTGGTAATAATAATTTTTTTTCTTCTATTTATAGGTGAGTACGAATGCACTTTTTAAAAAAAGAGCACCAACATTTGACATATGTGAGTACGAATACATTTAAAAAAAAGAACACCAACTTTTGACGCTCAGGGTTATGATAATTATATATTTAGTGGTTAAGTTTTTATTCTATTTTTCTATGAAATATATGCTTAATAAATTCTAATGTTGTGGTATATAACACTGTCCACACATCCCATCTCAAGAATGAAAGTAAACGAAAACTACGTCTTCTATATTTTCTTAAAAATTTGTGTACCTTACCTACTAAGCCTCATTCAAATAATTTCAAAATCCGACAATATTCTCAGATCTCTCTTGAGGGTTGTAAGTTAAAGGGATTTTAGGCCCCTTTCTTCTATGAAGTGTTATCCTTGGTACTTTTTCCGTTACAATATTTCCATTGGTCATCGCTTTCAATGCCTAGTAATTTGAAATGTTTCCTTAGCCTGCAATGCCCAGTTAGGAAATCGGCTAGCATTCTTACATTGCTACTTACTACTTACTTTATATCGTTTTGAGTTATTACAAAACATTTAAAAAAAGAAAAGAAATTTTTTTTTTTTTAAATGTATGTTGAAGATCGTAAAGATCACCTCAACCCCATATTGCGTTTCGCCCAGGTACGGCAATTGGGCTCATCAGTTAGATGATTGCCGTACCCTTCTAAGACGCAAATTTCGTTCGGATTACACCGACACTTATAAAATCCACTGCACTCACATGCAGTGAATTTTATTTCTAAGCAAATGTACAAGACATTATTAAGCTTAGAAAGTAAACAAAGTTTTCCATGGTTTGGTATAAATTTATTTGAAAGAAAAATAGCAAACAATTGTTTGCTATTGTTTTTGTTTTGTCCAGGAGTTGTAATTGAATTGAATTATTACAAAACATTTTAAAAAAGAAAAGAACATTTTTTTTTAATGTATGTTGAAGATCGTAAAGATCACCTTAACTCCATATCAAATTAGCTCCATAAAATTTTTCTTTTCTTTTTTAAAATGTTTTGTAATAATTCAATTCAATTACAACTCCTGAACAAAACAAAAACAATAGCAAACAATTGTTTGCTATTTTTCTTTTAAATAAATTTATATCGTTTGTTTACTTATTTATTTATTTATTCTTCATTAATGGACATTTATCTGTTGATAAATATATAAAAATAATTAATGAACATATTAACAATCATGCATTTGTATTAAAAATATTTAAAGCAGTCTGTTTAAGAACAATTTTATTCATTTGAAAGTCGACTTCACAACTAATAGAATTAAAATTTCTGAACGAACCAGTTAGGGGTTCATTAGTTCATAGTTCGTCCTGTGATGGGGAACTTCAAAGAGAACGTTTTTATTTCCATGATTTCTCAGGGGAACATAAAAATGTAAAAGGCTTAATAACTGGGGTGAATTAATTCTTTATTTATTCATATCTTTAATAAAAAGTGTACAGAGAGTTTCTCTGCAACTTTCCAACGATTTAATATCTATTAAAGCTGGCCAATTCAATTTCCTCAATGCGAACCAAGTGAATCTTCTCTTAACTTTTTTTTATCCTATCAGAAGAATTTTGATAAAATAGAGACCAAACAACGCAACAATATTCAAATAAATGTGTCATTTAAGAAGTATAGTTAGCTTTTGATACTAGAGTATTTTAATTTTAAAAAACCAAGAAGTGAATTTGCTTTCGATACAATGAAATTCATATGTGGCGCAAAAGACAACTTTGTATCAAAACTAACTTCAAGGTGCTTAACTTCACTAATAAAGGGTCCGCCAAATAACTTTTTTTTTCAAAAACGGCGCAAAACATCGAGTGTAGCTTCGGCTGTGTGGCACGTAGCGCCGTCCTGTTGAAACCAAATGCTACCCTACCAATATCCTCCTCTTCAATTTTTGTGAACAAAAATTCGTTCAACATGGCCCGATAGCGATCGCCATTGACTGTAACGGCCACTCCTGTCTGATTTTTGAAAAATGGCAAAATGCCTCTGGACCAAAATCTGCATCAAACAGTCACTCGTTTTGGGTGTATCGGCTTTTCAATGTATGCGTGCGGGTTTTCTGTGCCGCAAATGCGACAATTCTATGGACGTTTATTGAGCCCTGGAAATTTTAAAGGCGCCAAAGGAGTAAACTTTTAAACACCCGGTTGCCGTCCTCCGACTTTCTGATTTCGTTCTTGATGGTGGCTCTCTGTTACTCCAGAAAAACGTTAGGGTCCTATGAGAAGTGATTTGGTTCTTGTCTTTGCTAGTCTATCTGCCAGCTCGTTTTCTTCAATTCCTACATGTCCCTGTGCTCAGTACTCAGTAGATGGTTACTGCCAAGTTTGTTCAACTTGTCAATGCGTTCGCTGACAAGTTTAGAGGTGATTTTGTAGGATCTTATGGCTTTAATTGCAGCCTCACTCTCTTTCATCATTGCAATGTATTTGTTTTTAAAATTTACCTCAATTTTCAATCCCGCAACTTTTAGCGTATTTCATAGACTTAGAATATGCTTGACATTGACACTGACATTTTTGTTCTTGGCCCAAAGATTACTGCTCCTATACCTTCCGTGGTTTTTGGGGCATCTGTATACATTTTTATTGCATAGGTTTTAATTGAGCAGGTGTTTTCCTCAGACCAGTGTATAATTACTTTCGTCTTTGAGTGTATTTAAGCGTCTGGTATAGCAACTAAAGTTGTTAAGATTTTTTTACGACTTTTCATTTATTTATTCAAAAGGAAACAAATAATATTAAGAAAGGCTTAAGCTCTCAACGCTTGTACCCACAACGACAGGATCAGAAGATATTCGATAGTTTAACCTTCATATTTACTTATCAGAAGAACTCAAGCATTTTGCTTTTTAGAATTAATTTATTTAGAAGCCCATTAAGCTTTTTGTAAAATATTACTCTTGCAAAAGTCATCTTCCTCTAGCAAATTTCTGAGACGACAGAACTTACGCTTGCTTTTTAACTGCTTTTAAGAATTTTATCTCTTTTTTATGGTTTAAAATTTAATTGTTCAATGACACAGACTCTTACTTGCAGATTTGTGCGTGTTTTTGCGTATTTTAGCGTTTCCTTAGGTTCATTGAACCATTAATTAGACGCTTGCTTTTTTTCCACAGTCTTTTAGGCTAAGGGGAAGGGAAACGATTTAAATTTTCTTATTAACATTGGAGAGTATACGCTTACTCTCTCTTCATCCACCAGAGGCATATAAACCACCCAAAATAGCATCATCCAGATTATGATTGAAGACGAAACAAAAAACAAGAAGACGAAGAAACCGAAATGCGCAACCTTGTCATGGGCCCCTCACGAAGAAATGCGCAAGTGATCCCGAGGGCGGACATCAGCGAGAACCTTTTGGAGTTTTGGTCGATATGCCAAGGTTGGCATGCTTTTGAGGGATCAGCACACGGGAATGTATGGATACTTCCTTTGGCTGATTTGTTGAAATTTCTTGCGAATAAAGCGACTATCGAATTTTGAATACAATTTGTCGAATCGAACGCAGGCCAATACCGACAAATAGGTGTAACAGAGAAGGAGAACAATAAAACAGTCGCTCTATTCGCACGAAGTTTCAAAAAATCGACCAATGTTAACATCGTCTATGGTGTGCAAAGCATTTCTGGAAGCAATGACATCTATAGCTGTGCTCTGCCATATCCAATCATTGATGGAAACCCTGATAGAGGATACCAGTAGACCCAGAGAAATATGTCATAGATTCTTACCTTGCATGTTTATCGGTGATCTCATTTCCAGATTGCATTAGTATCTCCTTTTCAAAGTACATAGTTAGAGGGTTAGTTAGACCAGTTGGCACAGCTTGGCTATTACTGCAATTAAGGACATAACTCTTCCTATCCATACATTATTCGTAGCGTACCTTATAGCCATTATGATTGAGTAGGTCTCTTCTTAAAAGAAGAACACCTGTGAGCTTAATGAAGAGGCCATTCGAATGCCTTGGCTGTCTACAAAAACAAGAGTTAGATCCAATATCAGTTCTGGAGCCATCTGTGAAGATTTGATAGCAGTTCTTTCCTGGTTTCGATTTTAGAGTGGAACTGAAAGAAAATTGACTGAGAATGTTTGCCAATGTCTGAGCCTTGGAATCGTAGTATCCTTAGGGCCACGCTCGGAGTAGCAAAACGACAAAATTAGAACAAAATTGAGTGCTTAGCGATATCGCTTAGTCGCTCAGCTTTTAATTTAGTTCTAATTTTTCTGTTTTGCCGGCGCTTTACTTCACAGTATGTGGCTGTGCTCTCTTAGACGTGAATAAAAAGATGTTCAGTTTCAGACTTCTGATTGCGAGATTCTCAGAGCTGACTTGAGTAATATGCTCTGTGAGCTGTGACAGAGCTAAGAGACTACTTCTTTTTGAAATGGAAATGGTTTTAAGATCACTTACATGAGTACATCCCGTGATGAAGGTGTCAAGGAGAGGAAGATTGATTGGGTCATCATCATGTCTCCTTGTCTGCCCATACATCGTTTTTCCGAACCGAACAATTCAAACTATTTTTCTCCCCAAACAGACAAGAATCTCTTCATCCGCTGTACATTTAGTCAACATTTTGGCCATGGTGTTGGTGTTTATTTTATTACTTCATTTTATTTGTGAACTGAAAACCTTTCAGAACATTTTCAGAAACTGAGAAACAATCAAATATTTACATTTATATTGTCTGTAATACAGTTTAGTTTACTTAAAACTCTTATTGTGAACGAAATTATTTGAATTCAAATTCAAGAGTTTCCGCGGTTTATTTTTATCTATCCAATTCGCCCTGAAAGGTAGAGAGAGACAAATGCTTTTTATTGTCTGTCACGAAATGTTTTGCTTAAAATTCACATTTTGTTTCAATTAGTGTTTTGAAATAATTTATTTAACAAAATTCTTGTGCTTGAGAGTTGTTCTTGTTAATCAAATTTATGTGGCCGGCCATTAAAGGGTTTTTTGCTTAATTTTTCTGCTTTTGTCATTTTGTTAATTTCAGTTGTGTTCACAAAGTTCTAGTTTTGGGTTTTTCTAAGAGCCCAATTGCAATGTGTTTTAATAAATTTAGTCATTCTCTATTTTATTGAGGTTATTTTGTTTTAATTTTTTTGTGTTTCTCTCGGTTGTGAATGGTGAAAAAAGTCAAAACGTTGATCGTGGACTGTCTTTTGAGAGAATCAAATTTTCATTCGGCTCGTGTTGTTTTAACTTCAACTTGCAATAAAAACCAACTCCTTTTGAAGGTGAGTACATTCCTTTAAATTCCTTGTTTACTTAAGAAATATGTAACTTGGCTCAAATCTTTTTGAAAGACAAATGGAATGAAAACCGGCTTGTATTAATTTAAAGGTTAAAAGTTTCACGATTAGCTAGTTTGAACGAATTAATAACAAAGATTCAATGTCTCTCCTTTTTTCTTCTTCTGCCTTTTCCGGAGTTACTGGCATCGTGACCTGAAAGGGATCACAGCTCTAACACTTAACTGCTCCACACTAGTGATCACCTCGTGGGGTACGTAGTTTTGACCGCAAAGTGCGTTGGCTTACCTCCCATGTTTCATTTCTAAGACCAATAAAATTGCAGATTTCGTGGCATTTGTTTATTCCAGGACTTTTTTTGGTCTAACTTTCCTTTTTCCTTCTCAATCGTGTCTGAACATTCGACCCTATCGAGGTATTTGTTCGTAGGGGAGAACTGTCCGCCACGTCAGACGAAATCGAAAAACAATTACATTAAGCCTCTAAGAAGTTCCACAAATATAGCCCTAGATTGTACTTCAACGCAGTTCACCGGGTGTGTTAAAACAGTCTTGGAGAAAGATTACGAACAGCTATTCGGAGGAATACCCCAAGACGAATAACAAAATCGGAGAATATTCCTTTCTGACCGGATACCTCGATTGGGCCGATTGTATGATACTGTCTTTTTACAGGATTTCTCCTTTGAACATAACAATTCCAACTGATCCGTCCCTGCTTTATTTGTTGCTAGATAGTATTTTTGAAGCTAGGGCTCAATCCTTGTTACTCCTGCCGTCATACTTATCATCTGCATCTCGCCGACTGAAAGTTTCATTCCGACAAAATCTAGAATAAGGAAATCATTAATTTTTAAACAGAAATTATTACACGAGTAAAGGATTACAATACAATCAATTCATTCAGAAATTCTTTTGATTTGAGCTTCCGCAATAACATAATTTAAATTTCATTAATCTTGAAAATAGTTAAAACATGAAACACAAATCACCGCTGTTTGCTTAAAAAAAAAAAATTTATCAAACCAATTTTGAAGTGTGTCAATCAATATTCTTTATTCCTCAGTCATCAACAGCCAGCGAACATAAATATTTTCTCGTTAATACTGTTTCCAACAGTTGAAATTTTGGGGCGTTTTAATAACACCCATCGTTTGGGTTAATCGGTTGAGAAAACAACAGTTGAATGTTGCGAACTATAGCCGTCCCCGGCATCGGCAGTAGTAAGCATCTTCACATATATGTATGTTGCAAAGCAAATGTTGGTCTTTTTCAAATAAGAACGACTGATGGTGTATGCCTTTGTCCTATAGGCAGCTTCGTGTGGTGACCAACGCACCGACCTCAAAGTATTTTATTGATGGTAGGTAGGTAAGTAGGCAGACAGAGGTGTAGTTTTTCGCTCACCTAAATTGATGCGCGTTTATTATGAATGACGGATGATCTACGACCAACGAACGAAATCAAGATTCCGTATCATCGTTTGGTCATATTTTAAAATGAGATTGAGAGCAGAAGATAAACTCCTGCTACGTAGCTAGTTCAACCACCACGCGGGCCAGGATTAAAAATTGAAATAGTGACGGTTTTTATCATATTTGGGCTTTACAACCTACAATGCTAGCACATTGCGATTTTAAAGTAAGGAATTATTTATATGGGTACCTATTTTTTCGGTCTATACTTTATTTGATGTACCTACTGCATTTCATTTGCCTCTGAACGCTAAACTGTTAAAATGTGGGTAGTGTTCGCATTTACTTTGACCAAGTTCATGTTCAAGTTGTTTTACTAGTTAGTGAGGTGTTTATAAATCGTTTGCATTCAATGACACCATGTTAAAGTTTGATTGATAGAGCCTGCATTCCCTCTCAAAAACGCGCTGACTAAAGACACTTACACCAATAGGTGTAAGTAAAAAAAAAAACAGTTGTCACCTAAAGGGTCTGCCAAATAACTTTTTTTTTGAAAATGCTATAAAAAAAATACTGAATATTTTGTCAAATTTTTTTTTTATTTGAAAGTTCAATCCTTCCGGTTAATAATGGAAAATAATTTCATTTAAATGGCTGCATCGGCTGGCCATGCCTACACGATCGGTCCAATTTTTAGGCTCATTATCGATTGTGTGCAGCTGTATTTCACCAATGGCTTCACAAATATTGTCCTTTAAAGCGTCAATTGTCTCTGGCTTGTCGGCGTAGCACTTATCTCTTACGGCACCCCACAGATAGTAGTCCAACGGTGTCAAATCAAAGTTCCGAGGTGGCCAAACGACATCAGCTCTGCGGCTGATAATGTGATCTTCAAAAACAGGGCGCAAAACATCGAGTGTAGCTTCGGCTGTGTGACACGTAGCGCCGCGCCGCGCCGCACAGTGTGGTATTTAGGTGTAAAAGCTGGCCAAAAATATTTTATATCACCATATATTAAATATTGCTTATACTTTCATGTTTAAAATTAAAAACAACAAAAAGAAATAACTTTCATAAAGATACAAGTATTTTATTTTTCTTCAGAAACATTTTCACAACAAACAGCACTTTCTGAGCTGTTTCAAGTTGTTGCAAGCAAAACATTTGTGGGCAATGATTTTTTTTATGTTTGTAAGATCTCATACTTGTAATAAATGGATCTGAAGCCTGTTCAAAACATCTGTGTTGCAAAAAAACAGCTTGCAAACATTTTATGTACTAACACAAAAAACACAAGGTATTCTACAGGGGGGCGCATTGGGGCGGCTAATTTTTTTTGTACACAGTTCAGAAAATATAGCAGCACATAACAACACAAATTTCACTGCTTAGAAACACTTAGAAACATATTAAAATGCTTTTCAAATAAAACGAGCAATGATTATTTTCATACATTTCATGATAGGGCAAGTTATAGCCTTTAGAGACAAAAACAAAAAATAGAAATGAAAAATATATATATCACGAAATAATAATTACCTGGTCTGTAGCCATCCATACCAACTTTTATTAAGTAAAAAAAAATATCAAAAATATACAACGTTCAATGCAGCTTACACATTTTTTGACTTTAGACTGATTGCCTAGAACGTGATGACAGTATAAAGCTTTGATGGTTTTGAAATATGATACTCTTACTATTAAGCTTTACAAAAAATAATATATCAGTGTTGCCAACTTGAAATTAAAAAATACCATTTTGGCCAGCTTTTACACCCAAATACCACACTGTGCGCCGTCCTGTTGAAACCAAATGTTGCCAATATCCTCCTCTTCAATTTTTGTGAACAAAAATTCGTTCAACATGGCCCGATAACGATCGCCATTGACTGTAACGGCCACTCCTTGCACATTTTCGAAAAATGCCCCAATTATGCCTCTGGACCAAAATCCGCACCAAACAGTGACTCGTTTTGGGTGTATCGGCTTTTCAATGTATGCGTGCAAGTTTTCTGTGCGCCAACTGCGACAATTTTGCTTGTTTACATACCCGCCGATATCAAAATGATCCGTACGCAATTTTCGCACACATTCTGCAACATTACCATGATTTTCAAAGTAATGTTTCCCAGCGTTGTTCAAGCGTATACACAACCATATTCGTTCAGCGGAAGGATAAAACTAATTTATCTGTCAAATCAGACCTGAGCTAGGTGTTACCATTCACGAAATAAGCGCTAGTTGAAAAAAAAAAAAACGTTAGATGGCTGACCCTTTATTACTAAACATGTGACAAAGTAAAGTATCTGTGATCAGGTGCTTCAAGCGTTTTAAATGATACAATTATGTACAGTGTAATATAATCAACTCACAGAATATTTATAACATTTTGCAGTGCTGCTCAATAACAGGCAATTATACATACATATTTCGATAGGAATTTTAAACGCTGCGAAGCAGATTTCAATAAAAAATATCTCTTTCCACTGATATTGTACCTGTACCTAGGCAAGACAATGCTTTTGTCCATATTTAAAAATCATTGCAAAACAGTCAACCCTACAACTTACAGCTAGGTTCCAGAAATCGAGTGAAATGAAACCGAAACCGAAATTGCAAATCGAGTGAATTTATTTACAGTGTTCTGCATTTCGATCGATTTCATCAGTTCGAAAACTTTTCGAAATCACTTCAAGTGAAATTGAAAACAGCTGATACCTGATCTAATCTGAAACTCAATTTATTTGATTTCAATAGTTTCTTGAGTTCCCTGGTCAGACTTGAGGGACATAATCCATTAGAAATTGCAAATGCAACGTGTGTATTGATATGTGTCAAGTAAAATTGAAGTATTCTCATGTTTTGATAAATTTGTTTGAAATGATTCTTTTTATTATTACTGACTTTTTTTCCATCCAGTTGTGTCTTTCTGTCTTTCCCACAAAGAATCTGCGACGACACGATCTCCTTTCATGAATCCTTGGGCAAAATTTTCATGTTGGCTCATAAAGTTCACGAATATTTTCTCCTGTGCAGTATTTTTAAGCTTTCCCTTGTTGAAAACAAATTTCTAGTAAAATAAACAAATTTTGTTTGGTTGCAACGGAGTTTTTTATTTACATTTTTAAACGCGTCTGCTTTCTTCTACCATTCCACACAGATAAATTAGGGTGATTTCAAATCACTTGGAAACCGACAAAATCGAATTGTGGAACACAACGATTTCGTTTTACTTTGATTTCGAAAAATATGAAATCGATATCGATAAAAGTGAAATGCAGAACACCCAATCTTAATTTCGATCGATTTTGATTTCATTTCACGTGAAAGTGAAATGTGGAACCTAGCTGTTAAATCCTAACCGATCTTATCTTGATCAATTGTTAAAAATGCTACTTTTCCGAAATCTGATCCGTTACATTCCTATTTAGCGACAAAATTTTGTTTCCGCACACATCCCCGCATAACGGTCGGACTGATAGTAACTAAACTTATTAAAAAGTACCTACTTTTGTCTCCTTTTTGGTAAGCCTTAAAGGATCTTTTGTCTTACATATCACATAAGTTCGTGCCCTTAACTTTTGAAGCAATTGTAAAAAAATGTGCTCTCTGATTTGAATTCTTCTAGGCACCTACCTATAAACTTTTAATATTAATCGCAATAGCCACACAAGAATATGTAGGTAGGTACCTACCTACTTACTTACCCAACTATGTGCATATATCTGCCGCCTGGTCTAGCACATATTCAAATTTGAATCGTTTTGCGTTCAGTTAGCATTTTAAACTCCGAGGTAAAAAATACTTTATCAATATCGTTCAACAATCCCCGACCCATGATCATAAACAAACAAAGAACACGATCACAATTATAATAGTCATCATAATTTTAGTTGACTTTGTTTTTATTTCAAGCCATTGTGAGTATTCATAATTAAATTCGAAAAAAAAGATCAAAAAAGTACACGATCGCATTCCCATCACATACTAATCAATTTTTCAAACACAAATACGTACATGTATGTGGATAAGTTGGCGGCAAAAAATTACAAAAAGAAAGCAGAGGACTGACGACGGTGATGCTGACGAGGATGACAAATAACAACAAACCTAAAACTATACAACGTGTAAGAAAGACAACCGTAGCCGTTTATATTCTTGCAAACCATGTGGCACGTACGATCAAACTACACAATAAGCACAACTATGTACGTATTCATTTCGTTTCAAGAAAGAATAGATATAGAAAGAGAAAGCTTCATCAACAAGAGCAACAGGCAAATAATAAAAACAATAAAGGACTTGCGCATTCGATTCGGAGTGTGAGAAAAATTTCTACACTCTAGCAATTACATATCCTCCTTCTACCATCAAGTGTAATAAACGTGCACATACTATCGAGTACAATGTGCGACAATGTTCTGACACCAAGTTAAATTTTAATTTGTAGCCTACGGTCTTGGTTTTACAATTCGTGGTTCCCGGTGGAAAGCAACAACAAAACTTAACGAGCCAATAATTCAATGTGGAATAGACTCAACCACAACGTACGAACAGAAGGTGCACCGCAATTGGTCTAGTTTCTCTACTTTTCACCCTCCCTGCCTGTTTGTTACCTAGAACAAATTTAAGTTGAAATTAAAAAAAAAAAACAAGTAAAAATGAATAAAAGTAACAACAACCACGTTTGACATGTAAGAATTTGACGACGCGACGGTACTTGTCACTCCTAAGTCGTCTTTATAAGATGTGTACTTGTATGTGTTCTGCAAAACCACAATCAAGACCCAGAGCAACCACAAGACCATACAACTTCTTATACGAAGTTGTGCTATCCATCCACATCCAAACTGCGAAAGCGGCCAAACCAAGTCTTAAGAGAGCAATTAGTATGCAAAGCATATATGAGAATGTTAATTGCGAACGTGAATGAAATAAGCTCCATTTTTCTTCGCTTAGTGTGCGAGTTTATGAAACTCCTGGCGTTTCTCATTTCGTGGCTCTTTTTATAAGGTTTTTATTATTTTGGTTTTTATTTCATGATATAGTTTTATGGCGCACTTTAATTAAATTGTTTTTGACAATGACTTTTAATTGAAATTGATGTGCGATATTGCTTGTGTAATGACCTCAACATAAAATGGAATGTGTCTCAAACTTTGTACCGTATGTTTTGAATCGTTCAAGTTTTTAATCATACATTCGATACAAATGAGTTTGAAATCTGAATCTGAGCAGAATTAAATTTTCTCCAATCTAAATCGACTGTAGACTATAGATATCAGAATCAGGATTACTGTAGTCTACAATCAAGAGCTCGTTCTATAATTCAATTCGTTAAGATTATTGCATTTGATGTTCAAAAGACATTTGATAGAGTTTGATCGATCAAGCACGATCCGATTGCACTAACGTCCCTTCCTTCCGAAAATGATAAACCGTCAAATGGTGAAGTAAGGAAGAACGAATAAAAGCGATTTCTGCCAGTCTTGTCAAATCAAAGATTGTATCATGCTGTCGCGAAGAGCTGAGGGTTCTTGGCACACAGCATAGCGTTAGACTCTGCTGGGTTCCTGGTCACAGTGGTATACCGGGAAACGAAAAAGCGGACGAACTAGCGAGAAAAGGATCAGCTCTTGACCCTTCTCTCGTTGATCAATCAATCAGGATTCCACCCTGTTCATTAAACAGATCATTGGTAACAAAATAATGCGAAAATCCAATGAAAGATGGGAATGCCTAGATTCCTGTGTTAATTCCAGGACACTATGGCCGAAATACGATAAGAACGGATCTGAAAAGCTACTTTCATTGAATAGGCCTCCATTACGATTGCTTATCAGTATCATAACTGGACACAACCTACTAGGTTACCACAAAAAGAAAATGGGTCTTTGCACCGATGACCTGGTGCAGATGATGCAATGACGAAGATGAATTAGGAGATACCACTCACTTCCTTTGTCAATGCCCAGCAATCTGCCGCACCATGAAAAAAATTTCTAGGCAATTACTTTTTTAATGTACTAAAAGAATTATCAGACACTCCAAGAAACAGCTTGTTGAACTTCATTAAGGCCACAAAATGATTAAAAACTGACCAAACATAAACTCATAGGTTTCTAGGACGTTACAATACTCAAGGGTATCACAATGGATCTACATTGATCTAAGTGTGACGGTAATAAGATCAACCGTGAGCCCATTATACCTTACCTAACCTAAGGAAGAACGAAAGTACGGCTTTCATAGCAAAAGGTTCACTGGTGATTTTATGATATATTTCAACGAAAAATGGAATTATTGCGTTCGATATTTCTGAGGCGTTTGATAAAGTATGTCATCTAGCTCTCTTATCGAAAATGTGTGCTTCGTTTTGTCTCCGATACTCTTCCTTGTTTTCACAAACGATCTCTGTCCAGTTTTGCGCTTAAGGTGGTTGAGGTCCCCTTCCACACCTCATATTCCCTTCCAGTAAGCCGGAGCGTTGGTGTCCTTATCCGCTGTACCAGCAACAGCCATTGAAGTCTCGCGATGCGTATACTTCTAGTTATGCTCAATGCTATTTTCGGGAATTTGCTCATATTCTTCTTTGAATTTTAATCTACATAGAAATCGAAACCCCAACTGAAAAGTTAAAAAGGCTAAATCATGTCAGTTGATGTTGGTGCTAATTTAAACTTCAAACGCGTACGATGACAGTCATCGACAAGATATCAATTGCAATCATTCTCGAGAGTTAATTTCCCAAATCTTGATTGATGTTCGCCATCGTTGTTATACCCCTAGACATAAGATACACACATCCAGAACCCAGCAGCAAAGTCATGTTGATTGCAATCCCTTTTATCTTAATTTCGCAGTTGAGCAATAGCCTTGAAGTGGCATAAAACATATATCTTTGTTTTGTTCACAGTTCCGATACAAGTAAAAGGGTTACTGATTGACCATTTTGTTCTATTCCTGACGCACTGGACACAAAGGCCTTGGGAATATAAAAAAAAAAACGTAAAAGAACAAGACTTGAATCCTTTTGTTGATATCGGAAAAACTATTTTGCCAAATACATCCAATTGTTAAGTCCGCAACCCTTTCAGTGTTCAGATTCAGATCGCATTGCATCATTCTTTTAGGGTTGATTGAAGATATGATTCCACCCTCTATGTTAACTAATTGGCGGCAGTTCAAAGTTCAAACAATAACTAAAATTACCACGCATTGCCTCAGGTACTTCAAAGCACCCATTTAAGTTGATTGCAATTCACTCCGAATATTCATCCTGATGAAGACAAATTATATTTTCATTTCAATTAAAGCCCGAAAGCTGCCACTAATTAGTCAATTAAATTCATTGTGGTAGAAAGGAAGAAGAAAAAACATCCCCATTCAACGACAAATTTAAAAGAATTACAAAAAAACTTTTTGTCGTCACTTAACCAAAAGATATAGAACCAACAAGTCGAGATTTTCGTCGCGTAATTAAACTCAATAGGCAGCAGGACCTATGGAAACTTCCATGAAAATTATATATGTATAAAAAAAATAACAAGCCGAAAATGAGCAATGGAAATTAAAACAAGAGAAAATGCTTGAGGTAGGTGTGTGTTTCCTTGTCGAAAGATCAAGTAGAAAATCCCATTTAATCCTGATGACTAACAACACAGCAGGCGAAGGACAAACCGAGCAAGAACGCTCCTCTTCCTTCTTCTCATTTTGCTTTTGTTTTAAAATAAGGAAGTGCCCACCCACTGACTTTCTTACCAAACGACTCCGACGACCGATGACGCGACAACAAAGATAAGCAGAACAGCAAAAGGGTCGGGTGGCGGTATACTATGTCAGTCTCTTTTGAGAAAGCCGGAAGATGTCCTTCAAGAAGTTTATGCTGCTGACCTACCCTTAATTAAGGACCAGAGTTCGGTTTCACACAGTTGTTTGAGGAGTTCCCTCTTGTTTTAAGTAAATTACCCCACAATGAGGAATGTAATTAAAAAAACGACGAAGGAAGCTAAAAACGATGGTCAATTAGCCACTTTACTGGGTAAATTGGGGAAGGGGTCGTTAGCATTCAAGGGGCGTTTTAAAGTGTCATGTTTTTTGGAAAATTAATTTGCTTTGGACACCAATTTGCTTATTCCGGAATGCTTTTAAATTTAATTAAATTCAAGAAATCGTTTGAATGAAAGATGCTTGTTGAATGTAGAGCGAGGTGTTGTTAATTTATACTCCAAAAAGTACATATACAGAGTTATTCGAAAAGTGCTTTCAGAAATTTCCTAAAATATTCTTAAAAAGTCCCTAAGCTAAACCTAGTTATTAAACAACACTGTCATGGAATCGTCTTAAAAACTCAACCACATACATAAACTAAAACAAAGCTTGAAAAGCCGAACATCACTTGATCTTGCTGTAGGCTTCTGTGATTTATTGAAAAAATTTCACGTCAAAACCATTAAAGTATTCGTCCGGTTATTGGTAAATGCATCTCTCCCTCCTTCGCCTTCGATTGTCTGATGTCTGATCTGAGCCGGAATATACAAAATAAAAGTGGAGGGTGCACTAGTACATTTGAATCACTCCAACAACTATGTCGATAACCGCGAATATAAATTGACTAAAAAATTACTCTTTGTATCGATGCACACAAGCACACATTTACTTGCCCTATCATTCCCGACAATGATCGAATACCATCATACGATGATCGTTTTTATACTTCTTTGGCTGAACACACATATGAATGAGTGTGTAAGCTCGGATTAAAAATAAAAATTAATCACTGGCTTAAAGGAGAATATGAGAAATAATTGCGTGAGAAACCAATTTCTCCCTTTGCCTGGGCTCTTTTTGCATGAAGAAGGGCATTACTAGGGCACTTTAGCACGTATCCCTCACTTCATCCTTCCATCACTTGTAATTATCCCGAGCAAAAAGTGAGAACCAATTTAAAAAAACAAAACAGTAATAAGAAAAACTAAAAAAAGGCTATACTACAGGATAAAAAAGATTTAATAGATAGGTCTAAAGAACCAGACGCGGTCGGCTGTTTAAAACACTTGAATTGCAAGTCTGTTCCTAAAGCAAAGATAATTGAACTACTTATGTGTGTCGATGATGTTGTTGTGAGTGTGAGTGGTGGCGGTGGTGCCGATGGTGGTAAGGCTTATTCTTTTGTATTTGAGATGTGCGCAAGGTAAGCGTTCTTAAGGCCTCGGGGCAGGAGTATTCAGCGATACCGTAAGATTAACAGTAATTCGACACGAAAATATTAAACGAACTGTAGAATGTAAGTTTTTAAAATCAAACGTTTGTGCTGAATACGAAACGAAGAGATAGGAGAACAAGAACTCAGTGATGTTTATATGGTCTTTGAACACTTCCAAACAAGACATCCAATACTGAAATAAAGCAATCTTCAGCTCAAAAACACCCAGGGGAAAATAATTTTTTGTAAATTTTGGTTGAAAGAGCTTTACATGTGCCCATTAGGCACATTGAAGTAACCAGTAACGGAGGTGTTTACTAAAAAATTAGTTTCTGGCTTATAAGCAAGCAAGAGCATAATTCTACAGTGTCGGTATTCACTAACCTCCGACTTACTAAGTTCGTTTATCAACTCTTTTGTTTTTTTAAATTAAATACATATTTTGTTTTGCTAAGTGTAGCCAGATCAGTAGTTCGGGCTCTCATTGTCACCATCAACGTGACGAAGTAATTCTTTGTCATGACTGGGTTGTACATTTTATTTTTATCGTCGAAAATATCACTATATGCCTCAGCGAATGGCGAAGACAGCTTTAGCCTTAGCGACGACTACGAGAACACGTCATGAAGGCGGATTGACTGATTCATTACAAACAGACCGTACGCCTGAAAAGCGCGCCTTTCATCTCCATCACTCGGAGTTGCACTATGAACATGCTCCTTTTCATTTTTATATTCTTTTTAGCTTGTTTTTCTGTTTTAGTTGAGTTTGTTTGGACACAATTGCTTTTCATTAAGTTGTCGACGATGGTTGTTGTCGTTCGGTTGTCTACCAAAATATCTTGTTTCATCGTTATACAGTGTCACACAGAAGTGGTAATTAACCCACCAACAGCTCAGCACACCAAGAAACTTATACGTTGAGAGAACGGTCCAGCGACAAGACCAACGAGCAGACCTATTCAATAATGTTGATGATGACAACAGCGGCCAAGATGATGACGATGACGACCTACCAAATGGAGGCATTGATGATGGCAATGAGCGATGATAGCATGCAGATCAATTGAATTGAGCCTGAGGAATTCCATTGAAAGGCTCCTCATCGAGGTTTGATGATTCTGGAAAATCCTTTCATCTCTTCATTGAGAAGTCAGTCCTCAGTCAGCGAGAATTGATTATTTTTGCATATTACGTGTGGATTCACGTTCGTTTTATAATTTCTACTACACATATTCGTAACAGCACTCCATGGTCTACAGTTAAGACAATCAGAGATTATTTTCGCGGAATTGCACGGGGCAACTTGCAAAGAACGACTTTGTATAGTATGTGTGATGGTAAAATTGTTTTGGGTCCAATACACATATAATTATGAAGATTTATTGAATGTCTTTTGACATTTTCTAAATTCCATCAATATCATCATCTCACCCAGGAAAAATAATACATAATAGACTTGTATTTCAAATTTCAATTTTCTAAAGATTTATTTTTGGCGATTATTTGGTGAGTGTGACAACGGCGGTGATACGGTAGTCGATAGCGTAGGTGAGTTTATTCCCATACGAGTATGTTTTGGTTGACTCTCTTTGCTGCTCGTAACTTGTTTAATTCAAAGCACGTTTATGTGAAATAAAATGCTGCTAATGGGTTAACATATGAATTAGCGTTTGAATGTTTTATTGTTCAGTGTGTGATGTGGGCATTGAACTTGAAGTTATAGAAACCGCAGATATTTGGGCCACACCCGACTATTTTTCTAACTTTTTTGAAACTATCGCTCATTGAAGTAGCACAGGCAACTATGTGGTGCACTTAAGGTGAAAATATGATATTATTTTTTAGCGTACAAGACGAGAAGAAATATAAAATACTTCTTTAGATTTAGCCAGTGCACGCAGTTATAAATTTTACTTATGCGACATTTTCCAATCCAAACATCGCAGCTCTACTTTTTCCCAAGTCAGTATATGGAAGATAAGACATTAGAGTCTCCCTTTGGTTTCATGCGTCTGTTGGTCCTTGTTCTTGATTAACAAAATCTATGTTACTGAGGTAAATTGACGTTTGTCAATTTTGAAAGACCTGGAAGTTTGTTCAGCAGTTGTTAAGTAGCCCTCTACATGCCCTTCGGAATAAGGGGATGACATAAAGTCGGGGATAATAAGCACTCTAAAGGTGAAAAAGTTTTTGAAATAGGTTTAGTAGTTTTTTACTTCTCGTTTACATTTCCGTCTCCATTACCGAAGGAATATAGAAATGAAATGAAACCTTGTCTTGAAGTCTTGAAGCAAAAATTTCATTTCCGTTTCCGAGGGAATATGGGACTGAAATATAAACTTTATCATTTCTCAGGCCTCAAGCCAGTCCTGTTTGCAAACTGCATTCAAATCGGTTCAGTAGTTTTGAAAATTGGTAAGTCTCGCACATTGCCCTTCTTACCCTCACATTATTAACGCTACTGTTAGCACAAAAGAAGAAAAAAAAAAAATAACCAAAAGAAACATATTTAATGTTCTAGATAAAAATTAAGAAAACGAAAAAGAAACCGCTTAAATTTCGTAACGCAACACACCATGCATTTATAAGTCCACACTTTTTTGACCAAATCACGTCCTTCTTTCATTCAACCGAATGAGAACACAGAGCTGCACACTTAAACTCCCGCGAACAATAATTTCATGGGGAATCTGAGCGCAAAGAATGTGAACGTGAAAGGTGATTAATTATTTCATTAACGTATCTTAGGTATCTACTTTTTTTATTTTATTACTTTTGGCCGCGGAGTACAGAAATAATTGCCACATTAACTGCTGCTGGCCATAGAACAAAAATTTAAAAAAAGAAAAAAAAAACAAGTGTATCCTGATTAAGTGATGGTGTGGCCATACACCATAGAATTGTAGCTAGGGTGTTTAACCGTGACATCAGAGCCAAAGTGTTAAGCACACATCACTTTTTTTTCTCTTGCTAATGACTTTGAAATCGTCGTCGCTCCCTAAAATTTGTCGACATAGGTTCATATCTGTATTCCTTCTTAGGTTAAAAACATTCAATGTCAGAGTCCCAAGAGCAGACGGATACGTTTATATGAAACCCGATTTTCATGACCAGAATATTGAACAGAAGTGTGAATAAGCTAAACAAAACCACACACTTTTGACTCCGTTATGGAGTGAAGAGAGCTGTATACCTATATGAAGTACTAAAACCCAAGTAATTGGCTTTTGGTTAAATGCAGCGCGCGGCATGAAGTACGTTGCCGCGGACCCATATTAAAATCGAACCAGTGACAAAGAAAGGTCCGGGTTTGATATTGCTATACACAGAGATACATCGTTAAAGCAGACGACAGAAAAACCGCGAGTTTTAATTGATTTTCGCGGATCGGTCGCATTTTTATGTTCGCCGGTATCTTTGTTTCTTTTTTCTTATTTTTTTTTTTGTTGCTGTTCACGAAGACTTATGATGAATGAGAGGAGTGTGATTTTAGAGCAGAACTCGCTTTCTTCTGGGCTTACCCGCTCTATACATGGATGGCAAAGCTCAGAAGAAATGATAATTGTTGAGTTCTGAGTTCTGAGTTGTGTTTACTTATTTTTGTTCATTTTTTTTTTGTATTCTTTCAATTTACTTTGTTGTTGGAGGAGAATTTAATATCTCCTTCGATGGCGATCTTGTTTAATTCAAAAGTGCTACTTGGTAAATTTTAAGACGGAGAACGAAATGTGTGTTAAGAGCTGCGCGCTTGATGCGAATTGCTAATGAGCAAATAATTCATGATAATTCAAGCCAACAACGCCCTTATTAGCAATTCTAAATATAGAAGTATTTTTAGCTAATTTTTCTTCGTTCGTTGTTGATGCTTGTAGTTGCGCCGCGCCGCGCCGCTCCCTGGTTCGTCTTTTTGTCATGTGGCTTGAAAAGAAAATACTTTAGGCCTGTGTAGGAGTCTTAACAGCTTTGACTTTGTTTTTGAATAAAGACATGTTATGGGTTGAAATGCAATGGGCACAGCATTTGATAAAGGGATTAAGATAACTTGGTCTCTACGTGCTTTGTATAAGCCAAGGAGGTCGTCGTAAAACTAGCATAATGTTGAATACAACTTAAAAAAGTCCCCGTACTGATTAAAACAATAGTCGAAAAGATCTAACAGCGTAGAAGAAAATTTCACAGTCAACGGCAAATGAACGAATGTGAATTGTATCGTTGTGGTCTTAACAAGCAAAAGACTTTAGAACAATTCAATCAAGACAATAATGCGAAAACTCAGAAATGGAAAATTTTGTAAAGTTATATTTTTATTCTTATTAACGTAATGCATTTATTGTTATATTTAGGTGGCACTCATGTCGTAATGGTTAGCATGTCTACGTGTTACGCTGGATGTGGTTCGTATTTCAACGGGTATCGCAGATAATGAGGCATTGACAAGTCCTCCAATAATAAAAATTCATTGCAATGAAAAGCTTTTTCTCGATTAGCCGTTCGGAATCGAGAGAAAGCTCTAGGTCCCCTATATTTCGTTCCAAGGCATGGTAGTGAGAAATGCGATCCCTCTGATGTGACACCCTATTTATTTCTTTTTATTTCATGCCATTCAACTTTCTTATTTACTTATGAGGACATTGAAATTCGGGGTGAGCATAAGCCTCAATCAACATTTTTCGATAAGGACTTCGATTTCGTGCGAGCTCTCTCCAGTTGATTGTGCCACCTAAGACGAGGTCTTCCCCTTCCGCGAATTCCCTGCAATGTGCTTTCGAAAACCTGTCGATCAGGAGTGTTTTCTATCCGCTCTACATGGGCCAGTTATCGTAGCCTGGCGATGCCTATACTCCTCTAGTTATGCCCATAACGCGGTACAGCTCATGCAGCTCGTTGTTGTATCTCCTTCACTACACATTGTCTTCGCAATTGGGACCAAAGAGCATTCGGAGTACTTATCTCTCGAAACGACGTGAAGTTTTGTCCAACTCGTCGATGTTCGCTGTTCTTCGTTTTGACCTGATTAACCATCAAACCCATTTTTGCTGCTTCTGTTTCAATGCTCGCAAAAGTACATATGACATCAGGCTTCCTTCTTCCCATTACGTCAATATCGTCTGCGAGTTTTTGTACAGACTTTTGAAAGGTTGTTCCTCTGGTGTTGACAGTTGGGTTCTGAACAATCTTTTCGAGTATGATGTTGAAGATATGACATGACAGTTTGTCGCCTTGCCTTAAGCCTTTTCGACATCAAAGGTCTCGGTGAGTTCTTTGACGAGCAGCGTGAGTTCTCCAAAGTCATCCTGCATAGTCGTACGAGTTTTGCAGGGATGCCAAAACTAGTTATGGCTCTGTACAGCTCGTCTCTGTAAATACTGTCACACGCAGCCTTGAAATCGATAAAATGATGGTGTATATCGATATTATACTCTGGGGGTTTGTCCATTTGAGTAATGTGAAAATTTTGCCTTTTGTTGACTTTTCTGGTCTAAAACCACATTAATAAGTACCTATCAAATTGTTGACGTGGGGTTTCAGACGTTCACATATTACAGCAGACAAGATCTAATAAGTGACTTATTCCGCTATAATTGGCGCAATTGTGATGGTCTCCCTTCTTTACGACCGGGCATACGATGCAATGGGCAGCCAGACATTACTCTTAGAGCATTGTAGTGTTGATCTATTTGTTCTTCGGTCAAAATATAAGAACAAGGAATTACAAAAATGTGTGAAGTTGAAGGGAAAGTTAAAATCACAAAAGATAAAGCTTCGATACATTTCCAATGTTTGATTAGGTTTTTTTTTGGAAATTCTAAGTCTTTTATAGGAAGTCGCTGAAACATATTCAAAGGGTGCACCATCGCCATAGCAATTTGCACCGGGGTTGCTAGTGTCCTAATTCCGATTTCTGGCGAGATATCTCCAGTCTTGCATTTCAAGTCGATTGAGGTCTCCTTTCACTTGATTGCTCCATTGAAGATAAGGTCGATAAGGTCCAAGGATATCCCTATTTGATCTTAAAGCGGAGCCACTGTGGGCAAAGTTCTTGATTAAACCGAGGTTATAGCTTTTTATTGTTACGTTTCGTCCAATTCGTCGATATACTCTTTCCTCGTTTGATGATAGCCTATACATTTCAACTGTCATTAGTGGAAGTGTAAATTAAAACAGTCTCTATAAAAAAGTTTTGAAAATTTGAAAAGAATTCATTAAAAAGAAAAAAAAACACATCAAACTTTTTGTTTGCAATACAGAGTTGCATGAATATTATTAAGTGGAGCTGATTTTGTAAGGTAATAAGTATTTTACACTTGAAATTTCCAAAAAGACATATTTGCCGATCTACGGGATTTCATCATGACCGGTAAACGAAGCATAACAGAAACTTCTCCAGAGCGTAGCAGCAATAACAAAAAACACGATTCAAGCAAAATGGAAGTTGGCAAAATGTCAATTTCTCAATTGCAAGATATTTTGAGTGGCACTATTGCCGATCAAATAAAAGATTTAGCCACACGATCAGATGTTGCTTCTCTATCTGCTGAACTGGAAGCTTTGAGGAACACCAATGCACAACTGAATCAAAAATTAAAAACAATGACCGAGCGGTGCGACTTGCTGGAGTCTCAATTGGAATTGATTTCACGTAAACAAAACGAAAACTGTTTGGTAGTACACCTTCCTCTTGACCGAGAAACTACTGCTGTTGATCTAGCAAAACAAACATGCAACAAGCTTCTCCAGTTAAAAGAAGGTGAAGAAATTCTAATAAAAAAAACACGAGAAATTCGAAACACTGAAACACAAAGAGGAACCGTATTTATGGAACTTCAATCACCAGAAATCGCGAATCAAATTTTGTCTGTGGCAAACCAGCTGAAAGGCAAAGGAATCAGCATATATCGCGAACAATCTTTGATGTACCGCAGGAAGAGACAAAGGCTGAATGAAATTAAAACTAAATTATCACAAATAAATCCACAAGCGAAGATCAACTTGAAGGGTGATAAATTACAAATCAACAATCATCTTTTTGCCTTTAGTGAATCACGAGGACTATTTGTCAAATCAGCGGCGGAATTAAACTTTGTAAACAACACGTTTGGCGATAGATTTTGCGAGTTCTTTGACAGCGGCGAGGGAACGAAGTTGGTCCCGGTTGAAAACCAACATGCATCATCGACCTCCAATTTCACATCAGCGCCACCTAGGAGCCAGTTGAAGCACCTTAGTAGTGCACCAAATTTATAGGGTAAAAATGTCGTCTGCCAAGAATTAATTTCTTTAAATTTAACAATTCTAGCATATAATATAACAGGTCTAAAAAGTAAACTTCTGCAACCTGATTTTTTTAAGTATATCTTTAAATATGATATAATAATTTTATTAGAAACTTTTTTAGAAGAAAAATATGAAAATGATTACCTTAAATATTTTAAAGATTATAAATTAAAATTCATTCCAGCAATTAGAACAAATGTACATGGGAGAGCGAGTGGAGGAATTCTATGTGGAGTTAATTACAAAGTTTCGCATTTTGTAGAATTCAGAAATATAGAGACCAGGCTTATAATTCAAATCAAAAGTAACAATTCGAACTTTCATATTATTCCGGTATACCTTAACTGTAATAATTGGCATCATGATTTTGATAACTTATTTAACTTTATGACCAACTCTTTCTTGGAAAATACTATGATAATCGGGGATTTTAATGCTCGAATTGGTGGTTATCAGAACTCCTCTGTACATTTTTTGCAAAATCAACTGAATTTCGAAATTAACAGAAAATCTAAAGATGAAACCATTAACAGAAACGGCAGATTATTATCTGAATTATTCGGAGACTATGGTTTTTTCGTTCTGAATGGTGTGACAACAGGTGACGAACGAGGTGAATTCACATTTATAGGCGGTCAAGGTGAATCAGTTATAGACTTGTGTGCTGTATCTGGAGAATGGTGCAACGTAATAAAAGATTTTACAGTGGGTTTGGCAAATTTCTCAGCACACTTACCAATTTTTGTGAAAACGAACTTTGATCAACAACCACAACATATGGTTTCAGAGAACGTTCGGAAACTTAAATGGATGGAGAGCAAAGCTGAGCGATATAAAGCTCTTTTAAATAACAACTGTAGTCGTCTCCCCGAACAATCAACGGTCACTATAGATGCAATTGAAAACAGCATAATCGGATTGGTTTATGCCTCAGCCCCAACTGCGAATAATACATTTGTTAACTTTTCCCCTAAAAGAAAATGGTTCGACAAGGACTGTAACCGGTTGAGGAAACTTTCATTTAAATATTTAAGGCTGTTTAGAACAACAAATGCTGCCCACTATAAAAACATGTACCTGAAAGCTAACAAGGATTTCAAGCAACTTTGCATAGCTAAGAAGACGAGTTATCACACAAATCTTGTACACCAGCTTCAACTCAGCAAGAATTCAAAGGAATTTTGGAACAATGTACGAGAAGTTAGTGGTTGGCATAAAAGTATGAAGATTTCTCTCGAAGCTCAGACTCTAGCTGCTCATTTTAAAACTCTGTTGTCGGCCGAGGAGAATCTTCATACTTTCAGCTTTGCATTACAGAACACGTTGGTACCTGAACTAGATACAACGATATCCGCGAGAGAGCTGGAAAATGTGCTTAGTAGAATGAAAAACAACAAAGCACCTGGAAGTGATGGAATACCAGTCGAGTTTTTTAAAAATTCAAACGATGTTCTGAAAAACTACATTCTGGACTTTTTTAACCACCTCTATGACAATGCTTGCGTTCCGTCTGATTTCACCAAAGCTTTTATTTTCGCCATCTTTAAGAAAGGAGACTCTTCTATACCTGAGAGCTATAGAGGAATATCGATTCTCAACTCCCTGAGAAAGATTTTTGCTAGAATTTTATATGAACGACTTTGTAGCTGGATTGAAGGAGCTAATCTACTTAGCGTTTTCCAAGCTGGCTTTCGACCAGGATTTACTACAATCGATCACATTTTCGCTTTGACCAGCATAGCTAAGAATCGCATTGAAAAAAACAAAAAACTGTATGTCTGTTTTGTTGATTTTAAGGCTGCATTCGATACAGTGAACAGACAGGCGTTGTTGTATAAATTATCAACTTTGGGAGTGTCACGAAAATTTCTACAACTATACTTCAAATTTCTCCAGACTTCAAACGCAGCGGTGTGGGATGGATCCAAGCTCTCGAACTGGTTTGAAACTACCGCAGGCGTTCCTCAAGGATGCATTTTAAGCCCGCTGTTATTTGCACTGTTTATCGATGACGTCTCAAACATCCTACCGGGTGGTGTAATCTTCGCGGGAACTCTCATCAAAGTTTTACTTTATGCAGATGATCTGGTCTTACTGGCTGACAATCCGTTTTCGTTACAGCTCCAAATAAATAAACTGCAAGAATATTGTCGAACATGGAACCTTCGCATTAACGTACAGAAAACAAAGGCCATGGTTTTCGAAAACAGACAAAGAAATAGAGCTCCTGAAGAAACGTGGCGGCTTGGTAGTGAGCTAATCAACACTGTACGTGAATTTAAGTACCTTGGAGTTCTCCTAACATACAATTTAAATTTTAATAAGCATATTAAGGAAAAAAGCAGTGAAGCTACGCTAGCACTGAATCTAATGTGGCCCACATTTTTTGCGAAACAAGACATTGATCATTCCTCTAAATTTAAAGTTTTTAATGCGACTATTAACAGTTGTCTGTGCTATGGTATTCAGGCTTTCGGAGTTACCCCCATTGAAGAATTTGAGAAGGTGCAAAGAAATTTTCTTAAACGTATCTTTCGATTACCAAATTCCACACCAACCTACGCCATACACGTCGAAACAGGGCTACCACCAATTTACATTAGGAATCTCAAAGCGGTTTCAAACTATATTACTAGAGTGATAAGAAGAAGTGACAACAGTCTCCATAAGAAAATAATGTTGAGACTGCTGCAAACAAATGCATCACCTTTCAGGGAATGGAATCAATATGCTCTATCCAATGATCTCACGTGTTCAGTAACCGAAGCAAATCTGTACGAATGGAATGACATTTTTGCAAACATTATTTCAAAAATAGACGGCAGTCTTTTTGATCAGCACCTTACCAGAGCATCATCGTCTTCTTCCAGAACTATCTACAGGAATCTAAATCACCGGTTGCCTACTGCAGAGAACTACTTCAACGATAAGAACTCATCAGAGCTGATAAGCATGGTTTTCAAAGCTAGGGTTGAAATTCTTAACCTTAATTTCATCCCTCACAGAATTGATCTTCCGCAAATTTGCAATCTTTGTAACAGACGTGAGTTAGAAGATGTCTATCATTTTATCGCAGTTTGTCCAATTTTGCAAGAAATTCGTCGACTGTATTTCCAAGAAAGTTTTTTGTCTCTCAATAGTTTCTACGAATTACTTAATGGTGCTAGAGGCTGGTCTATATTTTATAAATTCTGCAAGCATGCCCTAACGTACCGAAATAGTTTTTAAAAATTGAAGAGTTTGCTTTATGCAATAATACACTTTTATGTTTTAAATCATTTCAAAATTATTACTTTTTGTGTTTCAAATCACTGTTAAAATTGATCTCTTGTTTATGTTGCAAATCATTAAAATTGTAGAGGAATCGAAAATATTCTCGCTTTCTCATTTGGAAAATGTAAAACCATAGTTGAATACATGTAGGTAGATAATTTTTCTTTTTTTTAACCTTTTCTTTTTTTATATAACTCTTTTAAATTCTTGTATTTATATTTCCAAATTGTTATTTTTTTTATTAAATTACAATATTATAATGTCATATCCGGCAGACGGCAAATTAGCCATGTCCGTATTCTTTACGTCATATTGTACATTTTATTGAAAAAATAAAGAATAATAATAATAATAATAATAATAATACATATTAAAATCGTCCTTGGCACTTCCGATTCAGTATTTGCAAATGCACCCATGGCATCGTTATAATAGAAGAAGCACATCTTGAAATCTAATACCTTTTGCTCTCAACACACATCTCCAACTCACTACAAAAAACCAATCCCTCATAACGTCAAACAAAAAAAAAAAAAAACAATTATACACACATCATGCCACCCATAAGAAAATTTCATATTATTTCCAGTGACATAAAAGGCTTTCTTCGTTGCGTATACAAATAGCTTTTATCTACAAAAGAATTTCCAGAAATATCGTCACGCAACTATTTTTACTGTTATCTTTAGTTTTGTTGAAAGCCATCAGAGACCAGGGAAAACGCGCATCTCAGCAATACACAAAAAAGGTCACAAAATAAATTAATAATTTAACATAAAATAAAATAGACAAATGACCGCAAAACACTCGAGTCGAGTCGAGACATAATACAGAATACACCATCAGACACCATTCGATAGCCCCATCTACAGCTCAAGAAGGCTTATATAACAAAAAGAAGGAAACAAAATAAAAAAAAAATACCAAATAGGGTGTGGGCAGATGACAATGTGTTTAAATAGAGCTCTGTTTGGTAGCCTTATGAATATGCATTAAAGTAAAGATTGAGAAGTTCATTCAGACTTATACTTGAATAGTGTACACTGAAAGAAATATTTAGTAGTTTATTTAAATCTTATTCACCACATCGAATGCCGAAAATAGTCAGAATTTATTTGCAGGACTACTTTTTATTAATGAGGACACTTTGCCGATTAGTCTGTTGATATTTTGTTTTGAGCTTTTGTATTTGCTACTGTAGAACGATGCCGTCAGCTTCAACAAAGACTCAAAGCCTGCAAGAATACCTCGTTGCTTCTCGCATTTTATTTCTTCTTCTTTTCTTTTAACACCGTTTTGAGATCTGTGATTTCGAAGCTGTGATCTCTTTTTTCAATTGTCTGATTCACACGATGATTCAAGAGTTTCAAACAGATTTTATATTTTTCACTGTGTACGAATGTAAAAGAAAGAAAAATTCATTAATAAAAAATTCACCAAGCCTTAAAAATGGTAATATAATGACTTTTGTATTAAAAAATAACTAACATTTCTTATATTTAATTAACACACAAACTTTAATGATAACAAAAAAATGCGTAGGCTGTGTTGAATATGGATTTTTTAACCTGTTTTGTTCATAAAATACGAGGGGCCACATGACTAAACTATAGGAACGGTTGCTGGCCTCTATTGATTAGCGATTGAAGTGTTAAAAAAATTATGCAGAAAGATTTTGGTTTTTTTAATTATAAATCTTTCGCCTACACCATAAACATGAAAATGGGATATTGTTTTGGTTTAAAAGGTCTTTAAGATCCATAGCGCCCACTGAAAACCAATTATGTAAAATAAATTATTATGTGTTCTGTCGTATTAAATTTGGGGAAAAAGTGGAAAGAAATATATATATTTTAATTTACATTTCATTAGCAGGTCGAACCGATAGAGAAGGAGTACTTTAGAGCATGCAGAAGCTATAAAGTTTTTGTGTGGGAGCGGCTCGAAATGCTGTATTTTAAAATACTGTAAGGTCAAAATACTGTATTAAACTGTATGCTCATAATACTGTATGGTTAAAATTCTGTATCCCAAAATTCTTCGTCTCAAATTGCTGTATGAGCTAAACACTGTATCTAAAAAATCTGTTAGTAAAAACACTGCATTTTTGCATAATTTTGTTCTTAAACTTCCATTAAACATAAAGCAGAACTCGATTAATGTGTTTTTCTTTAATGGAAAATCTCAACAAATGTAAAGGATCCGCCAAATAACTTTTTTTTTTTTTTTGAAAATGCTTTAAAAAAAAACTACTGAATATTTTCTCAAATCTCTTTTTTTATTTGAAAGTACAATTCTTCCGGTTAATAATGGAAAATAATTTCATTCAAATGGCTGCCTCGGCTGGCCATGCAGTTTTGCAGATTGTGTGCAGCTGTATTTCACCAATGGCTTTACGAATATTGTCCTTTAAAGCGTCAATTGTCTCTGGCTTGTCGGCGCGGCGTAACACTTTTCTTTTACGGCACCCCACAAATAATAGTCCAACGGTGTCAAATCGCAGGCTCCGAGGTGGCCAAAGGACATCAGCTCTGCGGTTAATAATGCGATCTTCAAAAACAGGGTGCAAAACATCGAGTGTAGCTTTGGCTGTGTGGCACGTAGCGCCGTCCTGTTGAAACCAAATGTTGCCAATGGCCCGATAACGATCGCCATTGAATGTAACGGCAACTCCTTACTAATTTTCGAAGAAAAATGGCCCAATTATGCCTCTGGACCACAATCCGCACCAAAGAGTGCCTCGTTTTGGGTGTATCGGGTTTTCAATGTATGCGTACGGATTTTCTATGCCCCAAATGCGACAATTTTGCTTGTTTACATACCCGCCAAGATCAAAATGAGCTTCATCTGGATTTTTTTTGGCAAAATCGGCATCTTCTCTAAGTCGAGTAACCCAGCTTTGTTCAAGCGTATACACAACCATATTCGTTCAGCGGAAGGATAAAACTGATTATTTGTCAAATCAGACATAAGCTAAATGTTACCATTCACGAAATAAGCACTAGTTGAAAAAAAAACGTTAGATGGCGGACCCTTTACAACCAGAATACATTAAAAGGTCATAGATAAATAAAGTATAGTAAGTAGAAATTCATCAACAAAAACAAACTAACGAAAGATTCCAAAAAACACACACAATAAAATCATAAAATTCCTTGTACTATAAGTCAAAATACTGTATCTCAAAATTCTCTGTTGTTCAGCCTACTTACAGTATTTTGAAACACAGTATTTTGAGATACAGTATTTTGACTAGGATTCAATAGTATCCCAGTGGAACCTTTTTTTATGGGATTCTTAAAAAGGCATTTGGAGAAACGAAAATTATTAAATTAATGGCCGGCCTGAAAGTCAATCCAGCTCAGTAAATTTGTTATTAAATATATTTTATCTGTAGTTGAAAGTTAACTAAAAATAAACAGAAATCGCTTAGAAATGGGAAGGGGACACTTTGAAAATTTTAGTTGCTTAAATTAAGGAAATATTGCAGCTGCTTCTTAAGTCCTTCTACAATGACATGATTTTCAATTCAATTTGGCTATGGGGGTCTAGGGTATCAGATCGTTTTGGAAAAGGGGTCTCTTGTTCAAAATAGTTGGGGAACCCCAGTTCTACATCATTTAGCTCACTTATATTGCGTGGAATTGAGTCCCAGAGGAACTGAACCACGGTAGTTGTAAACTAGGTTACCTGTAAGACGTCGGATAGTTGATTTTGTCATATAAATGTAAGAAGGTGGTTTATTTTTGTTAATGCTTAAGGGAAGCATCAGCGTTCGAAATTTCACATTGATTTCAAAAGACATGTTAACTAGGCTTTTTGCCAGGTGTGAAAAGCCATCAGCAAACTTGCTTTGAATGGGGCTAGACTTTGCACAACGCATATATTTCGAAGAGCAGCGTATGCTTTCTCCACCACTGAATCTATATGTGGTTTTTTCCAGTTCGTATTCTCTTGATGATTTTATATCGGGGTTTTTCAATAAGAGCGCTACAAAAGTTTATTTGTTAACTAAAACAAAAAACCGTTTCTGATATCAATGAAATTCTTTATTCTTGTGAAAGAACGTTTGATGCCATTATGTATGCAGTTCGATTTCTTTTGCATGGGCACGCTTGCAGAAGTCTAGACGCTGAACCCAATTTTCGACGGTTTTCAAGCATAAATCGGCCAATACTGCTGCAATTTCACGTTCGATATTCGTACGAAGTTCATCAATCGTCGCTGGCTTGTTGGCATAGACCATAGACTTGACGTAGCCCCACAGGACAGGAGGTCTAACGGTGTCAAATCGCACTACCGAGGCGGCCAAGCGACTGGACCATTTCGTGAGATAACACGGTCTCCAAACTTGGTTTCCAATAAATTGATTGTGACATTCGCTGTGTGATTTGTGGCGCCCGCCGGCGCGTGCCGTCCTGTTGGAACCACATGTCCTCCAAGTCCATATCATCCAATTGGAGCCAAAAATATTCGGTTATCATTGAACGGTAGCGATCCCCATTCACAGTAACGTGCCGGTTTTGATCATCACGGAAGAAATACGGCCCAATGGGCCGCCGCTCCGGCCCATAAACCACACCAAACCGTAATTTTTTCGTGATGCAATGATGACTCATGGAGTACGTGTGGATTGCTGCCTAGCCAATATCGCATATTTTGTTTATTGCCGAAGCCATTCAGCCAGAAATGAGCCTTGTCGCTGAAGATGATTTTTCGATGAAAATTCAAATCATTTTCAAGTTGTTGCTCAGCCCAAGTCACGAACATACGACGCTTCTGGTGGTCAAGCGGCTTCGGTTGTTGCGTCAATTTAATCTTGCAGGCCAAGATCTTTACGCAAAATTCGCCAGAACGACGTCACAGAGATGCCCAACGGTTGAGAACAACGTGTGAGAGACACATTTGGGCTTTCTGCAACTGAAGCCTCAGCGGCAGCAATATTCTTGACACAACGGGCACTTCTTTGTCTCACTGGCACGGGAGCATTCTGTAATGTGCCTATGTGGATTCAAATTATTCCACTAGACGCTCAATTGTTGATCTGCTAGGACGATTATAACGACCATAAATTGGACGTAGCGCTCTTAACGTTGAGGTCACTGACTCCGAATATCGGTAGTAAATTTTAATAATTTCGACTGGTTGTTGGCTCGTATATCTTTCATAAGAGAAATGTTAAAAAAGCGGCAAGAAATATGGCGTCGTTTGCTGTCCCTGTCGCTTTACTTGTGTAGCGTCCTTGTTGAAAACCCCTTTACTAGGAAAATATGATAGATCCAAGCGTGTAACAAACAAAGCATTTCGCGGCTCCGAAACACGTTTTAGATCTTCATTTAAATTAATAGCACAATCCCCGACAATACCTAAGGGGTAACTTTCTTAAATTTGAACATCGTCAGCGTATATGTGCTTCAAAGAGCTTACTATGTCGGTAGCAATATCACACATTTACACTGACAATAGAAGAGGCCCCAAAATCGGTCCTTGGGGAACGCCTTTGACTAGGGGTTAAAACTCGGACAATACTTAATCTAATAAAAGACTGCTTGTTTTCTGTTACTTATATATGAAGAGATAAGTTGAATTGCTGAGTTGGAAACCGAAAAACAATTTCTCTTAGTTCATTGATCAAAATACATAGTTGCTTCTGCCTACTATTTGCAATTTTGTTATAATTAATTTATGAAATCCCATGTCATCCTCAACCCTATCTTAAGATGTATGTGTTCTCTACAAATATGAACTTCTTATTCATATATATGCGTTAATCCAGAGCGAAATTGAGCGCAATAAATATATCTTAAGCTAAATATAATCTCAGCATTCGCGCACAACAATGTTTCTCAAAATTCAACATACCTTGAGACTAACAAGCTACAAACATAAAATTAAAGAACATTAAAAAAAAAGACATAAATGACACAAAGCGAAAATAAGAAAAAAAAATCCTAATTAATTGATTATTTACTGGTTTCTTCAAAACTTAACGCCTACACAGAGGCAGAATTGGCCAGGCGTGAAGTCATATTTTAAGTTTTTAATATCACCTCGAGCCAGACTGAAGTATGAGCCGTTCGGCTCATTAATTGAATCTTAGCCAGCGATTTCAAAGTCCATGGACAAGTAAAGAGAAACGATAACTTTGGGATGCATAGGAGTGAAACTGAGACAACGCCGACCACAACATCGAAGACGTCGACAAAACTGATGGTCAAATGGAAAACCAAGACCATTTTACGAAAATAAATGAATTTTCGTCAGCCTGTCAGTCTGCCGCCGGATAATAAACAAAGGGAAATGACTCAGGCAGAGATCGCACCTCAGCATCGTTCGATGGCCGGTGTTGGAAGGTGTGATTGAAAAATAAAAAAACATTAAAAGTAATTAAGTTTATCTCATTATGTTTTTGTGACATTTTAGTTGTGGTTGTGATGGTGAAAATTCTATCAGAGCAGCGCATGGTCGGGCTGCTGGAAGACTGACTGACCGGCGCGGCGCGGCGGCGGCGGCGGCGGCAGGGGGCAGGGGGCGGTGGCAGCGGCGTCGTTGGGACACAATGTGAGCTACGGCAATCTACGTGATGGTTGTATGCCATATGAGAGTTAATGTTGAAAAACTATACTACTCCTAAAGTGTTATTTGTGATTATGGTCACACTTTGTATCTAGCCGTATCTACTCGTATGTTGCCATCCTGCATGGGTGAATGTGGAACAGTTGTTTTTATTTTGAAGTCTTGATCAGTTATGTTTTCTTTACGTCCTGTGTTAACTGTTGCACATTTGATTAAGCAAACATATTGTGTTTCAAACACACAGAACTTTAAGATAATGTGAAAAGCAAAGTTGGTTTGTATGGCCAAATGTAAGCAACTCATATAGTAGTTGTAGTTCACTCTCTTTTGTTATTGAGTCGTTTGCAATAATTAAATATAGTATGCCATGGGACTGAGCTTGAAGTACCTATGATAATGTACGTCTATTGAGAGCATAGAGCAATGACAACAGTTCATTTCTAAAGGTATTAAATTTTCAGTGAGATAGCCGATTGATTATGCGCTAAGGCAAATTAAAATATATAACTACTTGAAGTGTTCTTAAAGGAGCACATCAATAAAATTTGCTAACTAGCTTAGCGTCGACAACCATCGACGTGATATGGCATCTTCTCCACTAATATGCACAAATGATGAAAACACATCAACAAGAGACATCATCGTAAACATTATGCCAATAACGAACTATTATGACAGCCATAGTTATAAAACCACTGCTTCTGTCCAAAGTCATGAGCGGGCAAGCAAATTCCTCACTTAACCCTTAACAACTTATCCAAGCCCATGCTCAGGTTATATTTTTTTTTTTTTTTTTTCTTGTTTTGTTATCTTACTCGCCAACGCTCACGTATGCATAAATGAAAAAGCCTACCACCCGCCTTGACAATGTAACTGTCCAATTAGTCACTTGTCTCATCGTATTATCCGATTGATCTTTCTCCTCTACACCTATTAAAATGTGTTTGGCTATAGGGAGTGTCTGTATGTGATGTCGGTGAAGGGGAATTAAAAACAAAAAATAATAATAATAAACAAACAGTATAAAACGCATTAGTCAGGTAGAAGTAAAGAAATGATACCTGATGCTGTTATGTGACACCTACCTCACCACAAGTTTGGCTCTCATCCTATCTTTTCCGTTCAAATTAAATAAATTAAACAAACTTAATATTAAAAAGACGACCTCAGGCAAAACCTATTGGACAAACCGACCGACCGACCGACCAACCGACCGACCGACGTGGCACGCACAATAAAATGAATATCACCTACAAGTTTTCATAGCACACAACAGAGCCCTGTGCAGAGGTGTTATTAATTTTGTGTCACTTTGGTTTTATTTTGATTCCTTTTGGTTTTTTTATGCTATATTTTTTTTCTACCTTTCGGTTGTTTAGTTTTTAATTTTCTTTTAGACTGTGCAGTGTGCATGGACTGAAAGCATTTATTTAATCTGGTATCGTACCTGCTGCGCATCCTCTTTAAGGTGTCGTTAAGTGTTGTCGACTGGTGAGGTTGTTGTTTTGGTCATCGCCCCATCATCATCATATAAGCATCCACAGTGAACTTTAGGTGTGGACCAGCCGCACCTGTGAATAGAGCCAGAGAGTGTGGCTTCAAACCTGGTGTGTGTTCGGTAATACGTTCATATCTCTTATTTTGGTGGCAGATAGGGGGAGAAATTAAGACCACACGAGAGCTGGTTGAGAATGTTCAACAATTATGAACGTAAGTTGATATTGATAGCATAATATGTTTTCAGATTCATATTCATTGCATTAATTTTTAGATGATAAGACAATTGTAGTATAGGTTAGATCATTGCTCGTTATTATTATGCCAAGCAGCATTCTTATTTTTATTTCGATTCCGATCATAATTCGTATCTCAAGTTGAAGAGTTTCTTTTGTTTTGAAACTAATTAAAACAACAGATTTATACAGCAAAGTCTTCGTCTGGTTAGTCATAGATATGCCAATAAAATAAATTAAAATCGAGATTCATTCCGGTTCGCCTAACCCACGCACTAAATAAGGGAAAAAGTCTTTATACGTTATGAGGTAGATTATGGAACAGGATCGAGAAGGTTGTTTAAGTGACAGCATTAAAGAAATCTTGGAGTAGTATGTTTTTTTATTGATTAAACAAAAGCATTTGATTTTGTTGACCATAATTTTATTTTTACAAAATATTTATAACTGGTTATTTTCTTATTTAACTGATAGAATGCAATGAGTTGAAACAAATTGAAACTTATTTATGTATAGTATAGGCAGTAAGTTATGGAACCACTATCAACCATGCCTTTGTGAGGGAATGGAAGGGACCAACAATTTTTTGGCGATTGCGATGGGATGTAATTGCTATCGAAAAATTGCCGATTCTTTGCGAAAGCGATAACATTGTTTTTTCCCTGAAATTTCTAGTGCTCGAACCTCGAACCTCCCACGTAACAAGCTTACTATTACGCCACGGGCATTAATAAGTTTTAAGTTTCCATAAATTTGTTTATAGCTCAAAGTAATCTCTCTTTTTATTCTCTAAAACAAACTCGCTTACGTCATCTTCGAGCTTTGTGAAAGACTTGGTGCATTGGGCTTGAGCAGCATCGTGTTCTTTCTTTCCATTTATTCAGCCCTATCTGTTTTAGTAATATTTTTAATTTCCTTTTCTTTTATTAGTGTCTCTGTGGTGATTTGAGATAATTTTTTGTATAGTTACCGCACACATCAAGGGGTTAGGCTGCGTTTCTTTTTGCAATAAAACTTCTGCAAGAAATGTCTGACAGTTTGTCCGACACTGACTTGCAAGTGGAAACTGCGAAGCAAGTTCGATCGCGACAGTCCTCGCATAACTTCTTGCGAGTATTTGCGAGTGCAATAAATTGCAGGTTGAAACAGGTTTTTATTGACTCGCGACAGTTCTTGCAGTTTACCGAAATAGTTTCGTATATATCGCGATGAAAAGCGCTTTCTCAATTAGCCGTTCGGATCCGGCATAAAATTGTAGGTCCCCTCCATTCCCTCACAAGGCATGGTTGTGAGAAATGCGCTAGGCCCAGGGGCTCCTCGCTCTGTAGCGCCACCCTATTTATTTATTTTATATCGCGCTCGCGGCTGGTTGGTCAAAAGAGAGTACCCGAAATGTCTCGCGAAGAAATAATGCGGTCAATTGAACGTTACGAGTGTAACCCGTATTTATGGATTGTTTATGGATGTTAAAAATCTCATCGTCAAGAGGAGTATATCCTTTGTTGATATTGAATCACGGAATCGAGTGTCCTGCTTTTTTAAAATAGGGCCAAATTTTAATAACAAATCTTCCAAATAAACTGGGGACACCCAAGTGAAATTGAAATTTTGTTGAGCGTCTTCTAAGTTTAGTTCGTGTAGTAAATTATAGAAGGCACCAGCTTCCCGTCTTCTTAAAATTCAATCGGGCACCCAAGTTGACCGCATTTTCTATTTTATCTATAAAATTGTAATTGCAGCTTTTTGGAGCTTGACGTATTCTCGCCATGACTTCACAATTTTAAATAAATAACCAAATTTCCTTCGACATTAAGGGGGGACGCTGGTCTAGAATTTTGAAGAAACCGAAATTTTTTTTTTGTCTGAAAAGGTACTTTAGGGTCTTAAAAATAACATACCAAAGAATGGATGCCGGCAAAAATGTCTAAATGCCCAAACTTTCCATTCTGCGGCAGTGCCCCTCTGGTATGCCTTATGATTTTATAGTATTTAAAACTGAAAACGCGTTTTTCTCGAAATCATTTTTTTTTACTGGCCGAAAACATAAATCGAGCAAATCTTCACCGATCTATACGAAATTTTGACAGTACATTCAAAATACCTTTCTCCAGAGCCCTACGTAGGATTTTTTTTTTATATTGCATAGTTTTTTTTTAATCAACAGTTTTCTCGATTTTTTTTTAGTGAAAATCTGAATTTTTTGTTCAAACGTGAACCATTTCGCCAAAAAACAAAATATTGAAAAAATCCTACGTACGGCTCTTGCTGTTGTTATATAGAACTAAAAATCTTCGGGATTTTATTCCAGGATCAAATTTAAGGAGGTTACATTTTCGGCCATGGACCCATCTAAAAAATGAGGTGCCTCCGAAGAAATGCTGGACAGCCGCCATTTTGAATTTGATTGAAACGAAAAAATTTGTATTTGTATATTAAAACTTAAACTATAAGACCTCTTTCACAGATTTTCGATAGATCTTTTAGTTGAGTCATAAAAAATTCATATATTATGCCCATTTTTTAACGCTCTAGACCAGCGCAGCGTCCCCCCTTAATGACCCTTCAGTGTAGATATCACTGCAATAAATTGCCACAGTATGATGCGCGAGTTTTTGGAAGACATTTATTGCAGAAGAAATTACAAAAAATCATATGGCAGTGTAAACGCTTCTGCAAGAAACTTCTGCAAGACTTCCGCGAGTTAAATTGCAAATGAAAACGCGGCCTTATGAATACCCTTATAGTGTTATAGAAAACAGTGGAAGCGTTTGGGAAAAGTCCGGCAAAGCATTCTGCATTTGGGTGGTGCCATTAAAATATGAATCTCTGTACTTTACTGTACGTCTTAAGTTGAGCTCGATGTGAATTTGCAATTTTCGCATTTCGCAAAAAACGCATTTTCAAGTTGCCTTTCAATACCCCATCGTAAACCATTCATGTGGGGTCTGGACTACCTCCCATGTTCTTGAGAAATTTGAAGGCAAATGCTGATTATGTTGTTAGGGTTATGAAGCGTACCGACCAGAATCTACAAAAACGGATTCTTTTGCATTGCTTTCAGCGTGGATATAGCCCTATAAAGAACTGGTATGATCTGGCTGTTACAAATAATTTCAACATGACACTAGCAGTGGAAAATATTGAAGAACTTAGAAATACACTGTATGACTGCATTTCTCTAAGAGATGACAAAATGTATCGATGCTGCCTTGATCGTGCAAGAGATGTAAGAGATGTAAGAGAAATGTAAGATAAATTTTTCGTTTTAACTAAACTCACTAAACTCTTTTTAAAGTAAAAATAACAATCTTATGCTTTATCTCAATATATAGCAAAAAAAAAAAAAACATTTTATGTTTGTCGTTTAATCAAATTACTTATAACCTACTAAAATAACCTCAGTTTTAACAATATTTTATTATACACATGAAATATAAAAACATTTTATCCTTTCAAGCATATTATTTTCTATGAAATTTTATAATAACTGATATATGTATGAACAAAGCAAAATCTACTATAATATAATATAAACTAATCTCTCAGTTACAATTATACATTTTTTTTTTTCAACTGGCAGACGGCTCATGAAGCCATGCTTCAGTTATCTTTTTATATAATTCTAATGTATATTTCTTTTATGAATAAATAAAGAACTTAATAATAATAATAATAATATTCCATATTGAGGCAAGAAGTATCTGGAGAAGTTTAAAGTAAAGGCATACATTTAGACCGGCCTGATGAGAAATAGTTCCTTGTTTTTGTTCGTTAAGCAAATTTTTTCTCTATTCAGCCCCAGGTTTTTCTCTTGAAGAAGATGACAACAAAGAAAAGAAAGCATTTAATACGAAACAAAAGAGCTGAGTTCGAACTCGATAATTGTTTTTTTATTTCTTTCGAAGTTCTCATTATTCGTTTGATAATGTTGGTTTTAAACATTCAAAGAAGCTTTCAAAAACATTTTTAAACCGTTTTATTGAATTCCAAATAGACTTCAACATAAGTTTTCTAGGATGAATTCCTCTTTACGCAAAGTTTGAACAAATACATTTCTTTTACACTTACGTGGCTCGCTAAAAATCTTACAACTGATTTGCAGAGGTGTTCCAAAAAAAAATAATCGTAATACCCCATTCGATGGAATGTCCAAAAATTATTGTGGTTTTGAGTTAACATCACATAGATAATTGTACAAAACTTATGGCAACTCATTCTTTCTTAATTAAAACTAGTTACTTTTTAGCCTTGCTTTAACTGTCGCTTCACACTAAAAACTTGCGGCACTTTTGGACAGTGCCAAAACAGGGCCTAAAGTTAAATCGTAAAAAAAAATGAACAGACAGAAAATGCGATATAGCCATTGCCTGCCTTTATGCATATATTACCCAACATGTACTGAACCTCACGCACAATACGTGCTAGATGAAGCCGCAGAATCATCGTTGACGTCGTGTCTCATATCACGGCAACGAGGATAAACAAAAAACAAAACAAAAAACCAAGGTCTATTGTATTGGGATTCTGCAAACGGTAAAAGCGACACAATACACGCCAGAAGTATACAAAGTCGATGAATGAATGCACTGCATACACAGATAGTTATCATTTCAGTGTGCTCTGTGTATCACAGAGCCTGGAGAAGCAGGATACCCTCTACAACACCGAAGGAAAAAGCACCCGCTGGCGGACACCGGACAGTATCGCTGTTGATTTGAAGTGTATTTTTACTTTCCTTGATTTTTTTTCTTCTTCTTATTGGCAATAATAAATGTATTCAGTGCTGCAGCGCGCTGAAAACAAAAGGACCCACCGGTCACTACAAACAGAAGAAAGCAAAGCAACGACGACTAAAAAAAAGTTAAATACTCAAAAGACAGTCCATGCTCCATGGGAACAATGGCACTCTGGAAGACGAGAAAAGGCTACCAAATGTTTCATTGTTTACGGTGTAATTTTTCACTGGAGTAGAGGAAGAATCTTATGGAGTGGAGTTCACAACACAATCAGTATCGGTATCGGTGTTTTTAACGACGATTCATCTTCAAGTTGTTACATTTGCCTTGAAGGTATGTAGTTACTTAAACATTGAAAGCCTTGCATCAACGAATTTGACCCGTATGTTTCCATTGCGATTTCATGATGCTTATGCTGACGAGTCGTCAAAAGCTATCTAAAGAATGTTTTCACTCACATACTATGGTGATATACCAAAATGTAAATCATTATAAAAATGAACAAAAAATTTTTTTTAACTCAACAGGCTGTTGTATAAGGCTAAAGCTCTACTTGTTCCTTTAGTTAATTGTTTTCGAGTGCCTGATTAAATGTCAATGAGTAAGTTGCAATGACTATTGTTCTTTTTTCTATTCCTAAAATTTAATTCTTCTATCAATTTTTAGTATAATTCTGAAAAAGCCTGGTAGAAAAACGGTTCAGGGGTTCACATTTCCCATGAAAACGAATCTTTTGGTTTGCTTGAAGTAGGAATAGCGTCCGAGGTGTGGTCCACCCTTTTATTTAAATTAAACATTACCAAGAAATCATTCTCCAAAATGAAATAGGGTACACAATGTATGGAGTTAAACCCTCAAGAACAACTAAAAACACAAACCTAGTCAGTAATATAAGCTCGTTAAGGACGTGTTCTAGTTGTTAAAGCTTTTCAGTCAGAAAACTTAATAATGAGTAGTGAACTCTGGACATGCACACTATATATTTTTCCAAACTTCTCAATCAAGTAATGTTTAATTACTTAAAAAAATAAGTCTCAGGCTCATTCATCTGCAAGTCAGTAAGCTGAAAGCGAAGCTTACTGACTTGCAGATGAATGACAATACTTTACTAACACAATGCCTGAATTAACAGATACCTACCTTTTATAGCAGAATTAAAGAAAAGTAGTCCAAGTCTTTCGTTTTCCTCCTTACAATCTTTTACATTGACTTCCTTCTTTTTTATTGTTGTTGTTGTTGTTGTTGCATTTTTTGTTTGTTTTTGTTGCAGTGACTTCGTTTGGACTACCCTCTAGACCCCTTTTTTGCGCTTACATTTGTTCTTTCTTGTAGGTTTCTGGTACCAACTTGGTACGGGTAGACATCAAGGCAACACCACTACAACGTTGTTGGCCAACGTAGTTGGTCATAAATAGAATTTCACTTACGCATTTATCATCATATTCTCCTTCTGTTATTACTTTTTATTTCTGTTTCACAAATGCTGGTTTTCCAAGAAATCCAATATCAAGCCTGGATAAAAATCCAAAAACAAGTTAAAAAAATAATATATATGTATGTATAAAAACGAAAAAACCAACTTGTCTGCTTACTTCGACTGTTGCTGCTGCCGCGTCATCCGAGGTTTTTCCTGCACACTATTGAATATCAAAGCCGATTTGGCTTGTCGCAAAAGATGCAAAAAAGGGAATCAATAATACAATAGAAATTCTTTTCCACACCAAAAGTTAATAAGCGTTGCAAAAGGGCACACGAAACTTTTTTGTTTGCTTGTCCCTCCTGGTTATTGTTCCATGTTTGTCGTTTTTCGTCATCGTAGTTCTGTGTTGTTGTTTTGTGTGCCCTCTCTGTTAGTTGGTTTGTTAATTTTTCTAAAGAAAGCTACACCTTTGCCAGCGGAAGCAGCAGCAGGAGCTGAAGTAGTCCGTTCTTCATGCACTTCAAAGATTTTTATCTGGTTTCGGCGACGAGTGAGAGACCAAATAAAACATTTAAAATAATATCTATAAAACTACTTCTTATTCTGTTGTCTCTGGTGGAGCTTGTCGAGCGGGAGACTTTAAGAGCATGTTTCTTTTCTTTCTTTGCCGCGCAGTCTTTTAAGTAGACTAGAGTGGCAACTGGCAACAGCAGCACCCATTGTTTGTATTATATGAGGGGCCTTTATCAACGCGCTATCTGCTTTACTCTTTGGAATGCACAATTGTTTTCGTGTGCGTTGCTATTTCGTTAGTTAAGTTGACTTAGCTTCTGATGCTCTACATTGGATGGTGTTTTTAAAATTGTTTTAATCGATGAGGAGTAGGTATCTAATAAAGGTGTCTATAACAGGAATCACATCGCGATATTAACTGTTGTGGTGGTTGGGTCAGAAAAAATCAAAAGTATTATTACTATCAAAGTTGAAGGGCAAATTATTGATCCCACTTTTCAAGTTCAGGGACTCGAAACATCTTAGCATTTTTCCCTCAAATTCCTTCTGTTTTAAATTCCGCTTTCAAGGTATCTACCCTTCTTGTCTTATTTTGACCTTAGTTTATGGTAAATTCGGGTGAAATGACACCACGGTACCCTTTCAATATTTGCTAGTTAATGGCGTACTTATCATACTGCACACAAGGACGGATCGGAAACTTACTTACTTAGGTGGGCATTACAGTTCGGAGTGAACCTGGGCCTCAACTAACATCCTTCTGTAACGACTCATTATTGTTATCCGAGGCTATTGGTTGTTTCGGAACCAGATGTTTTTTACGTGGTTGGGTAGTTAACCCCACGCACAACCCCCAACCTGGAAGGCCAGGTCCTTTTGGATCGTTTCGGACACAAAGGGCTGGAATATCCAGTGTCAGGACCCTGCTGCAGTGGTGTGAGTGCTGCCGTTGGCTCACCAGGAGGTCATCCGCCACCATCTCTACTTCAATACCCTGTCCTAGTATTGAAAGACCCTGAAAGACCTGCCAAATATGTTGGAGTAGCTCCTTCAGGGGTTTCTGCTTTTTTTTACGTTGAAGTCCACCATTGATTCTGTCCTTCGAATTCATCCGCTGGGACATTTACACGAAAGCTCTCGTAGACCACTGAGATTCGTTCAGTCATTCATTGTTCGCAGAGCATTATAGTGTTGATTACAATTCTTTTGTTCCACATTCCTTTGTCAGCATTCGCCCTTACTAGTTTAGCAGGTCAGCTCCGGACCGAGCATTCCATTGCCCAGTGGATACCGCTTGGAGGTATAGTAAGCACAATTGACGTGTACTATAAGTTGCAACATCTGGGCGCCGCGCCGCCAAGTTGACACCAGTCAGAGCCTTCCCGAATAGTACAACGCCCATCCACCGGACGGATCGGAAAGGATGTCTTAGTTTGACACTACCCTATATGTGTATGTACTTAACTTTGTGAATTTATGATAGGTCATGTGTGTGAAATATTATGACAGTAGGCACAGTGAGAAACAAGCTCAAAGTGTGTCTGTTTATCATTGAAGTTTGAGACTTTGCAGCTGTATTTTTGATACACAAATGATTTACTTTGCTCGAAATAATCAACTGTTTTGTATAGGTACCTTCGTCTGGTCATCTAGTAAAGAACACTCCTGGGATAAGTTACACCAGAGGCATGGCCGAACATTTTATGTTGTCAATTGTCACGGCTAAATATAAGTCATTGTTCTCTTATTTGTATTTCTCCTATTCAATGTTTGGTTTATTGAGCTTAAGATGAGTCTCTCTCTCAACATCCTACATAATACATATGTTCATATACGTACGTACTTATTAATACTTTTTCCCCATCGATTGCTACAGAGATACCTACAGAAACTAAGAAATATGAATTCCAATGAATACGGAGCATTTTATTAGTTTATTGTTTCGTTTGTCAATTTTTTCCTTTCGCTTTTTATTTTATTTTTTGGATCAATCGAACTACCTACCTTTGTTTTTCTTGTTGGACTCCCTGCTGTCGAGCCGTGCAAGGGTGAACAATTTTTATTCCCAAAAAGATGTCGAATGGGCCTGGACTTGCAAAGCACACGTCTGACGGCGCGACGGAAGACCTGGTTGAAAATGAAACACCAACAAAAACAACAAAAAAAACTTGGGGAAATCTCGCAAGTAACACCTGGTCTTATCTAAATAAGAACGCGCACACAGCCGTTAAAAGAATCACGAGGAACTGCAAAAAGGATGAGAACAGCACAAATAAAACAACACAAAAAACGTATTAAAAAGAAAAAACGATACATACAAATATGCGCCATGAATGATATCGCAATCCATTATACATATTTGCCAACAAAAAATGATACAAAACAGAAAAAAAAAATTGGATGGAAACAGAAATGCTAAATCAGAAAGGGCATGTCCCCTTTTTGCATTGTTTAAGATGTTTGCGGCAGTTTTCATTGAAACCCGTTCGACGCAAAAAAGGGTGTTTCTAGGAAAAATTTTTGGAATCAATAAATTCTGCCATTGCCGCCACTATTGTCACTACTGCTTACGTAAACTCACACATATATTAAGAATATTTTAAGGAAGGCACACTGTGCGTGTGCATCGATATTGAACATTTCAACGGATTTTCTCTTCTTTTAGTGTCTGCTGCTTGCTTTGCGAATATGTATTTCACTTTATCAATCAGAAGCATTTTACACGTGCAGGGGTGCAGGTTTTTCAAGTAACTAGGTACCTAACCTACTCATGTAGTTCTGTGCCTAAGTACTTAGGTTTTGTTTCTTGTTACAAAAATTCTTAAAAAAAGTACAGCTCGAGTGAGTGAGTTTGATTAGCTCGTCAGAGAACTTTGCTTCCTTTTCCTTGAGCGGGCAAGATACGCTTACCTACCTAACAACTTGCTTATATTCCATTATCTGCAAAACAATTATAAAGGTTTCTGGACTATTTTGCTTTACTTTCACACTTTTTTCACAGAAAGTTCACACCTACCAATTCGAATACCTAATTCTTCTGACATTCACATTCCAAAATCCACATTTTGGACCAACGACATGCATAGAGACATTTAGTGAGCTTTGAATTATAAAAACGAGAATATTTCCAATGGAGCACTGTAGCAGGTACCTACCTACTTTTTTCAGAAAAGCAAACTTTAATATTCATCCGACCTCTGCGTTGGGGATGTAATGAGCCTAAACTACAGCTACAACTACTTACTACTAGCTCGTAGCCCTACTTACCTACGCACTAAAAAAGGAGTAATTGAGTACTGGAAACCATCACCACACAATCTATACCAGGGAGGGTTATAAATAAGTAAAGAAAGTACTTGACTGTCAGGCAAGCTCCTGCTCACCAAACTCTCAACCCCCCACAAGTAATGAAGTAGCTATGTTTGATATGATACCAAACACTATTAACACACAAAATTACAATCAATCAAAATCGAGATCGATTTACTAACTATACACAAGAATTTTTCTATATGTATATGCTTTGCGGTCCTTTCCATAATTTTACATATACAAAACGTAACAGTATCCAATCTATTCGGCGTCTAATACACCCACCCACCACCGTGCCGCGCCGCGCCGTTAGTGAGGAAGGAAAAACTGAATAATTTTGGCGTAATTTCTTTGCAATTTGAATTGTAATTGACACTCAAATGTATTTTCTTTGTTGATTTGGCCGTTTACTAAAGGATGACTGGTCTTAAACACTTAACTTCGTACCATATGGTAATACACAAGTATTTTTAACAAAAATACAAACTGTATGCATTAATGGGACAAATAGTCAAACGACCAGATAGATGGAGAGATAGATTGGTGTTGGTAAGGTTAAGGGAAGATCGAAAAACCCCATTCAATTCTCGTTGGCTGATTGCATGTTATATGCCGTCGTGTACGATAAAGCTTGTCAATAAATAATAACAACTAGTGAAATGGGAAGAATTTTTGCAACGTCTCCGCGGTAGTCGAAACCAGCAGACTTGAAGAAATGGAAATGCTTGTTAGCAAACAGACTTTTCCAATTTAAGTCCCTTCCGTTGTAGTTGTTGTTTGTTTTGTTTATTTCCTTTTTGTATTATACTTAAATTGGCGCAAAAAAAAGAACAGGGAAGTAAAATAGTCATTAAACTTTAACATGAACCACAGAACGAAAATACCAAACGGAAAAATTTCGTGATTCATTTTATTGAACTCTAAATTTTGTTGTGGTAGTTAAATAAGGGATAAGGTAAATTAAAATAAACAAAAAAATGACAGGAGGAATATTTTTGTTAGCTTTTGAAACCATAAGAAAATCGAGATAACAATTAAACATGACATTACGGCGATAGGCAAAGCAAAAGAAAGTCACTCCGTATGTACAATTGTACATATTATGTAGTATTTTTTTTGTTTTGTTAAATGATATACTTCTTTTCTTATAAAGGAATATTGAATAATGAATAGAATACAACTACAATATATCAAATGAGCTTTTCGACCTCAAGTGAAACATTCGCAGCCTGTTATTGGTAATTCGATGGCGTCGCAATTTTTATCAACACATCACGACCGCGACTTTGGGTCGATAATCCTATCAAAATTCAATGCTGTTGGTAATTTGCTCGGGGTTGAACTAGATTTCCCACCGGGTTCGAGTTAAGGGGGCGAGTAATCAATGAAATTTTTAAAAAGTACTTTCCGTTTTGACTGTGTTTCCGCACATCGTTCTCATACGAACAAAATTTTGTATTTGCTGTAATTGCTGTAGTTGAAGTCCTGTCCTGTTTTTTCTTTGGGCTGATTGCATTTTCATTATTCATCTAATAATGGGCTTTGCTTGTGGACTGAGCGTCATCCAGATCTTCAGATGCTTCGGTTCTGATATGTCCTGTTCTCAGTGTAGCCAATGATCTTCGACGCCTTATGCTGGCAGCATTCAGTACTCAGAGACAGGTAGAAAGACACTCGATTGCTAAAGATATGGACTGTAAACATCGAATTTTAAAATGTCGCCGTGGTTGAATCTTTGCTTGACTTCTTCGAACCAAAAAAAATAGAAGATCTCAGCAACGATATAATCGCGATTATAGCATCAGACGGACTGGACATACAGATTTTGTGATATGTCACAATGTCAAGGATCCAGAAATGATAAACGTACTCAATGCGATCCAAAGCTTGATCGAATTAGAAGTACTAAGATCCGTGGAAGCCTTCATGTCAAAAGTACCATCTTGGACAAAATTCAGCACTACCGGCTCAGTTGGTATTGTCATGTTCAAAGGAGAGATCCGCAGAACCCCGTCCAAAAGGCAATATCGTGCAACGTTTCAACAAATTCGCGACGAAAAAGAAAAGGCAGGCCAAAACACTCCTGGTACAAGCAAATGCAAAAACAGCAGCATTTGGTTGGCCTCAGACATGGAACAATCCAAAACCGGGAGGCTTGCCGACGCTTTCTGAGGTCAACGTGGCGTACCCCACAGGCGGATCACTAGTGTGTAGAAGAAAAGTGGGAGAGTTGTGATCGCTTCAAGATCACAACTCGTAACGCCGAAAATGGAAAGAAGAAGAACTCAATGAGATAGCTACATTCGATTCATGCACAAAACACTCACTCAACTTGGCTGCTTCTGAATCAGTGAATCTTGTGACGTTTATTTGAACTCTTCCACTTTTTTTGGTTCTTGGGGTGCAGTGCTACCTAAAATAGATGAAGCACATATTTACCTGCAGCAACGAGGACTGAGTGTCGATAATTGTGATCAGAAACTATGCGCCTTAAAAGCTCTCCCAGTGGAGAGCAGAGACCGTATCGTCCAAGCCGCAATCGATTTTGCTACGACTCTCTGCGAAAACTCGGTATTAAACTCAAAACGAGAAGAATTCGCTGGAAAACACGTATTCATGGCGATGATTCCGCGGATGAACCGAACTTCGCGATAGGTGTTCGCATTATTTGACAAGATCATTCAAGAAATGGCGACTCGATTCCAGCAAGTTCAAGAAATAGCTGACAAGTTCGCCAGTGATACTTTTGGACAGCTAGTGCGAGTGCGATCTGTCTTCAGCAGTTTGTCGCCAGCTCTGAATCAGAGGAAGATATGAGGGACAAATGATCACTGAAACTCCTCCAACAACTTTTTTTTTTTTTGAAAATGCTATAAAAAAAACTACTGAGTATTTTCTCAAATTTCTTTTTTTATTTGAAAGTACAATCCTTCCGGTTAATAATGGAAAATAATTTCATTCAAATGGCTGCCTCGGCTGGCCATGCAGCAGCTTACACGATCAGTCCAATTTTTAGGCACATTATCGATTGTGTGCAGCTGTATTTCACCAATGGCTTCACGAATATTGTCCTTTAAAGCGTCAATTGTCTCTGGCTTGTCAGCGTAAGCCTTGATCTTTTACAGCACCCCAAAAATAATAGTCCAACGGTGTCAAATCGCAGCTCCGAGGTGGCCAAACGCTTGCTTGTTTACAAACCCGCCAAGATCAAAATGAGCTTCATCTGAAAAGATGATAAGTCGATCGCAGGCCCACTTAGCGAAGCAAAAACGAATTGGATGGTTAGTTGGCTTCAACTCCTTAACCAACTTCACTTTGTATGGCGTCATACCAAAGTCTTTATGCAAAATTCGTCTCAATGATGTCTCCGAAATGTTCAATTATTGCGAACGACGGTGAATTGATGTTGATGGCGCTTCACGCACACTTTCTGTCACAGCAGCAATATTCTCGGGTGTACGCACTGTTTTTGGCTTTTCACGCTTTGGTTTATCGATGAGGATGCCAGTTTCTTTCACTGTTTTCACAAGATAACGAACATACGGAGCTGACGGTTCTTCTCTTCTTTCAAAATCCGTACGCAATTCTCATTCTGCAACATTACCATGATTTTCAATACGAGGTCGCAATATTTCCCAGCGTTGTTTAAGCGTATACACAACCATTATTCAATCATCTGTCAAATCAGACATGAGCTAAGTGTTACCATTCACGAAACAAGCACTAGTTGAAAAAAAAACGTTAGATGGCGGACCCTTTACAATAAAACTTACTCCATAGCAAAAAAATTTCTTTTTGCAAATAAAACTCACTCCATAACATTTCTGTGTGCTTAAGGGCGTGCATTCTAAATCCAAAACTTAAAATTGCTTTCTTACTACTAATTCATATTGGGGAAATCGGTTTTCGATTTAGTACGTAGCGTGTGGGAGCAATTGTCAAAGTGATCGAAGTTGAGAGTTAAGAGCATAAAGAAAAGGTTTCAATGCTTTTATTTGTCACATCATCATCAAATATTTCTGTATGGTAGGGTAAGGTGTGTGGTTCCCGTGATGTAATAAATCGCATGACAGCTTGTTGCTTGGGAGATCATGACTCCAATCCCAAAAATATAAAACTGTTTTTGCACTCGTTGGAATGTATGCAATGATGTCCATTCGGATGTTTTAAAATCTGTTTACAGATCGCCGTACCTAACCTAGCTGAACCTTTCATTACCTGTTTACTTATTATTTATGTAGACATTACAGTTTGGAATGCATTTGGACCTCAACAAACATCTTTCGATAAAAATTTCGATTTCGGTCGTTCTCTTTCTCGACTCTAATCGGTTGAGGTTCTCTTCCACTTGATTGTTTTACTTGACATGAAGTTTTCCTCTCACGCGACTTAACTGCTTCTTGCAATGTGCTATCGAAAACCGTGCTACTTTTCTAGCTATGCTCATGCCCCAGCCCCAGTGAAGTCATGTCTGTCTATTGTGATGTTTTGTATAATTCGTCGATGTTCTCTGTCCGTTTATTGTTTAAAAAAAAGAAAGCCTGAGAGCAAAACCGACAGTAACACAATTTTTTTTGTTTTAAAAAACCATATCCGACGAAAATTAAACAACAAAATTGCATTTGGTAATTGGTACATAATACAGCACACTTAGAATTTGTTTTCAATTTTCAGTATTTCTCTTGCTATGAAACAAACTACAGAAAAGAAATTTGAGAACTTAAATGTTCAATTTTCAGTATTTCTCTTGCTATGAAAAAAAAACTACAGAAAAAAAATTTGAGAACTTAAATGATGATTCAAACCTTTCTTGTCCCTTAGTAAAAAATTGCAAGTGGCATCACTGAATATTAAATATGACAAATAGGAAAATCTTCCTTTCTCTTTTACTCTTCTGACTTGTCACTCAGCTAATTGCTTTATCCACACTGATGCACACTTTGAGCGTGGTCACCGGGAAACTTTATATTTATTACGCGGCTTATCCGAAAACCCAAACATAATGTCTAATGTAAACAATCACGAAAACCTTAAAAATTTAGATTTCCGCGAGCTCTCTCCAGTTTAACACTATTAGTTGGTTGAGGTCTTCATCCACTTGGATTGCGCCACCTAAAACTAGGGGTTAACCTTCAGCTATTTCCAGGCAATGTGCTTTCGAAAACCCATCGAGACGCAGCGTTGATTGCGGTCTACATATCACAGCCAACGTAGTCTCGCGTTGCTTATCCTTCTAGCTGTGACTTTATGTCGTTGGTACAGCTCATACAGCTCGTTGCTGTATCTGATGTATTGGGGCAAAGATCACTAGAACTAGGTGTATTTTTCTTACAAAACGATCAAAAGTTTTCTCATCCGCTTTCTATAAAGTCCACGCTTCAGCGCCGGTGCCGTAAGGCAGGACTGGGATGATTTCCTATAAAGGGTTGCATTGGTTTTTCTAGAGAGGGTTTTATCTCTCAGTTGCCTTCTTAACCCAAAGAAGTTTTCCGTGTCCATAGCGCATGCTAAGTTAACGAAGTCCTGTACTACCTCGATGCTATGTCTGTTGTGCAATGTAAAGTTACATCTATATGAGTTTAAAGTACCAATTGTCCAAGCTCCAACATTTTTTAATGTAAGCCTTTCGCGAGTAATTGGCAAGTCGCGACTAGTCGCCATGAAAAGCGCTTTCTCGATTAGCCGTTCGGAACCGGCTGAAAATTGTAGGTCCCCTCCATTTCCTCACAAGGCATGGTTGTGAGAAATGCGCTTAGCCCAAGGGCTCCTCGCTCTGTTGCGCCACCCTATTTATTTATTTATTTTAGATTGTAAGCCATTCGTTAAATCCGTGTGTCTTGTGCGAGGCTCATACTTTAAGGTTTGTTTTATGTAGATTAGGTGTGCGGGCAAAGCATCCAAAATTTTATTTTCCAATATTCAGAAACACTGAATAATAAAGTCATTTGAAAATTGAAAGTTCCTTTTTTTATCAAAACTATTCTACTTTTTTAAATCCTTGTTTGTATGACGATATTGTTTATAGTTTCCAATACATACACGTTGACAATTCTGTCAAATATTAGGGAGGGGTAACTCTTCAGTCTATTTTGTGCTCCCTATCACCTTTAAAGCACGTTTTTGCATCTCAAAAAAAGCCATTGGTGTTTTTCTATACGAGAATAGCTAATTTTTATATATATCTTCGTAAATAAATCATTAAAATTAATTATGCACTTACAATTACAATGCGGTGATGATGACCACACATCTATTTTTATAATGATAACACGGCTTTGACCATCTTCTATATACCTACCCACTCTGTGCTTGGTGATACATTGGAGACAAATGCATTCAACACGCCGCAGTTGCAACATTGATCTTTAACATGATCTTCTAGAGCCAACGAACTATTGAGTTAAAAAACAACTAACAATACTCCTCTGGGCTTCTCTTGCCGCTACAACTACACACAGCCCTCATTCTGGCTGGGTTCTTCGTGTTTCTCCTTAAACAGTCCAACAGAAAATAAAATACAACACCAATGAATAAAATATGTTCTTACTCCTTGTGTGCCTATACGAGTATATATTCCCCCATATCTCCTTTTGTGAAAGATCGTTTCAAGTCTCGTACTTTTTGAATACATTTCAGTTTTCAGTATCTGGATCAAGTCTCTTCTATTTCAATAGCAATTCCGTATAAGTACCGCTTATTGTCATTGCGTTGACTTCTTAGTCGTTTCTTTGTATTCGTTATTTGAACTGTTTGAACATATACGCGACTATTGTGTGCCTATGGCTGTCTACACTGAGTCCGTTTTTCTTTCCCAAAGAATTTTTGTCACTATTGGGAAAAATCTGACATTAATCACTTTCTGATCTAAAGCTAAACTTTAACTTTGATTTGATCATTTAATTACAGAATCAGTTTCTATAGACTGTATGTACGAGTAGATGTCGGTAGTCAATCTGAATCACCTTTTTTAAATACGATTTTACAAGGTAGATTATGCAAGATGAGAGTTAACCTAATAGGCATATGGCATATGCATAAAAAATAAAACTTCCTTTTGACATTTAATAGATTGAGGAAAAATTGCGGGAGAATACTAAATAGGATACTGTAAGTATAACCAGTTTCAAATTAAATATGAAAAAACTTAAGAGTTGTAGGAGCCGTACTCTTTTTTATTATTTCAATTTTGTTGTCTAGCCTTGATATTGGTTGTACTGTAAGCTACAGCCATGACATTCAACGCATCTCCTGCAATTTTCTTTCACTTGTACCTACACGTTTTGAATAGGATTGAGAGAATACCATCCTAGTGTATTAAAGAGTCTCCAATGATGTTTGTTTATTTATTTTTATGTATTTCTACGTGTATTCTGCTTGCTTTTGATCATAATCATTACAAATCAAGCAAAGAAAAACATTTTAAGGAATTTTCATGCAGATGAGGATGACAGTGGCGAGGTTATAGCGTGGATGAAGGTGGAGGCAAAAGCAAACAAATTTTAATATTATGTGCGAAGGAGTTTTGCCGAACTGAAATCAAATAACAATTTTTCATTTCAGTTTTAGTCTTTTGGGTTGGGACTTGGGAGAGGGTGGCGCGGTAGGTGGTTGGTATTCTATTGTTAAATTTTTCGTGCAATGTTGCTATATGTTTTTTAGAGCCTAGCTATAGCTTACTTCCTAGCAAAATAGGTGACACGGTAAATGCAATCGCTGCCCCATAACGACAGTTGATGACGAAAGTTTGAGTCCTTGAATTTTTGAATAAACTGCATTGAGTTTTACAATCAATTAATCGCAATATGTCAACGTTTTACAATAACAATTCGTTGACTTGAAAAAGAGGTGGACATAATGAGCTGTTTGTTGAAATCCATTCACTCTCTATATCTTAGTTCGTTGATGATTTCCATTTAATTTTTCATGTCGTCGCATCACCGTCGCGTCGTTTCAACGGCAAAATATTTTTATCCGAACCCGATAACATTACAATCTGAGAAGGTAATCAATTGGTTTGTTAAATTGAATTACTAAGCAAAAATAATATCCGCAACCATCTGCCTACACACACACAGTGACTGTAGTGACTGTGAGATAATTCTTTGATGATGGATTCACAATGCGAGACAACAACGTTGGATTATCTTTTCCGCCACAAAATTGTTTTCCAATTCGCAATGATATTAATTATGTAATTTGCCATTTGATTGTTAGATCAAAGTAACAAAGAAAAAAATATAACTCTTTCTTTCTCTTGCTGCAATCCTTATATCCAAGTAAGTCAGGTCCACTCAGAAAAAAAAGTTGTAATTTTAAGAAATTTATAAATTCGTTCAATAGTTTTCGTGGGTTAAAATGAACCCGCAACAACTTACGGTTGTGGTTATAAGAACGTAAATAGCCGAGTTCACACAGACTTTGGCTTGAACGACCAAATATTGATAGTGTGAACCCTCAGACGACCGTTTTTAAATATTTTTGAAAATTTAGAAGTTGGACGGAGTGGAAGAGTATGTGACATAGAGTTGGACGAAAAGCTTGATAAGTGTGAACGCAAACTACATCCGCCCATCCAACTTCCATCAAACGAAGTCTGTTCAACTAATTGTACAGTGTGAACTCGGCTAATCTAAGCTATTAAACCAGAATTTCTATTCTATTAAACAATTTATGTCGTAAAACCAAATTTCAATAGGCTTCAATTCAATCCTCGGTATGTGCATTACCAATCACCTCTTGTGGAATAACATTATACTTGACATCGCCAAAAACGCTGCAAAGTGCTTAGGCCTTCTTCGACGATGCAAGAAATTTTTTTCACCCAATGACCTGGCAGTCATCTACAAAACGTACATTCGTCCTATGATGGAGTATAAATCCCATATTTGGGCAGTTGCTCCTTCAACTCACCTCAATCTTTTGGACAGTGTTCAGAGAACAGCCTTTAAAATGATTGGAGATACGAACACCATTGAAACTTTCACGACACTCGAACATCGTCGTAATGTTTCTTATCTCTCCTTATTTTATGGTTTTTTTTAAATCGCTCTTATGAGATTGCCACTTTTGCCAGTTGCATTCCTCCCCTTAAACAATTCAACCGTAATACTCGCGCTTCTAGGAATGCCCATCATTTTATCCTTGAGTCCAATTTCGGGCGTACTGTTAAATACAGAGATTCCTTCTTCAGCCGTACTATGCGAATGTGGAATGTATTGCCCAGCTCTATTTTTCCCTCTCATTACAATCTTCAGAAATTTAAAACTAATGTGCATCTGTATCTCCTTTCAAACTCTCTCCCTTTTTCCTAACGCTCGTACTGTGTTACTTAATATTTTAAGGGTAGTCACAACCCCTTGAGTGCGCGCAATTTATAAAAAAAAAAATTTATTTATTCGTCTGCCAACAATTTATATATTATGTACTTGTAAGGTTTATATTTTTTCTTTTGAGCTAACAATAAAACTTTAAATTTTGCTAATAACGTGTTCTTGTAGTAAGTCTAAATTCAACTGATTGAACTTCGGGATCCCAATATTCATAATTTTTTTGCATTTTAAATGCGGAGTTCACTTCCTCAATTTTAAAAAATGAATAGCCTAAAAATCATTCGAACTTGAGGCTATTATTATTTTTGTGGCTAGAACAAGAAACTCTTTATTGAACTATCCAATTTTATTTTGCCACAAAAATAATAATTGCCTAAAATTTTTGAAGGGTGTGGGCGCCGAAAATTGCAATGCTTACGGTCTAAATAGAACTTCTAAGGCTGTTTGTGAAATATAAACACATCCGTTTTCTCATCGTCACAGTAGCTGACTTTGCCCTTTTGTTTTATTTTGTACGATTTGACCTATGCCGATACCTATACTTATTTCAAAATCTGCATATTATCCCTTACATTGATCCGGTCTAAACTTAATTAACTCAAGGTGAAATAATGTAAACTGCCAGGCGGAGAAAACCATCTCTTGTCGCAAAATCAAATATATTATTACATATTATTAAACCGACAACCATTAACCGCAAGCGGTCAATTTGACACACACGATATACGTATTTGTGTATAAGGAAAATACAACTACAACATTACCTACATATCAATCGACATTATCAACCCAATTTCACCATTGTGGGATAGCAGCATCTCCTGTTCATTTTTTATTACTGTACCTATTTTTTTTTTTCTTTTTTCGTTTCATCTTTTGTTACTGTACCTAATATTAATGAACAGACATTAAAGTGTCCCATTTTTTCGATTTTCCTAATCGAATGGTGATCCATCCAGCTCACGAGTGTAACATAAAAAATGAAAATCCCGTATATTCCATTATATTCGGGGGTGAAGAAGAATCGTAATTAATAAAAAAAAAAACTTGGGGTAGAGATAAAAGAACTATACAAAAAAAAAAAAAAACAATCCCCTTGCGATTCGCGTAGGTACACACACAAGTCTTGGTGTTATATTTTGTATGCATTCTGCCATGGGTTAAGTTTCTCTTTTTACTTTTACAGCCGTCTCTAAGAAATTATTGGAAAGTGTGTCGCAGGAATTAATACAGATTTAGATACGCACATACAGTATTTTTCTGAGGGTAGTTTTGGCCATAATAATGGCCCTGATACGTGCTCAAACAGACACTAAGGGTGGGTATAGAAGATGTAGAAGGTATTGAGTTTTACATTTTATCAATCGAAGGTCATTCAACCCTACTTTTTTTTGTAAAATTAATAGAAACCATTTAATGAGAGTAGCAAAAAATTGTGAGACAATTCAGTTTACAGTTTCAGCTTCGAATTTTTTTACTTACATTTCAGTTGTAGGCTTAGCAAAAATGTTTCCTAAACAATCTGATTACTGATGAATTCTATCGGCGGATATAAGTACCTACCTACTTTTCTTTATTTCTCAAATAGTAAAATCATAGATATTTTATCAATTCAAAACTCACTCCATAACATATCTGTGTGGTTAAGAGCGTGCATACTAAATCCAAAACTTAAAATTGCTTACTTACTTTTAATTCATGGCTGCCGTTTTGGGGAAATCGATTTTCGATTTAGTACGTAGAGTGTGGGAGCAATTGTCAAAGTGATCGAAGTTGAGAGTTAAGAGCACAAAGAAAAGCTTTCAATGCTTTTATTTGTCACATCATCATTAAATATTTCTGTATGGTAGGGTAAGGTGTGTGGTGCCCGTGATGTAATGATAATCATGACTGCCTGTTGCATGGGAGATCATGAATCCAATCTCAAAAATATAAAACTGTTTTTGCACTCGTTGGAATGTATCCAATGATGTTCATTCGGATGTTTTAAATTCTGCTTACAGATCGCCGTACCTAACCTAGCTGAACCTTTCATTACCTGTTTACTTATTATTTATGTAGACATTACAGTTTGGAATGCATTTGGACCTCAACAAACATCTTTCGATAAAAATTTCGATTTCGGTCGTTCTCTTTCTCGACTCTAATCGGTTGAGGTCCTCTTCCACTTGATTGCTTTACTTGACATGAAGTTTTCCTCTCACGCTACTTAACTGCTTCTTGCAATGTGCTTTCGAAAACCGTGCTACTTTTCTAGCTATGCTCATGCCCCAGCCCCAGTAAAGTCATGTCTGTCTATTTTGATTTTTTGTCCAATTCGTCGAAGTTCTCTGTCCGTTTATTGTTTAAAAAAAAAGAAAGCCTGAGAGCAAAACCGACAGTAACAAAATTTTTTTTGTTTTAAAAAACCATATCCGACAAAAATTAAACAACAAAAATGCATTAGTTACACAATACATGCACACTTAGAATTTTTTTTTAATTTTCAGTATTTCTCTTGCTATGAAAAAAACTAAAAAAAAAAAATTTGAGAACTTAAATGGGGACCCAAACCTTTCTTGTGGCCTAGTAAAAAGTTGCAAGTGGCATCACTGGATATTAAATATGACAAATAGGAGAATCTTCCTTTCTCTTTTGCTCTTGTGACCTGCTGAATTGTCACTCAGCTAATTGCTTTATGCACACTGGGGTCTGGGGATCATTTTCAGAAAAACTGTCAGTCATTGCTCCGTAAATGTTTGCAAAAATCAAATAGGATTTTTAATTTGAAGTGTTAATTTTTTTGCAATATTAATGTTAGTGTTTCTTTTGCGTTAGTAATATCAACTTGTAAAGTGCTCTTGTGTTTTAGTGGTTCGTGCTTGCGGTGATATCGATTGCAATAATTTTGAAACATGTTTGGCCATGTCGAAACACGTTTTTACGTATTCTACAGCTTTAATCTCTTTGTGAGTACCTTTTTTTAATAAATTTTATTTGAAATATTTTAAATTAGTGTTTGCAAACTCGTTTTCTGACATTCTCGTCACGTACTAAGCGGCAGAGCGGCAAAGGGCACGGTTCCTCAGTGCATGCCGTGCCCTTACTTAGTTATTCAATGTTCTAAGTAATCTGTCCATAACTTCTTTATATTCTCATCAAATGACTTGCTTAAGTTCGAGGTGAACTCGAACCAATATTAGACAAAATGTTTGGGTTTTCGTATAAGCCGCGTAATAAATATGAGGTGAGATTAGTTTTGTACTCACCCCGAACGTTTCGCTTCAAAATGAATTGAGCGTGGTCCCCGGGAAACTTTATATTTGTTACGCGGCTTATCCGAAAACCCAAACATAATGTTTAATGTAAACAATCGCGAAAACCTTAAAAATTATATTGAACCAATATGTTTCGAAAAAAATTTAGATTTCCGCGAGCCCTCCCCAGTTTAACACTCTTAGTCGGTTGAGGTCTTCATCCAGTTGATTGCGCCACCTAAAACTAGGTCTTAACCTTCCGCGATTTCCAGGCAAAGGCAATGTGCTTTCGAAAACCCATCGAGACGCAGCGTTGATTGAGGTCTACATATCACAGTCAACGTAGTCACTTACTCCTTTCCCGCACATTGTCTTCGCATATGTAACCAAAGATCACCAGGATTAAATAGAGGACGCCTTCCAAAGATTGGCAGCCTTGCGCACCTTCCCCGCACGTTGTCTTCGCATATGGGACCAAAGATCACCAGGACTAAATAGAGGACGCATTCCAAAGATTGGCAGCCTTGCGCAAAAGCATTGTATGTAGTTGTTTTTTTTTTTACCTTTTTTGCATTTGACTGTCTCGGGGCTTAACGAATTAGGCAGATTTTGGTGTTTTAATTTCTTAATAAGTATAAACCAAATGATGGTGAATGTTGAGCTATGAGAGAAGAAACTTGCACTTATGATTTTCTCTGAGCTTCTGCAGGGTCCCATACTTCTTGGAATATGTAGGTACATATATCTATTTGGTTATCTTCCTTTATCAAACACATAAAATTGACATAAAAAATACATAGGTTGGCAGGTAGGTATATCTAGGTTACCCTTGAGATCCTTCAACCCCATCATTTAAGCGGAATGTAGCCCCTTTAATCAAAGAATATAACAATCAGGCAGGTACCTATGTAAATATCTTCGTGGGGAGGTTGTGCCTAATCAAAGACAATTTACTTGCATTGTATAACTGGAGAAGGTCCTGCCCAGGAGTTACACTTCCTCTTAGTCCAACCATATGTGCCGTAGTAAACAATTTTTCAAGCGTAGCTTGGTACATGTATTGAATGCTGGGTGGGTGTTCTGTTTATAAGCTAAGTGACTGTACTTTTTTTTGCTGTCCTTACCCTGCATCCTAAGAGAAAACCCCAACTGAAATGATAAAAATATTTCGATTTCCTCCGACGAAACAACAAATAATAAAAAAAAAACTGAAAAGCAAAAAAATAAGAAAACGGCCAAAAAGGAAATAAAAATTTCGTCCAACATTGTATTTTGCCTTTTTAATGTATGTAGGTACCTACATATGACACTACACCCATTGAGAGAATATGCTATGGCACAAGACCTAAGTATAAGTACGTCATCCCTTATACCTACCTACAATAAGTTTCTAGCAGCAATTTTTTCTTTCTTCCATTCAAACCCTCTCTAAGCTCCCTCACTAAACCTTAAAATGAAGCAGAAGCAGGAAAGGGGGATTTATTCTCTGTCTAAAAAAAATACGCAAAAAAATTAAAATACAAAAAAACCTTCACTTACAACACACAGCCAGAAACAAAATTATATTCCTTTCTTTCCCTTCCCTTTTTGTCTCAAGTGAGTGTTATGCTGATATTTTGGTCACAGGACAAAAAAAAAAAAAAAACAAGGAGGCAAAGTAAAAATTTGTACCCTCAATCTCACCCCAAACCACCCGCCACCACATACTTCCACCAAAGCAATCGTCAAAAGTAAACTTAAAAAATGAAAGAAAACAAAAAGTCCACACATACTCACTGTACATCTCATCCAGAAATCCAGATCTTCAAGAAGTCGCAGTCGGCAGCAATAACAACAACAAGGGTATACCAAGGAAAAAAGAAGGACATCAGGGGAGAAAGGAGTCGGTAGAAACGACGACAACGGCAAAGAAGAAAGCATTGCAGTGAAGGCAGACTGATGATACTATTGAGGCGAATGTATAAAAAAAAAAATGAAAAAAAAAAAATAAAAAATCGCAGAAAGGACGACGACGGCGATGGAAAGAAAAGTGCTTTTTCATTTCTACTCTAATGAAAAATCTACCAGTGAATCGGACGAGGGTGGATGAATACGGGAGGATGTTGTGAATGCAAAACCCCCGAGGATGCTGGCAAAGTCGCAGCAAAAATATGAAGGGATTTTGGTGTTCTTAAGGATTCTTTTACGGGGCTTATTTTTTTTAAGAAAAACCAATAGAAAAAAAAAACTAGTTTGGGGGGAAGAAAAGGAAAACAAAATTATAAAAAAAAAAAAAAAAAGAAATGCGGAGAAGTAGCGAACATGTGTGTGTATAATTATATATTCACCACTATGCGAATGAGGAACAAGGTAGCACTTCTACCCGTTCCATCCCTTCGTCGGTCGTCGTTAACGGAGAATCTACTTTGGCGCCCAGTTTCACTGTCCTCTGGGATGATATTGATTGTGTATCAGTAAGTGCGGGTGGGATTAGGCGGAGGAATTGAGCGGTGCGCCGGGTGGATAAGGACTACTACGGCGATGATTATGAAGCTGGTGACGAATATATGAGATGTAGGTGCAGAATTTTCATTTATACCTATATAAATTTTTTTTCTGCATCTAAGCTCGTAGCACCAGCCCCTTCCACCCACATGCTCAATCGATTTTTTTCTCTTTTACTTTTTTATTACATTTTCTTCAAGGAATTTAGATTTTCACCCCACTTTGGTTGCTTTTTCTTTCATTTTAGACTCTTTCTTTGGATTTCTTATTCTGTTTATTTGCTTGCCGGGTAAATTTTTCTTTTTTTTTGTCTGGGGGTTGGGAGAGAACAGCCACCGCGCAGTGCTTGCTGCTTGGTACCAATAGCGATGCTAATGTGGATGCTTTTGTTATTAAATAGAGGAAAATAAATTTTTTCCTCAGTTTTTTTTTTTTATAGACTATTACGGGTAGGTAGGTAGGTGAACTGTAGGTATGTGTGTAGAAGGAAGTAAATATTATATGTATGTATTTTGAATTATAAACGAGCGTCATCGTACGATACACCTTCAATACCTGGTTTAAATAATTATGTGCGAACCCGCGCGTCAACCTGCGTTATAGCAGGTTTGTAACCTCATATTCAGATAGGTAGGTATGTAGGTATTTGTCTTTTGAAATCTGTAGTAAAAGTTTTTGGTTTTTAAAAGCTGAGCTGACATTGACATTCAATTTGAAATTACAATGTTAAAATCGTCTATGTTTCTGATTAGAGATGCAAAAAAAAACAGACTGCATGATTTTAGTAGGATTCCAAAATTAAATATAAAACCGAAATGTTTTCACCACAAACGAAACAGACATTAGGAGTTTATAAGAACTTTATCATTCATTCTATTGTTCTGGTCTCTCAAGTAGTTTGTACCTAGAATCCTTGCTTGCGGCAAAGTTCTCCATTCATGTCTCAATATTTCAACACTAACAAAACCAACATTTACCGCACCACAAGACAGTAGGCAGCACTTTCTTTCCTTTCTTTTTGTTTGTTTTACAGTAAATTACTAACCGACCCATGTTCTGACTTACCGACCGCACCGTACAAGATAAGGTGGCAGTTCCACTGTTTCGTATTTATTTGCTTCGATAAGAAGAAAACACATGTGAAAATTGGCTTACGAAACTTAAACATCTTTTTTTATTTGTACTTCAGTTGTTGTTGTTGCTATTGCTGGACTTGTGCAAAGAAGGACGGAAGCAAAAGGTAGTCGGTCGAAAAGACGTGGTAATGTTTGTTGGGCTTTGATTTTTGGGGCACTGGACGACACTCGTATTAAAGGCGATGTGTGAGGTATTATTGCGCCCCATTGGCGATGATGACCGAACGGCAGCACGGCACCACCCAACAACTGCTGTCTGCGACAGTGAACTCATAGTTTAGATGATAGTAAAGTGTTTTAGGAGTTCAAAGACGTATTGATGTGAATCCTCCCCAAAGTGAGGTCGTCGCAGACGTCTTTGTGTTGGTCATCGTTGTTATTGTTGGCCCTGTTGTTTTCGGTTTCGGTAAGTGTTGAAGCGAAGTAACACATGTTTTTCTTTTGAGGGTTATCGGTCGTTTTTTGTTGTATTTGATCTCAATTATGAACAGGATACGGCTGTGATGTCCTTTTCCCTGTGGTCACAATCTAAAGAATTTCTGTGATGTAATCTGTTTGTTGAATGAAACGCATGAGAAAGTAAAACGTTTCTCGATTGCAACGATAATTATTGGGGGGATTTTTAAGGAGCAACATAAGATACGAGCTTTGACTCTGCTTTTTGGTTGGATAGTCCATTGAGTAGGTAAAAATCGTGTATTTATCGGGTAGTTGCCGTAATATTAAGCTCACTATGCCACAAAGTAGCCATGTGATGGGAACTTAATCGACCACGCTAAGGTATAAACAAAGGCACATAAAATAGTAGGCTATCAAAGAGCTTGATAGAGAATCAAATGTTTTTGTCTTCTCCAAGGTCGATATTACAGAGCATTTATGACTTTGTGTTTTCAACGGGCGAGCAAAGCCAATATTTGCAACATCCCATTTAGGTTTTCCGTAAAGGCTCAGATGAACAATTTTCAAAATCGCTTTTCACAGATTTTGATGTTCCATCAATGAACCGATTTCGTTCAAAAGTTTGACTATCACGTTCTTCCGCCTACCCGATCATTGTAGTGTGTTCCAAGCGGAAATTCTGGCGATTAAGGAGGTGCTGTCTTGGCTCAAAGAAAACGTCATATCCTCCACGGATATTCGAATCTTCTCGGACAGCCAAGCTCATGCCTCTGTCTCTACAAAATCCATCACGGTCCAAAACTGTCAGATGTTTCTGAGGGAGATGTCAAATCAGTTCAACATTCACCTTTCATGGGTGCCAGGGCACAGAAACATACCAGGCAACTGTATGGCAGACGAACTAGCCAAAAAGGGCACGACCACTTTCCTACGCTCAGAATGGAACTGCATAGGTGCACCTATCGCTACAAGTAAACTCCTACTTAGACAAGACGCTTCGAGGATAACAAACACTAGATGGACTGAGAGTAACAACTGCCTTGCAACCAAAAAAGTTTGTCCGTGTGTAGACTCAACACGCTCAAGGAGTTTGTTAGCCCTGAACCGCCTGTATCTAGGTTCTACCATAGGTGTTCTTACGGGACACTGTCTAATAGGAAGACACGCCAAAGACTTGGTGTGTTTTCCAATGATTTCTGCAGAAGCTGCATGGACGAAGAAGAGGAGGAAACCGTTCTTTGCTCATGCCCTGCACTACTTCATAGGAGGAAAACTCATCTCGGTGAATTCTTCTTCGATGATACTTGCGACTTAGCTTACATAGACCCTAAAAGTCTTTCGAAATACATTTAAAGTTCCGCGTGGTTCGACTAGCAGGTGATTAACCGGCTAGTCCCGTAATGGAAGATTAATAAGTAATCAACTCGTTAATCTTACATCGGGTTTCTGAGATCAGTAAGTGATTAACTTGCTAATCTCTGTGTTATCACAATGGGCCCTTGCGGCCAAAGTGTGTCAGGCAATGTACTCATTGGCTGACAGCCACTTCCACCTAACCTAACCTTCACTATCACTTTATCACCGTATACATACCAAAGGAAACTTCAAAATCGATAGTAACAATCGTCAGTTGATCGCAAATAGTTAAGTCTTGAGCCTAGATATAAATTTTTTTTATTTTTTATTTAAGCCATGAAGGAGCTTTTTCTTCAACAGTGGAACTTGTTCAATCTCTCTGGAGCACATAACTCAACAAAAATTTTGCACACCGATACTGAAACTTGAAAAACCCACCTAGTCTTTGAGTTTTATTATGATTTCAACAAAATTAACATGTATCCCCACATGATTTGCTCACTCACTCTCTCACTCTCGCTCACTAGCTATGAAAACTATAAGCTATACTAGAGCATAGTAACCTGTATCAAAGGAGCCATGTTCTTATATATTTTTCTATGGAGACCTCCGGATCTGCACATGGAACGTAAGATCCCTTAACGGCTAACGTTCAGCTGGAGAATCAGCGGATGCCCTGGACTGCTACAATGCAGACATAACAGCCATCAAAGAAGTGCGATTGAATGAGCCGGGCATATATGGCGACTGCTACAGACAACAGAAAGAACGCATATTTGGGTGCGGATTTGTAGTTAGAGGTAGACTCAGGGAAAAGGTTATCAGCCAAAATCCAGTTAATCAGAGTATAGTGACCATCCGCATCAGGGCTAAGTTCGCCAACATTAGCCTAATATTCGCCAACGCCCCAACATAAGAGGAAGACGAGAAGTCCAAAGTTGTTCTATGAGCTTCTCGAAATAACATATGAGCAATACCCTAGACATGAAGTGAAAATCGTTCATGGCAATTTTAACGCAAAAATAGGGAACAAGGACATCAGTGGAAACACAATCGGTAAGCATAGCCCGTGCGACAAAACATCCGAAAACGGACTCAGGCTAATCGATTTTGCTGCGGGGCAACAGCAAAAGTAAATAGTACACGCTTCCCGCATCCCAAAATTCATAAAGGTGCTTGGCAATCCCCAGATCAATCTACCGTCAACCAAACTGACCAAGGCAAGGATGTCCGAGCTATCCGAGGGGCCAATTTTGACTCGAACCACTACCTTGTTGCAGCCAAGGAACGAATGAGGATATCCTGTTCACGTGCGAACAAACGCTGTGAAGGGATATGACGTCGAAAAGCTATAATCGCAAGAGATTGCCAGCGCCTTCTCCAATCGAGTGTCCCTCCAACTATCAAGGTCAGTAAAGAACTCACCAAGACCTTTGATGTCGAAAAAGGCATAGGGCAAGGTGTCAAACATCATACTTGAAAAGATTGTACAAAACTTAAACATCAACACCAGAGGAACAATCTTTCAAAAGTCTGTACAATTACTCGCCTACGCAGACGGTATTGACGTAATGGGAAGAAGGAAGCGTGATGTCATAGGTGCTTTTTCGAAATGCGGCAAAAATGGGTTTGATGGTCAATGGGGGTAAAACGAAGTATATGCTGTCATCAAACAAGGACACCGAACATCGACGAATTGGACAAAACGTCACAATAGACAGACATAACTTCGAGGTAGAACAGGAATTCGTCTACCTAGGATCCGCTATAGACACGGAATGCAACATCAGTGCGGGGATCAAACGGAGAATAACTCTTGCCAACCGTTGCTTGCTTGCTTGGGTAAAGAAGGCAATTGAGAAACAAAACCCTCTCTAAAAAGACCAAGGTAACCCTTTATGAGACCTTAATCATGCCGGTTCCACTTTACGGCGCGGGGCGGAATCGTGGACTTTATCGAAAGCGGATGAGGATTTGGTCGTTTCGAAAGAACAATACTCCGAATGATATTTAGTCCCGTATGCGAAGACAATGTGTGGACCCAAACGCTCCGGCTCGGCGGGTTTTCGAAAGCACATTGCAGGGAAATCGTGGAAGACCTCGTCTTAGGTAGCGCAGTCAAGTGAAAGAAGACCTCAACCGACTTAGAGTGCAAGACTGGAGAGAGTTCGCTCGAAGTCGAAATTGTTGGCTCAGGCTCACCCCGAACTTTAATACCCATCCAACTAAGTAAGTGTTGGCTTTTAAGAAGCTTCTAGAAAAAAAAAAACAACCTTATTTGAGTTTTAACGCTTTCGGCAATCAAATTATTTTCAGCTTTTCTTTTGAGAGTCAGCAAGTCCCAGTTTTGGCAGCACTGTTCAAAAGTTATTGAAGCTATTGTCTATACTGATTATTTAAATACATTTCCATTGAAGCCAATATCAAATACCCCAACTTATTATATGTGAAACATACTAAATTTTTAGACAGTGAAAGACCATTAAAAATATATGAAGCCCTGCTCATATAGTGGGGCCTGTACCCTGCAGGCTCTACTGTGCAATTATTTCCATCAAATTTTTTTTATAAAATTGCTGCAGGCAAATATTTTTATTTGCCTCTTTCCCTTGAATGTGGTAATCAGATTGGTTCCTTTAAGGAAAACCTTTTCTCAAACACAGCCTATGCACTTATATTATGCCATCATAGGGGTTAAGGGGAGCAAACTGTTTTCGAGGACATGCATCATAATATGTACGAATGGCAACACCATTGTCAATGATATTTTACCCTCGTGGTAAAAATCATCGTGAGCATAGTATTGCCGATTATTAAGACAAATTTTTCATTGTGCTAATTTTATTATTATAATTTTGCTATAGTTTTTTCGTGTTTGTCTTCGTCGATGTTAAAACTATGTTTAGGGGATGTATGCATTTCCTGGCTGCTGGTGTGATAAAAACGGAATAAAGTAAAGTCTTTTTGTATCTTTTATTTTATAAGTTTGAGTTAGTCGAATGAATGGAAATCAAATTGCCAATACAGAGATTGGTTTAGTTGTTTTTTATATACAGGGGTGAATAGCACAATGTGAAGAAGATAGACGACAAGAAAAAACGTTTTTACTAGGGGGAAGAATTTGAGAAAATACATAAAAAGCAGAGCCCTTTGTGCTTTTTATATTAATATCAAAGAATTCCAATGAGATTTATTAATTTTCTCTTTTAGATATTTTCCTTCTTTTGTTTAGGAAGAGAGTCTAAGTCTATACACACGAAAATTGAGAACTTATTCGAAAGAAAATGACCAGACTAAGTGAAGGAATTTCCATTGTTTTGCCTTAAGACAATTATAAGAGTAACCAACTTTAGTACATAAGCCTAATAAGTTTTGTGAGTTTAGGGATTTATTTCTATACATATATTGAAAACAAAAACATAAATAACTTTAACGCATAGGCATTGAAAAGAAAGTTGAGAAACTAAGAATGTGTAGAAGTGAAAGAAGTCAACACATGACAATACTTTTTAATGTAGATATGTATAGATCCAATTGATAGTCAATATCAGAAATGTAGGTACGCGCTTAGCAATGGCGTAGCTACCGTTTTGAGACCGGGTGAGAATGATTTTTTTCGGGATTCTTTGGCTGACTGAGGAAACAATTTAATACCATCGATAACTTTTTGCATCAGCTTAGTACGGATGTGTTTTGGGAAAAGAAAGAACTCATGTTGTTGTTGCAGCTAGAAATGTCTGGTAAATACGAGGTTTGGAACACGGAATCGACCGATATCTCCCGAGCTCCAGCTGGTTCGTTGTTGTCTCGTTCGAAAGAGGGAACTCTCCTCTAGTAAAAGTTTTGAAGTTTGAAAGCGGTAGCACGTTTAGTTTGTGTTTCACGCGTGTTTTTGTAAAGCAAGGTTTTTTCTACAAGAAGCAACGTGCGGTTATCGAATGTTTGGTTAAAAGAAACGAAACGTCCGCGGAAATCTGTCGTATGCTTAAAGAAAAGTATGGAGATGATTATCTGTCGAAAACTGCCGTGTTTGAGTGGGCAAAGCGGTTCATTGAGGGGAGTGTTTCGATAGAGGACGATCCGAGGGTGACGGCCGCGCCACCTCTCGAACTCCCACCAATGTCGATCGTATCCGCACTTTGGTAACATCAGACCGTCGCGTCGGTTAACACTCCGGGAGTTGTCCTACGATTTGAACATCAATAAAGAAACGATTATGAAGATTTTACACGCAGAGCTAGACATGAAAAAGATTTCTGCCAAAATGGTCCCGAAAATGCTCACGAGGAGCTCGCGAGTTTTTAGCCAAAAAAAGCATCACAACGTTGCCGCACCCCCCTACAGCCCCGACCTCGCTCCGTGCGACTTCTTCCTATTTGCAAAGATAGAGCAGTACCTCAAGGGGACTCACCACGGACTGGAGGCGAAAGAAGCTGCGACGCATGCGCTGAACACCTTAACTGCAGACGACTACCGAGGGTGCTTCGAGGGGTGGGAGCGGAGGTGGAAGCGGTGCGTGGAATTCCAAGTAGACTACTGTGAAGGATTATGATCGATATTTCGTCGAAAATTAATTTAGCTACCCCTCAGAGCTCGATTCTGGGTTTCAAATTGCCATACCTCGTATGTAGAGTAACACATTTACCAGACACATTTGCTAGAAAAAGACTATAGAATCTTTCATTTGAAAACCATACTAGTTATCTGGTCGGTCAATGATCAATAGTGCAGCAACTTGTGATGACGACATCAATCATTAAGAGAAAGCTCCGACATCTTCTTGATAAAAAAATATCCCCTAAGCTGAAGAACAGGTTCTACACTGCGGTTTTGCGATCAGCACTCGCATACGGTTCACAGTGTACAAATAGTTTGAGAGTAAGTTGACGGCAACTGCTCAGTATGGGAGTAGGAGTAGCAAGTTTTGATCGTCTTATAAGGACCATGGTCAGTGGAAGCCAAAAATACGATCTCTTAAAAGTAGAACACGACCGGTTTAGTTGATATTGTCATGTTCCAAGGAGAGATCCAGAAGGTAATGTCTTAACACGATCAGTGTTTTGTACAATATTTTTAAGTTCAAACAGATGAAGTCAGAAGTTTGAGGCTTAACTCACCGATCGAGTGAGATGGCATTTTCCTTTAACCTCTCAAGACATATGGATTTCGTTGACTGATCATTTATCTTGCATGAAGTCATTGTTCTCTAATTATCAAAAGACACACACACATTACCCACATTTACTAATGAGAACGACAAGCATGATATTTTACGCAATAGCAGATGTTTGCAGAACGAAAATACGAAATAGTAATTTTTTTTTTTTCTTTATTTTTCTCTTCTTGCTATCGATGAGTTTTCCTTTTAATTTGCACATAGTTGAAACATAAAGTAGAGCTACAGACGAGCCGAACAGCATAAAAAACATAGAGGGTAGAATTTTTTATATACCTACATGTGCACTGTGCAGTATTTTTTAAGCCTGTTTCCTTTTTGACGTCATTATTCTGGGGTGAAGTTTTTGGTGGGATTTTTTTCATATAGATATTCTGCTTGCTTTATTTTTTATGTGTACCATAGGGTGTTGGTGACGAGGACGACAGGGAGTAAAACGTGTACCCCTTATTTTTTCACTTTGCTATGCACTCATTTCACCCCCATAGAAATGTAAAAAAAAAAATCGTTGTTGACGCTGCACCCCTAACTGGTAAAAAAATTAATGTCTAGCGTTTTCCTTTTTCGCTATTAAACTGCGAGTGTGTGTAAGCGTAAGTAGATTTTGTTCACTCTTTTTTTATTTTGTAGCGCAAGGTAGGTAGGTATCTGATATTGATTCGAATCAACAGTGGTTTGCGTTTTATAAAGCAACAAAATTGCAGTTCCAAAATGTATTCACAAGGACATTGAATTTCCTAAAACTAGCATCTTAGGTAAAGCCTTTATAAAGCCCTTTTTTTAAATAGCTCTCCTATTAGCAACGCCAAAAAAATAAAACAGCTCATTCTTTTTGTTTAAGTTTAAGTTTAGTGTATTTCTGCTGCCCGTTTCGAAATATGAGATGATGATAACTCTAATTGAGTGCATGCAATAACAATACTTTCGTGACTGACTGAAGGCTTGAAAAATTCCCGGAAACTGAGCGTCTATAAAAAAAAGAGCTGTCTATTTTTGTTCGCTTAAACTTCTAGTCAGTATAGAAAATTAATGAAACCCTATACCTACCAATACCTATACCCAACAAAGCAAAAGAGTGTTTGTTACTTTGCATCTCCAGACTTGTTGTCCTTTTTCATTGGATTAATAAAATGCGCTGAGTTTTAAAGCATAGCCTAATTCATGGGCAGAAAATTTATGATTCCTACTTCTCGCCGAAAACAATGGAATTCTTAATTTTTTTCTGGGAATTTTCCATCCTTGGTCGCTATCCCGTGTGTCTGAAAAGAGTCATTTAAATTCATCACAAACTTTTGTTTATGTTCTTTTATACGTTTTTTTTTTTATAATTTTTGTGAGTGCCTGTCCCAGATCTCTTTTATTTAAATCGGACTACAAATCCACAGTCCTAATCGAACATTGGATACAGAACTCTCTAAAATGCGAATTCCCATTTACATCGATCAAGCCGCAAACAGCAACAATATAACAGAAGCATCATCATCAGCAGCAGCAACAGCAACCAAGTCAAGTAAAATAAAATGCTAAACGGCAAAAGGAATGAGGGATAGATTATTATGATGATTGTCTCCTCGTGAAGAATTGAAAATGGGAGTAAGAGAAACACAAAAGGTCCCTTTTCGCAATAATCATGAAAAGAGCCAAGAAAAACAACAAAGATGAGAAAATAAACCAGAAAAAAAGCACGGCTTCCAAACCAAGCCAAACCTTTTTGATGCCTTCTCTGTTCGTGAAATAGTGCGACAGTATTTCTTTCGACTCCTTCCTTGGCCTTATTATTATTATATGTACCCTCGTAATCTGATTAAGAAAAAAAGTGTGTGTGCCACCAAGTGACAACAGGCTGTTGTGCTGTGCGGCACACAAAGCCCCAGAATCCGCGTATACATCAGAGCTAACAAAACACAGCATAAGCAGTGGTAAGAACTTTTATGCAGTAACATCGTAAGCCAACCAACGGCAACGTCCACGACATCACCAGCAGCAGCAGCAGCAGCATGCAGCTATTATAAATTCTACTAGTCATTCGTAAATCATTAAAATAGTTTATTCATTTTTCTCATTTAGGAGTAAATATAACATGGGATTTTTCGTTTGTATGTGAAGCAAGCAATGTCTCACCGTCACCGGGCGCACTTCATATAGGCTTTAGAATGTATTCAGATTGCTTAAGATGGGAGCGTGGTAAAAAAAGTATTTATCGCTCAAACTTTAGATATTTTAAATTTAAAACAGTTAATTTATTTTGACTATTCGATATTCGACTATTCCAAGAAACTCGAGCTACAACAAATAGAGAAGTTTTTTAAAAGTAGATTGTCTATTGTTCTGAACATTATGTGTCTCTTTTAGTTTCCGAATGCCCACATGGCGTAATGGTCAGAATGTCTACCGGTTACGTCGGAAGATCGTGGCTCGAACCCTAGAAACCTAAAAAAATAATGATTTTCACGGGTAACGTCTTTGCGAGAAATATTGCATCTGTGTTTCGACATGCATTGGCGCCTTTAGAACGATGCAGATTTAAGCTAACTTAAATTTCGAGAAATGGAAAGTCAGACGAACCATTACAAGGGCCATATACACTGTAAAATTAATTAAGCAAAAACCTATATCATTTGATAAAATATTTGTCTCGTCACTTTCAATTTCTGAAAAAGTAGTTGATGTTGAAGCTGATGGTCGAGTTTCTGATGCAGCAATTTGAGATATTGAAATTGATTGAACTCGATCGTCTTGCCTGGACAGTTTATCTTCTTCAATTGTCAAATCAGCATGTTGATCTGCAGTAGATGAGTTCGAATTTGTTCACTTTTTTCACTTGAAAGATGCTTGCTAACTTTGGAATGTTTTATATGAAATTTTCATCGTTTCTGCTTTTAATTTGCGCCACTTTTTTTCTATCTATTTTTCTTTTACTTTAAATAAACTTCATAAAACACTTCAAAAAGAATGCTTACGGTTCTTTAGTTGTAACACAAAGGGAATCAGTACAAAATTTCAAAATATTCAGTGATGCGTTAAGGGAAAAAATAGGTCCGTTCGTTGAACTTTCCCCAGGGTTGACCCAGGTTTTCTTGACAACTCTATGAGTTGTCCAAAAAACCTGGGTTTTCCAGTCCCCAAAAAACGCTGTCATTTCAATAAAAACACATGCCATTTGACAGCGCTCAAATCGCCCACAGCAAAAACCTAGGGCGAGTTGAGGGAAAACCTAGGTCAACCCTAGGGCGCCAAAGACACTCAATTTGACATTCAAGGCGACTTTGGGTTTCTCAAAAAACGCTTTGTGGCGACCCCAGGGCGACCCTATGGCTTCAACGAACAAACCTAATAAATGCGTTTGAAGACAGAACAATTCCAATTCAACGTTAATCAAAGACAGATAAAAAATATTAAAAGACCTCCAAAATTTGTTCGCCTCAGAGCCCCTTGAAACCTAAATCCGCCACTGGTATGTCCTGAAAATGCGTTAGGCTCGAGGCTTCCTCACCTTCCTCTTACACATCGCCCTATTTATTTATTTGTTTAACTGATATAACGCCGAATTTCAAATTTGGTCTTATTTTATTTTTCGATACTCAATAAAATCAGTTATTAGAAATTTGAATATTTCACGTCTCCGGTAATCTGCCATACCAATTTTGATGGTTTTCTCAAGCATGCTTAACATTTTTGCATTTTGTTTTTTTCCGTAGCTTAATCTCCTCCCTTCTCACCATATCTTTATAAGCTGGTGACCTGTGCAAGTTGGTCAAAAAGTCTTGCAGCGCAAATGACTAATGACTTAAATATAGAATTATTAATGCCCTAGCTGCATAAACCATTCACTATTGCAACACCTTGAGAACATTGCATTTTAAGCGAACATTAGATCAAAGAAAATATACGTACTCTTATTAGGAACTTTTGCATCGAGCCCTACGTTTGAAAAAGTTTTCCCAAAAAAGATTTCGATTACCTATTCCTAATTAATTGATATGTACCAAATCCTTTGCTTTTCAAGCTAATAAAATTCTTCTACGCCTCTCTTTTGTGACCACAAACACTCCCGGGCTAATCATTCGACGTGGGTGCACACCCGCTGACGTAAAATCAGGCATTCCATGTCAGTGTAGAAGATACGGTTGTTAATCAAGAACCCATCCCCATCCTTACTTCACCGTTTTGAATCTAAACAGAATCAATTCTGAACAGAAAAAAAAAATATATAGCATTGCGCGTAAGTTGAATTAGGTATTCAGTTCCTCAAGGACTTCATTAATATTTATTTTCTTCCTTCTTTTGTCTAACCCTCATAAAGGCAGGAATTGTATCTCTCCTCAGCACTTTCATGCAAAAGGATCCCATCAAACATAACTTTGAGTTAATCAAGACCGCAGCGCACGCAAAATATGAAAGTGAATACAAAACCTCATTACGTCGGTTGTATGAAATGATGATAGTCTCTCATTGAACCGTTGCGGTGTGCTGTGGCGGGCGCGGTGCTGTTTGGTGAAGTTGAATGAACCATCTCTATCACTTCACCCACTTCCATCAATATTAAAGGATAACAGAATTCTAATAATAAAATTATGCGCAATGGTTGTTATTCATGAAAGAAAGAATTAAATTTCTCCATCTCGTCATATCGTGGAATACAATAAAACTGTATAAGTGTGCGCTTTTTTTCTACCCTTCTGGAACGTCATACCAAACTGAGAATAATAAGTCGGCAAAGGATGCCAACAACATAATAATACCTGGCCGTGTTGTGAAAGTTGTCCTGATTGCAATTAAAAAAAATTATGTCATGTACATATATGATATGCATATGTATGTACATATAATCGCGAGGGAAAATTGGCAAATAATGTAACCTTCCCAACTTAAGAAGAAAATAAAGAAAATAGACGGACAGGAATAGATTTGGGATGACGATGAGCTTGCCAAAACCTTAATCAGCTTTAATTAAATGCTGATAGATAAGCGTTCATCATTCTCTTCCGTTCGTAAATGAGCGTGGGCCTGTGTGATTCTTTTCTAGACTGACTAAACGGATGTGTGCTTTGAAATTATATCCATTTCAGCCATTGAAATGGGAGAAAAGAGACTTTTGCATTATGAACTGGATTACCGTGGTTGGCCGTAGTGGGAGTGGAAATGAATTGCGTTTCGGTAATGGGAATATTTTTCCAATTCTTCTTATTTTGATGATGGTTAACTAAGCATCAGGTTCTATTTTGCATTTTGTTTGGACAAGTGCTTGAGTTTTGTCATATATAGCCCAGAAACTTGGTTGAAGTTACCTAACAAGAAACAAAATACGACCATGAGCTTTACAGTTCGATGCTGCAACACCCTTCTTGGTTAATGATGACAGACACAGCGTATACTTACATATACTGTGAATGATAATTCTAGGGAAACATGGAAGATGTCCACAAGCACTTGACATATGGGCTAATGTTTTAAAGGAAGTGTATACCGCATCAGAAAAAATATTGATTGACATGTCTAGTTCAGACATTTATTTGAAAGAAAAAATGCTTCTAAATTTGAATATTTGGGATGGTAAGGTAGCTTTTGTTGACGACAACCGGAAAATTCTGCTGTAGTCTATTCGAAAGTTCACCATAATCTGTAGGAACCTGACATACGGTACACAATGTCTGACTATGTTAAAAAAGTATGAGAGTGAGTCAGGGCCTCTCTGATAAAGGAAGTAACAAAAGTTGATTGAATTAGAAGAACTGAGATCCGTGGAATCCTTTTCTGAACGGAAATATCTAAAATCCGATTAATAGAAACATTTAAATCAGAAGTAAAAACGCAAATCGTTGTCAACCTCCCAATGAAATTCTGAGGCTCTTATTTTGAAGGGATCAGGCTTTCGATTCCTTTTTTTCTTCTGATATTCATGTAACTTCCCTTTCAGATACGGCAATCCATTTATTTGTTTCGAAAGAACAGGAGCTGTAGAAAGCAAACTTAGTGTTAAACCAAATGCGGTTCATCGGACCGATTCTTACTCATGGACTAGTAGCAAGGTGAACCGCTCTAGATGAAGTGACCAACGACCAGCGTGTATGTGCGTTTGCGAAGCTCTCCGTTCAACATTCGCAGCTATCCTACGCATACTCCTTAATCTTACACCCCTAGATATCTTCAGCAAACAAATGCTGTCACTGCAGCCATATCAGAGCTATCTCCTAATAGACCAAATTGGTCATTCAATTAATAATTCTGAACTTGGATCTATCCCGACTACACCATTGTAGTCGGAGTGGCTTAGGATAGATCCGAACAAGGGATGGCCCCCAATTGGTTATTGAAAATAAGACCCAAGTCTCTTTATGCACCGAAATCAATCTGTGAAGATTAATAATTTTTAAGAGATGATTCAATTCATTTCTGTAAGGGTTTGGTCGCGGGGTGTACTCCGACAGACTACACGTAGGTCTCTCATTCTACTTTTCAAATCACTGTTGCGTGTTTCAAACGGAAATTGTGGCGATCGAAGAAGTCATATCGTGGCTAAAAGAAAACGTGATATCCTTAGCGAATATCAGTATCTTCTTAGAGTCTTCAGACTCAGAAGCTGCTTAGGTGAGAAGGAACAGTAAACTGTCCCACACCTCCTCTGTTCATGTCCTACACTCTTCCTCAAAAGAAAACTGCAGTTATTAGACTACTTCCTTGTTGATGCAAGCGATCTGGTATCTGGGTAAACACAAATATCCTTCACCTCTATCGCTTGCAAGCTGCAAATGGTTAATTGAATTGAAGTACTCCCTCACACACTTCATATGGTATCACAATGGACCTAATATTTGTCTAAGTATGTCAGTTGTGTGGTACCCGTGGTGTGATGGATAGCATGTCCGCCTGTTAATCCAGAGGTTCGAGTTCGAATCCCAACAGAGGCAAAAATGTTTTTTCCACAGGTATCGCCTTTCGCGAGGAATTGGCAAGTCCTCCGTTAGTATTCATTGCCATGAAAAGCGCTTTCTCGATTAGCCGTTCGGAACCGGCAGAAAATTGTAGGTCCCCTCCATTCCCTCACAAGGCATGGTTGTGAGAAATGCGCTAGGCCCAGGGGCTCCTCGCTCTGTTGCGCCACCCTATTTATTTATTTATTTATGTCAGTTGTTTTCCTGTGAGCCATTAACCTAACAGTACCTAAGGGGCGAAACACTGATACAGGCCTATTTCCAGGGCTCCGTTTTGTCTCCAACCGTCTTCCTTATTTTCATAAATGATCTCTTGTCTGAAACTTCTAATCCTCTCAATTGTTTTGCTGACGACTCCTCAACCCTCAGCTTTTCATATTCGTTTCCAAATTCACGTCGCAGTTCTTCGGATGTTGAACTGGAACGGTTGTGTATGATTAGCTCATTAACCTAACCGTACCTAAAGGGCGAAACACTGTTGCAGACCTATTTCCAAGGCTCCGTTGACACGAAGTTGACCACACTTGCCTACCGTCATTTGAGCTTACAACAAGCAAAAGCAATACGAAGAGGACCCTGAACCCATTAACCCCAAAATAACCGATAATTTTCAGTCAGAACTCTATGCAAAAACAAATCAAAAACAAAAAAAAAAAAAACATGAAAACAAACACGAATTCCTGCCAAATACAGAAAATAACCATAAACCGACATAGATATGTACCTACGTGTCATGTGATAACACCTTGTCGAATCAACGTTTTAAGAAGCTCAGCAAATACTGGGCCATGGATCCAACATGCAGTCAAGGCACAAGGAAGATGAGATAGGGATGTATGTACGAACACGAACAAACAGCGATTCCAAATGGAAATGTTGCACACACTTTACTGCAGCGCAGGCGCGCGCGTTAATCGCAAGAAAATACTAATTTAAATAAGAAATTAATTTGTCGGAAAGCCGTCTGAGTCGATCTTTGCCATAAGATAGAAAGAATCCAGATGCAAAGAAGGGAAAGCAAAGAAACACTTAAAAGAGTACCAAACGACCGACGTCGTATGGAGGATCTTTGCGGGCTTATACGGCTGATCTGCGCTCATCTCTTTATTAATTAATTTTTTCGTTTTTTAGTTTAGTTTTTATTTTAGTTTTGATGTTGTGTGGACTGTGGAGAAGGCTGTCAAAAGGAAGGAAATTATATATGAATCTTTGTTTCTTTAGAACTCTCGCTATGATTGTAGTTATATAGTTGTTTTTATGTTCATTTTATTATTGTTCCAGAGATAAGCATAAAAATCATTTTTAGAGCAAAATTGTATCATGGTTGCTTAAAGAGGTTTGCATTATGGTTTACTGATTCGAGATGACTTTACCGCACATGAAAAACTTTAAACACCACTTAACCAAATGTGTTAGCATAAAGAGCTGACGCTGCAAATGTACATATGTTCATGTGTACGTGCCTGGGTATACCTACATACGTTATCTTGTAGGTGAATTCTTGAAAAGGGTGTGGCGGCAATTATCTAACCAATTTTAGTTTTAGTACTTTTGCTCTCCGAAGTGTCATTTGCATCTCGGCCGTAGTGCAGTCTTGGCACACACCCGCAAGGAGATTCTATAGTATGTTAACGCATGTAGGTACCCACCTTAATATATTTACTCAATGCATTTACTGCGAGGAAGTTTTTTGATGACACTGTAAAGTATAGTTATGGAGACTATAAGAAGTACCGACTGTGATTTCAAGTTCCCATAATATCGTAATATGAAGTACTCTAGTTGTACACTGAGAGAAAAAACATCGCCAAATAAAAAAAGGCTTTGAATCAAAGGAAAAGGCAACAAAATGGGGCCTAACCCATTTTTTTTTTAAGTAAAAATCAAAGCTTATTTGAAACGATAACCAAAAACCCACTGCATTGAATTATTTGAGAAATTTATTGAAAAATTCGATAATTTATTTACTCGAATATAGCGAAATTTGAACTCGGATCCTTCCACACGCTGGTCACCCACGCAACCACTAGACCATAATTGATTGATATAATTTATTTCTTAAAATATAAATACAAAAATGTATAAACGTTGCAAATTTAAGAAATATAAGTGATAATGATATTTTTATAATAAAAAATAGAGATAGTGTCACTATTAGGTAAATAATTTCCATAATAATTTGAATGGGTGGGGTGACCCATAAATAAAAGAATAAAAACTAGAATTTGCTGAACAATCATTAATTTACGAAAATGAGAATTACAAAAACTATTTTAAAGCTTACCATTTCATCAAAACATTAGAAATAATTAAAAACTAGTTATCCATCATTAGTTCAATGTTTACTAAATCAAATTCAAAAAGCCATTTTTTACATTTATTCCAAATAATGGCTGAAATGTAAGAACTCTGATAGAATTTGGAAGTTTATTAAGTATTCGGCATGAAATATATCATAAAATTTTCGAAATGCTGTTGTGCGAAAGGATGGTACATTAACCAGATTTAAGAAATTTCCACGTACATTATAGTTGGAGATAATTCTGAAATTAAGATTTCCTGATCTTTTAAAAAATTCATTAAGAACTTTATAGGTACAAATGTCGAACTGGAAGAATTTTCAATTCATTGAATAGTGAAAGTATTTTTACAACATAAGTAATCAAAATTTTGTTCTACCAACTCATTGTCTCAAATGTTTCTTGATGTAGTTTGACCTTGTTCGGTATAGGCACCTATAAACACTTATGCGTAAACAATAACATTTTTACTCTGATTTTACTACGCTTCTCCTTTGATTTAAACAGTAGGTTTTAGGTTTTAACAAGTAGGTACTTTTCGCATTTGGTTTTCTAACAAAATCTTTTTTCGTATTTGAAGCAATTGTTTTCGTTATGATTTAAGCCCAGAACACATTTGAACTCTTTCCCTCAGTGTATAGGTATTTGAAAGCATCATTTGAACCATCACCTTTTTAGACTGTAAAACAGTGATCTCAAAATACGCAACTTCATCATCATTATAAGACTCCAGGATATCATCATGTCAAACAGTTATTGCGGAACAAGTAGAACAAGTTAAATAATTATCTCGTGCTTACAATAGGTTGTATGAAAGGATTAATGTTTCTTCCCCCACAGCTAACTTAATAATCTCTTACATCGCAATATCCGTTCCAAAGCCTGTATTCCACCCGCCTCCCATTCTTTTTGTTCTTAAAAAGTCCTTAACCAAGCAGGTCACCCCTTTTGTCACAAACAATGACACTCTTAATTAGTACGACTGTTGCGGATGAAACCGTTATAGTAATCATTTTCACACCGGAAGTGTTGAAACCCTTTTCTGTCAACAAGATGGGTGCCAGCATCGTATCTTCATCATCGACCCCAGTTTGTTTAAATATCCATTCAAACGGTAGTAAGTTAAGTCATAAACGGGTTTAATTGTCCTGATTTGTTATTTTAAATAGGGGGCTGGTATAAATACACACAAACACATCTCTATACTTTTTACACGTCTAGACTTTAGCTTGCCTATATACTCTCTTCAGGCCAGAGCAACTTGAACAAATTCAAATAAATCCTAGTCCATGGAGATTTGCCAGATTTTGTGCAACTCACGTGCCACTCGGAAATGATACTGTGGGGTGGGTTTTCGTTGTGTTGTATTTGAAATGGATGAACAAAAGAATGGAATAGAATTATTGTATGGTTCAGCATGCAAAGATTTGATTAAATATGATTTTGCGTAATAAATGACATCGAAAAATTCTGCTTGTAATGGGCACGTCGACTTAATCATTTGAAGACGAAGCGATAACGACACGCCTTTATTGATGATGAGTTTTGCTTTGCGAAGTCCTTTTGTATAATCAAGTCAATGACAAGGCATTAGTTTTTGACTTGCGATGCTGATATGTTTGAATAGATATAGCTTAGTAAAGTTAAATGTATGCCAATGGTGTAGGTAATTAGTTCCAACGTCAGGTTAAGTTTCGTTCGAAGTTTTCGGCAGAAAAAGGAAAAAAGATTGGAGATGGGGATATCACTTTTCTAATTTTTTCGCTTTCTTATAGACAGTGTTTTGGTGAGATAGCGAGTTGTATTTCTCCACTCACACAATTCAACTGTCATCAGTTTATCCTTGAGTCCTTTTTCGACAGTATACTGTAATATACAGAGATTGTTTCTTCATTGAAACCTACTTTGCGAATGTGAAATGTAGGTATTGCCCAGCTGTATTTTTTCTTTTCATTAAAATCTTTCGAAACTTAAAACTATAATATGCATTGATATCTCCTTTCAAATTCTCTCTTATTTTCTTTACACTTGCACTGTTTTTATTTCATATAGTATATAGGTCAGGGTAGTCAAATATCAATATGTTAATATGTTATTTTTGGATTTTGAGATTGAATACTTATCTCGAGGTTGATCTCTTTGACAGCTGTCACTTGGTTTATGTTCAGTTTAGCTTGCTATTTCAACTTGAAAAAATCGAAGCCGTAGGTACTACCACTGGCCACAGTTTAAAGCAGGTAAATCCGGGAAATTGTCTCGAAACGAAATATGTAGCTGTTGACGCTGATTGTATTCTTTCTTTGGTTTGACACATTTATGATGTATTCAGGTAGTCCACCTCTTTAGTCCCTACACACATTCTTTTGTTTTCCTTGTTTTTCTAAAATTTCATCCCTAAATTGCGCTGCTACTGCTATGTCCTTCATGGTTGAAATTCAGACCAGATTGAAGTTTAACGACTTGTTTGCTATGGGTTTTTTTCCGTCCAACTTTTCATCCAACAAATTTGACAAACAAATTGGATAGTCTGAACCCCACTATTGCTAGTACAAAGCCCCAAACGCTGCAAAAAGTGGTCGAAAACTTGGCCTCCTGCTCGAAATCAATTTTAAAACATAATGACAAACCTTTATCTTTATGATAAAGTTAACTTCTTGTATTATATAAATAAATAAAAATAAATAGGGTGGTGCAACAGAGCGAGGAGCCCCAGGGTCTAGCGCATTTCTCAGAACCATTGCTTTTGTGAGGGAATGGAGGGGACATTCAGTAGAAAATGTTTATAATTTGCTCGTTCGCTAACTTAACCATGATGAAAATGTTAATTTTACATAGCTTTTACACAGAGTATTCATATTTTGTAATTATAAGCATGCCAACTGAGTGGGAGTTCCAGGTCCGGATTCCAGAAACATTCAATTGATTTTTAACGGGTATCGTATTTCGCAAGGACTTAGCAATTCCTTCGAGAGTAGTTATACTGCCATGAAATGCGCAACCATAAAACGCACTTAGATATTAGGAACGACCAAGTTTCAATTCCCATCAATGGCTGAGAGTAAGCCTTAGGGCTCGCGAGCTTTCTGTTGCGATTTATATTTTTAACTGTCTAGTCCATATTTTGTTCCAATTCGGGGAAAAGAACTATTACATTTCGCTCTTGTCCCTACTTAAATTATCCTTTTGTTTCAGCATAGGTGCCTAAATATGTGTTCGTCACACATTTTAATTAACCATTACGTCTCGTCGGGTCCATAGAAAAGTTGCTACCTTTCGTGCTTTCCTCTGCAAATCGTAAGAAAACCATACGTGTCTTATTTATAACATCATTAATATTCCCAACTTTGGACTGTGACCGTAACCCGTTTTTACATTGTATCTGCCTACCTTCTCCTGACAACAAGAATAATAAGGAAAGAGAAAAAAGGTTTCATAGTTTATTTGTTTGTTTTGTGTGTTCTAATGTCAAAGGTTCAGATATCGAGTGTGTAGTGTGTGCCATCTACAGACCATATAGTGTTGTTACAAATGAAACATCACATTCATTATCATATATTAGTTTTTCGGTTTTCGGTCTCCAGCATTCTCCAGCTGAGCTGAGAATATCTTATGCGTGCTGTACTGACACCTCCCGGTGCCGGTCGCCGGCCGTGTGGAAAGAGGTTCCTAATTTAATTTACTAATTTATTCTCCCCAGGTTCTCTTCCGTCACCGAATTATAAAAATGAATGTGTCAACCTGGTGTTAACTTAAATCTTCATATACGAATATACCTTACCTACCTACAACATACCTACCCAGTGTTTTTATTATTTTCTTTTCACTCTTCTTATAATTGATTCTAACCTGAATTTTTATGAATGAACAACTGCCGGTGGTTATGGATAAGAAATGAGACTTTAAATGTTTTATCTTTAGTTTTGGAGTGGTAATTAATTATCTTTTTCTCCTATCCATTTTCAACTGTTGCTGTTGCCCATTGAGAATGGAAATGTAAATAAAGGTACCTTCCAAAATTTTTGATAGTATAATGAATTAGATTCATAAAAAACAAGAGCTTTGACAGTTTCCTCAAAATTTATTTAAAGTGTCAAGAGAAATATAGAGATTGTTCAGAATAAACTTATTGGTTGACTTTTATAGAAATTATGACCAATAAAGAAAATCATAACAATGTTTTCTACACTCGCTCACCGTTCACTTTTCAACTTGACATTGACTAGGAGCAAAAAAGAAACTGTCCCGTTCAAGAAAAACACTTTTCATTCAAAAGCATTGACATACGATTACGAACCTTTAATAAATTAAAGGCGTCAACTCTTTTGTATAAAAATTGCATTTTTTTACCAGACTAAAACAACTTGCTTTTCTGTGCTAAATACGGTATCAAAATCTTAATAAATTAAAGGCGTCAACTCTTTTGTATAAAAATTGCATTTTTTTACCAGACTAAAACAACTTGCTTTTCTGTGCTAAATACGGCATCAAAATCTGAAGGGTAAGCCTTTGTATTAGTAATTCATAGTAAATTTGGTGGTGCTGCCAACTATAGGGTAATTGCGGGAGAGATGCCGCTGTTTTTCAAAAATCAATATAATTTGTTTGTTAAAGTGAAATGAGCTATATTTATATAAAAAACTTAACAATGGATTTATTTCCTACTATAATAAAAAACTGCTTTTTCCGTTCCTGATCTCGTCCACAGTCCGTACTCAGAGTATATTCAATCGTTTTGACCGTGTACAGTTTTCATGCAGCCATTTCTGACATGCAAAACATTGGATCCAGTCTTCCCTTTTCGTTGTTTTGAAATAGTTCTCCCAACATTCAAAAAAACATTTGGATAGTCCGTGGACTAAACTTGGTTAATTTTTTTTTCTTTTTTTTTGCTTCGGCGGGTTCAAGTTTTTTCTTTTCAATTGAAGTAGGAGAAGTTAACACCTCGGGCACGATTAGAAAAAACCGACACGGGAATTTCGGCGGCGGTGGAATTGATTGCAGTAGTTTTGATTTCGTTAGTTTGTTGGAATATGATGAGGTATGCGTTTCGTTTTCGGAATGACTGCATGATGTACGTATGGCTAGTGGTTGAAATTACCGGGCCCAGGATTGTTTCAGATCAAGAAACGGCCGTTTCGGAAAATATAGCTGTTGGTTCTTGAACTTCTGGCTGGTACTCAAACAGTTTCTCTGCTTTTCGGAGGGACATTCTTTTGTCAACGTTTTTTCGGCCTTCTTTCAGCGCCTCTTCTGTCCATCTAGCCCTTGTTTATGTGCAGATGTATTTTAGGGGCATACTGAAGCTTGATACTCTCTTTAAGAAAAATACAAAAGCCAATTCAGCATGCGGCATCTTCTCAAAACAAAAGTGCGGCATCTCTCCCAAAATGAAGGTGAGATGCCGCACCACATAACAATTGAAAGAAAATTCGGAAACAAAAAAATTACACGCACTAGTATTCTTTAGCACCTATTTATCATGCAAAATACTTACCCTGGACAAAACAATCGATAGCTTCTTTCCAAACCGATAACTTGAAACGAACTAAAAAATCTGATTTGGAAAAAAGGTGCGTAAAACAAAGGAAATTGCAAAAACGTTCCGTTGCATGGGATGTTTCCATTTTTTTGTCTTACGTTCTTAGTTAAATACCTAAGGAACAAAATGCAAAATAAGATTTAATAATAAGATGTGTGAGTTTGGTTGAATGCGGCATCTCTCCCGCAATTACCCTAAATTAATTTTGAAAATTGAATAAAATATTGAAAAAAATTTAATCATAATCGTTAGATTAGTTTTCTTATTTTTTTTTTTCACATTTTTTAAAAACAAGTTTCGGAAAAGTCAAGTATGCAAGTTTTAAAGATATCGTTTTGAAAATATTCAAAAAAAATTCAAATTAACCTAGGACTTTAAAAATATGAAATTTCGTCAAAATCGTGTCAGCCATTACCGAAAAAGTACCGTTTTCAGATTTTTTCCAAAAAAAATTTCACATCATAAGATTAAATAAGGGTTTTGTCTCCATGCTTTTGTTTTGTACGGTTATTTCGAGAGCTTGAGACCCAATTTCTAAAACCTCTGTGCAGGCTGACCCACTGACCCTAACTGCAAATGTTGAAGGAAGTCGGTCAAGCGGACAGGCAGACAGACAGAATTGCAGGACCCACTTTTTTCGGAATCTCTATCATCGTAACCATTGTAAAGCCTTCCTTTTAGTACCTTCAATCAAAATTAAAAATTGAGAAAAGAAGCTGCTCCAAAAGTCTAGAGAGCGTTGTCTTAATGGAGAAAATTCAAAGTACTGGGTTGCAAGGAACCTATCTTTGTTTGACGAATGAAAAATTTGAAATTTATTCCTTAAAAGTAGGTAATCATATATGCATAGATTTTTCTTATAAACATTAAAGATTTGTTGAGTGTCCTAACATGTACAAGTATCTCACTCGTTAGGAGTTATTCACAGAGATTATTATTTTTTTTTTTTTTGCTTTTGTTTTCCGATAAGAGATACCTTGGGGCAATTAAGAAAATAAAAGGAATAAAAACAACAAACCAAAAGTAATAATAAGAAAATTAAAAAATGACAAAAATAAGAACCAATACTTATTCTTATGGAAAAAAGCACTTAATATTTCATGATAGACGATTATTAATTGAAAAGAAATACTCCATTCGACAGCCAAAGACGTGAAAAGATTTGCGCAAGATCATTTTTATTTGCGCAGCGAGAATTCCTTGGAAAGACGCACCACGGCTGCAGCGCGGAATTTGTGAACAGTGTACCTACATACTGCATACACCCACGGACGAATCAGATAAGTTTTTGATCGCACTTCGGCGTTTCATCGAATGATTTGGATGCATAACAGATTGTGTGATGGCGCTGCAAATGCGGGGGTATGCCAAAGAAAATGCATCTTTTAAAGTGTGTATTGAGACTTTTTCTAATAAGAGAATTCAATAAATCATCTGCGTTTATTACTGTGGATTGATAATCAGGACTCGGACTGCGGAGTGCAGGCGAGATCACAGTATGTATATGTAATTATCATCCAAAAATGTTGATTATTAATTTTCAAAAAGATGGGTTAACGATCTGAGGTATTGGAACTAGTATAGTCCAGCAGCAAGATTCATACTTATATGTTTCATCATATCCTTGCCAAAGTGTTGTTAATTATAGCATTGAATTTATTTTATATTTATGTCACCCGTGGGATGTTGCGAGAGACAGATATTCAAAATGCATCATGTCTATATAAATTAAAACATTTATTCGCCGAATGAGAAGAAAAGTAGATAAACTCAAAACACAAACGGCATGCTGGTTGCTTTTGTGTTTGATTCTGAGCATCATCCGTTTGCTGCGTTCTCTATATGAACCGATGCACATGCACGAGACGACTGAAGACTGATGCGAAATGCAACGTACAGCATCGCTGCGTAGTGCGTTTTCTTCTAGAGAACAACCTTTGCACGAGGCCATGGTGTAGTTCTATGTTGAAGCCTAGTTGAAGTTGGTTGTTACCTCTAAAACTAAATAACATTCTCTCTCTTAGCCAAGCATCAAGGTCTAAGTGCGCATACGTATGACACAAAGTATAAGAACTTTTTTTTCCTGGAAATGATATTGCAATTAAAATTCCCAGTTTTCTTGTGCTATACGTTTTATTTTGCTTTTTTTTCCTTTTTATTATTTAAATTTATGGATTAAACGTGGGCCGGACACGTTCATATCCTACTCGAAGGCAGAGGACTGAATTGTTGGTCGCGATTGTGTCTTATTGAAAACGCACTATAAACATACCTACACCAAAGTATATCTTAGTGTTGAACCTCGTGTTTCTTTCATATGCGAGATGTTATCCGCATTACCCTACGTACTTTGGTTTTTCTTATGCAAATTTCGACTGACTTGACGTATTTACCATGAACATAATGAATGTTTCGAGATGAGTAGTATTATTCGTGTATTTTATTTTGGATTTTGTCTTGTTTTGATTTGACTTTGTTTCTTTGTGTTGTATGCTAGTTATTTGAGTATTTTATGCGAAGTTTTTGGCACTTGGATACATCTAGTAGTTATGTTCGTTTTCCTCTTTTGAGTTCGATATTGAATCTTATGCCCGTAGGTATGTGTAGTTGTAGCTTGTAGGTATGTGGTTTGGATGTTTATGACTTTGCGTTCTTTTGTTTCTTTCAGGAATCGGGCGACGGATGCATTTACGGTATTGCTTGGAATCGGGTGAGTTCTATCTTCTTAAGTATAAATATCATCTTTCTCCCTTATTTTAACATCTAAGTTCAAAAAAAAGTGACTAAGTTGCCAACTTGAAACGTCCCTAACTCAATAAGCAAAGCCTTCAAAAAAGTTATTCCACCTAAATGAAAATCGCCCCTTATTCATGACAACGCAACGCAATGTAAAAGGCTTATTTAAGATAAGGATGTAATAAAATTGGAAAACAGGTAGGATATAGAGTTTGAAATTTAAGCTTATCGCTTAAGGGCAAGACAATTGCGCATTCGAATTTAAAAGCACCCTTAATCAAAACCAAGAAATAAATAAAAAAAAGAAAAAATTTCAATTTAAAATAAATCACATAATGTAAATTTCCACCAAACTTCTCCCCCACTCTCGCTCTTGCTATACACATGACACATGTGAACGAAAGGAAAATTAAAAAAGAATGTCAGCTCCAAGAAGTATAAGACTATAAGAAACATAAAAAATAAGTAAGAACCAAACAGTGTATACATAGAAATTAGGGTGGGAAAAACTCAAGCCCACAGTGGGGAAAATGCAGCAACAGCAGTATAAGCAAAAGTGGCAGAACCAACAGAGGAGCTGCAAAAGGACCAAAAGGACACAGAAACTAAAAATTGGCTGTGTGCTTTATAGGGCGCGTGTGCTGCATATGTGCTTGTTTTGCCCCGACCTTGTATATGTGTAAAAAAATTTGCAGCAGCGGGTGATTTATGAAGGTTCTTCTCTGATCTTTCCGTTTCGTATAAGATTTCTTGTGTGGGTGAGATGCGAGAACAAAGGGGTGGCAGCGCTGTATCCACGTATGCAAAAATAAATTTTCTTTTCCTTCTTTCTTCTTACATATGTATACTCGTATGCTGCTTCAGATAAAAATATCTATACAGTTTCACAGTACTCCAACTTATATATTAAAAAACATTTTGCAAACAGCATACAAAAAGGTTTCAAATGATGAAAATCAAAGAATTTCGCATTTAGAGTATCAGAGTATCACTTTTCAATTACATCGCAAATTAGTTTCCGACATACTTGCTATAAGGAAAATATTTGGAAAATTGCTTCACTACTTTTTAAACTTGGGATAGGGGAAAATTACCATGAAGTCCTTTTGAAGATGATTCCCAATTGTATAATCCTTTCCTTTTGTTTTTAGTGCAATCGCATTATGTGCTTGTGCGTACATCAAAGAACAAAAAGCTGAATTCCGCATAGACAAGAAATAAACCTTTACTATTTTGGGTTACATGGGGCATTGAATTAGAAATTCCAATCGAACACCAGTTGTACTAAGTATGCAGGCAATTAATTGTATTTTTGTGATAGGGTGAATAATTTTCAATTAAATTCGAAAATAGTTTTGATGAAACAGTAAATACGTGGGTTGATGAAAGGCTTTAGTGTAACCCACTTTCTTTGAAACTTCAAACTATGTGTTAAAAACACAACCCATATTCAATTCGTTAGTGAGAATAGATAGTTTTTAAAGCAAGAACCTTTAAGGTTATGATCTTAAACTGAGAATCAAGAAATACTGATTCTGCTTCTGTTGCCTATCAATGAGTGCTGATCAATGATTAATGTAAAATATCACCAAGCCAGACATTAAAATAAAAAAAGGAAAAGTATAAATTGTAGGGATCAGAACAAACGAGACCGTAAGGGTCAATTTCTTGAGGAAATGCATGCAGTATGGATGATGATCACTAACTTCTTGCCTCATCATCTCGAACCGAAGACGAATATCAACCACAGAGTGTTTGTCCCCCGCTTCTTGTATAGCATCGTCGTTGGGCGGCCCGGCCCGACAACGTTTTAACCATTTTCAGAAGAGATACCAAAAACGTCGTGGAATTGAATTAATGACATAAATTATTGCTGTTGTCTCAAAATCACGTATATACTGTCAACTTATCTATCTTCATACACACATGTACAGCGTACAAAAGGAATCTTTTCAATCTACAAACGATTAAATATTCATTCGGATTGATCTTTGTTCGTTTGGCTGCTGGCATGGAGGTGAAGAGGACATAATAATAAGAAAAAAAGAAGACAAAAACTACATCATATTATATCAAAAAGACAAAACGAAAGCAAGAGGGGTCATTACTTTTAGGTATCTTCAGTTTGTGCGGCTTGATTTGCAGAACTTTTAAGATTTTCACAACCTAGTTCCAATCTCTGAATTGATTTAATTAGCATTTTTAATTTTTCTTGGACCAGGGACGAACGATCATCCTTTTATCAGAAGGAATAACGAAAGATATTTGATATATATAAAAAGATTAATGCTTCCGAATGAATATTTTTGGACAACAATGTGTGTCTCAGGATGCTTCAATAAAGCGCTGGGAAAACCGCTGTTACTATTTTCGATTAAACATAAAAGTTTTTTTTATTGGTTAGAATATTTGAGGAGGGGAGTTTATCTATATAATCAGTCTTACACAAATTAGTCTAGGACCACTTTGCATAATTGCCGTTGACTTTATTCAAAGTTTTTTGGAGTGATTTTCGCCAATTTCCTTCTTTTTCGTCTTTCTTTTAGTAATTTTTTTTTCTTTTATTTACGCGCACATCAAGAGGTTATGAATCCCCTTATGAATCCTTTATACTTCCCAAGTGTGAAAAGTTTAAATATCTGGGATCTATGATCAATAGTGAAGCAACTTGTGATGACGACATCAATCATCGAGTAAGCGTAGGGTGGATGAAGTGGCGAGAAAACTCCGCTATCTTCTGTGAACGAAAAATGCCCCCTAAGCTGAAGGGAAGACTCTACACAGCAGTTGTCCGTCCAGCTCTGACATACGGTTCACAATGTTGGGCAATGAACAAAAAGTATGAGAGCAAATTGACGGCAGCCGAAATGAAGATGCTTCGGATGACAGCAGAAGTAACGAAGCTTGATCGAATTAGAAGTACAAAGATCCGTGGAAGCCTTCATGTCAAAAGTACCGTCTTGGACAAAATTCAGCACGACCGGCTCAGTTGGTAATTTCATGTTCAAAGGAGAGATCCGCAGAACCCCGTCCAAAAGGCAATATCGTACAACGTTTCAACAAATTCGCGACGAAAAAGAAAAGGCAGGCCAAAACACTCTTGGTACAATCAAATGCAAAAACAGCAGCATTTGGTTGGCCTCAGACATGGAACAATCCAAAACCGGGAGGCATGCCGACGCTTTCTGAGGTCAACGCGGCGCGGCGTACCCCACAGGCGGATCACTAGTGTGAAGCAGAAAAGTGGGAGAGTTGTGATCGCTTCAAGATCACTACTCGTAACGCCGGAAATGAAAAGAAGAAGATGAATCCCCTTATAATGTTATACGCAAAGCGATCATTTAGTGAAATAGGAGAGGATTAACTCGGCGATACCGATGCCCACTCCTTTTAAGCATTTTTGAGTCATAACTTGGGGGAAAAACAGAGTCAGGTAAAGCATTCCACATACGGGTAGTGCGACCAAAAAATGAATCTGTTTAAGGGGAGGAATGCAACTGGCTATTTGCTTGGAGAACTATTTATGAAAAAAGCGATTAAAGTGAGTGAAACAGGTAGGACGTTTCGAAGATGTTCAAGAGAATCGATCGATTCTACGATTGAACTATCACCTATCATTCTTAACGCTCTGTTTTGTATCCTATCAAGTAGGCGCAAATGTGTTTGAAGAGCATCTGACCAGATGTGGGAGCTATACGCTTTATAAATTGTAGCCAGATTAGATCATCGTCTCAAAAACTCTAAGCCCTTGGCAGCGTTTCTGGCGGCTTCAAATATGTGGACTTTTCAACGAAAATCATCGTTTACACACATACCAAGTACTGCCAGCTTTTTGGTGTCGTTAGTGCAGGTACCATTCATGGATAATGGTAATGGGAGGATGTTTCTTTGGATGTTGTTTTGGATCTTTAAGGACCAATGACAAAATTGTGTTTTCGAAGCATTGAATGTAAACAATGGACAGATTACGATGGGCTAATCGTACACAACCGCTCCAGTGTGGCTTTGCCAGCGCAGAAGAACACTTCTTCAGAATAACGGTGTGGATCTGGATACCATCTCTGTACCAGCGGATTAATGTTTATTGAGATGTTTTAAATCTGTTTCATTGCAGAATTAACAGCCTCAAGTCGGAACTGAACAGAAATGTGCTGTTAGCAAGTGTCGAGTTGACAGCAAATTGAGCTGCCAGCAAATTGGCTTTATCGATCTAGTTGACATATGGAGAGTTATTGAAGACGAGCGTTGGGACCGATGACATGGTGGAGTTCTTAATGTTTTTCACAAAAGAACAAAAGTTTTTCCTTCTTTTTGAACACAATAATATTTTTTTCTCTTTGGTCATGTGAAAATTTGGCCTTAGTTATGTGAGCATTACCCATATTCCTGGCACGTCTGAACATATCTAGGTTTTCTGCTGAAGGGTCGTTTTTGTACGTACATTCTTCTCTATCCTTGATAACCTCTTTGCTGCTTTAATCAAACCACGAATTATCTTTGAGGATGATGCTTTTTGTTTTGCGAGGAACACAATTTTTCATGCCGTTAATAACACTGTTTGATATCATATCAGCCTAAGCGTCAACGCTTCCATCGAGAAAGCACAATTAAAATTTCGAAAGAAATCATTTAGGCCATCAAAATTGGATCTCTCATATAATCACACGTACATCGGCATCTCATTTGTAATCTTTTCCTTCTTTCCTAACAACCGCATTGTAGGTAGAAGGTTGTGTAGCGTAGGGTGGCAATTTTATCTTCACCACAGCTTTGGTTATACAGTCAAGTAGAGAGATTCAATTTTAGTCGCACTGTCCGTTTATGAAATCTGGAAGAAGTCACTACCAACGGCACTTGTGCTAAAAATATCGCATCGTAATTGTATATTTCGATGACCACACAATATTAATCTCTCTGTTTTTTGTTACTCTAGCCATTGGTTCAGTAACACCAGGCTTATGGCCAAACGATGTTTTAAAGTAACCCTGTGCGTGTGCAAGAGGGGCGGCCGTGATGCAGTGGTAGAGTGCTCAGTAGATAGGCCGGACCCGCTCTGGGCATCTACTAATCTTTCAGCTTCCCAGTTTCATCTGGACGCCGCGCCGCGCCGCCCTTGACGTTATATGTGAAATTACTAACACCTTATTTCCATCTACTGCACCACCAAAAAAGGGAAGGCTGCTATCCTGGTAATACAATGGAGCGGAAATTAGGTTTCCAGATAAGCATTAGCCTCCTCCTTAAAAAAAAGCCTGTGCGTGATTCCGACCACAGCAAAGTAATCACATAAATCAAGAAAAGAAATTTTTAGCACTTTGCAAGAACAGATTCTTCACGAATTCTCAAAGAAGCGATGGAAAATATATTTTGCATTTAGCTTTTATTTTTATATTTAAAATTAAAGAAATTGATAAAATGTCACGAAATAAAACCAATCTTCTCGCAAGCTCTGGAGAAATTTTAGAGCCACTGAAATCGATAAAAAGGAATCTTCACAAAAATTTCCTAACCCCAATAAATAAAATTATTTGGCTGTCATGACGGCCACTCAGTGTCTAGACTTTGATTAGGCTCAAGCTTTCTGCGATCCATTAATCATTTGAATTTTATTTCCACTTCAATTAAGTCGGATGCTATTGACGGACAGAGTACCTACCACTATGTTTCGTTAAAATGGACTTACAGCATGTTTTAAGTACCTTTACAGGTTTGCTCAGTTTCTGTACAGCTTCTTCACCGTTCCCGGATGGTTGGATGGTAACCAAGGTTATCCCCTCAGCCTTTATGTTTTGAACTCGATTTCTTTTGCATGGCCACTACGGGCACGCTTGCAGAAGTCCAGACGCTGAACCCAATTTTCGACGGTTTTCATAAGCATAAATCGGCCGATACTGCTGCAATTGCACGTTCGATATTCGTACGAAGTTCATAAATCGTCGCTGGCTTGTTGGCATGGACCATAGACTTGACGTAGCCCCACAGGAAATAGTCTAACGGCGTCAAATAGCACGACCAAGGCGGCCAAGCGACTGGACCATTTCGTGAGATAACACGTTCTCCAAACTTGTTTTCCAATAAATTGATTGTGACATTCGCTGTGTGGCATGTGGCGCCGGCCGTCCTGTTGGAACCACATGTCCTCTAAGTCCATATCATCCAATTGGGGCCAAAAATTTTCGGTTATCATTGAACGGTAGCGATCCCCATTCACAGTAACGTGCCGGTCTTGATCATCACGGTACGTGTAGTACGTGTGGATTGCTGCCTGACTAATACCGCATATTTTGTTTATTTCAGCCAGGATTGAATCATTTTCAAGTTGTTGCTCAGCCCCATTCACGAACATACGACGCTTTTGGTGGTCAAGCGGCTTCAGTTCTTACGTCAATTTAATCTTGTAAGGATGTAGGCCAAGATCTTTTCGCAAAATTCGCCACAACGATGTCACAGAGAGAACGACGCGTGAGAGACACATTTGGGCTTTCTGCGACTGAAGCCTCAGCGGCAGCAATATTCTCGACACTACGGGCACTTCTTTGTCTCACTCGCAATGGAACATTTTGTACTTTGCCTGTGGATTGAAAATTTAAGAAGAAGACTATGCAAAATTAATATGAAGATCTAATGGCAATTTTAAATGGTCAGTTGTCAATGGTCTTTGTCTGAATCCAAAAAAGTCTCAGCTAATCGCAATATCCAAAAAGCTTCTTGATACATCACGTTTACCTCCTGTTTTTCTGTCTTCATTCAAGTTTTCTTCTTTGATCATCGTAACAAGTCTCGGTATCAAAATAAACAGAATACATTCAGCTGAAAATTATATAAATCATACAGTTGCAGGGATATACTCTGGACTACGTAGGCTTTAGAGAATCTCTACGATTGCCATTTACTACGCAAGTTTTGCAAACCCTATTCTCACTCTCAACATAAATTGCTTGTGGCTTTTAATGACTTGTTAAAATACGTATATGGTCTCTGGGGAAACCAACACTTCACTTATTACCATCAACTTGTTCTTCTTGTTGCATCAATTTCTGGATGCCAGACGTTGTATTACACAAAATTACACAAAATAATGCACCTCTGTACATTAATAAAAAAATTACAATCTGCCCAATCTGTAAGAACTAGGTACGAAATTTTCAGTACAAACTTACAACTAATTGAATTCTTCACGGCTTGTACAAGTCTAAAATAGGTTTGGTTTGATGGGGAATGCAGCCGCCAGCTGCAACACTCGGTCTCTAAAAAATCCAAGTTCTCATCATGTGGGTGAATCCCCAAAGATTTGTGACCCGTAAGGCTGCCAATCAACTGATAGAGCCAATGCCTTGTAAGCTGGTGAAAGAATTCAGATTTATTTTTTGAGTATCCGAAAATTTGTCCTAGGAAACTAGAAAATATTTTGAAAATGACGACCTTTCATATGCTGTTTTCAAAAGCTCTGGTGAATTCTGTTCTTTACTTACTCTAGAGGCTTGAATACATAGGTGTTGGCCTCGAGCTGAATGCAAGTGATTACCCGATGACCTTACCCGTCATTTCGAGGTAAAACCTCTCAAGGGGTTGCTTAATATGGCTCAAGTTAGAGCAAATCAAAGTTTCATGGTTTTTGAAATTTTTAGTTTTAGAAACATACACCTACACCCACTTGATGATAATTCCAATCCATGGTGCAATGCTACACATCACATTTAATACAAATTTCATATAACCATAGCAATATCGCCAAACGATAACAAAATTGCTAATTTTAGTTTGGAAATAACACCAACGTGATGCGCATTGTGAGTGTGTATGTGTGTTTTTTTTTTATTATTGTTATTATTTCTGTCTGCATGCCGTGCCGGGTGGCTAGTTGACTGTTGTCTGATGTTTGACTGACTGAGTGACCTCGTGAAGGGAAAATTTCAAGGTAGCATTTGCTGTGATGCTTAAGGTTGTAGGAGTAAAATTTGTCAGGATATTTAATTGACCGTGAACAGAAGTATTAAAATACCTTTATTTATAAGCGTAGCCGCAAAGTTTTATTACAATTTTTTTTTTTGTTTTGAATTTTTTTTCCAGATCGTCATTTTAATTTAGAAAAGGAAATGAATTTGCGTTTCTTATATATTGCCAACAGCTGTCATAGAGGGAAACAAATAGAAGTAAGGGAATAATATGTTTCTAGAGCCGGCATAAAATTAGTTTATCATGCATATTAATGCTTGTATTGGATACTCATACTGGGGCTTTATAAGTAGCTGCAGGTAAAGCAATCAATAACTACATTTAAAAGCAGAACTGAACGGTTATATTTTATTGATGAATTTTTTTCTTTCTTTCCTCATCATTAATTCCTCATTACCGCAATAAACACACCTGTTATTAATTTTTGGTTATTACCGAATGATGCAATAGAATGGTGTCTGAACCAACAGCATAAGTAAGGCAGTCTAGGGAAGATTTTTTGATTTCATTGAGATTGTACACAAACAAGATCTTTGAAGAAGTTTATGATGATTTGATTCGACTTCCATCAACATTCTTCAGCTCTGAAGTTTTTTCTTGTTAAATGGTTTTTGGAATGCAAATTTTTAGATTCTTCACAAAAATTATTTATAAAACTAAATAACACACAGGTTTAAGTCTCTGATGGCATAATTTAATATATTGTACTTACTTAACGTGGTACCCGTGGTGTGATGGATAGCATGTCCGCCTGTTAATCCAGAGGTTCGAGTTCGAATCCCAACAGAGGCAAAAATGTTTTTTCTACGGGTATCGCCTTTCGCGAGGAATTGGCAAGTCCTCCGTTAGTATTCATTGCCATGAAAAGCGCTTTCTCGATTAGCCGTTCGGAACCGGCAGAAAATTGTAGGTCCCCTCCATTCCCTCCACAAGGGATGGTTGTGAGAAATGCGCTAGGCCCAGGGGCTCCTCGCTCTGTAGCGCCACCCTATTTATTTTTTTTATTTTTACTTACTTAACTCATATGAATGTAGCAATATAGTTCCTTCTTTAACAGCGGTGCTGTTAACTAGTGACGTCAGACATTTATAAGAGCGTAGTCATATAGCTTTGTTATATTAAAGCGAGCCTAGAAACTTGTCACGTATAGGCTGTTGCGGTACATCTTCTTCATTTCATCCTTTTTGTAATTACGAGCATCATGATATCAAAAGGATCATAACTTTCTCACTAGTGGATTAACCCACTTTGACATCAGAATGTTCGCTAAGCGTTCCGGTTTTGGATTATTCCATGCGTCTGAAGCCAACCAAATGCACCTGATATTCCATATTTTTGTACCAGAATTGTTCTGGGCTGCTCTTTCTCTTTGTTGCTGCGGTACAATGTTGAATTAAGAGCAAGAGGTGATAGGCTCAGATCCAGACCCAGACCTAAACCCTTACCCAACATTGAAACTTTAAACCTACTGGCTCACCATGTGTAGAAAAAAAAAAATGTGTAGAGTCAATAGATGACAGATGCACGTTTAATCAGTGCGCACTGCTAAAAACAGAAAATACAGCTAACGATAACAGCGTGAAGTATCTTCTCATAAGTTCTATTTGTCTTATCGACAAACCTTCTAAGATGAGAAAAGGTGGACCTGAAAATCTTCAGTTTGGTGCTAACCTTGGCCTCAACCATAGCAATTTTTATTTCGGGCTAGCGGTTTTCAGTTTTGTACTCTAAGTCAGTTGGGGTCCTCATTAACTTGATTCCACCACCTAGGACGAAGTCTTCTCCTTTCGCTACTTTTCTGCAATGTGCTGTCGAGAATCCGTCGAGCCAGATCGTTCGGTGTCTATCTATCCACTCTGCATGTCCATCGGCCCTGGTAGTCATGCGATGCTCATATTCGTCGCGGTACAGCTCGTACAGTTCATTGTTGAATCATCTTCACAAATGAGACCGAAGATCACTCGTAGTGTTTTTATTTCAAAACAACAAAGTGTTTCCTCATCCGCTAAAGAAAAATCGGATCATCCCAGCAGGACTGGGTCTTATTTAAAGTTACCTTGGTTTTTCTTCACAAAATTTTATTTCTCAATTTCCTTCTTAAACCAAAGTAGCAACGATTGGTAAGAGTGGTTCTCCATCTAATATCAGCGCACTGAGGTGTTTTAAGCGGATCCAAAAGTAAACGAAGTCCTGGCACTGCCTCGAAGTTATGTTTGTCTATAGCGACGTTTTGTCCATTTCGTCGTTATTCCTTTTTTTTGACATTATATCTCATTAACCATTGAACCTAGGCTTGCAACTTCTGTTTCAGAAGGTGCTCGCAAAAGCACCTATTACATAGCACTTACTTCTTTTCGTTTCGTCAATATCGTGTTTATCAACAAGTAATGATACAGATCAGTGAATCAAAGGTCTTTTTCGCCATCAAAAGTCTCGGAGAGTTCGTTATCTATCTTTGCAGAGCAACATGAATTCCCCTTATTCATCCTCAATAGCCGCACGAGCTTTGCAGGAATGTAGAAACTATACATGGCTCTGTAAATATACTGTCATACGCAGCCATGAAATGAAAAGATGTTGAATATCGATATTGTATACCTGTATTTCTTCTAAGGTCTGCTTTATCCGCACAATCGACCAAATGCTCACATCATTTGGTCGATTGTGCGGACTTTTCTGGTCCAAGTCACATTGATTAGAACCTATCGAATTGTTACAGAGGGTTTCAGACGTTCACACATTACAACAGATCTTAAATTCGACTTTTTTTTATTGTTATACGGACTCCTGGTGAGGGAATGGAGGGGACCAACAGTTTTCTACCGATTCCGAACGCCGAATCGAGAAAGCGCTTTTCGTGGCAATGAATCTGCTAACGGAGGACTTGCCAATTCCTCGCGAAAGATGATACCCGTGGAAAATATTTCTTCTGTAACACACAGATTAAATGTAAAATCAAGCCAGTCAATTCAATCTGTATATTTACATGGTCTTCCATAAAGAGGTGTCATTTGAACATTTAAGAAAAGATCATTTAGTGATCTGATATTTGTTATATATGGCGGAGAGAATGACACTATTAATTAAACCAACATCACTTGTCACGGCTGTGCTTTTTTTATAATTAACGCGCACATCAAGGGGTTATGACTACCCTTATAATGTTATAAACATAGTGCAGGACTATTCTTTTTTCATGAAATTTTTCATCGCCATTTCACTCATTTGCGGCTGTATTTCTTCAAAAAAAAATTTATGAATTAAATCTTTATGATCTTGAGTCGATTGTACGCCAGAGAAATCACATGTCTGTGAAGATTTTTAAGCAAAAGAGCGATGGTATCGTTTTGGCACGTAGTACCGTCTTCTTCCTTGTCTTTTAAAAGCTTGTTTTCCTATGATATCCCTCACAAGGCATGGTTGAGAAATGCGCTAGGCCCAGGGGCTCCTCACTCTGTTGCGCCACCCTATTTATTAATTTTTTTAAATCATAGGGAGACAGACACAATCCCGAAAATCCATAATCTTTCGGGATTTCGATTTTCCCAAAATCCCGAAAACCCAAAATCAAAAATGAAAGGTCTGTTTCGGGACTATGTCTTTTCGAATCTTTGGCTTTTCGGGGACAGTTTTTTTCGGGAATATGACCCCAACTCTATAGCAGATCATGCTGAAGTCTTTCAAGGACGCAATCATCAAAGACACAAATCTGTTGATGGTCAGTGTGATTTAGTTCTATTATTTCCTGCAGTTTAAAAGACTGTAGGCTTTTTGCGAAATTCGGTATAATTTGCAAAACTGCCTTGTCAGTCGAAAGCATCGGTTCCCTTTAGAACACTGTAATTAAGTTGAGTTGAGCGCTGTTAGTGGTTAGATGATTGACCGTCTGTAAGCACAACCGCGTGTTGTTGTCATTTTTTAATTGTTATGTTGTGTCTCTCTTGTGGCGTGGGTGTATCAGCCGACGGTGTTTGGAGCCAGTGCTGCAGCGAGTGATGTCTCGTTTCTTTTTTTATGTCACTTGTGGAAAGCCCAATTCAAAAAATCCGAATAGAAATAGACAATTTTGGGCTATCCTCAACCCATTGAATATCCTCACCAAAATATCAGCAAAGGACTTTGCTCGTGGATCCATGAAAATAATCTCCTTAGCAAAGACCAGGCTGGCTTTCGAAGAGACTACTCCATCGTAGTTGAAATTTACATTTTGCGGAAATGTCTGAAAATATGAATAAAAAACTTCATCGATTTTGATACAGTTTTATACAGTTGACCGAAAGGCTCTTATGATGACTGTTTTACAATAAAGGAATGTACCGCAAATTTATTAAATCGTCAGCAATAGTTAGTGAAGTCGAAATATCGGAAGAATTTTGAAGTTGAGATTAGCCTCAGGCAAGGATGCGTTCTAAGCCCACTTTTGTTTGTTTATCTATAGACGTTATAAACGAGATTTGGACTGGAGGAGTAAAACTGTCAGAAAGACTAGGGTAAGCTATTTAGGGTGGTATTCACCAAACAATTTTAAGAGCGCTCTTAAAGCTAAGAGGCTCTTAGTTTTAAATTTGGATGTGCTATTCACCAAGCAATAATAGGGTCTAGTCTAAGCTAATTCGAATATTCGAAAAATAAGGGTGTTGAGCCTGTGAACGCACACTTTTCGAACTACTTCGAAAATTTCAGTGTCAATTGTCAAAATCAGCTGTTAAGCAAACCAAAAACAGAAAAATTTTTCGGAAATTTAAGAAAAGGTAGAACGTAAAATTAATTCATTCGTAAAATTAATTCATGCACTGAGGTGTTTTAAGCGGATCCAAAAGTAAACGAAGTCCTGGCACTGCCTCGAAGTTATGTTTGTCTATAGCGACGTTTTGTCCATTTCGTCGTTATTCCTTTTTTTTGACATTATATCTCATTAACCATTGAACCTAGGCTTGCAACTTCTGTTTCAGAAGGTGCTCGCAAAAGCACCTATTACATAGCACTTACTTCTTTTCGTTTCGTCAATATCGTGTTTATCAACAAGTAATGATACAGATCAGTGAATCAAAGGTCTTTTTCGCCATCAAAAGTCTCGGAGAGTTCGTTATCTATCTTTGCAGAGCAACATGAATTCCCCTTATTCATCCTCAATAGCCGCACGAGCTTTGCAGGAATGTAGAAACTATACATGGCTCTGTAAATATACTGTCATACGCAGCCATGAAATGAAAAGATGTTGAATATCGATATTGTATACCTGTATTTCTTCTAAGGTCTGCTTTATCCGCACAATCGACCAAATGCTCACATCATTTGGTCGATTGTGCGGACTTTTCTGGTCCAAGTCACATTGATTAGAACCTATCGAATTGTTACAGAGGGTTTCAGACGTTCACACATTACAACAGATCTTAAATTCGACTTTTTTTTATTGTTATACGGACTCCTGGTGAGGGAATGGAGGGGACCAACAGTTTTCTACCGATTCCGAACGCCGAATCGAGAAAGCGCTTTTCGTGGCAATGAATCTGCTAACGGAGGACTTGCCAATTCCTCGCGAAAGATGATACCCGTGGAAAATATTTCTTCTGTAACACACAGATTAAATGTAAAATCAAGCCAGTCAATTCAATCTGTATATTTACATGGTCTTCCATAAAGAGGTGTCATTTGAACATTTAAGAAAAGATCATTTAGTGATCTGATATTTGTTATATATGGCGGAGAGAATGACACTATTAATTAAACCAACATCACTTGTCACGGCTGTGCTTTTTTTATAATTAACGCGCACATCAAGGGGTTATGACTACCCTTATAATGTTATAAACATAGTGCAGGACTATTCTTTTTTCATGAAATTTTTCATCGCCATTTCACTCATTTGCGGCTGTATTTCTTCAAAAAAAAATTTATGAATTAAATCTTTATGATCTTGAGTCGATTGTACGCCAGAGAAATCACATGTCTGTGAAGATTTTTAAGCAAAAGAGCGATGGTATCGTTTTGGCACGTAGTACCGTCTTCTTCCTTGTCTTTTAAAAGCTTGTTTTCCTATGATATCCCTCACAAGGCATGGTTGAGAAATGCGCTAGGCCCAGGGGCTCCTCACTCTGTTGCGCCACCCTATTTATTAATTTTTTTAAATCATAGGGAGACAGACACAATCCCGAAAATCCATAATCTTTCGGGATTTCGATTTTCCCAAAATCCCGAAAACCCAAAATCAAAAATGAAAGGTCTGTTTCGGGACTATGTCTTTTCGAATCTTTGGCTTTTCGGGGACAGTTTTTTTCGGGAATATGACCCCAACTCTATAGCAGATCATGCTGAAGTCTTTCAAGGACGCAATCATCAAAGACACAAATCTGTTGATGGTCAGTGTGATTTAGTTCTATTATTTCCTGCAGTTTAAAAGACTGTAGGCTTTTTGCGAAATTCGGTATAATTTGCAAAACTGCCTTGTCAGTCGAAAGCATCGGTTCCCTTTAGAACACTGTAATTAAGTTGAGTTGAGCGCTGTTAGTGGTTAGATGATTGACCGTCTGTAAGCACAACCGCGTGTTGTTGTCATTTTTTAATTGTTATGTTGTGTCTCTCTTGTGGCGTGGGTGTATCAGCCGACGGTGTTTGGAGCCAGTGCTGCAGCGAGTGATGTCTCGTTTCTTTTTTTATGTCACTTGTGGAAAGCCCAATTCAAAAAATCCGAATAGAAATAGACAATTTTGGGCTATCCTCAACCCATTGAATATCCTCACCAAAATATCAGCAAAGGACTTTGCTCGTGGATCCATGAAAATAATCTCCTTAGCAAAGACCAGGCTGGCTTTCGAAGAGACTACTCCATCGTAGTTGAAATTTACATTTTGCGGAAATGTCTGAAAATATGAATAAAAAACTTCATCGATTTTGATACAGTTTTATACAGTTGACCGAAAGGCTCTTATGATGACTGTTTTACAATAAAGGAATGTACCGCAAATTTATTAAATCGTCAGCAATAGTTAGTGAAGTCGAAATATCGGAAGAATTTTGAAGTTGAGATTAGCCTCAGGCAAGGATGCGTTCTAAGCCCACTTTTGTTTGTTTATCTATAGACGTTATAAACGAGATTTGGACTGGAGGAGTAAAACTGTCAGAAAGACTAGGGTAAGCTATTTAGGGTGGTATTCACCAAACAATTTTAAGAGCGCTCTTAAAGCTAAGAGGCTCTTAGTTTTAAATTTGGATGTGCTATTCACCAAGCAATAATAGGGTCTAGTCTAAGCTAATTCGAATATTCGAAAAATAAGGGTGTTGAGCCTGTGAACGCACACTTTTCGAACTACTTCGAAAATTTCAGTGTCAATTGTCAAAATCAGCTGTTAAGCAAACCAAAAACAGAAAAATTTTTCGGAAATTTAAGAAAAGGTAGAACGTAAAATTAATTCATTCTCTGTATTGCAAACCATAATTCGAATTTCTTATTTTTTTCAACGCTCCTTCTCCTTCCATTTTGATTTTTTAATAACAACCACCAATGACGCTGTCAGTAAATTTCGAATTTTCGAAATTATTTAAAACAACAACCGCTCATAACTTAAGAGTGGTAGCGACCACTCTTAAGTGTTATGAGCGCTCATAAATCTGCACTAATAGTGGTCGGTGAATAGGTTTATGAGGCACTTAGTTTAAGATTTCTTGGTGAATACCACCCTTATTGTTTGCAGATGACATTGTTGGGTATAATATTGAACAATTACTTAGAAGGAGTTCTCATTACAAGTAATCTAAATCTCAGAACACAAACGATCGGAAAACTTACAAAATCAAAAATTGTTGTAAATGCAACCCATATAGAAGTGTCATGTCTAGAAAAGATGTGGATTCAGCATCAAAATACCGAGTTCTTGAGGCAACAGCTTTAGCCATAATGTGCAATGGTGCGCTGGGGTCATCTGGAACTTGAAGAATTAGAGCAACTTTTGCGATTCTATTTAAAGAGTATTTTCAAGTTGATTGGGGCATCAAGACCAAACCAAATTCATCTGCTTGAAACTGAGTTATCTCAGTTCATGGTGTGCTCAGTGGTAGTTATTGGCAGAATATTGTACCTATTCCCTAGACTTCCAGAGAAATAATATAGAGACCAGGAAGCAAAAGATGTTTGAATAAATTAAAGCAGTAAATAAGAGAAAGAGACAGGATTTCAAAACGTCTTATCTATGATCAGCTTAAACATAGCTTAACGACTAGGATCTACTTCAATTGGAAATACACAACAAATTTACAATAGTAAAAATACCTTCCATCGTCAAAACAAGAGCAGAAGTTATCCAATTGGATTTCATTGCTTACAGAAACGATCGATGTCATATTCTGGCGGAAGTCCGAATTTCAGCTTTCGGAAAAAGTTGTCCTCACCAATGCATAGATGAAAAATACCTATTTTAAATGATGGACATTAGAAGCAATTGTGTTAGTACTTACTATAGGAGTTCAGATGTTGAAAAAGTTTTATTGATGAGGTATTTTAAAAGTACTTTAATAGATATCAGATATATTTTATAAAAATCTTTTCTAGTTTTTTTCCAATTTTTATTTAATTTTCAAAGCATACAAATGGCAGACATTTCATTTTAGCAGCAGACACAATCATTTTAATCCATTCAACAGCAAAATTCATAGTTGTTCTCGTTAATTTGTCCTAATAGCTCATATTTATATATAATCTTCAAAATACACTTGGCAGTATTCGACACCAAGTAGTGTGGGATTCTTACCTCACTAAAAACTCCTCGTAATCAGAACCACTCTATGAACGATCGACAGGAGATTTTTCTTTCTCAATAATATAAAGCTTAAACTTTTAATGCTTCCCATGACTTTTAGACCATTAGCTCGTGTGGCTTGGTTCTTCTTAATCTCCGAACATTGCCTCTCGTATTTAATAAGGACTCCATTTCAGAGTTGACAACTTCTGTAACCATTTCTATTTGTAGGTCACGATGCAAATCGCTATTTCTTATATACCATCGTACATTTACTATTCCACAAAGGACTTTGAATGATTTCAGTATTTGTTTTCTTTGTACAGCCCCATAATTGGATTCCCTAGGTCCAAACAGGTCTAAGTACTTGTTTATAAAGCATTAATTTATTTTCGACAGATAAGTCAGATTTTTTACCGAGTAACCAATACATTTTTCTATATTTCAAGTTGAGCTCTTCCCTTTTCTTTTTGATATGGTCTTTCCATTTTAGCTTTGCATCCAAATTCATCCCAAAAGGTATTTGGCCGTATTGGGGTAAGGTACAGCTTGATTGCTGATGAATATTTGTATGTAGCTTAACTTTTTATTTGTAAAGTTTATATGTGCAGATTTAGCTTCATTGAGCTTGATACGCCATTTTTTGGTGCAGTCACTAACTGTGTCGACGGCATTTTGTAATTTCTCAGCAGCCTTCACGACGCACTTATCGGGTGCCAAAATTGCAGTATCATCTGCAAAAGTAGCCCATAGAAGTGTCATGTCTAGAAATGATGTGGTTTCAGCATCAAAATACCGATCTTTTGAGACAACAGCTTAAGGGATAATGTGCAATGGTGCGCAAACTCGTTGTTGTTATCCACTGGAATATCCCTTGTATATAGCAAATACAGGGTAGGTCCTAGGACGCTTCCTTGTGGAACACCGGCTTGTATTTTACATAGCTTTGAATATTCTTGATCATACCGTACTCTGAAGAGCCGGTTTGAGATATAAGATTTTAGTATTTCGTAGTACTGCCTGGGCGAATTATCGGTTGAAGCATCAGTCGTTAAATTTTTCAAGAATCTACTTAATGAATCATTTTTGAGTTCGTAGATTTGTTTTTTCAGTTCGTTGCTTAGACGGTTAAACGCTGTTTTGTCGTCTGATGGAAATCTAGTATTTTGCCATTTTCTTCGAGCTCTTCTTTTCTCCAATATCAAATCTCTTATCTCGACAGGGTATTTTGTTTAACGGTGCAACGTCTAGCACTGTTTTGAATTCAAGATAGGCATTACTGCGTACTGCGTTTGAAGTTGAACTTTCCGAAGAGACTTTAATCAGAATTTTAGGAACACAAGCATGAAATTATAGGTATACTTTCAGAATGAAAAAGTTCAAGAACTCTGAATCTGTGTACTCTGAGTTATCATTATTAGTGGCATGCACCAAAGAATGCAAATATGAATCATTTTGGCTTCTTTAACAAATAAAATTTTTGCTGGTCTGGGTAGGTTCATATCTACATTATCGTCAGGTCATCGGTCGATTTAATGACGGATATCTTTAAGGGATTTTACCTCTTTCATGACGACTTCTTTGTTGTTGGAAGAAATTAAATGTAAAAAGAGAGCTATAAATGTTCGTAGATAGTTTTCTCAAAGGCGGAGTCATCCTGTAAAAGCTTTAACGATTGCCAATCGTTTCGCACTTCTCATTTTCTGACTGCACCACCCAAACAGCCCTACTTCTGTAAATAAAAATTTGCATTCTCATTTTTCAGGTAAGTAGGTAGGTAGGTAGGTACCCTCCAGCCGGATCTGGAGACATTGCTATCGTAGTTTCGTATAGGTACCTACCTACCTATCTACCTACATACTTACATACCTACCAAGCTAGTCCTTAGAACTTCGACACATTTACACACATTTGTTGGTCGTCGTGGTCGTCGACTATCTGCCTGCCACATGTCCACCCACCTACTTCACACGTAATAATCAACACACCATTTATTTACTCAAAACAGAATCGCCTGTGCTCTTGCTCTTCATGGTCATATCCATCGTTCCTGTAGATTTCATGTCATTGACGTTGTGGAAATGTAATTCCACTGGCAATTACACATTCGCTCTATTTCAAGTTGGCTTCTTCTCTCTTCTGTACTCATATATTGACACAATACCAAAAACCAACTCGATTCAACGGCAACGCTCGCTCAACCCGACCAGGACCAGCAAAAGTGTTGATGTGGAGGAATCATCTCATCGTCCACCACCTTCTTTCACCCCAGTTGGTCGATAGTGTTTTATACTTCTTATACTGGTTCCGCTTCTCCCTTTACAGCTTTTCTTGTTGACATTTAGGGTCTACGTCTGCTACACTTAGCTGTTCTCTCTCCTTTTGTTCGACAACCAATCGTTTCGTACGATTATAAGCGCGAGGGCCAATCAGCGATGCTTAAAATTTGTCGCTTTTTTCTTATTTTCTTTTTTTTTCATCTCCTTATGCTTTTGTTTTAAACGCGCACTCCGCAAACAAGGCCTCATTGTCATTCTCATTGTACAAGAGTGTATGCTGTATGGTTTAACTGAACTGTGGGCTCCATCGCTTGTCAGAGAATCATTAGCAATAGAGCTACCGCCAGAAAGACAGTGGTTATAATTCCTCTGTGAAAAGGGGAGCCGGAGCCGAAGCAGCAGCAGCATCTATGTGGCTAATGAGGGTGCGAGATAACAGTCAACTTACTCATTCGTTCATTTGCCGTCGGTAGCTGTGTGTTAACTAATCGTTAACCTATTTAGGGCGTCATGTATGAGAGAGATGGAGACTGTGGACATATTTTGCCTTGTGCTCCCCATAATTTATAATAGAGCTTGCGGTTGCTGGCATTGGCATGGCATGGCTGTAGCTGCTTGCTGCTTGCTGCTTGCGCTCTTCTCTTCAAACACAGACTGTGCTTTTCTGATGCATTAATTAATTCACACTTATGCGCGCTCAGAATGCTACAAAGTGGGGATTCTTGTTGTGTTGGTTAAAGGTCTTCGTAAAGATGGGGGACGTTTCCCCAGAGTGAGATAGCAACATTGGCATTTGAATTGCCACCATTAACCAACATTGTTACACAATTTGTGGTATCTTCCATCGTACTGTGTGCTGTGTCACATATTGCGGATCAATTCTGCTCCACCGCTCACCAAGTTTTCTCTTTGAAAATTGAAACCAACACAAGAAAATAAATTTAAAGAGAAGAAAGTACTCAAATAAGAGAACTTATTTTTGTCTGCCTCTGCATGTGTGGGTGGCAGAGAAAATTTAAGTATCTTTATCTTACTATTGCCATAGCGTAGCACTATACCAATAGGTACCGCAGGTACTTACTACTTCTACTAGGTGGTAGGTGGTAAGAGGAAAGAGGTAACTCTTTGAATTATTTCTTTTTCATAAGAGCAGCATTATAAGTGATCAAAATGTCTACATAATGTTACTTGTGGTTCGATTGTGTCATGTCATTTAAGAAAACAATGATGGTAGCACACGAAAATCATTATTGTCAATAATTAGCTTTGTATTTTGACGAACTTTTATGTAGGTTGATGGGTACCTACCTGTGTAACTGCACACAATTATTTTGATTATATTTCTAAAAAGATTCCTATTTGAAAAAACCATGTGTGTCTTACAAGAAAACTTTAAAAGCAAGCATACCAGGGTACCCTCAAACCAATTAAATTATTTACGTTTTACCTACTAGGTAAAACTTCCATTAAACAATTTAATTGCATCAAAACAGAACGGTTGCCTTACCTAGGTACCTACCTACTTACTAACATTTTCATAGATTTTTTTCAACTGCTCTTGTCACAATTATCTGTAATTGTAAACAGAGAGAAAACGCCTCAACTTGTTACTTTTCCAAAAGCATAAGACAAATTAATTGTCTCATTACTTGCGAGCTCAAACTCAAACTTTCCCATTAAGAGGTGCATCACAATCACAATTTGTACGCTGTTTGTAGTGATTTCTCTATACCTTCATATATTAGGTATATATAAATTAGTCTACAGAAACAACTAAAGATTTAACAATAAGTGGAATTTCCTGGGCTTTTCATTGCATATAGCAATTATTATTATTTCATTTTGTTGTGGAATTTGCATGCAACCCAAGATGCTCGCCCACCTTTGAGAATATTCCGTCAGATGTTTATTTTATTCTTTTCTTTTTCGATTGTCGTTGTGCTTGAGTTGCGTAAAAGTTTGATTGACAGATAAATGGATGTAAAATATATTCATTCTACTGTTTTAAAAGTATTTGATTGAAACTAGCAGAAAGACGTTCTAGAATGTCGTTATATTAATTATAGTGGGATGTGAAGGTTTTTTAGGAGAGTGATCTACTTTATCTAGATTTGTTTTTCATCTTAGGTTTTGTTGTTTTTCTGCTTATCGATATCCGGGGTAGAATTTTCGCAGTCCGCCATGTTTTTCAGTCTCATTCTCTCCTTGAACTTAATAACTCCTGTCACTCTTTTCACAACCTTTTTAAACGAGGTAACCAACCACCTGTTGCAATTTTTCCCTTACTACGCGGAGACAAACGGAAAATCCGTCGGCATTTTTCAAAAGATGTACCTGCTTAAAGTCTAACAGTCTATATTTTTCTGACTAGACTAATGAAGTTCCAAGCTTCGTTTCTTGCCAAAAAGAAGCAAAAAAAAAAAAAGAATTTATCTCATTCTGAATAGAGTTGAGGTTGGCTGCATATGGTCGTAGACTCTGGTCCTTGAAAAGCGATTGCATCCTCGGTTGGGTGCTATACCACCATATACTATCTGTCAAAATATTGAATCGCAGTGATTAAATTTGATAGTTGGTGCTACTGGTGGGATGAGTCTTTACCTATATAAGAATATCAGTCATGTTATAAAAAAAATATGGCTAAGTCAAATGACGGGTTGGACTTGCGCACCGAGTTTTCTTATAAACTTTTGAAGTCAGCTTGTTTCTGAGAAGAAAAAGGATTTATTTTGATGTGAAGAATTGCTGTAGGTACCTACTGCTGTAAAAATGCACCTTTGTGGGCATCAAAATAAATTTCCTGCTATCGAAATACTCGTATATGTCGTTGTTACTATATCCGTCCCGCATTTCATCTATTTTTAATATAGTAAATTTTTTATTTCTTCAACTTATGTTTATGTGCTAACAAGAATGTATAAGACTAGCTTAAATTTTAACATAACTAACTTAGTGAACCTTAACGTATACTCCAAGCTACTCTCACTTGACACCATTGCCTTTTAGAACAAGCTTATGAACGAAGTAAAACAAGAGCAAGTAAGAAAAATTTTGTAGAAAAACTTACAGTCGTATTTGAAATCCCATTCCAAAGCATTTCTTACTTTAGACAGCTCTTTTTTTAATATAAAGAGGAGGCTTATACTATACTGGAGCATTCAAACCAATTGCCAGTTTATATTTTTCGCCCTTTCATATTTCTTAAAACATATGAAACTATCGCGCTATGAGAAAAATAACACATTTTCATTTAGGGCAGTTTAGAGCGTGTTCTATGTATCAGCGGCAAACAATTCTACCCTTCCATTTATCGGTTGCTACAAATGTGCGCAACGCTTCCTGTGAGTAGCTACGAGTGAACGCTCATTTTGAACTCTACGCACCTTCAAGAAGTAGCTCCGAAACAAGCCAGACGATTGTCGGGTGTTGAACACGTTAGCGTTTTCAAAATCTTGTCAAAAAAGTCAAGGCGAGATTGGATAAAATTTTATGAACTTTTGAAATGTATGGTTGACTACAGTTTAAATAAATAATCTCATTCATTTGTTGTCCATGAAAAATCGAAAAAAATAACTGAACAACAAAAAATCGTATTTATGAACACCTTCATCGGTGTCTATAGGAAATGTCTTACCGTAGACACTGAAATTGGTTGTCATAACTATGACTATACTGCCATTTGATCCAACAACCAACATTCTTATTGAATATATTGCAAAACACCGTTGCACAGTGGTTCCACCGTAGGCCAAAATTCAAAAAATTCATTTTAACGGTTATAATAAAAACCCATTTAAACGTTCAAGCTGAGAACATCCTAAAGCCAAAATAAATGAGAACCTAAATGCCGTTAACTATTTATTTTCGAAGTTATAACATTTCAAACACATGACATTTGAATTTTAGTGCTCCAAGTGTTAGTAAGACTTTATTTGTTGGCTTTGACGTTTTCTTATCTTTTTGTGGAGTTGTTTTTTTTATGTGGATATATTGTTGGAAGGTAAAACCTCCATAATTTTTTTTTTTTTTGAGAGTCAGTGTTAGACTCAATATAAACGTTTATTAATTGGGTCTAGATAGAAAAGCAAAAACGAAATTGAAAATCTTAATTATATTTGCTTTAAACTGTTTACGCCCCGCAACGCCCCCAAAATGTTATATATTGCCAGAAAGGTTATTTAATGTACTATTTAGCGCACGTTTAATCAGCTATAGAAACTTGCAGATTGATAATTAATTTAGCGACCTAAGGAATTTATTATTTTTTCAACATTAATCGTGATGAGTTTTTTAGTTGAGATATTCCACGTGTTTTTTAATCTAATAAATGAAAAGATTAGTAAAGTTTTTAACAGTTAAAACACTTATTTTATTTCCTCAGATGTACATTTCAGAAGCAATGCTTCCATCGTCAGTGAGATTTATAAAATTTTATAAATCTCACTGATGATGGAAGCATTGCTTCTGAAATGTACATCTGAGGAAATAAAATAAGTGTTTTAACTGTTAAAAACTTTACTAATCTTTTCATTTATTAATCGTGAATAAATTCTGAAGGCAGTACTTTATTGAAAAATATTACAACACCTTTTTTGTAGAGCATCAAATTTAATTTAAGAAACATGTTTGCAATTTATCGTATATTGATTTGTTCGTAATTAAAAAAAATTCAAACTAAAAGTGCAAAATCAAAAATACTTACCAGCTTTTCAAGCTTGATTACTTGGAAACGGTTAGCCTGCCTGACAAAAATTTTTAAAAGGACCTTTTTTGAAGGAAATCTAATTTCTAATTTTTTTTTAAGCAATTATTGACACACCATGTGTATAAGCTGTTTAGATCTATTTGCACCATTAATCAATCTTCATAACAGTTAATTTTTCGAAAAAGCTTGAGATCATCAGCATACATCAAATAGTTAGTGATCAAACTGATGAACAATATCATTAATAAAAAATATGAAAAGGGTAGGTCCAAGATGACTACTTTCTGAAAATCCAGAGCTGCATCAGGATATCAACCGAGAGGAAGTATTGTCAAGGCGAACTTTTAAAGATAAAGTCTACCAAGTAGATAAGATTAAATAAGAAGAATGAAAACCGAAATGTTTTAACTTCTTTATAAGAAGCCAATGGTTAACAGAGTCGAAGGTTTTACTGAAGTCCGTGTAAATCGTGTCAACCTGTAATCCTTTCTTAATAGACTTGATTGCAATAAATTTGAAATGCATCATTAAAACTAAAGCTGTTTTGCTTTAGTCTAGTTGGAGTTTTACGCCACTTAGTTTCAAATGATTACAGTTGTTGTTTTCAGATGTTTACGCACAGCTAATGTTATTGCACGGATACATCGTGAACGCCACCATTCATTCTTTTTATTGAAAATTGACAGAATACGGGTAGGTCTGTGAGTATTTGAGGGTTTATTTAGACAACTGTTGGAATTCGTTGGCTAAGGCTTGTCCAACTCTTTAGACACCATTTCGCTGAACAACTGTCTAAGTCCTTTAAGCAAATTTTATCAACACGACTTTCCTACTACGTTGCCCGTTACGTATCATATCTTCCTGTTACGTTAAATTCACAGCTTCAATAACTCAATACCTACTGTCTCTTGTCGCTAAAGCTTAACAGTCCCCTATTGCCATTATCCGAAAACATGCCAATACTTGGTATGTGTGTAAACGACGACCTTCGTTGGAATGACCATATATGTAAAGTCAAGAAGAAAGAAAAACGACGCGGAATCTGCAAAAAAAAATTGTAGGTCTCTTCATTCTCTACATGGTATGCTTTGGAAAGTCACTTGATAGTAAGTTCTTTACCATTAAAAGCACTTTCTCGATTAGCCTCTCGGAATCCGCAGAAATCTTTACTCGCAATTTTGAGTTTAAAGTAGATTTCTTAAACTTTATGAAATGACCATAATATCCATTGAAATCCCCAAATATCAAAATTTCAATATTTTCCGTATTTCTTACACACAATTACGCTTCACAAAATCATAAGTTTAAACCAAGAATAGCTAACTGGGTGAAAATTTAGTTTAATCTCCTCAAACATTAAGTAAATTGATGGCACCAATATTACCTACATAAGGCTCTAATAAATCGTCTGCTGGTTAATAATTTTCCAATTTCAATGTCTACATAAAGACTGTAGCGCACAACAAACATGTTTACTTAATTTCTATGGCACGTCCTTTTTTGTTATTTAGTTTGTTTTCCACTTTTCTACCACATCCAAATCTCTCTATTGAAGTTTATTATTATAACATACAAATATGACACCAATGAAGGTAGGTTGGAATCAATAAATCATAAGAACTTCTCATTCCGGCACATACATATATAGCTCTATCTTCTCTTCCATTATTGCAAGTGGGTAACTATCTAAAAGGACATTCCAATATATTAATTAGAGTTTGCCACAGCAAAAGACAAATATTAGGCACGCATTTGGTGCCATTAAAACCACAACAAAACAATAAAAACAATAAAACCCCCACAAAGTAAACATGAAATATTAGCAATTAACCGTAAAACTCACGTTCACAACAAATAATTCATAAGGACATGCCAGAGCCATACTTCTTTACTTGCCAGCCTGCCAGTCTGCCAGTCTGCATGTGTGTTTATATCCCTAAAATGAAGCCGTTAATTTCACTTATGCTTTACCTCCCAATGGTCAATTAGGCAAAGAAATCACGTTCAGGAAGTGTCGCACTAATTTCTTGCATTCTTCTTATCACAAGCTGCGGGATGATCTGATTTTAATTGTCTTTCGCACTTCCACCAGAGGTATGATAAATCATTTTAGTAGAAACAGAGATAGTAGGAACATGTATATATTCAAAGTCAAAATAGTCAAAACAAAAAAAGAATTAAGTAGACAAACAGATCCGGAAGTTGGTATAAATAAAATGTCTAGAGTTCCTAAAGATTTTGATGTCATTCAATTGTCGTTGTTCAAGGGCGAAGGCCTAATGCGTCCTTTTTGAATAGTTTTGAAACAGTTACAGTCAAGTTTTCCATTAAAACTCACATTTACGTTTTTGGTTCTAGAATAGAGTACGTCACTTTTCAGCATAGGGTCCACTTACCTCAAGACGTTGAGTTGCTCCAAAATTTGGGATTCAGAAAATTGGGGCGCCATTACCAAAACTTCTCACTGGAAAATAAAAAATCCAGTATATTTCATGCAATTGCTACATATCGCGAATTAAAACAATGAACATTTAAATACGCACTCATACGTCGCGTCAGAGCAGAAACTGCCTCCGCTTTAATATCGCGACATGGTGTGTCTCTCTACTCTCAAGTCAATTGTAGCTAGGCAATTAACTGAACATAGAAAATTAGGGTTGCAAATTAGTAGACAATTAATTTTGAATAAGCTTATAATAGCTTAATTAACTAAGATAAAATAAAGTGAAATACATATACATACTTGCATAGGGTCACGCGGAAGAGTGGGGACCCGGGGTCCTAGCGCATTTCTCACAACCGAATGCCTTGTGAGTTGTGAGAGAATGGAGGGTACCTACAATTTTTTGGCGACTCAGAAGGGCATAGCCCTTGTCATGGTTATGAGTTTATTATCGGAGTGCTTGCCAAATGTTGGGATTTGAAGCGCATACATAACAGCGGTTAGGTTTCGTTAGATGTGGCTGCCAGGATTGTGATACCACTGAGACCAGTGACCTATTTCACCAGTTTTTGTAATTACAAGCGTTTTTTAACAAAGTTTGTGAGTTTTTGGATAGGTTAGGCTAGGTTGCATGGGGGCTGCAGCCACAAATGGCAGCACCTCACTCGGATCTCAAGGATCCATTGTGCTCCCGGGGAAAAACAGAGGATGAGTAGGTGGGAGGATTGTAGAGGTAGAGGGTTGGGTTGGTAATTGGTTTATTGGCGTATTGAACCCCCATTGAACCATATAGAGCCCTGAGTAAATTTCAGGACGTTACTCAATGGGAGGTTAGAGATGTCGCCCAGTTCGTCGAAGAAGTATTCTCCGAGGGTGGTTTTTTTTCCTAGTGTGGGCCAAGCTAGGACACTCACAGAGGACGTGGAATAATCCTTCCTCTGCCTCCTCATCTTGGCATCCTCTACATAAGTCGGATGTGCTAAAGCCCATTCTCATCATGTGGGTACCCAACGAGTTGTGGCCCGTGAGAATGCCAATCAACAGAAAGAGCCGACGCCGACGTCTGCTTAGCTGGAGTAGAAATTCTGTTTTTTTCTTTTCTGGAGACTCGGCATGTTTCTAAAGATGACCACCTGTCAATGGCGGTTTTTAGAAAGTTATGTTTGATTCTGTTTTTTTCTTGCTGTAGTGGCGTTAGAACTGAGGTGTTCGTTTCGCTGGATTCGAGTGCTGGCCCGATTTTAGCCAGCTTATCCGCCATTCATTACCGATTATGTCACGATGTCCTGGAACCCAGGTTAAAGTTACGGTGTTTGTTTCGCTAAGCAGTCTAAGATTACTGTGACAGCTGTCTACTAGTCTGGATTTTGTGATAATGGATGAGATAGCTTTAATGATCGCCTGACTGTATATGAAGAAGTGAATATTTTTGTTGTAGCTAGGTGGTTTGCGGCTTTGCACACTGCGAGTACTTCTGCTTGAAAGACACTACAGAAGTCGGAAAGCTTTATTAATCTATTCATGGTAGGGTAATCTGAGAAGATACCTGACCCTACCCCTTCATCCGTTTTGGAACGATCTGTGAAGACGGAAATGTGATTTCCTTTTATAACCCTGTTTTCCTCCTAGCTTTCTCTTGTCGGAAAGACTGTTAGGATTGAAGTCCATATGCGGAGGGTATAGTTTGTTTGAATGTCTATATCTGTATGGTTCATGATAGTTCTATGGCCTGATATGCCTGTTTTCCAATTGTTGCATTGTTTTGAGTCGCAGTGCGCTTTTGGCCACCATCTCCTTAGTATAAAGATCTAGGGGGCTAGCGACAGAAAGTTTTCCAGAGCTGCAGTTGGTGTTGTTCTCATGGCACTAGTTGAGCCAATGCATGCAAGCCTTTGGATTTTGGTCATGGGTTAAGGTTTGAAGCCTTCTCTAATGATGGCCACCAGACTAGACCGACATATGTGAGGATTGGTCTTATTATGGATGTATATCCAGTGAATAGTTTTGGGACCAGGTCCCCATTTTTTCCCAGAAATTCTACTACATAATGTAGAAAGCGATTTGAGCTTTCCTTTCTCTTTCTTTTAAATTTTCTTTCCATCAGTTAAGTTTACGATCAAGGACAATACCGAGATATTTTACCGTACCAGATAAGTTTATTGGTATACCATTAATGGTGGGTGGAAGTATATCTGGAATGTTACGTTTTCTCGTAAACAGAACAAGTTCTGTTTTTGTAGGGTTGACATTTAGCCCACAGTTTTTTGCCCAGCTGGTGAGCTTGTTTAGAGCTGTCTGAAGGAGTTCACAAAAGGTTGTTGTGAATTTTCCCGAAGTCATGATGACGATGTCATCAGCATAGGCTAAGGCTTTTATTCCGCTCATGTCAAGTTTTACCAGGATAGCTACTAGGAGCTAGGAGTTTTTAGATAAGTGTTGCTTCAAGAAACGTTGTTAATTACAATATTGCAGTTGTGTTTTACAAAAAGAAATTTGTGTGAAAATCTCCTTTTTGGTTTAACTAACAAAAAATTAAAGTTGTACTTTACAAATAATAAACTTTGCTTACATAACACTAATTTGTGAATTTCCATTTCACCAAAGAAAATGAATTTACAAAATTTGTTCAGTTTGTCGAAATAATCTACAGGAACAGATTTACGTGTAATTTTTGTTACAAATTCTTCGGCGCGGATTATTGTTGCTCACACGTCCACTGAAACTAGAAAACTTGGATCTATGGTGAGATTGGATTTCTGAGGGTCGTGCTATTGAGGAGTCAGAACCGCTCAGCGATATAACCTTACCTTGTCTGCCACCGTCTGACATCGTACAAACTATGAAAGCTGTGATGAGCATCGCCCCTCCGGCACCCACTTGCAGGGTTCCATCGAGGATTTTTGCCAAGCACGCACCAGGCAGACATGCTAACCATTTTGCAACAAACACGAATAACGCACTTAGACCAATAGGTCCATTATCCAATTACAACCCGCAATGTACGTTACACCTCAAAGCTATGTACACCGATGCGATTTTGCGAAAAGAGAGTTCAGTTGGTTGAGCTTTTAGGTCGACATCTAATAAGGACTCTTTGGAAAAGTTATAAACTTCATTTGAAATTAATGTAATAGGACACATTTCAAGCTCTTTTTTCGTAGGCACTTTTTTTCTGTTGGAGGTTTTTAAAATACCAGCTGGAGCACTCAGACTTAAATACCGGTCCATTGTACTAGCAGATAGCAACCTTCTATTTGTTATAGCTTCCAGATGTTCGGAGAAAAGCCAAAAGACGCTGCCCTGATAAGGAGCCTAAGTTACCAGCTCTCACCATGTCTGCGCCGAGTATCTGTAACCTCATGCGAGAAAAAGCAGGACATTCACAGAGGAAGTGCTATGCGGTGTCCTCATCTTCTCCACAAGATTCACAGAGTGTGATATCACTTAAGCCTAACACGTTTAAATGCTTGGCAAAAGAGAAGTGCCCGCTGGCAACGCCAATAAGCTTTCTACAGTCTATTCTGCTGCGAGCTAACAAAAATGTTGCAGTCTTCTTATTAACGTTGGGGAGCATACGTTTGGTCTGTCTGCATTCAATGGAGGCGTTGTGCTCTTCACAGATCCAATCGTTGATTGAAGCCCAAATGAGACTCAAGGAATTTAATCTTCCGATCGCATTCAGAGAGCTCTTGCATTCCTTGATCAGTTTCGAAGTGGTTAGAGGGTTGAGAAGGGCCTTAAGCACAGCTGGGCTGTCGCTGCAAACACTGATACTTCTCCCCGTCCATTCATTGTTCGTAACGTGGCTTAAGGCCATTAGGATAGCATACGCATCCGCTTGGAAAACGGATGCGTACGATCCTAAAGAGGTGTGCAATCGTATGTCGTCGCTCTTCACAAAGGCACCAGCACCAGAACCCTCGACGGTTTTGGAGCCATCTGTGAAGATTCGATAAAAGTTATTTCCAGGCTCAGATTCTGGAGCGAACCAGTCCTGAACCAAAGGAAAGTTGACTGAGTAATTTTGACGCAAATTGATCCTTGGGATCATCGTGTCAGACGGCACAATGTCCATTAAACGTGAGTCAAAAGATATGCTGCTTGCGAGTTCCTCAAAACTCCAGTGCGAATTGTGCCAGAGACCACATCTCTTTGAACGAGAAATGGTCTTGAGAGCACACCGCATGATGAAGGTATCAAGGGGAGGAAGATTCAGGAGTGCGTCGAGAGCAGCTCACGGTGTGCTGGGGAAGACCCCAGTTTGGTCAAATTGTTCTTTGGAGTTTGGCAAACGATGCAATAACGTATTTACGCGAGTGCTTATTCCACCAAACAACTGACGCATAGGAGATGATTGGTCCTGTCATAGCCGTATAGATCCAAAGGACCCTTTTCGGTGAAAGACCCCATATCTTGCCAAAGGCTCCTTTACATTGCCAGAAGACTGACAGTGCTTTAGTAGTTTTAGACTCGACATGTTCAGACCAAAGAAGTTTGTTATCTAGGATTACTCCGAGATGTTTGACTTCATTTGAAAAGGGGATGTTGACGCCTTTAAGCGTAAGTTGGGTCAGACCGCAGTCAATTTTCTACGTCTCGTGAAGAGGACAAACCTCGGTTTTAAGAGGATTGACGGAGAGACCGTTTCTAACACACCAGGTGTCAATCAAATAAAGCACAGCCCTACGTAGGCGCTGCCTACTTGTGGAATATTTTTTCAAGTTACCTACTTCATTCAAAAATCTACTTTTCAATTATAGGAAGAGTCCATTTATAATTTTGTCACCCTACTCGTATCCTCAAATTAACATCGAAGTGAGACTGTCTATGGCAGTGTGATGAGAAGGCTTTACTCAGAAACAATCAAATGTTCCTATTCCCATCACGGTCTAACTAGTTGACAACAGAAACGAAGACGACATTAACTGCATAGCACTTTTATCATTATGAAAACTGTCATCCCTATGAAACAACGAATTCGACAATCTCCACTGAGCAGAAAACTGTGTTGAACCTACAAAGAAAATTATGATGTCGTTATGTTCCGCAAAACTGTTATTCCCCTTTGCTGAGATATTTCGCTGAAGTTCCTTATGATAAACTTTATGCGGTTAGAGTATAATAACATTTTTTTCGTGAGGCAATGCGCTTTTTTTAAAGTCTTGAGTAACAATAACCAACCCTTCGTTATGTTTTTAGTCTTCTGTGTCATTTTGCACAGGTAACAAGCGGAAAGGGTATCATTATAGTTCAATTCCAATGAGAAATGATAATTATTTATACTTTTCCACTGCTTTCCATTATTTTTTAATTTCGCGCTTTGATGGGTAGATTGTTTTTTTTTCTATTCTTTTAATTTGTTGCTTTTATTGTGCAGCCAGTCAACCTTCCATGGAGACTAGTTCGAGTAATATGCGTTTACTCGATAACAAGTTAATGACATGGTATCACCGTTCACTTCCAAAGCACATTACTAAAATGAATGGATATTAATGTGAAATGCGTTCTATTCGTGTACAAAATGCAACTGCAATTACATGCAGAATTAAGTTTTGAGACATTCAATCGTTGGCTTGCTAATAAGCATTTGACGTTTTGAAAAAACTAAGAGTTCTTCCCTAGTATAGGGGAACCGTTCCTTCAGTCCAGCTTGGCTTTCGTGATTTTGTTTTTTTCATTGCGGAAGTGTTTATAAACACATTACAACGCAGCTATTGAAGTCCTTGATATCGTTAGCATATGTGATAAAGACTTTTTTTTACATAGCTTTATCTGTAATAATATTTGGGAAGAACAAATCTGTCATAAAACGATACTATGTATATTATGGGTGCCAAACAACTCGCGGATTTCATTTGGCAGACGATGATCTCGCGGATGTCTAAAAAATTTTCATTTATTTCGCAACAGTCAGCTCGCAAATTGTAATTTCGTCTTCCACTCATCTCGCTGAAACATTAACTCGCACAAGTTATTATGCATTTTCTTTTTTTGCATTCCAATCAACTGGCGTATAATGAACTGGCTGATAATACTTTCGGATTCCCTTATCTCGTAAACAGTTAATTCGCCACACGCTACTAATCCACTTGTTAATTCAATTCTTTGCATGCATTCTTTTTATCAGTTTTATTGACATTTCATGCAGTGATCTTGTAATAGTTTTTTTTTTAGTAGTTCAATGCTAAAATCTTTTGGTAAATTTGTCTCCATTTGAAAACAAAAATGGATAATAATAACTATACAGAATGAGTATGCAGTGAATTTAAATCTGTAATTAGTAATTACCCACTTTATTTTTTGTTTTGTTTGCTCTTTCACTGAAACAATTGTTTTTTTTTGTTTAATAATAATGTTAATGACGATAAATTGTTTTGATATGTTTTCCTCTTTGTAAATAGAATAGTGTTGTACATAAAATACGGACATTTTTGCTCATTATTTCATTTAGGTGGGTGATTTTTCGCTTTATGTTATTTGGCAAAATATTACTATTATTTTTTTTTTTAATTTGTTTGATTTTCACTTTATCTCATGTTCACAAATTTCGCGCAAAGTGAAAACAAAAAAAAATAAATAATAGTAATATTTTGCCAGATAACATAAAGCGAAATATCAAAAAGCGAAATAAATCAATGCGAGATAAGGGAAAGCGATTTAAGTAACAGCGAAATAATGAATGCGAGATGATCTTACAGCGAGATGAACGCCAAACCAAACATGAATTTGCCAAACAAGAATTGCGAAAAAACAATATGCGAATTGTTGATATGCGAAACAAGAAATTGCGTATTGACCTTTGCGAAGTAAACGTTTACGAGAAAAAAACCGCGAGTTGACCCCTACCCGTATATTATATTTTGACACAAATAGTTTGTTCTTCACCATGAAAATACTATAGCAAAAACCACCCCCACACAGGTAACAAACGGAGTTGTGACTCTTTAATGCAATTGCTATACATCTACTGCATTTTACACCTAAAATTCCACTTGCCTAAAATTCAGCTTACCAAAGATTCTACTGCCATAAAAAAAATAGACTGCTCTTTGTTTCACGAACAAAAAAAGCGATACCCATAAACGAATTTTCAGTTCATGGTCCATGAATGCAACAATTTTCCAAACGAACCTGTTTTAAAAGTATGCTCAGCTATCGGCATATGGTTGTAGACTTTTAAATGGATTTGATTTAATTTATTATTTAACTTATTTATGAATTATTTTAATTTCGATTTGAAAAAAGAGATTACCTACTGACTTAGGTGGGCATTACAGTTCGGAGTGAACCTGAGCCTCAAGCAACATCTTAAGCCAACAATTTCGATTTCGGGCGAGCTCTCTCCAGTTTTGCACTCTAAGTCGGTTGAGGTCATCTTAAACGAGGCAATAACGTAAAGACGAGGTCTTCAACTTCTCCGATTTCCCTACAATGTGCTTTCGAAAATCCGTCGAGCCGGAGCGTTTGGCTCCATCCGCTCTACATGGCCCTACCATCGCCATCGCAGCCTCGCGATGCGTACTCTTCTGGCTATGCCCATGTCGCGGTACAGCTCATACAGCTCGTTGTTGTATCTTTTTCTCCACACATTGTCTTCGCATACGGGACCAAAGATCAATCGGAGTATTTTTCTTACGAAACGACCAAGGCTTTCCTCATCCGCTTTCGATAAAGTCCACGCTTCCGCGTAGTAAGACGTAGACTGGCATGATTAAGGTCTTATAAAGGGTTACTCTTGCCTTCTTAACCCAAAGAAGCAACGGTTGGCAAGAGTTATTTTCCGTTTGATCTCCGCACTGATGTTGTTTTCCGTATGTCTATAGCGGATCCTAGGTAGAGGAAGTCCTGTACTACCTCGAAGTTATGTCTGTCTATTGCGACGTTTTGTCTAATACCTCGATGTTCGGTGTCCTTGTTTGATAACAGCATATACTTCGTTTTACCCTCATCAAACCCACTTTTTCAGCTTTTCGCAAAAGCACCTATGACGCTATGACATCACGCTTCCTTCTTCCCATTACGTCAATATCGTCTGCGTAGGCGAGTAATTGTACAGACTTTTGAAAGATTATTCCTCTGGTGTTGATGTTTGAGCTTTGTACAATCTTTTCAAGTGTGATGTTAGAGAAATGACATGACAGTTCGTCGCCTTGCCCTATGCCTTTTTCGAAATCAAAGTTCTTGGTGAGTTCTTTACTGACCTTGATAGTTAGAGGGACACTCGATTGGAGAAGCCCTGGCAATCTCTTGCGATTGTAGCTTTTCGACGTCATATCCCTTCACAGCGTTTGTTCGCACGTGAAAAGGATATCCTCATTCGTACATTGGCTGCAACAAGGTAGTGGTTCGAGTCAAAATTGGCCCCTCGGATAGCTCGGACATCCTTGCCTTGGTCAGTTTGGTTGACGGTAGATTAATCTGGGGATTGCCATGCACCTTTATGAATTTTGGGATGCGGGAAGCGTGTACTATTTACTTTTGTTGTTGCCCCGCAGCAAAATCGATTAGCCTGAGTCCGTATTCGGATGTTTAGTCACACATTACCGCCTACCGATTGTATTTCCAAAGATGTCCTTCTTCCCTATTAAAAATTGCTAAAAACGATTTTCACTTCATGTCTAGGGCATTGCTCATATGATATTTCGAGAAACTCATAGAAGCAATCTTTGGACTTCTCGTCTTTCTCTTCTGTGGGGGAGTGGGCATATTTGGCTAATGTTGGCGAACTTAGCCCTGATGGGGATGGTCATTATATTCTCATTAACTGGATTTTGGCTGATAACCTTTTCCCTGAGTCTACCTCTAACTACAAGTTCACACCCAAATAAGCTTTGTTTCTGTTATCTGTAGCAGTCGCCATAGTAGATGTCGCAGTTTTTCATCTTCTTTATGTCCGGCCCATTCCATTGCACTTCTTGGATAACGGTTATATCTGCATTGCGGCAGTCGAGGGCGTTCGCTAATTCTCCTGTTGGACGTAATCCGCTAAGGGATCTTATGTTCCACGTGCAGAGCCGGAGGTCTCTGTCCTTTTTTCGTTTGCTTTGGTCGTAAACGTTATTCGAGGCTGTTAGTTGTTTCTGAACCATTTTTTTCGTGGTTGAGTAGTCAACTCCACGCACAACTCCCAACCTGGAGGGCCAGGTGCTTTTGGTATCCCCTTGGACATAATCCGGAAGCATTATCCTGCTTCAGGGGTATGAGAGCTATGGTCATCCGCCACCATCTCTACTTCAATACCTTGTCCTAGTATTGAAATACCTTGAAAGAACTGTAAACCAAATATGTCGGAGTAGTTCAGAAGTTTCTGTTTTTTCGACTGCTGAAGTCCACCGTTGATTCGTTGATCCGCGAGACATTCCAAAAAGAGATTGGTGAATTTATAAATGTGTTTCTTAAAAATGAAATCTCCTGCAGTTGTAAGTCTACTTGGGAAATTTTGTCAAACATTGACGTGGTGGTTACAGCCTTGTTAATAAAAACCGCGCATTCCACTCTTATCCTACAGGCTTAATAAGCCATAAAATAAGAGTAAATCAATGGCCTGAAATACGTCATTAGCCAGATTGTTCCTGGAATGGTAAAGTGACGTTAACTGAAACTTCTCTGTGGCCCTGTGGGAAATTTGTTTTTGCTGGTATTTCGACAAACAACTGATAAAAAGGTTATTTATTTCGTAGGATTTTTCCATTGAGAAGGATCCTCAAAGAACTTTAGATTAATTCTCACTTTTGCAAAGTCTTACACAATACTCGTATAAGTGGAATTTAGGAAGGTATTCGCAGTTTTATTAATCAAAAACGTAAATTCTATTTTTTTTTATCATTTCCAGTAGTACCCGTGGCGTAATGGTTAGCATGGTTGCTTGTTATGCGAGAGATTGGGATTCGAATTTCAACAGAAGCCAAAAATTTTCTTCCACGGGTATCGCCTTTCGCGAGGAATTGGCAAGTCCTCCAAGATCCGATAGTAAATTCATTGCCATGAAAAGCCCTTTTTCGATTACCCTTTCAGAAATGCAGAAAATTGTAGTTCTCTCCATTCCCTCATAGGGCATGGTTCTGAGAAATGCGCTAGGCCCCGGGGCTTCTCGTTCTGTTTCGCCGCCCTATACAGGGTGTCCCGTAATTCGTGTTACATACTTTGGGACGTGATTCTTTACAGTAAAGTCCGTTTCTGAACTTTAACATCACTTTTTGACCATTTAAAAAGGCTAACTTTGGTGTACCCTGACCTGTGTTAAATTCGATTCCTCTGTCAATACTAATGGTAGACAACTAACTTTAGACTTAATTTTTTTTCGCAATAATGAACTTTAAAACTGTATTTCGATTGGGCTCCTATAGGCTTAGGGTTGCCTGATTTTATATTTTAAATGGTGTTCAAATTTTCTTCCTCCAGCAAAGTTTTGACTTAGAGGTCATTTTTTTCAGAAAATGCCTGTTAAACACAGATAAACAAAACAATAATAAAAAAAAACTTATGTTCAAGTGCACTCAAAAACCCATACATTTTATGATACAGTCGGCTCTCGTTAATTCAAACTTGCGATAATTCGAACCTCTCAATAATTCAAAGTTATCACGAGTTCCCTACAAAATCTCTTGATATTTCGAACTAAATCAGTACATTCTTATACACTTGGTAATTCGAGTGAAAAAGTCATTGCTATATAATAAAACGACGCGGTAATTCGAACTCATCGGCGGCCAACACTCGACAATTCGAAGTTGCAGAGAGAAAGAGGTCGAATGATTGTAATTACATTACATTTTGCGACAAGTTCAAACTTATATCAACGTACACGAGCCTTTGTTTTTGCGACAGATACGAATGAAAAAAGCAAAGGTGAAGATGAGGACAATACATCTGAACCTTTAACAGAGGTGTCAGTTAACGAAGCACGATCCTCATTCGATACCTTACAACGCTTCTGTCTACAAAACGAAAGTGATGAAAACTCATTTCAGGCACTTTTTCTCTTAAAAAAAGTTATTGAACAGTCTGAGCAGCAGCAATGTGTTTTGAATCAAACGAGTATAACAGAGTTCTTTCGAAACATTAATCAATTCACATTATTAATATGTTTTTGTTTATTTATGTTTACGAATGTACATTGTACATGTACACTCAAATTTTTTTTCATAGCTATAGAATAGCAGTTAATTAATAATAGTTTATTGATCAATACATAGCAATTCGAAGCTTTATTTATTTTCCCTCACAAATTTCGAACCATTTGATAATTCAAACATTCGATAATTCGTAGTATTTTAAGAGTCCCTCCAGTTTCGAATTAACGAGAGTCGACTGACTTGAAAAAATACAAAATGGGTAAAATTAAAAAAAAAAAAAAAAGATTTTTAGCATTGGGGTTTGTTTGAATAAAGCAATGATATGGGTACTTTTAGTAGTTTTTTATGTGTTTTTATGAATTTCCTTTCGAAGGCAACGTATTTCCGAAAGATCACTACAAGTAAGACAAGAGTTAGCGAGAGCAAACACCCACAATAAAATCCAGAAACGGGCTCTGGCATGCATTCAAAACGAAGGAGGGCTCTTTAAGCACTTGTTATATACTAAAAGTACCCATATTATTGTTTTATTCAAACAAACCTCAATGCTAGAAATATTTCTTGTTTTTTTTTTCTTACCCATTTTGTATTTTTCCAAAATGTATGGGTTTTTTAGTGCACTTTTTCCTGAGTTTTTTCATTATTGTTTTGTTCATCTGTAAAAAAAATAAATTCTATGTTTACTATGTTTTACAGGCATTTTCTATCGAATTATATTATATCGAATTTAACACAGGTCAGGAAACACCAAAGTTAGCCTTTTTTTAAATTGTCAAAAAGTGATGTCAAAGTTGAGAAACGGACTTTACTGTGGAACAATTTTTTTCAACTCTAGGATGTTACATTATCCCTCATATATTATATGAGTTACTTATATTTCATTCACATATTTCCATGGGAATGAAAGATTCCCACAGGAACGGGGTTGGAAATGGAAGCTTAGAAACTATTGGACAGATTTCACAAATTCTTTCAGCACTAAGTGCTACATTATCTCCCACCCACAGTAACTTAGACTATATTTCATCCCCATATTCCCACGGAAACGGAAAATTGAGAACGGGAACCTTAAAACTACAGACCCGAGCAATGCCGGGCGGCTCACCTAGTTTGTTATATACAGTGGTGGCCACACAATTAGAAACGGCACCCCAAACCATTATGTCTCCTCCTCCATGTTTCACGGTCTTCAGGGTGTAGGTATTTTGGGTCTAATTATTTTTTCTGAGGACATTTAACATACACTTTACCGTCTGACCCAAACAAATTGAATTTAGATTCATCACTCCATACATAACGGTTTGGGGTGCATTTTCTTGGAGTGGTGTTGGTTTTGGTTGGTGTTGGGTAGTAAGGATAAACGGTCGAATGGATCAACACGTTTATAAATGCATACTGGAGAGTGTCATAGAGCCTTTTTCATTCCCACACATGCCCATCAGTTATGTTTTTCACCAGGACAACGACCCAAAACATACTGCATACTTGTAAAGCAGTGGTTTGCGGGTACAAAAACCCGCGCAAAGTCCGGGCCTGAATCCGATTTAGAACTTATGGGCAGACGTCGAGAGAGGATTAAAGTCCAAAAAATCTAAAGATTCGGACGAGTTTTCAAAAACATTAAGGAGGTCTGGACGGTATAGCACCAACAAAATGCGGCGCTTTGGTTGAAAGTATGGAAAGAAGTTTGGCTGCGGTTATACAAAGTAATAAATTCCCTACAAAATATTAATACTTACTCTATGTTAAACTGAAGATTTCTAGTGAAATACCATTTTTAATGTACTGTTTCTAATTGTATGGCCACACAAAATTTGAGTTAAATACATGTTTAGTTTTTTGTATTTGATATTGTCTAGCTTTTTTCTCGTATTAATTATTTAATTTGTACTCTTATTCATGGGCTACAAATTAAACCTCTTTTCAACCTGAAGAAATGTCTTTTAAGTAAGTTATGCATACTTATATTACTATATGGGTGCCGTTTCTAATTGTTTGGCCACCACTTAAATAAAAAAAAGTGTACCTAACTTGAATGCGGGTTTCAAAAAAAAAAATCATTTCATTGAGTCAAATCACTTCTATCACTGAATTGGTTAAGATTATAAACTAACTTTTGGTTAATTTATCGTTGAATGAGTACGAAGCTACCACGTCTCGGTGGTCATTGTAATTGTCATCGTTTAAGTAATATTCAGTGGTGCAAAATACACCCAAAATTATTTGTGCAAACATTTTCTCATAACAATCGCAAGCAAATTATTATTAACATCAGATTTACCGAATCCCCAAACATGGTTCTTGTCTTAGTTATTTAAGCTGACATCTATGTACAAAATTAAGAAAGACAATCTTTTATGTACACAATAAATGCGATTCAACTTTGAGTTATGTCCAAGCTAAAAGCTGTGCTTATCCAGAAACGGAAAATTATTGAACTACATTTTGTTTTCAATTTTCTGCACCATGAGTGCTTTCAGCATTGAGTTTGTAAACATAGAGGAACCATGCTAGCTTGCGTAAGACGTCGATAGATGTCACCAAGTAAACAAATCGACATTTGAAATTTCAAAGCAACAGTTTTCTTGTGCATTTCTTCATACAAATGACGTTTTCCCTGTTTCCCTCTTCTGCTGCCTTTTTTTAAGTCAAATTTCTGTGGAGAGCATTCCACTAAAAATTTCAAATGTCAATTTTATTTACTTGGTGACATCTACCGACACGTCTCAATGCAAGCTAGCATAGCTCCTCTATGTATACAAACTCAATGATACAAGCAGCAAGTGAAAAACAGAATAATATTTCAATATGAATTAAATTTTTTTTGATCAAGAGGAAACTTTTTTTTTAATCATCACATTTTTTGTACACACATTTTTCCAAAAAAAAGGAAGTTCTGCCAACTCTTACAAAAAACGAGTTTCAAATATCAATGGTGGTGCCATCTTCATTTTCAACTAAAAACTTTTTGTGGGCAGTAATGCCATCCCTGTTTGTACTGTGATAAATTACGACTATAGATATAGAGAAATAAAGAACAGGGAAAACCATTACTTCTCTTGCCCCGCATCTTCCATTTTTTTTACAATTTACATTGTTGCTTTTGTAACACGAGATCAATCTGTGATACACTCATTCAGCTGAATATAAAGTTGGTTCTGTGAAATTACTAATGTCGATTTCCTTTGCAAAAACAAAAGCACTCTAAAATAAAGTGCTTTTTTTCGTGCTCACTGGAACAGAAAAGACAAAATTCGTTTTTTTTTATCATTGTATGTGTGCTATTTTTGACAGCCAACTCTTCCCGTTCGTTTTGTTCTGCAATTTATATAGAAAGAATGTTTTCGAAACTTTATTAATAAGTGCACTAGGAAGAAACCTCCTCATCCGAATAATTGTACACAACAGTTTGAACAAAATTATTCACAGAATGCCTTTCGTTTTGTGTAAGCAATTTCAGAATTTTAAAGACTTCTTCGTAAGAATCAGAACTAGATGACGACTCATATAAATTTTGATAATTTCAGCTAAAATTGAGCGATCCATTTTCACAAAATAGTTTATTGTTTATTTTTATTATCTCTCTTTCACAGTCCTTTAACCAAAAATGCAAAATATTCAAACTGCAAACTGGTAAACGTCAAATGTTTTGTGTAGGTGTACGTGAAAGAACTTGTAAATCTTGCCTCTGAATCGAGATTTATAAAAGTGCTTTTAATTGCAAAAAAAAAGTGATCTAGTGTCTACATGAAACGTATTTCGAGCAAAAAAGGACTTTTAAAAGTGCTTTTGTGTACCACTGGAAATCGACATAACACTTTCAGCCGTATCTATAAAGAACTTTTAATCATTGATTAGATTTAATTGCCCTTTAAGTTACACTTAAGTAATGAATCCGTATCGATAATCAAATTTCACATTTAAGTAACCTTGCTAAGAGCCCTCTCAACTTAAATGCCAATAATGGCGTTAAAAGGTCTCTTAAATCCAAATTAAAAATTCATTCTGACGTTTCGGGAGAATCGGTGTCAATTTTGATCTGTTGTTTTGGTAATATAATTTCTAAAAAGAAACTTTTCTTGAAACAAAAATATGGAAGATTTTCTTCGCGATTTAAATAATAATAAATGTGCTAAGTTTTTTTTAGATGTCATGATTAGTAAATAGAAACCTAAAAAGCTGGCACAAAAGCTCCTTAGTGCTACAAGGCCAAACGCGGTGTTCTCGCAACAACCATTCTCGTGAGTGCGGTTCTGAAAGATATTAATTTTTCAAAGCATATTTTCCTGCTGTTGAGTTGATACCAGAGAAAAATCATTTTGGATGTTTATGGTGGTCGAACGCCCACGCAGTACTTATGCTTTATCCATTTCGCCATGGATTTCGTGTGCCTACAACCTGAGTTAAGAGATTGTTAGGAGTTTTGCTTGGCAAAGAAAGATTGTTCCATGGTCGAACGGTCGATTTGCTACTCATAATAAATAACAAATAGGCCATGGCTACAATCATAAAGGCCCTTTGAATTATGGATGGATTCTGTGTGCGTATTACCACGTAGCATGTTGCGGGAAGCCCTGTGATTTATATGGCTTGTTGTCCGAAACAAATATAACCGAAAAACAAGCCAACAGCGAGACCAAATGTGTGTCGAACGATTGAAGACACTCTGGAAGGATGTAGAACTGAACGGAAGAGCGAAGCCAGCACTAGAGCAGCTAGTTGTCATAAAATAAAGTTCATCAGATCTACTGAAAGTCCACATACACTCATGGTCACACAATTAAGTCATTTTTATAAAATTAGGTTTACATATCCATATATTAAGTACAAATTACAACGAAAGCAAAATTTGTTCAAATTCTAAATATTTACAATCACAATCATTAAAAAAAACCAAAGAAAATAAATTCCACTATAACAATAGTCATTTCTTTAACAATAAATCAATAATATATAAAATAAGTGTGGCCATATAATTAAGTCACATGAAAAAAATAAGCAAAATATGATAAAAAACATAGTTTTTTTTAACCGCACAGTTGATATTCCGTAGGATAGCCTTTCTGTTTCGATTAGGCGGATATTCTACTTGGCATGGAGTCCACCAAACTTTTCCATTGCTCTACGCTACTATTTTTCCACTCTTTCTGCAAAATACTCCAGAGAGTAGTCTTGCTGGTTGGTGAGTTTTTTAGTTGAGATATTCCACGTGTTTTTTTAATCTAATAAATGGAAAGATTAGTAAAGTTTTTAACAGTTAAAACACTTATTTTATTTCCTCAGATGTACATTTCAGAAGCAATGCTTCCATCGTCAGTGAGATTTATAAAATTAAATTAAATTAAATTATTTGTCAAAAAACTAATAATAAACAAAAATGTTTCTAAACAAAGTTACAGTTGAGTTGAGTTGAATCTATTAAAAAATTTTTTGAATATTGAATCTTTGATTGGTCCATCATCACTATTCATTAGATTATTTTTGTTTTTAAATATGTAAAATGATTCAAAAGCATCTAATTCATAATTGCTATTTACATTTCTTATTAGTTTTAAATTTTGCAAACTAAAGCTATGACTATTTTCTAGCATATGTTCTGCACATCTAAAATATAATGAAAAAGAAAAGTCAAGTGTTGCAGAACATATGCTAGAAAATAGTCATAGCTTTAGTTTGCAAAATTTAAAACTAATAAGAAATGTAAATAGCAATTATGAATTAGATGCTTTTGAATCATTTTACATATTTAAAAACAAAAATAATCTAATGAATAGTGATGATGGACCAATCAAAGATTCAATATTCAAAAAATTTTTTAATAGATTCAACTCAACTCAACTGTAACTTTGTTTAGAAACATTTTTGTTTATTATTAGTTTTTTGACAAATAATTTAATTTAATTTAATTTTATAAATCTCACTGACGATGGAAGCATTGCTTCTGAAATGTACATCTGAGGAAATAAAATAAGTGTTTTAACTGTTAAAAACTTTACTAATCTTTTCATTTATTGCTGGTTGGTTTTTTTTTCCGCAACTTTTTTTTTCGAATGTCCCCAAATTTCCAATAGGGTTTAAGTCCGGTGACATTGCTGGCCACCGCAAAACATTCACTTTACGCTCTTCAAGGAAAGATTTCTAAACTCTTTACTTGTGTTTGGGGTCATTGTCGGGCTGAAAGATCCATCATTGGGGTAATTGGTTTTGGCAGTCGCCGAAAAGATTTGTGTCCAGTATGTCCCGGTAGTCAATACCTGTCATTTTACCGTTTATTTGACACAGCGGACCGACACACCATGGCTTGTGAAACACGCCCTAACCATTATAGAATCGCCGCAATGCCTTAAGGTCTTTTTGGATACACTTGGGTTCAGCTCAGCATTTCTCATCAACAAATATTGTGTGAGGTGAAGGTCAACATTATGGAAATGATGGCAAACCGTATGTTAGACGTCCCGTCCCAGAAATGCTGAGCTGAACCCAAGTGTATCCAAAAAGACCTTAAGGCATTGCGGTGTTTCTATAATGGTTAGGGCGTGTTTCACAAGCCATGGTGTGTCGGTCCGCTGTGTCAAATAAACGGTAAAATGACAGGTATTAACTACCGGGACATACTGGACACAAATCTTCTCGGCGACTGCCAAAACCAATTACCCCAATGATGGATCTTTCAGCCCGACAAAGACCCCAAACACAAGTAAAGAGTTTAGAAATCTTTCCTTGAAGAGCGTAAAGTGAATGTTTTGGGGTGGCCAGCAATGTCACCGGACTTAAACCCTATTGGAAATTTGGGGACATTCTAAAAAATAAGTTGCGGAAAAAAAAACCAACCAGCAAGACTACTCTCTGGAGTATTTTGCAGAAAGAGTGGAAAAATAGTAGCGTAGAGCAATGGAAAAGTTTGGTGGACTCCATGCCAAGGAGAATATCCGCCGTATCGAAACAGAAAGGCTATCCTACGAAATATCAACTGTGCGGTTAAAAAAAACTATGTTTTTTATCATATTTTGCTTATTTTTTTCATGTGACTTAATTAAATGGCCACACTTATTTTATATATTATTGATTTATTGTTAAAGAAATGACTATTGTTATAGTGGAATTTATTTTCTTTGGTTTTTTTTAATGATTGTGATTGTAAATATTTAGAATTTGAACAAATTTTGCTTTCGTTGTAATTTGTACTTAATATATGGATATGTAAACCTAATTTTATAAAAATGACTTAATTGTGTGACCATGAGTGTAGGTCAGCTAACCATGTGAAAGCCCGACTGCGATCGTAGTAGGTGTGCTCCTCAGCTGGAGAATAATCCTCAAGCTCCTCAAGCATATTTGTTGAATGATTAGAAAAAACACCTCGATCTTCGTTAGCTATCCTTATCCAAATGAAGGACTCACTAAACGCTGGTCGTTAAAAAAATGGGTTTTGTGGCGAGACTTTTGCTTTTCTTATTTTGCTTTGCACAACACTTTTGATTGCGTACAACGCCAGCGAAGGATTCTTTCTATTTATCGTGATTACCCTCTTAGCTTAATTCATTTGAACGTTCAGACAATTAAATTTGGAACTTATATTATTCTTTTTCTTATATTTTCTTTCAACTTTTGTAGTTGCGGGTGCCGCAACATCCACCGATGTTCCACTTCGATATAAAAGGCACCACATTTGTTTACAAACGAATGGTCTAAATTGGACTAGATTTCTGTTTTTACTACTTTATTTTGACACAACTGTCAATTAGTTTAGCATCAGCGCAGAATCGATTATCGATAAGAATTTAATCAACCTCTCTTAAGTTCCAATTAAATTTTAATTGAAACTTAACTAATCAACGTCTAAGAGACGTCTTAAGAAAATCTAATAAATACGGCTGTTTATTTTCGGATTTCAAATGGCTTTGAAATCTGAAAATAAAGTGGTGTTTGTAAAGTCAGTTTGAGAACCTTAGAGAAAAAAAGAACTTCTTCGTTCTTTATTCCTCTAAGTTGAGAACAGATGCCGTGGTGTGTTTGTGGTTTGGCCTCTTATAATGTTTCCTCTGTGCTGTGCAATGTACGTACACATTTTTTTCGTTTGCTAATCATATCGTGGTCTCTCTCTACGAGCTCATTCTCTCTCGTTCATACTCGCTCGTAGTTACACTTTACATTATTTTTACTAGTAGTAGTAGTTGTAGTAAGCTTCAAGCTGCGTTGTACGGTTGGATTTTACAAGGGAGTTAATCAATATTAAAACCGTATACGAAACCAAAATAAAACTAAAATAATTCAACTCTGTTAATTAAGTAAGTGAAAAATTCCAATAACGAGTGCCTAAATATGTTGGAGATTCTTTTAGTTTGGCTGCGAAAGTTTCAAACAATTTTCTGATTTCTACACATTTTCTAACGGAGTTTGTTCAGATTTCATACTACTACAGCAAAACCAGCTGCTTTGGTTTGCTTCTTTGGTGTATTGGTGTTTGAGCGACTCGTTCAGTTTTTCGTTAAATCCCAATGGAAGGGGAAAACAACTTTGTGTGTGGTGTGTCGCTTCTGGCTTGTGAATAAAATATAATTTCTCAAATGAAAATTTGAGGCATGCGTCCTGAATTAAACCCACAGTGAAAACAACATTAAATATTATTTTTCCATGAAACCAAATTCTCTTTTCTAAGCTCTGAATTACTTTAAGTGCTTCCTTTTTTAATTGTTCCACTCGTATTCTTATTTCCAGTTGCTTGTCGCAATTGGATTGTGTGTGAGTGGTTATTAATCCATAAATGTAAATGCTTTGTATTCCCACCATTTCTATCCCTATCCAGAAAGACTAGTGTAAGTGCTGCCGGTGAGATCAAATAATATGTGTAGTCTAAATATTTGTCTAAATTATAATTTCCGTTCCGCATCCATCGAAAACATAAATTTATTATTGTCTACACTCTACATGATGTTGAAAAAGTCTTTGATAAAACTCCCAAAAAATGTTAATTTATTTTGTTTTAAGAAATATGTGTTATTTTGATTGTTTTTTTTTTTTTTTTTTCATTTATTAAATTCTTGTGTTGTGGGAATTTATTGTTTCTCTCTTGCACATAGTGTGTCAATATTGGCCTACTCGCATGTGAATTAAACAAGGAAGTGAAATTGATAAGAAACTAGAAAAAAAGTGAAAACCTGAATTTTATGCTGTTTGAAACGATCATCAATTTTATGGCGGCAAAGGATATTTTTGCAACAGGTAAATATAATAAAAATCCATTTTCAAATACCTACCTAACAATATCTAGCATTATGACTTCGTTTGGTTATTGGTTTTAGTTCAAGGAACCAGGATAATATAGTGTGTTGGCCGAAGCTGCTGTTTTAAATTTAAAAATGTGAGCTTTACGGCTGTCTCATAGTAGGTAGCTAATCTATTAGTGATAAGAAGAAACATAAATTAACAATATTGAATATGACTTTATTTTGTTTGAAACAAGCACTGCTTGGTAGACAAGCATGGGCTATGGAAGTATGTATTTGACTGCAAAATATTTTGACTCAGTCACTGCCTCATTCCCAATTTTACCACACATTTGATTTTGATAAAACAAGTTTACTACAGTTGTTTCTGCTACAGGATCGCCAGTAAGAATTCAACGGAAGCATGCCGTTAGTGGCTTTGCTCTCGACAGATCTCTCACTTAGGACTCCGGCGGACCAAGCGCTGATTCAGTGCCTGCGAAATCTGTCTGTGATACTTGCCTCGCAATTTCATCGTCAATCTCATTTGAAGATATGCCGTGATGGCCTGGAATCCAAACAAAACTCAAGTAGTAAACTCAATAGTAGAAGTAGTAAGAGGGTTGAGAAGAATTGAGAATACTTTTTCTCATCTAGCTACTCATCGTAATGAAGCCTATAACCATTTGTCTCCGTTTGGAAGACGGACGCCTATGTGCCTAAAAATGTGTGCAGTCGGATAGCATCGCAACCAAGGTTAGGATAAGGTGGCTGTCGGGAAAACGACCAACGCAGTAGACCAATAATAATTCCATTGTGATACCCATAGAAATCTGAGGAATTGCCTTTTGTTTAAATCATTTTTAGCTAGATGAACACAATTAATGTCTATGTCTCCAAAATCGCTTGGATCGTCGAAACAGAGACATTGAGTCTTTCCGCGTGTAAACCTATGAGGCAGTGTCCGGTTATAACACCAGGAATAGCAAACCTTTCGTACGTTTTAGATCAAGTTTTTGCCTGACCTTTTTTTTTTAGCCACATTTACTGTTGCAAACTAACCGTGCTACCATGCCAAGGAAATATTTTCCTAGATGCCGTTTTCTTTTAAAGGAGAGTGCTGGACATGAGCAGAGGAGGTGTGGGATTGTCTCCTCCTCCTCCTCCTCCTCCTCATCTAAGCAACTTCTGCAGAAGTAGAAGAATGCCGAGTCTTATGGCGTGTCTACCTATCAGACAATGTCCGGTGATGACATTGATTACGGAGCTAACTTGCAATCTGGTAATGGATAACAAATGTCTTGTGCGTTTTGGATCTAGTCCTGGCCATATCCGTTTTGCTGCCACGCACGTGGTGATATTGTTCCACCTATGATTTGTTCTATCCATTGCCTCTTGCTTTAGCATAAGTTTACATGTAGTGATTGGTATAACAATATTCCACCTGCTGGTTGAAATCGCCAGAATTTCCGCTTGGAACACGCTATAATGGTTAGGTAGGCGGAATGAGAGACTTTCATTAAGTCGGTTTGAGTACACCCCGCAGCCTACACCTTCTTCGGTTTTTGAACCGTCTGTATAGAAATGAATTGAATCATCTCCCAAAAATTCTTCGTTCTCCCAAGTCGTTGTCGGTGGGATTGAGACTTGGAACTTACTATCAAAAACCAATTGGGGATGGATTAGTCGGAGTGGCAAGGGATTCATCCGAAAAAATTCAGCATTGTAGCGTGGCCGATGTTGTTAACGGTCCATTGGAAGATAGCTCTCATACGAATGGCTGTACTGGCGGCCATTTGTTTGCTGAAGATATCTAGTGGTGTGAGGTTAAGGAGTATGAGGGTGTTGATCTCAGTGCTCAACTGATTAGTTGATTGAATTCTGATCTGGAGAACATTGTTGAATGAGGCCACACAAACCGAGTTGAGTTCAATGCTTCGAAAGTCGAATGCTGTCGTTTAAGCTTAGCATTCCCACAATACAAAAATAATACCTGCTTCAACGAATAACGAAACCGAAAAGCTAGTTGTGTGTGTAAACGATAGGTTTCGTTAGAAATTAGAATGACCACGTATTGAAATCATTAGGTTCGTTGAAGTCCAAGGGTTGCCCTGGGGTCGCCACAAAGCGTTTTTTGAGAAACCTGAAGTCGCCCTGAATGTCAAACTTAGTGTTTTTTGAGCCCTAGGGTTGAAATTGGTTTTACCATCAACTCGCCCTAGGTTTTTGCTGCGGCGAGTTGAGGGCTGTCAAATGGCATATACTTTTTTTTAATGACAAGAATGTGCGGTGATTTGTGGTTTAGGGTTTTTTGAAGACTGGAAAACCCAGGGTTTTTTGACAACTCATAGGGTTGTCAAGAAAACTTGGGTCAACCCTGGGGAAAGTTCAACGAACGGACCTATTGATAAAGTTGCTACAAAATGGTCAGGTTTCGTATTCTTCCATTTTAAATTTTTCTTCTTCATTCCTAAAGTAAATTGAAATTAAAGTTTTAACAATCATTTTTAATATGACTTCAAATAGATTCTAGCTTATAACCAAAGAAGAATGTCCGTTTTGATGCTTCTTCCACTAAAGCTCTTGCAAATGACTAAGCTTCTCCATTTTTTTTGAAGAATACTTTCCTCCAAAATTTCTATTATAAGGAATTGAAATACTTATATGGTATATATCATACAAATTCATCCGCCCCTTTTTCTTTTCTCTCTTCCTGTGTACCAGACAAATATTGTAGCTACATTTATCACAATCGAATATCAAAATACTTGTCACAGAGACTACGTTCCTAGTAGGAGGACTTTTTTTTTCTTCTTTTTAACTTGGCTTAACCACCCCATAAGAGTTTCACATAAATTTTCGATAGAGGTATGAAATTAAATACATTTGCATTCTGAAATCTGCAGAAGATCGAGCTTAGTACAATTGCGTAAGAATCTTTCCTTGCCTTCCCTAACTTTGTAATCCGCAATCTGGGCTAGTCACGTGTATCAGTAAACTTATTTACCAAACTGCGAATTACAAAATCTTCAACAGAGTTGAACGCAATAAGATCTGTCACAGGCATGACTATTTTTGTCGGTACGAAATATTTTTCCTCAAGAATTTCGTTTAATGTAGGTAGTGTACCGACGCATCTGGGGTATCCATATTTGAGATATCTTTTTGAACGATTGAAATATCTGAATTCAGATTGCTACAGAAAACAGTTGTGAAATATAAAAAAAAACAACTTCTAAAGGAAAAAGAAACATACAAGAAATCGTGGCAAAACTATTTTTCACATTATCCTTGAAAAGACGACTGATAGCGAAATGTCTGCACGTATTTCGGTAAATACAGGATATTTTATTAGTCCCGGGTATAACGCTCTGTGACTTTTATCGCATCTATAAAATCCGCTGAGAAACGGTAAAAACTGGCACAGCTACCTATACTAAAATTATAGAATTCTAGCAAACTTAAGTATTCTCATAGAGACGTAGCAAGTAGCGTGCCCTATATTACGTACGATGCACAAAACAGAACTCATGGATTGAAGCTTCCCATGAGTTTGGTCCAAACTGATCACAAAGTACCAACTTCCAACCTATTGAGGAACATAAAAGTGGCAACACATTTCTTAAACCTATCTTCATGTAATGTTTACAGGGGAAATGAATAGAATCAAAAAAGAAAATGACAATAAACGAAGATAACTCAACGAAGAAATTTTTTTTTAAATAAATGCATGTGCCTACAAAAACGGCTAGGCTATATACATTCACTTTTATTGCATCTAATGAATTTTTTGATGCTGTTTTCTCTGCGTTGCATTGCAAGTGCATTTTGCAGCGTAAGTGAAACTAAACGCTTTAGTGCACATTCCAATTAGGCATCCATCTAGGTACTTACTTTTGCCTCGTCTTGGTATATTGCTACTGATTGATGGATTCCACTTATTAAAATCATAACCACTGGCTGTCAAAATAATTCAAAGAAAACAACACAAGTGGTTTGTGGTTCTTCATATTAGGTTATTGCTGAGTTCATACAAAAAAGCATAGTTCACGTGCTTTGTTTTTTTTACAAAAAAAAAAAACTGATAATTGGGGAAATCTTGCTCAGCAAAAAGAACTGACTAAATAAAAGGTCAGCATTTGTCATCATAAAAAAACTGGAAGGTATTGCAGTTCAAAATTAATTTTTATTTGACTAGGTATTACCAAGGATGGGTAATACGTACCTACGTACAAAATAAGTAAATCAACCGCCTTAAAAATAACATAAATTTTTTTAATCGCTGTTTAATATTTAATTGCTTGCTTGTACTTTTGTTCCTACCTGTATGTACCCAATTCTACTCGTATATTGTGTGCTTTTTATTCATCTTATTAGTCAAGGAAGAACATTTATCAAAACGCTTTCTTTCAATATTTTCTCATTTCATCAAAACTAAAACTCAACGTTAGACTACTTACCATAGCCAAAGTACCTACCTATTCGTACTTATTAGTATTAATGAGTACTAATGAGGACAGGAGTAAAATGATCTTTTTGTTTACTTTGTTATTTGCATTCTAACTAATCTCATTATTTTAAGCAAAAATACAACAAATTGTAAATTATCTTCTACCTACCGAAATCAGCGTAAAGGATATTCAAATCACCCTAAGTTTTGGTAAATTTATAATTAGGAATAGTTTATTTAGGATAAGTTTTTTCTTATTTTCAGTACATGTCAGCAGTGATAGTAAAGCAGACAAAATTTAAAAAAAAAAATCCCTTGAGAAGCTTAGGAAATCCCTACTTTTTCCCAAAACTCATAAAGACTGTGATTTTCCAGCCAAGGGTTACACTTTTTCCAGAGAAGTAAGATTTTTTCATTCAACAAATTTAAGATCCTTAGTTTTTCCATATTTGTAGAGATTTTTCTAGTGCCATCACTGGTGTTGGCATAGATAAATCAACTTAGTTTTTAGGGTCTGATATTAATCTTGTAAGAGTCAGTGCAAAATGTCCTCCACAACATGTTGAAAGTAATTGCTTATGGCGCGTATTTGCAACTGTGGTCAATCAGTATTTAATAATGGGATTTCTTTAGAATTGAATGCTCTATAAAACTGTCCATTGCGGCGTAATCGTTACTCGAACAAGCGTGGTAGTGAGTACGCTCCTATCCCTTTCCCTATGCCCCTTTACAAATATTACAAATATTAAAGACATAATTGTAGGAAGATTAATTTTTCTCTATTAAAAATTCAATGGGTAATACTAACAATGTACACCCTTCCTAACTTCCTTAAAAATCTGACTCTCTCCTATTTATTGCAAAGCCAGTCTTTTTGTTAAGGCTTTTTAACAGCAGTTTTGATAAACTCTTCGTCTCTCTAAGTATTTAAGTGCTATTCTGCTTCCTCGCTCTGTTGGGACCATCTTTCATACATTCAAGCAGAGAATTAATGTAAACTGATAAATGCATATATACAGGGTGTTCCGTAATTCGTGTTACATACTTTGGAATGTGATCTTTGGTCATATTCTAAGAAAACAATTGTTGTACAGTAAAGTCCGATTCTCAACTTTGAGATCACTTTTTGACAATTTTAAAAAAGGCTAACTTTGTGTACCCTGGCCTGTGTTAAATTCGATTTCTCTGTCAATACTGATGGTAGAAACCTAGTTTTAAACCTAATTTTTTTTTCATCTGTAAAAAATAAACAAACTCTATGCTTACCAGCCATTTTCTGAAAAAAATGACCTCAAAGTCAAAACTTTGCTTGGGGAAGAAAACTTGCACACCATTTAAAATTTAAAATCTGGCAACCCTAAGCCTATAGGAGTCCAAATTAAATATAGTTTTAAAGATTATTATTTTTACAAAAAATTAAGTCTAAAACTAGGTCTCTACCATCAGTATTGACAGAGAAATCGAATTAAATACAGTCCAGGGTACACCAAAGTTAGCCATTTTTAAATTGTCAAAAAGTGATGTCAAAGTTGAGAAACGGACTTTACTGTAGAACAATTTTTTTTCTAAGAATATGACCAAGAATCACATCCCAAATGTAACACGAATTACGGGACACCCTTTATATTTACAAGTTTTTAGTGGATATTGTATAGTTGAAATTTTTTTTGTGCATAAATACCACAGATATTTTTTAAACAATATAAATAGTTCCATCCCCGCTCTAAGAGATTTCTGATTTTAAATAATATAAAAAGCAAAATTAAAAAAAAAAAATTCATCAAAATCGGAGCTGTTCTTGAGGACTTCCGAAGCAAAGGCTTCATTGACGCGACTATTAGGTTTATGCATCATCTTAATATGTCAGTAGAAGAATGAACTTTGGTAGATCTTTCTAAGATCATCCGAAAAGAGTTGCAACTGCAGCAATTTTCGATGTCGCCGGAAACAGGCGTCCGGGAAACGCCGCCATTTTGTTGGTCATCGAATAGATAAATTTTTTTTTGAATACTGGATAGTTCTAACAAACAATTCTCGTAATTTTGAAAATTATTGGGTTATTTTATTCCCTCTAAAAAAAAATCCCAAAAAACCTGTTTTTTTAGCAAATCTTCATGGAAAGAAAGAAATGAATTCGAAAATCATTGAATTCGAAATTGACAACTAGTAACAGAAACTTAAAGATTTCAGAAGTTCAGCCTGCTCTATAGAATGATTAATGGTTGCGTGTAAATTGAGGCATTTTTAAATGAAGAGGCTAAAATAAGCATTAGACTGACAAAACATAATACAGTACCTCTCTGAAATCCACCGAAATACACAGTATATTTCCTTCTTTGTTGATTTTCGGTATCATACCAGAAAACAGTGCATGCTTTTAGTAGTCAGCTTCGCTTGAAGTTATGAATTTGTACAGGACTACTATATACGTGTGTGAGTGTATGTAAATTTTGATATGCGCTTCAGTTATAAATAAATTTCGGGTTTGATAATAATTATGACATCTCAAAATTTTAAGCATCTGAATAAAACCTCTTTTTCAAAAACAATTATAACCATCATTCCGTGAAGCGGCCACAGCAACCAATTTACTTTGTACTGCCGAAACAAACAGCAGCGTGATATATTTGCAAATAATATGTAGGTAGTTGCATTTGCATAAGTAATACTTGGCTTTTCCCTGGAGAAAAGTTCGAGCTTCCAGGCAACTTGTTCGGGCACTCAGGTTATCATTGAAAGGTTTGAAAGATAAACATAGATATGTACCTAGTGCAACACACTTGTAGGCTTGTAGCACGAAATCTTCCTTTTCAAAGCTAACCACCCACTCGAAACTGCGAAAATCAATAATGTTTTCCCGAATTCCTGTTTCGTTAACCAGCACTCTCGACCACATATTAACACTAAAGTTGTATCTATCAAACGCATAACGCGTAAGGTGTATGAAGTGGGCTTTTTTGGGTTGTTTGCCATCAAACCGCACTCGTTTTGTTTTTAAGAGAATTTTTGAAAAATTCTCTTCATTTTGTCTTTCTCTATACAAATTCGTCTATTGTTTAAACTTTTAGAAATATCTCCATTTTAACCCAAAGCCCTTTTTATATAAAAAAAAATGCCCCAGAATGTTGAATTGCATCCAACCAGTCAAATTTTTCATAAAATGGAGTCAGACTTAAGAAGTGAGCACTTGTCGTTGGAGCTCAAATTTCTGGAGAATCTTCTCAACGAGGCTAAAAGAGTTGTTTAACCGGCAAAGAAATTCCTGTATGGGTGGGGAGGAGCTGCCCAGTGAACAATGCAACTTCTCTTTAAAATTTGTTTGGATTTAAAAATGTTTTGACAATGTCGGAAACAACGGGGGCTGTTGTACCCAAAAATTTATGACAAGCAAATGGCTTCAATAGTTTGCGAGATATTTAAGGCAAATCTCAATGTCCTTGAGATACTTTCAAATCATTAATCAAATTTTAAAGTTCTCCTTTATATCACTTTATAAAAGTTACATTATTTTGAGACTATGATCGAATTAGCGTTTAATTTTTTTCGATAAAAAAAGTATGTTGGTAACGTTCATGTAGTAATTGAGAAGAGTTTTCTCTTCAAAAAACTTATAGGATGTTAATTTCTATACGCTAGTTTCAATTAAAGCTTTGTTGCAATTTTAAAACTTTGAAGCCACAACTATCTATGTATACTTGACAATAATATTTGCCTGCGATGCTTGAGCTCCGACGAATCAACAACGATCATTAAATCATAAATAGGTCATAATTTCGTCATATGATTATATTAGGAACTTACTTGTTTTTCTATATTTCTATTTCATTTTATTTGAAGGTATTGCTAGGCTCTTAAGTGCTCATAGTGGAACAAGTTCTTGGAAAAATCAGTCGAAATTTATTTCTTTTAAAAATAAAGCTTTTGCCAATATTTAAAGGGAAAATGTAAGTTGACATTAAATGAAAACATCACATTTAATAAAGAATTTTAACTTTTATTCATCAACTTAAAGAAAAAAATTTTTTTCTTTAAAAACTCAAATAAAAACGCGTTAAAAAAATAGCACCACTGCTTCATCATACCAATTTAAACTAAAATATCGTAAATATTGAAAGAAATTTATAATGATTTTATTATTTAGAGGTAGTCCACCAAACTATAGTACTTCTAGTGCAGTCAATGAACCGAAAAATAGGGCCCAACCTCCGAATTTTTTTACTGTGAACCGATTTGCATGAAATTTTGGAATTAGGCTGATCTTACCCTTAAATTCAAAAGTGAAAATGATTTGCACACCGCCACCACCCTGGGGGTGGTTGCCACCCCTTCTCGGGGGTGAATTTTTTTTTTTTTTGAAATAACCTCGGATATCGATAGAAGGCCTAATTTTAAGCAAAAAAACAAATATAAAGTTTTTTGTTAAGTCCAATACTTTTCGAGTTATTGGCGATTGAAAATTCGCAATTTGTTCACGTTTTTCATCTATTTATTGCAAATATCTTCAAAGCTATACGTTTTATCGAAAATTTTATAAAGAACAAAATTGTAGCAGGTAAAACAATGAACAATTTGGTTTTTTATAAAGTATTCTAAGAACAATATTAAGCTAGATATAAAAGATCAAAACCATTTTTTATTTTGTCTGAAATTTAATGGTTGTAGTCAATGCCATTTAGCGGCGAGCAGATGCATTTTATGCATTCTAATACAACAAGATGTTTTGTAGTGCTTGAAATAAGCTTTAAAATGAGCACTATTAAAAGTCTTTTGCACGTAAAATAAGTGAGCTGTAGTGCAAATAAGGGGAGCATCTAATGTTTTTTTCTTTTAAATCAATGGCTTTCATAAGTGCCATTTCCACCAAAATTAAATTTAATTGTATTCCGCCTAAAATTAAGTTTGCTATGAAGAGTTTGATAGATAGTATCAGTTTGGCTGCTTTTGGACACATATTTTTCAAAAAAGTCACGATTAAAAAAAAAACAACAAATTTTCAAATTTTTAAAAACCCTACTTTTTTTCATAATATCTCAAAAATGACGACAGATACGTATAATAGTGTAAGAATAAAAAATGTTGGTATTTTTTTGACAAACAATTTGGTCTTTTAGTTTTTTCTGTCAAACAAAAATTGACGGAGATAAGATTGTTTAAAGAGCGCGTGGCAGCGCAATCACAGCCTCTCTTAAGTCCTTTAACCCTTCACCGTTTAAGCAAAAAATTGTTTACTATATATTGCAATCAAGGATGTTTTAGCTCTCTTAATTACCTTTACAATGGTTTCTTACAAATTGTGATAGCATAAAAATTGAAGGAGTTATGGTCTAAAAACTCATTGATTTAAAAGAAAAAAACATTAGATGCTCTCCTTATTTGCACTACAGCTCACTTATTTTACGTGCAAAAGACTGTTAATAGTGCTCATTTTAAAGCTTATTTCAAGCACTACAAAACATCTTGTTGTATTAGAATGCATAAAATGCATCTGCTCGCCGCTAAATGGCATTGACTACAACCATTAAATTTCAGACAAAATAAAAAATGGTTTTGATCTTTTATATCTAGCTTAATATTGTTCTTAGAATACTTTATAAAAAACCAAATTGTTCATTGTTTTACCTGCTACAATTTTGTTCTTTATAAAATTTTCGATAAAACGTATAGCTTTGGAGATATTTGCAATAAATAGATGAAAAACGTGAACAAATTGCGAATTTTCAATCGCCAATAACTCGAAAAGTATTGGACTTAACAAAAAACTTTATATTTGTTTTTTTGCTTAAAATTAGGCCTTCTATCGATATCCGAGGTTATTTCAAAAAAAAAAAATTCACCCCCGAGAAGGGGTGGCAACCACCCCCAGGGTGGTGGCGGTGTGCAAATCATTTTCACTTTTGAATTTAAGGGTAAGATCAGCCTAATTCCAAAATTTCATGCAAATCGGTTCACAGTAAAAAAATTCGGACCTAAAATGCTTCATTGACTGCACTATTCGTCGCATAGCCTTTGATGGCTATTACTGCCTCACAACGTCTGGTCATTGAAATTACCAAATTTTGGCACCTTTCCACCGGAATATTCTCCCAAGAAACCTTCAACGTAGCCAAGAGTTAATAGTTTCAGAGACCGCCTTCTTCACATCAGTCCACAGATTTTCAATGGGGTTGAGGTCAGGCGACTGCGCTGGCCACTCTATCACATTTATTGAATGATCTACAAACCATTTTTTAGCTTTCTTGCTGGTGTGCTTAGGGTCATTGTCCTGCTGAAAGACCCACAAAAGCGGCATCTCTTCCTCTGCATAAGGGAGGATAACTTGTTCGACTAAATAGACGAAGTACACGTGTTGATCCATAATGGGTTTAATCCAATATATCGGGTCGACTCTATGGTAGGAAAAACAAGCCCACACCATTATGCTCCAACCTCCGTGCTTAACTACTTTAGTAGTGTATTTGGGCTTATATTCCGTTTTCGGAGGTCTTCTAACGTACGAACGAGATTTTTTACTGCCGAATAATTTGATCTTACTCTCATCTGTCCATAGAAGGTTGCGCCATTTCTTTGCACGTTCTGCAGGACTTTTCTGGGACTACATGAAGATAAATTATGTTACCTCAATCGGGGCGAGCGGTTTCCACACAAACTGTAAATCCAGCTCTTTTTTTGAGCTCAGTTGCAGGCTTAAAAGGATTTTTATGGCTTTCTCGGACAAGGCGCCTGATGAGAAATGTCGTCATAACGGGTTTTCGTCCACGAGTTTCGGTTTTAGGTCATCATTTTGTTGGAACAGCCAACAATACGCCGAACTTCTGCATAAGTTTTACCTTGCGCGATCATATTTTTAATAATTTCACGTTTTTCGTTGGTACAATGCTTTCCACGGCCTTCTTTGAAAAACTGTAAATTTTGTGGTTTAATTGATAAGTTTTGTAGTAGAGATATTCCACGTGTTTTTTAATCTAATAAATAAAAAGATTAATATAATTTTCAACAGTTAAAAACACTTATTATATTTCCTCAAATGCACATTTCGGAAGCAATGCTTCCATCGACATTGAGATTTATAAATTAAATTATTTGTCAAAAAAACTAACAAAAAACAAAAATGTTTCTAAACAAAATTACAGTTGAGTTGAGTTGAATCTATTGAAAATTTTTTGAATATTAAATCTTTGATTGGTCCATCATCATTACTCATAAGATTATTTTTGTTTTTAAATATGTAAAAAGATTCAAAAGCATCTAATTCATAATTGCTATTTACATTTCTTATTAATTTTAAATTTTGCAAACTAAAACTATGACTATTTTCTAGCATATGTTCTGCAACACTTGACTTTTCTTTTTCATTATATTTAAGATGTGCAAAATGTTCTTTAAATCTTTTTAGAATAGGTCTTCTTGTCTGTCCTATATATTCTTTTGTACAATCATTACGTCCGATAGAATAAATTCCTAATTTTGTTTAGAAAAATTTTTGTTTTTTGTTAGTTTTTTTGACAAATAATTTAATTTATAAATCTCACTGACGATGGAAGCATTGCTTCCGAAATGTGCATTTGAGGAAATATAATAAGTGTTTTTAACTGTTGAAAATTATATTAATCTTTTTATTTATTGGTTTAATTGAAGAAACCTTGTAATGTTATAAAAACACAGTGCGAGCATTTAGGAAAATAGGAGAGGATTTGAAAGGAGGCACCGATGAACGTTGCTTTTGAACCTTTGTGAATCGTAATGCAGGGGAAACACAGAGCCAGGTAAAGCATTCCACATTCGGTTGGTGCGACTGAAATACGAATCTCTATACTTGACTGTATGCCCGGAGTTGGGCTCAAGGTAAAACTGATGAGCATTCCTAGCGAGGCGGGTATTGCGGCTAAATTGCTTCAGGGGAGGAATGCAACTGGCTACTTCACTAGAGCACTGTTTGTGAAAAAAGCTATAAAAAAGAGAGATACAGGTGACGTTTCGACGATGTTCAAGAGAATCAATCGATTCTACGATTGAACTATCACCTATCAATTTTATTGCTCTATTTTGTACCCTATCAAGTAGGCGCAAAGATGTTTTAGAAGCACCTGACCAGATATGGGAGTTATACCGTCCAAAAAAGGCAAATGTTTCCAATATGGCCTAGTAAAAATAAAACCGTAATCATTTTGAGGCCAGAGATAGCCAGATGATTCAGATGAGGCTGTAAATATTTTTCTCTTCACTCATACAAAGAAGTTAAAATGAAACTTGTACCAGTGGTTGTTTTTTTTTATCGGCACTGTAGGTAACGTCGGTAAAGCTAGCATGACAAAGTGAGCAGAATCGCTTTAAGTAAAGTACAAAAATTAGTGCTAATTTAGTGCTAATTTAGTGCCAAAAACTTAAATTTAGTGCTCTCATAGATTCGTGAAAAATGAGAAAACTGCTAGCATGTAATTAAGCTAGCAGTGTACTCCCTAATACGCTTATATTAACGCAGTATAAGACAAAAGCAATTTATAGGGAATTTAGTGCTCAATTAGTGCTGGCACAATGTGATAAAGAATTTGGTAAAAAATTTTTTTTTTTTAAAATGTGATAAAGAATTTGGTAAAAAAATTAACCAAATTCTTTATCACATTCTGCCAGCACTAATTGAGCACTAAATTCCCTATAAATTGCTTTTGCAGGGTACTCCTGCTAGCTTAATTACATGCTAGCAGTTTTCTCATTTTTCACGAATCTATGAGAGCATTAAATTTAAGTTTTTGGCACTAAATTAGCACTAAATTAGCACTAATTTTTGCACTTTACTTGAAAAGATTCTGCTCACTTTGTCATGCTAGCTTTACAGACGTCTGTAGGTACGTACTATAAGTAACCTGACCATTTATTTTTTTTGTCAAAGCGGGACATCTTCGGAATTATGTATGTAATTAAAAAAATCTTCTAGTTTTTATAAGGTTTATTATTATTATTATTATTTTTAAATAATCAAAGCAAATAAGTAGTGGCGTGAAATCTAATTTGTACTTTTATATTTATCGGCTGAACAAATTTGTTTTAAAATATCGGGTCTTGTTTTTAGAAGAGTGGGAAGCTCAGGTACACGATTTATTTATATTTATCTTCGTTATCAAAGTAGCTTTCATTACTGAGACAGTCAACTGTGTTTTATCACTTGTCCAAACCTTGTTCATTTGAGGAAAATACTCTTCCGTGCGTTACTCCCCGGCAGACACATAACGTACTCAATAATCGTAGAAAAATTTGTTAAAGTTATAGATTATTGGCAGGAAAGTGCTGGATTAAATCGACCCAACGATTTTGAGTTGAAACATTCTCGGTATTCCAGCCAGAAATGTTTTCATCTGTAACAAAGTTTAAAAAAAGTGAAAACTCGTCAAAGACTGTAGCATTTTGGCTGCTGCTAATAAATCCTTGCGTGACTAGTAAATCAACCAATTTCTGTACCTCTTCCCACGTAGGCACTTTTGTTAAATTTGCCCATTCAAACACTTCCAGTTCTGTGTTAAATTGACACCACTGACACTGGTCGAAGTATTCCTTGCTTGTTTTACTCGCCGTAGTTTTTACGTTCTGGCTTACAGCTGCTTTTTCTTCTGCTCTTTCTTGTAATTTTACCATCAGGCCACGGACCATGTGAGGAAGGAAAATCGTATTCTCTGTTAGTGTTAGGTTGTCTCGGAGACGATTAATTTCCTTGGCAGATTCTATAGCCGATACATTTTGTACTTCGATTTTCAAAACAACTTCGTGAAAGATCGCTGCTTGTGAGTGCAAAAAATATTACTACAATTCTGAGCTGGGATTATAGAAAAACGTGTTTAAAATATTTGGGCATTTGTCGATACTCAGAAAATAATTTTTCAAAGGCTGAAACATATTGATAACTCTCTCAAGCGCGGGCATTAACGCAAGCCTCTTTATTTTACTAAAGCCCAGCACCTTGTGATACTCTGTCTCGGTAGAAATACAAAACTCTTTCAAAGCTTCTACTCGAACGCTGTAGATGTAGAAATGAGTAAATTTCTACTATAATGCAATCGAAATCCACAGGAAGACAATCAGCGGCAGTTTTGATCGCGTTGTGGGCTATGTGGGCTCCACATCCAATCCCAATAAACTGTCTGCCGAGTGATTGGTTCAACTTTGGGTAAACATTATTATTTCCTCTCCTATTCATTCCCCTGAAGTTGCAGTTCGTGTTATCTCCACAAAACGCAAAAAATTTTTTATTTAAGTCATTAAAAGACAATACTTCCTTCTATACAATAATAATACAATAATATCCGATGTTTCGCTTGACTGCTCCCGAAACTCTAAAACCTTAACTTTCACGCCTTCATATGGTAAAAAATAGCGAATTAAAACTCTGAATAATTTGACTGAGCCATGATTTGAAGCATCCGTTAATAAAGTTTTGCAATTGGGTTTAGGAAAATGCTCTTTTAAATCTTCGGTTGTCATGGTTGACAGCACATTTACCACAATAGCTTGAACGCACATTTACCACAATAGCTTTGTACGTGCACATCTAAATTTTTGCTCAAAAAATGCTTGAATTAAAGAAGAACAGTCATTTGAACGAAAACTGTAATTATGTTGCTCGGTGTGATACGCCCACGTACCCCCTGCTGCTGTTAAATCCAAATTCTTAGAAGTCGACGACTCGGTTTTTTTACAAAAATTAAGCATTGACGAGCTTGAAGCAGCGGCTTGATCGGCAAGTCTATGTTTTTCTGATTTTAAATGTTTTTCTATATCACTGGCACCACCATGTCCAACACTAAAATCTGTACGACATTTTTCACATGTAACGTCTGCGGTGTTATCTTTTCTTTGTTTTATAAATGGATACTTCTGTTGCAAACTAATATTAAAGGAACACTTGCGTTTAGGCATTATTGTTTTGTAAAAAAACACTACTTGAACTGAAACAAAACCATCGATAACTAATTAATAAGATAGCAATCTCTGGCCATGGCGGCATTTGTCCACAAGCTGCTCACACACAGCTTCACGAAAATAACTTGCACAGCTTTAATTTTTTAAAAACCTCGAGTATTTTGCCAGCACGCATTCCGAGTTAATAGCAATATACAAAAGAATGAAAAAGTTTTTGCTTAAATTTTATCGAATCAAAAGAAACTCAACCCTCACAAAAATTGTAAAAGCGGGACAGTTTCAGCCTCGCGGGGGACAGCGGGACAGTCTGTCTGAAAGCGGGACGTATGGTCACGTTAACTTTAAGACAAGTTTTGCAATCGTGCAGAAAAAAATTTGAGATAACAATTAAACATGACATTACAATGATAGAGAATACGAAATAAGTGGGTCCTGCAATTCTGTCTGTCTGTCTGTATATTGATCTACAGCCTGAACTGGGAGGCCGATTTTTTTCAAAATTTTTAATTAGGGTCTGTGGCCAGTCTAGAGATGGGTTTTTTGGAATTGGGTCTATAGGTCTTGAAAGAACAGTATCTGCCATACAACCGATATGATAATACTCATTTTTCTCGAATACGTCTCCAACGATTTCAATAAAATTTTGAGCGTTCTATTAATTTCTGGTTGTCTTTCTTATGACGTAAAAAAATATTTTCGTGAAAATTCTTAAAACGGAATCTTCCATAGTACCGTTTTTTATGAACTGCAAAATTGAGATTCTCGTTTTTCGCTGAAAACCTTTGGAATTTTTAATTTAAATTTTTTTCAATATTTCATGTGATTTTTTTCAATTTTCATAATCAGTGTGTAGTTGGCCATCAAATATTGTGTAAAGAGCGAATACTAAAACCTTGTGCTCACCCTTAGAATTTTAATATTTTATATGCACACAATCGCAAGTTCGTGCGACCCAGTCGTGTCCATTTTTTTTTAATAAACAACCGATAAATTTGCTATACCTGCGTAAAAACATTCAGAAAATCAAAAAATCAATCAATCAATCAATCTAAATGTTTTTTTGAGTTCCATTGAAAGTTTGAGCAACCAAAACGAAACAAAATTCTTCCTCAAATCTTTTAATTCTGATCAGATAACCATGAAATGAAAATACTCATTCATTGCTTCAAAATTAGACAATGCACAAAGAGGAGGTGATTAGTTTGGGTTAAGTATTTAACCTCTTTCTCTGCAGATTAAGGATATACCTACATTCGCCGTTTAAATAATTGCTCTACATGAGATTGTAATTTAATTCAGAGAAGATAATTATTGTTTCCAGAAGTTAACTCTTGCTGAGTGCAGTCCCATCAAGGGTGGTGGTTTTTGATGTGTGTCAACTGCGTACCCAATTATAAAGCTGTGTGGATTTCAGTCAATTGGATGTTTACTTTAAACCCAACCCCGTTTTTAGTCATACTCTTCCATTCTGCATCTCAGTTTAGTGTTTTGTCAAAGCTTTGATAATATGAAATGATTTTTTCTAGGGCCAAGTGAACAGAGCTTTTGAATTAGGAGCTCTAATGGTTTAAAGTCCTATTAAATGAATGTCCGGCTCCTCAAACAATCCTCATCCTCATTGGCTTTTTCATAAACTTTTTTTTTTTACTATAGTACTCATCCTTATGTTTGTTAAGAAATGTCACTTTTTTTTATAGGCATTGTGAAACGTGTTCGAAGAAACAAAGAGAAAACTTTTAGAAAAGTGCCACTAGTATTCAAGCTCGTCATTTGATTTGTTTTAAGGTAAGTGCTTGTAATTGTCTTCCTCTTCTTATTTTTTTTTTTAATTTTTGAATTAAGCTTTTTAACTTTCAATCTTTATACTTGTAGGCCTTTCTTGCTTCTTTTATCCGCTACTTTCACTTATCGTATGCGTTGAAATAGGTTCTGTAAAAGCTTTTGGTGGTAATTTAAATTTGTATGAGACAGAAGAGTTTGATATAACATATTTTTCAAAACACATTTGCTGAAAATGTTAATGTTTAAAGCATGTTGCCCGTAGCGTAACGATGATCATGTCTGCAACAAAAAAAAGTTTTTCACGGGTGTCGCTTTTCGTTAGGAATTTGCAAGTCCTCCGAGAGTAATAAGTTTTTCCATAGCGTTGTTGCGGGATCCTATTTGATTTTGAGTTTTGCCTATTTACAGCCTAACATTTGTTTCAATCATTCCACGGACAAAAGAATTTCAATCTATCAATAATTTTGCTTAGAAATTTGATGGTTTCTCCAACTTTTACAGAGCACCTGTGTAATTAGTTTTGGAGGACTTGCCAATAAATCGCTAAAGGCAATACCCGTGGATGTATCTGGGATTCGACCTCGAACTCTGACATAATAAACAGACATGCTAACCCATACCGTGCAGAACATAATGGTTTGGGTTACTTATTGGGTTATTTGGTCGCATCGGACTTGCAGTTTTAGCAATTTTTCTTGTATACCTTCAGTTTAATAATGTATTTTTGGTCTAAATCACTGTGAGCTTTGGACATGGTTCTTGAATTACTTTCTCCATTTGTGCAGCAGAAAGAAGGTTGATGAAGATTCTTTAAATTGAAGAGAAGGAAATTTAAAACGTGCAGTGCCTCTGCCTCCTCTGCTCATGTCCTGCACTCTAATTTAAAAGAAAACGGCATCTAAGAAAATATTTCCTTGATGATCTAAGGTCTAAGCGATCTGGCGAACACAGATACGCTGCATCTCTTTCGCTTTATTAAAAGCTCCAAATGGTATTGTCAAGTGAGTTACTCCCTCGCTTAATTCTTATGGTATCACAATGGACCTAATACTGGTCTAAGTGTGACAGTTGTTTTCCTGACAGCCATTTTAACCTCACTTAACATAGTGCCTCTGCCTGAAAAGTTGTGGCTATACGAATATTAATAAGCGTTAAAAGTACAATAAAATGAATTGAAAGAAGCATGAAAAGTCAACTTAGTTGGAAAACTTCCTGCTATGTGCATTTCGAGTAGAGAATTCAAATGTCGAAAGCATTGATACTTCCTTGTGTTCGTAATTAATTGATGTGCTCCAAAAGAAACATGGGAGGAGTAGATGTGTGTTTGGATGCTCAAGTTCGCCCTCGGTAGTGCTTTTTTTTACTTCCAGTCCCACAGATTAATGTGGGTGTGGCGCTGCCTAGAGGGTTTGAAATGAGAAAACAACCACCTGTTCTCTGCTTTCTGCGCCACTCCGAATCTTAAATTTAAAAAGCTACCTTTGTGAGGACAATGGGTCAGCAATTGGTTTGAGGACTCCTGCTAGTATCAAACAATAACACAATAACACTGCATTATGAATTATAGCCGTGTTTTATCGCTATGTTGCAATCGAATCACTGGCATGCGTGTGTAAGTGTATGGAGATGGAGATGGAGATGGAGATGGTGAGAAGAAGACAGGCCAGTAAATAAATTAAGAGTTCAATTAAAGAGTACAACACTTGGCCTTCACAAAGAAGTAGATACATATATTTGACATTTATTTGGTTCCTGATTAATTTTTTATAAGATAACGCCTTTTATTGATTTAAAGGAAATAATGATAATCAGGTGTATGTGCAAAACCATTTGAGCTATTTGCGAGATTGTTTTCGTACCTAAACGCTCCTAGCCACGGTAGTGGGCTGACCCCATGTCACCATAGAAGTTGATGTTCACTTCATCATTTGTAGGGATAAGATCCTCATCCAGAAGTTCCATTGCTAGAAGGTACCGCTGGCTAGGATGTCTTGGCTGGCTTATGATGCTCCTTATTATTAGGGGATTCGGGTGGTCGGTCATGTTTCGCAGACATCTACGGCAGGATTCGATGAGGTACCTGTCAAGTTTTATTATTTTCGCTTCTCCGTAGAGTCTCCTGTTGCTGACATGCTTCCTTCGTATTCTGTCATAGAGTAGTCCTGTGCAGATCCGCAAGATCTTCCGCTCGAGAACTGCCAGCTTTCTCGATATCGAGAAGGCATGCAACAGTGACTTGAGGGCAGTTCAAGGAAGAGCCAATGTCGTGCTGAAATTTAATAAGAGTATGTAGGGTGGAGTGTTTTTCACGGAAGCCGAGCTGTGTGTCTGGTATGATGTTGAGAAGGATTTCAGCCGTGTCAGTAGAAGCTCCTCTAGTATTTTGCTCATGTTGCTCAAAAGAGAAATGGGTCGGTATCCAGAGACGTCTTTGTTGTTGGATTTTTTTAGGGATTGCAACAATCTTCGCTGTTTTCCATTTGTTGGGAAAATAGCAGTTGTTGATGCAATTATTTAGGATAATTGCCAGGAATATCGTCACTGATTGGGGTAGCCTTTTGAGGATGAATGTGGATATTTTGTCCGGTCCTGTTGACTTTTTTGGGCGGCTTCTATGTAGGAACTGTTGAATTTCTTCAGGAGTTATGAGCTCAAGGTTGTCTGTGGGATTGCTGGACGGATTTTCATCACTCAATTGGATGGTCTGTTGGGGGATTTGTGCGAGTTGAAATGAGGAGTTGACTTCTTCTAAAAATGTAGGGTCCAAGGGTGGATTTGGTTTGAAGTGTGCTTCAAAGAGTTCAGCAATCCTTTGGCCTTATCCGCATCGACTGAAGCTTCGCCATGGGCTGTAGTTATGGTTTCCGGCATTGGGGGGTTTTCCCTATAATTCTGTTGATTTTTTGGAAGGTGTCGGGTCCTGGCTTTATGGATTGGAGCCTGTTTTGTAGAAGATTGTCTGGTGGTAGTTCACTGATAGGTAGTTTAAACCAGATGGCCTTTAAATACTTATTTCGAATCGTAAAAGCAAATTTGAATTCCCAATCCACTATAAGGGAAAGTAGGGCAAAAACTTTAATATCAGGTCGATTTCGAATGACATACCTGATCCCAAAAACCAAATATGACAGTTTTTACATGTAGCGGAAGCGCGTAAAAGGGTTGAAACAATCAGTTTATTGCCTGTTTTCAACATTATCAGTGGGTTTTTTAGCATTTAAAATTGCAGCAGCAGGGAATATTTATGTAAATAGAGTGACCTCAACCCTACTCATGGATTAATCTATACTTCGGTTAAAACAATTCAACAACGCCCATCAGTTTAGGAGAAAAGCACAATTTCGGACGTACTATCAAATATAGAAATTAATACGAAATTTCTATTTTTTCAATAGAATTCATTTTATCTACATGGGGTGAATCATATTTGAAAAACAGAAAACACTATGGTGTGCTATCAAATCCATCCCCATGAATAGAAATAATGCAGAAGATGGTGTGCTGTGAGGAAAGGGTGTTTACATGTTGTATCAAAGGTTTTTGAACTCAGTTTCACTTTCATACTAGGGAAAACTCTCTACCGGGAAAGTACGATGATCTGAAAAACAAATGGAAAGTTTTTTCCTATGCAATGTATAATGAAATCGGAATATTTTGATTCTTTGTGTAGAGAGGTGTTTGGATGCATCAAGTGCTTTTGTAATTACATCAAGATTTACCCATGCTTCACATCGTTATTTGCCTTTCAGCTGAAAGTCGCTTTTATGTCCTTGAATTTTTTTTTTATGGTATTTCACACGGCTTAACAGTGTTGCAAATAAAATGACTTCCTATCACTAGTAGAAAGTTCGTTAAACTCTTAGACGGTGTGAAAGGACAAATCGATATACAAATTTAGTTCTGAGTAATTTTTTAAATTTTCTGAACTTGTTTTTATTTTAATATTTAAAAAGCATCATCATATAAGTATTAACGTCTATGAAATTCCAAAAAAAAACTAAAATTCAGTTGTTGTTATGAACAAAACAGCAGCTTGGTTCAGAGAGCTTATATTAAGAAAAGCGAATCAAGAATAAAATACAAATGCAACCAAAGTATCATTTAAAGAGAAATTGTGTGCCTACTTTCAAAAAAACTTTAAAAGAAAGAGAATAATATTCGAACATTTATTCTCTTCGATGAGAGCTTCCCATCCTTTCCAACGGAAGCCTTATCAACGTTTAAAATTATTCAACCTGATGCACACAAATTAGTGCAGTAGAATTAGTCTCGCAGTGGTAGTCATTTTTAAATAAGTTCAAACTCACAAAGATCTCCAAATTCAACATAGAATTTTTTTGGGCCCCTTTTTTAAATATAAATAAAATGAAAACCTTAGTAAAACTGCCAAGGGCTTTTCCCGGATCAAGTGCAATACTATTGCTTGATTAATATTAAGAGATAATACCTACGTTGTTTTCATATTATGTATATATTACATACCTACATACATTGGAACCTTTCTATAAATAGTGCTGTGTAAATTAAAAGCCAAAGTGTTTAATTCGTGAAGTCCTAATTAAAAAAGACTAACAATTGAACGTTTGCGCAATAAAACAAATAGACGTGTCGTTTGAAAGTAAATTTTAAAAGATTTGAGTTTCATACTATGCGTGGGAGTTGACTATAAAATATGAAATCCTCCATCCTTATAGATGTTAAAGCTGAAAGTACTTTACGTGATTCTTTTTTTTCAAAATTATGTACTGTTGGAGATTAAAATCGATCAGTCTAACGTCTGAATAGAACAAAGTATACAATAAACTCTGTGCTCAAACTTGACAGATAGAATTTGACGAGAACAAAACATCCCCCTTCATATTAAAACTGGCATAAAAAAAAAATTAATATTTTTATCAGTAAATGCGTTGACAAAACAAAAACAAAGATGTATACCTTCAAGTAAGTTAAGCTTCTTAATTTTTTGATTCATTCCCAAAAAATCTAGATATAGTGTTCTGCAAAATTCACACCAACATAAAGAGCTCATGTGAAGAGGTGCATCGCCTCTGCCCAAACATCCACATCGAACATAATTTTTTTTTATACACACATTTTTGTTGACATGACTTAAACTAGGCCCTGGAAAATGTCGGTTTTGAAACAAGCTACCTGTTTTAGGATTTTTACGTCCCTATGGCTAACAACTTAAAAGGGTTTGGTAGAAATATGCTTTGGAAATCTGTTTTCTATTCTGATTGATATCTGATAAACTTTATTTTTTGCAAATTTAGGAAAAAAAAAATAAAAAGGTTTCATTTTAGAAATAAAAGGAAGTGTAATCTCCGGTTTCATCATGCGACATCATTAAGCCTTAGCACAAGACGGATAACATTTACTTTAAAAAATGTTAAAACACCGTAAAAGCCAACCGTCGACTAGACTAAGGAACGATGAGCTTATTGAGAGAAAACAATCGTTAAAAAAAGACTCCACCAGGTCATCTTTGATTTTTTTACCAGAGCTTTTTCAACGGTATTAACTTTTTGGTTTTTTTCATTGCTACGTTTTTATTTTAATGAAATTAAAAAAAAACAATTTAGATCTTCCAATTACCATAAGCTAAACAAACTATTCTCACACCACCATACTCAACACAATACTGAAGTCAGTCAAAATTCAACAATATCGAGATTGGCCTCGTCGCTTATTTCACCCATTAAATCAAAGAGTAGGAAGAATGTATTTTTTAAGACCCATATAATGTCACGCCGTAGTCGAAGTGCATCTCGAAGTAAAGACACATCGTCAGATTTTATTGGTTTTCTATCAGGCGAGAGTGAAATATCCCTTCACTCTACTAATTGGAAAATACAAAAAAGACAAAGTTATATGGAAGTAAATACAAATACAACAAAACCGAAAACTGTTGAAAATCCTATAGTTTCGGGTAAACAAAAAATGCAATCGAGGTGCAGCAGAGAATGTTATCCTACATCGAATAAACGAAAATCAGCTATTAACGATAGTGAAAAACTTAAAAAATTGGCAATGCTAAATTTAAACATAAAGATGTCATCAGTAGTAGTTTCGGATGTTGTAGCTGGCAGCTGTTCGGCAGATGGCTCCTTATCGCCCTTAAGAAGGTCTTCTAGTGTTATTCGAAAACCTAGTTCAAATTACCCAAGCCATCTTACTTTGAGCCATTCTCGCCATTCACAAGATTTCAAGCCACCAAACCAACTAGAATGTCGGAATGTCATACCTTCTCCTCAGCGGTAATGACTTTCTTATAAAAAATCCGCAAATTGTTGTTGTAATTCTCCTTTTGTATGCCTTCTTTTTTTTTTTTTTTTTTTTAAATATGTGTATGTGCGTATTTTAAGTGTTTCTGTGTTTGTTTTATCTATTAAATTTTCTGGTTTTTAGAATGCCACATGCGACCATTTGACACTCTCAAAACGTTGATTGTGTCTTTGCGAATAGCGATTTGAAATTCGAGGATCCCATTGAAAGCTAACATTCTTATTTTAATCGAGGCTTCGCAAGTTTATTTTAATGGGTAGTGCTTGGTACTGGCGTTTGAGTGCGTTCAGTTTTTTGTAACCTTGTATATCCTTTTTATATCCTAACTATACTGATTTTAGCTTTGGTTCTAAATCTCCATATGTCAATACCAGCATCCACTCCCAGTTAGTTATCCACACAAAGGACCATTTAAATTGCCCTCTCTTAGTGTGTTTTGTTTTTGACTTTTGAATTCGATACTACGAAAAGCTATCCAACAAATATATATACAAACATCATTGAGACTGTGTCTATCTTCCACTCTTCAGATTAAATAGGGACTTTTATGAACCAATTTACTTTTGAAACATTGGAAAGCCTTTTATTTATAATAAAACCGGCACAAAGCTTTTGTAGCGAATCCCCCCGAACATGATCGTTCTACAGCTCTTTTTTTTACTTTAGTTTGTCGTATAATCAGTGCTTGCTCTTCTTCCTTCTATTAAGTGTCTTACATCACGTTTCTTTTAAGAAACTTTAAATTTTCCTTTCAAAAACATTGTGTTTCGATATTATTGTGGAAGCAAATATGTAGTTTCAAACGATTAATTGAATTTATTATTTTTATCTTTCGTCAACTTTACCAGCCAAACCGCAGGTTGCTATCCGTGGTCCCGGGTCCAATCATCACCAATAAAAACCCCTGGCGTTGTTGAAAAAGGACTGCGGCGCATTCTTGTGGTAGGTTTAATCATTTTTATCAAAACAGACTTTATGAGATTCTAAGGCGATCTCATTTCGTCATATGAAACTCATTTTTATTTCATTATCTTATAGCTACTTCAAAAATAAATAACTTAACTTACTAACTGACCCTAAGCGGGTACTCTAAATTAATCCATATACATTAATGCTAATGGCTTTTTGGCCTAAAGATAACTTATACAGGGTGTCCCGTAATTCGTTTTACATACTTTGGGATATGATTTTTGGTCATATTCTAAGAAAAAAATTGTTTTACAGTAAAGTCCGTTTCTCAAGTTTGACATCACTTTTTGACAATTTAAAAAAAGGCTAACTTTGGTGTACCCTGACCTGTGTTAAATTCGATATCTCTGTCAATACTGATGATATAGACCTAATCTTAGACTCAATTTTTTGTAGAAATAACAACCTTTAAGACTGTATTTAAATTAGGCTTCCATAGGTTTAGGGTTGCCAGATTTTCAATTTTAAGTGGTGTTCAAATTTTCTTCCCAAAACAAAGTTTTGACTGAGGTCATTTTTTTGGAGAAAAGGCCTGATAAACATAGAGTTTCTTTATTTTTTACAGATGAAGAAAACAATAATAAAGAAAAAACTCAGCATTAAGTTAGCTCAAAAACCCATACATTTTATGATACTTGGAAAAATACAAAATGGGGAAAATTTAAAAAAAAAATAAAAAAAAGTTCTTGCTTTGAGGTTTGTTTGCATAAAACAATAATATGATCACTTTTAGTAGTTTTTTTTATGTATTTAATACAAATACAATTATAACAAGTGCTCAAAGCCCCATCCTTCGTTTTGAATCCATGCCAGAGCCCGTTTTTGGATTTCATTGTGGGTGTTTGCTGTTGATAACTCTTGTCTTACTTGTAGTCTTGTAATCTTTGAAACTGTATTTAAATTTGACTCCTATAGGCTAAGGGTTGCCAGATTTTCAGTTAGTATAAAGTTCCTGGTATCCTTTGTTGTGCTTTTCTTCAATTTCCATTTAAAAACTCATATAAGAAAAAAAATGTCTGCGTATTCTTCTCTCGTAAATGAAAGCATTTCAAAAAAATCTCTGATCAAACTGCAATCGTGACTTAATTTGACAAACTAATGAATAAATTTGTTTTCTTATTCTTTTATACGACTTATTTACCTATGGAACATTCATACCCCAAATTTAAAGCAAACATCCACAATGAAATCCAAAAACGGGCTGTGGCATGGATTCAAAACGAAGGATGGAGCTTTGAGCACTTGTTATAATTGTATTTGTATTAAATACATAAAAAAACTACTAAAAGTGATCAAATTATTGTTTTATTCAAACAAACCTCAAAGCAAAAACTTTTTTTTATTTTTTTTTAAATTTTTCCCATTTCGTATTTTTCTTAGTATCATAAAATGTATGGGTTTTTGAGCTAACTTAATGCTGAGTTTTTTCTTTATTATTGTTTCGTTCATCTGTAAAAATAAAGAAACTCTATGTTTATCAGGCCTTTTCTCCAAAAAAATGACCTCAAAGTCAAAACTTTGTTTTGGGAAGAAAATTTGAACACCACTTAAAATAGAAAATCTGGCAACCCTAAACCTATGGAAGCCTAATTTAAATACAGTCTTAAAGGTTGTTATTTCTACAAAAAATTGAGTCTAAGATTAGGTCTCTATCATCAGTATTGACAGAGATATCGAATTTAACACAGGTCAGGGTACACCAAAGTTAGCCTTTTTTTAAATTGTCAAAAAGTGATGTCAAACTTGAGAAACGGACTTTACTGATGAACAATTTTTTTCTTAGAATATGACCAAGAATTATATCCCAAAGTATGTAAAACGAATTACGGGACACCCTGTATATTAACAATAAAGTTAAAACTAAGAAAAATTAAAAAGCTTAGTTTTTCTTCTAAGGCGATCTTTATGCCAATGCATGTTTTTTTTTTTTTATTTATTTTAAGTGAGTTCTGGTTGCCGACTCTCAGATAATTCGAGCTTATTTTCTCAAATATTAAGATATTAAAAAAAAATTCAATTTGGTGTTTTTATCCATTCTGTGTGTAAAAATTACTTAAAACAAGGGTCATTCCATATAAAGTCAACATTAGAGTTTGAGAAGATTTGGTATGCATGTTGTCTTCATACATATAAATATGTATGTTTCTCAAACTTTGTTTTCCTAAGCTAGATCGGTAAAGATATTTTACTAAATTTTTAATGCTCTTTCATCAATTTATTAACATTCGCAAATGTTTAATTCAATTTGGTATTATTTTTCAGACTGCAATCTCTGCAATTGTTTCAACAAGATTCACATCATTTGCATCTATTGAGTCTAGAAAGAAGAACACTAACAATGAAATATCTGAAAAAATAGCATCTAGACCCAGAACTCCAGTTTTCAGACCCAAAGGAAAGTGTCAAGCTACTCAACCGGTAAGTTCATTAAACTGTTTTCAACTTCTTGCAACTTTATTATTCGAACTAAATTTTCTTATTGCTGCAAATGTACAAAAAAAAACATTGCTTCATTTCAATCTGTTCATGTGTAAATTTGAAAACTTTCAGATGTCGAAAGTTAAGCCCTTCGACATACGAAAGGGCTGTTATTTTTGTTTACATTTCTTAAGTGTTACTTCTCTACTGGACATTTCTAGCCCATTTTATTTTGTAAACTTATGTTCGGTAAGAGACAGCAGCGGCGCATTTTTTAAAGACTTTTGTAAACAAATTATATTAGGGTGCCCCAATAAGTTTCGGGGGCCTAGGAGCACAACACATTTAAGAAATTAGAAAGAAATGGATGTACGAATTACTTAGTGTTGGAAAACGCTTTTCATGGCCGAGTAATTAATCTTAAAAGCTTAATTATGACGGTTGAATTTTGCCTTAGATTTGCTCGAAATAATTTTGCAAATTCGTGATGTGGCATTCTGTTAAGTGAGTGTCAAAGGAAATTCAGAATGTTTTTAAAATTTTAATACACAATAAAATTATGCCAATTAGTATCGCATCGCGTGCTTAATTTTTGAGGTTGATATTTTCCATTTGAATCTTAAGTTCTTCGTTTTTATTTTTGTTAGTATGCGAGATATTCGTAGAGAATTGTAATTGACCTTTAATTTTGGTTCATCATTAATCCAATCAATGTTTGTGTTTATTCTTTCCAAAGAAGTAGGTGAACTTTAGTAAAAACTAGCTGACCCGACCGGCGCGGCGGCGTAGCTTAGGCCCTACGTTTATCAAATTTAAAGTTAAGTAAAGTAGTTTCCAAGTTTCTATTCTAGTGGCAGAGTGGGTACATCCCCACTTAGTCTATGTTACTCAGGTCCAATGAAATACTCCCGGTTATGTTTCTGTTCCCGAAGGAATATGGAAAGGAAATCTAGCCTGTGTCAATAGGGGTTATAGATATTGACGAATCTAATTCCGATGCACCTATTTTCTTACATGAAAGTCAAACGAAAGAAAACAGAATTATAATTCAACATGCAAGTAATCTAAGACGTTGAAAAAAATTCTTTCATTTGTTACATCCAAAACTGTCAACTTTCACTCTCTTGGTCGTCTCGACACCAAGAAACCAGCGCATACCCAACGAAACTCATCACGAAAAACAGCAAAACATTAAGGGGTTAGGTGTAGTCAGGAGCGTGAAAAAATGCCATTTTTAAAAAATTTTTTTTTGCTAGTAATTAAGTTTATTTCTGATAAGTAAAAACATAGTATCAATTCATCATACTTTAACATTACTTCACTAAAATTAAAAAAAAAAAAATTGATTGTTTACAAATTATGGCGGTCTTAGTTGAAAAGTGTTTAATAATGGGTCCTTGCGGTGACCACTGTAAATCAAAAACCGCTCGATAGATTTGAATAAAACTAATGCAGTTTTTAGAAAACATAAGCAGCTAGTTCCTGATCGAAGCTTTTTATCAAAAATAACAAAATGGCGGCCTCAGAATTTTTTTTCCTGATTTTCGGGAAAAAATCAAAAAAAAATCCTTCGATAAGGTACTAGCTTTTATGTTTTCTTAAAGCTGTATAAGTTTCATTTAAATCTATCGAGCGGTTTTTGAGTTACAGTGGTCACCAGTTCAAAAACATAGTTTTGAGGAAAACGGATTTAAAGTTTTACAGCCCATTTTTTTTTCCTGTTGGAGGTTTTTAAAATACCAGCTGGAGCACTCAGACCTAAATACCGGTCCATTGTACTACCAGTTAGCAACCTTCTATTTGTTATAGCTTTCCAGATGTTCGGAGAAAAGCCAAAAGACGCTGCCATGATAAGGAGCCTAAGTTACCAGCTCTCACCATGTCTGCGCAGAGTATCTGTAACCTCATGCGAGAAAAAGCAGGACATTCACGGAGGAAGTGGCTCTGCGGTGTCCTCATCTTCTCCACAAGATTCACAGAGTGTGGTATTACAGCCCATACCAGACCGCTCGAGAGCCTTTTATTCTTCGCTGAATAACTCGAAAGATGTTTGTCGGATTCAGAGAATATTTTTTTAAATTTAAAGATTTTTTTAAAAATTCTGACTACGCCTAACTCCTTAATGAAAATGAAATCTCACCGCAAAACTATACTCATCAGGAGCTGCCATCCTAGCTTATTCTGAGTTCTAAATGATACATTTCGAACACGTTGTTTAAATCTTAATTTCATTTCAATTTTTAGTTCAACTTCTTATTTTTTTAAAATTTGTACTTTTATTTTTTGAACATCTTAAAACGGTTTTAGCACTTTCAATGAAACTTTTTTAGCGGCATCAGGTTGTTTATTCTCTCTCTTTTATTGGCGATTTTATTATAATTCTTTTTTTTCAATAAAACATGCTGTATTGAAGACCAATGGGTAACAATAAGGTTTCACAGTCAAGGTGTGATTTGCAATTTAACTCTACCAATGCAATAGTTAAAATATTTCGTAACGCACAAAGCTTGCGAAAGAAAACACTTGGATGAATTTAAGCATACCCACCCAAAAAAATCGAAATTTTTTGGCTTGTCGCAGTGGCGTTCCCCCTTAATTTTGTGAGTGAATATCAAAATGAATTTAATTTTTGATGGATTACCGACTTTGAAGTATTAAGAGCAGTCCTTACAATTAAATCTATGGCAGTAGGCTTGAACGAAATTCACCCAAAGTTTTAAAAATTTATCTTACCCAAAGTTTTGCCCTTTCTTACATATATATCAAATTACATTTCAACCACTTCTTCTTATCCTTCTATCTGGAAAGTTGCCAAAACTATCCCTATTCCCAAAAACTCAACTTCAAACCCCATGGAATATAGGCTAGTTTCAATTTTACCTTTCATCTGGAAGGCTTTTGATAAAGTAATGTTTCATTAGATTTCCGTGTTTTTGTTGGAGCACAAGCTTTTATTTTCAATTCAAGCTGTTTCAGACCAAAGCACAGTTGTTTGACCGCACTTCTAGAATTGTTGGATGATATTCGTCAGGGAATCAACATTGAAAATGTGTCGACTCTAGTTATGCTTGATTCTCAGAGGCATTTGACACTGTGTCTCATGAAATATTCCTGAGAAAACTGAGTTTAAATTTTCTTTTTAAAAGAACTGCGGTTACTCTTATTTAATAATCACGCTTATTTTGACATTCTATTTCGATAGAAAGTTAGTCGAATTGGAAAGAAGTGCATTTTGAGACTCGAATGATTCGAAAGTTCATCGTATTGATCGAGAGTTCATTTCTTTCGAAAAACAAAACAGATTTTGAATTTCGAATGATTCGAATTAAACTCCATTTTTGAGTCGTTCATATTTTTTCTGGCGAATAGCACAACAAACATGTAAGTAAACAACTTTTATAGAATAATTAGATAAAATAGGTTATATTTGTGATTTTTTTTTGCTGTCGTTTTATAAAGGGCGCAATCACATTCTAATTGGACTAACCGGGAACAAAAAGAAGTCCTGATTAAATTAATGGAGGAGAATCCGGAGGTAGCCAAAAACTTTTCAACAAATCGAACAGATAATGATCGATTTTGGAGAGAAGCCTCAGTGAAGCTCAATAGCTATGGACCTCCATCTAAAGACGGTGCTGTATGGAAAAAGGTTTGCATATAAAATTTGTAACAATTTAAAGATAATAAATTTTTCTGTTCAAGGTCTGGGCTGATTTCAAAACCAAAACAAAAAAAAAGTTGGTGGAAAATGAAACGAAAAGGAAGCAGTCGGGCTTCAATGATAACAATTTAATTGAGCTCACAGATTTTGAGAAAGACATCGTCAAAATTACTTCACTAAGCCAGTCGGTTAGTGGAATTAACGCAAGAATATTTGGCTTAAATGAAACTTGTGTTGACGAGCCTCTTGTGTTTGAGACAGCATCAACATCGAACAACATTTCAATGACTTCCTTCCATGAAGATGAGGAGCAATTTGTACAGGAAGAGCGTTCTGAAAGGCGTACCAAAACAAAAAAGGACAGCCCAATTGAAATCCTTCAGAAGCAGAACGAAGTCCAGGAAAAGTTTTTTGGTGATTTGTGTTCCAAACTGGATGAAGTCAAATACGAACTGCATAGAATAAATAGAAATATTCAGAAGACTGAAGACACACAGCTAAAAGTGTTGGCAGAAAACCGTCGACATAATCTCGCCATTGAAAATATAATGAAGGAGAAATTGGAGCTGAAAAAAAAAATTCTTGAAATGGAACTGCTCAAAATAACCGAAAAACTTGCCACCACATAGTTTTTTTAAACAACTCAAGATTTTAAATAAGTTGAGCTTACTTATCTAGAGTTAAGCTATTTTTTACAAAGAAAGTTTTGTTTTTGTTTGTTTTTTTTTTGTTATTTTTGTTTTAATAATGAATTTCGTTTTGTTTGAAAAATAAAATAAATACTTAAAATGATACTTTTTTTGTTGGGAAAAATACAGTGGATATCTGACTAAAACAAACCAGCGATTCTGTCACGAACGTTTCGAGCTTCGTTTAAATACACGTTTTCACTCTCCACGGCAGCATCAAAGTCCATCAAAACATGTTCGGTGCGATCTTCAATATTCATGTTTTCAACGTCTTGAACTTTGAAATGAATGCATATATTGTGCAAGGCTGCGCAAACGTTCACTATTTGTGCAGCTTTCTCTGCAGAATAATGCAACTGCCTTGCCTTAAGACAGCACCTGAACCTGTTTTTAAGCAATCCTATTGTCCTTTCATTAATGTTGCGTGCCTTGGAAAGCTGGATGTTAAATTTACTTTCAGGACTTCCGGGAACCGGCGATCGATATGGCGTCATTAACCAAGGTTCTAATGGATATCCTCCGTCACCTAAATTATTGTAGTGTTTAATGTATGTATGTAGGTATATAGTTTTTTTTAAATCCTTCCGTACCTAACAGCCAGTTGTTTCTTTGTCCAACATATTGATGCACAAGATGCGATCGTGCGGCAGATACTTTCCAAGCTAATGCATCATGTGTTGCACCAGGATGAGTAGCATCAATGTATTTTATTCTCATTTTGTGATCGCAGATCTGTCAAAACGTAAAATTTATTAATTAAAAAAAAAAAAAAAAAAACTAAACTCACAACCATGACGTTCAAACTATGGAATCCTTTTCTGTTATAAAACAAATTTCTCAGTTCCACTGGAGGGGGTTTGATGGCAACGTGAGTACCATCAACGCATCCGATGACTCCTGGAAATCCATATTTTTCAAAAAAATGTCCTCTTATTTCCTCCTTTTCCTCATGATTAAGGTTAAAACTTATCCATTTAGTACCAAGCTTGGCTTCAAGTTTACTTGAAACAATTGTAATGCATTTTGATACCGAAGATTGCGACAGCTTGATTGTCGCATCTTTACCTACTCCAAACTGGTAGCCTCCTTCGGCAAAAAATCGCAAAGTTACAGCTAGCATTATGATGGGCGGAATGGACAGAGATGTTCCCCCTTGTATTTCGGTGGAAAGCTCATCCAAGACGTATCTAAATGCTTCTTTGTTGAGGCGAAAATTTTTTACAAATCTTCAAAGTAAAGGAAATTTGTTTTTTTTCGGAAATTTTATTTTACATGTACATTTTTCAAAGACACACTTACTTTAAATCCTCAAACTCGAACGGATTTGATGCATCGATTATCCTTCTTCTAAACAATCGGTCTTCGCCTTCAGAATTTATAAACAAAACTATTGCCATTTCCTTAAACATTTGTTTATTCCCCAAATGTTCAAATTCAAAACACAAAACAACTCCGTGACTTTTAATTAACTAGCAGTGTGACCATACGTGTCTAATATATGTAAAATATTAAACTGTGTCAAGACAATATGAAAACCTAGCTAAAAATTGTTACCTAAGCTTACAAAACGACAGATTTCATGTTTTGAATGCATTTATATTACTTAGATTTGCAACTTCACTAAGTTTTTCGATGAAAAAGTGTTAACTTACCTACAAGTTTTGAGTTTAAAATAAGATACACACAAAAAAAAAACAGTGCATGGTCACTCTAAATCAAATAGAAATGTCAAATAGTTTCGAACAGCTGATCTCGAAAATAAGGTTCATTTAAGTTCACTTTGTGCAATGAACATTTTTCATTCGAATTTCAAAATAAACAAATTTTATTCGAACGAATAGATGAAGTCACTCGAATATACGTTTCATTCGAATCTCAAAATAAGCATGAATATTTGCATGGAAAAACTCAAGCTGTGTCGATGAAAGATAAACTGTCCGATTTTTTGTACACTAACCCCGCGGTGTTCCACAGGGTGGTATTGTCGGCCCCCTGCTATTTTCGTTATTTATGAACGACCTTTCTCATGTTCCCAGTTCTTGTAAGGTCTCATGTGCGCAGATGATGTCCGACAGTACTACAATCACTCTCCAGTAATTTATCATCGAACTACTGATGCCAATTTGTTGCTAGTTTATACGTATTTGCGTGTGCCAGGAGTTTTTTTTGGTCTGTCTTTCTTCTTGCCTGGTCTCTATCGGGTCAGACCTTTGTACCATGTTGACTTTTTGCATCTGTCTTTTAAACGTGACAATATCAATTGATCTGTTCGTGCTCTCTCTGCATGATGATACTTTTGATGTGAAGTTACGGATTTTAATCTATATTATATATATGGAGTGTTCAGCTTACTTTCATAATTTTCGTATATTGTCCAACATTGTACGTGAATCTGGACACACAATCAACTCAGGGGGTCATTTTTCTATCACAAACGATAGCGGAGTTTTTTTTATCACTTCATCCACCATACGCTTATTCGATGATTGATTTCATCATCGCAAGTGGCTTTAAATTAGAGATCCCAAAGGGAAACCATTTTCCACTAAAATTAATGTCTGGAATAGGCATGCCTGGATCAGAAAACGAATAGCACAGGTATTCAGTCTTTTTTGGGATAGCGTGGTATCCACTTTTTTCTTTAACGTCTAGCCATATGTCAAGTTCTTGTTGCAGGGACTAGGGATCTTCGGTAATGATGACTCAGTGTGCACGCCAGATTATATATTTTTTGATATGAATTGTTTCAGTTACATAATATATTAATTTGTAATAAGTTTAACACACAATAAATAACAATAATAAACATACTGACTATCTATTGTGCTTTTTATTTTATAGCGGAGTTCAACAAGACAAAAAGTTATAACAAAAGTATCAAAGTCACCTTCAGTGAAAAGTGACAACGATGTTGTATCATCGAAGGAAGCATCATATTTTGAAACAAATTTTATTTATTATCCGCGTTTAGAAGAAAAACACGAGGTTACAAAATCTATAACACCAGTGGAGTTTAAGGAATCGATAGTAACTGGTAAGGAAGAGTTTAAATCTCAGGCAGGTGCTGTTACCCCAAACGAAGATATCGTCGAGGAAATAGCTCTGGTTTCGTTGATTGCAAACAGACACGTATCGCGTCGGGAAAAACACCATCTACGTACACGCGAAAGAAACAAAATGGAGGGTAATCGCACTGTAGGTCAATGAGCCCTTAACTTCCTCGTATTTTGATCTCAAACACAAAAATGTATATTTATATATAATATCTGTTCTTTTTACAGTGCTGCCCCAGCACAAGAAAAGATTTACATGTTAAATGTAACACAGGATCCCATTCAAGTGACACGAGTTCAGCATATAGTGGCAGTGATACCATGACATCTTTACATAGCTCTGCCTTGGACGGAGATGAGGTTGATCTTAGCGGTTTGGTTGAATCTATTGTGGATTCAGACGAGGATGATTTGGTGAAGTCTATGGAGGTAAGTTAGAAGTTCTTGATCTTTTTTTTTATATATAGATATCCTCAGCATTTTGAAATTGTGTTATCATGTCAAAAACTTGTATATTCATTTGCAATTTAAAGAGTCTCAATGTACGCGATGCTGTTCGTGAATGTCTTGAAAAGGATCCATCAGAACGAACTGACGAAGACATCGAGACTCTCCTCGAATTTACACAGGGCCTGAAAGCTTTTACAAACATAACGCTTGCAGTAAGACGGGCGTTGTGTTCGGTCATGGTTTTCGCAGTTGTGGACAAGGCTGGAACAATTGTTATGAGTGATGGCGAAGAGTTAGATTCATGGAGTGTTTTAATAAATGGACATGTGGAGATTGATCATGGCAATGGCGAGAAAGAGGAACTACAAATGGGTGATTGTTTTGGCATTCTACCAACCATGGATAAACTTTACCATCGTGGAGTGATGAGAACAAAATGCAATGATTGTCAATTTGTTTGCATTACACAGACAGATTACTATAGAATTCAGCACCAAGGTGAAGAAAACACAAAGCGCCATGAAGAAGACGGCAAAGTGGTAATGGTAACAGAGTTGAGGCAAATTGGACCGGACTCAAATGTTGGTAGTGCAATGAAAAGGGGTCATGTTGTTATTCGTGGCAGTATTGAAAGGTTGCTTTTGCAATTAGTCGAAGAAAATTCCATGACTGATCCGACTTATGTTGAAGACTTTTTGCTAACTCATCGAACTTTTATAAGGAATCCGCAAGAGGTAGCTGGTAAGCTTCTATCTTGGTTTGAAAATGAAGAAGCTGGAACAACAGCCTCACCGCAGGAAATTCGCGATCGCGTCACTAGAGTGGTGTTGCTTTGGGTTAATAACCACTTTACAGATTTTGAAACTGACACAGAAATGATGGAGTTTTTGGAGACATTCGAAAGTGGACTTGAAAGAAAAAACTTGCTAAGCCAATTGAGGTTGCTACATATTGCTTGTGCCGCCAAGGCCCGGACCCGAACTGTTACGCTGGCTCGATCGTCTAGAGACGAGTGCTTAAATTTTAGTTTTGTTGGGGGATACGAACGTGGGGGATATGGAATATTTATTTCCAAAGTCGAAAAAAATTCAAAGCCAGACGATGTTGGGCTTAAGCGTGGTGACCAGATTTTAGAAGTTAATGGACAGAGTTTTGAGCATGTTACTAACGCTCGTGCCATGGAAATCATAATGGGCTCTACACATCTCAGTATTACCGTCAAAAGTAACCTATTATCGTTTAAAGAAATGCTGCAAACTCCCGAAGCAAATTCACCTAGGCCCCGTCCCAATCCTCGACGAATTTGTGCAAGTGATATAGCGAAACTGCATGGCAATCCGGAAGCCCGCCCAACTATCATCAGACTTTCATCCGCTGACATTTTAAGTCATGATCAGGTGGATTGTTGCCCTTCGCCATATAGAGAACGAGAATCAAGCACTAGTGGATCTCTTGTTGGCGGAATTACAAATGCTGGTCACTTTGTGGCGGGTCTTCTTGGGAATTCGAGTAGTAGCAAAAAAGACAATTCCATGTTATCCGTTACATCGTCAAACAATTCAACATCATCTTCTTCGTCTAACATGAGCTCTGGGACCGGACATCAGAAGGGAGGTTTTATGACTCTTGGTCCCAAGCGGCGTTTACACAAAGCTCTTATCAAAATGAATCTGCTACCAAAAAATACAACAGCATCAACATCGGTGGATGCGGGCGATGTTGTCATAATCCCCTCTGATGGCAGCAGTGGACAACACCATGATGATATGCGAACAAATTCTTTAACAAATACATCAAACCCAATCACAAACTGCAATTCCGGTGGAAATATGTCAGGTTTATATCATTCTCGCAGTAATCCTGATTTAACTTCAACTATTTATTATGAAGACATTCGCCAAATGGACTACCCAGAGCATGTTTTAAAAGTGTACAAATCTGATCAAACGTGCAAGTACCTTCTAATTAATAAAGAAACAACTGCCCATGAAGTTGTAATGTTGGCTCTGCAAGAATTTGGCATTCACGAGACTAGTTCAAACTTTTCGCTGTGCGAGGTTTCCGTAGGAGACGGTGGAATGATTAAGCAAAGACGGCTTCCGGAACAACTTCAAAATTTAGCCGAACGTATCGGTCTATCTTCTCGGTATTACCTGAAAACAAATGGCATAACAGAGACTCTTGTTCCAGATGAGCTCGCGTTAGACCTGGTGCGGGAGTCTTCCGTACATTTTCTGCAATTGAACGCCAATGAAGTTGCTATTCAGCTTACCTTTCAAGATTTTGCAATTTTTAGACAGATTGAAAGCACTGAGTATGTTGATGATCTGTTTGAGCTCAAATCTAATTATGGTGTGCCAATGCTTAAACAATTTGCCGAACTTGTTAACCGCGAAATGTTTTGGGTTGTTACAGAAGTTTGCAGTGAACACAACATTGTGCGACGTATGAAAATTTTAAAGCAATTCATTAAAATAGCTCGTCATTGCAAAGAATGTCGCAACTTTAATTCCATGTTCGCAATTGTTTCCGGACTTGGTCATGCCGCCGTAACTCGATTACGACAAACCTGGGAAAAACTTCCTTCCAAATATCAAAAGCTATTCGCAGACTTACAAGACCTAATGGATCCATCGAGAAACATGTCCAAATACAGGCAACTTGTGTCTGCAGAGTTCTTGGCTCAGCATCCCATTATTCCATTCTATCCAGTTGTGAAAAAAGACTTGACATTTATTCATCTTGGAAATGATACTCGTGTCGAAAATTTGATAAATTTTGAAAAACTGCGAATGATAGCCAAAGAGGTTAGAATCCTGACGCACATGTGTAGTTCAACATATGATCTACTTACAATGCTCGAATTCAAAGGACAACCGCCAAGTTCAGCAATGGTGGCTCTTAATCAAATGTCAGTATCAAGTGGTCCACATCATATTTATGGGGGCTCGGGGCAGGCAACAGTGAAGAGGCGGAAAAAATCAACTGCTGCACCGAATCCTAAAAAAATGTTTGAAGAAGCTCAAATGGTACGGCGCGTAAAAGCGTACTTGAATAATATGAAAGTAATTACGGATGAGGAGGCACTTCATCGACTCTCCCTAGAATGCGAACCAAGTGCCACTAGTACCTATGGGGGAGGCGGTGCTGGTGGCAGTACAGGGGGTGGTGGTGGTAGTATTAGTGGTAGTTCAGCTCCAAATTCAGTGACAATACGTAAACGGCATCCATCGCCCACGTTATCTACAACCAGCAGTACAAGTTCAACTAGCGAAGGTCGAAAAGGAAGCCTTGGTCCCAAATTTGGGACAGCATCACCGCAAGCTGTTAAAAAAATTCTCTCATTATCAGAGCCAACTAAGACCCGTCCTTACCAACCCAGACACCCAGGAATCATGCTACCTTTGGTCGGACATCCGCATACGTTTCACTATGCATTACATTCGTCCATTAGTCCATCGCCTTCCCCGGGTGCTCATAGGCGAATGGGATCAGCAACCAGTGGTAAGCAATCGCTGTTTCTTATTTTTCTATCCATTCAGTTTGCTAAGAATTGTTTATTTTACTAATATTTTCAGTTCCAATCACTGGAAATCGAGCGGTTCATGAGCGGTCACACTCCGATACCCCAACACCTTTACCATCAGTAGATCTATCGGCTGAGAGTAGTAGTGTCACTTCGTTTAGCAGTCTACCGCTACGCAAAACGATAACCTCCGGTGAGTGTTTAAGAAATGAATATCTTTAACAGCTATTATTCCTTTATTTGCTTTGCTATGAACTTTATTTTTGATTATAAGTTTTTAAATTATTCGAACACACCTGTCACTAACTTTATTACTATTGCCGTTTGAATATAAATGTTTTTGAACACTGGTTGTTTATTCCCAAAAAGAAACATTTTATAATTTGGTGTAGTAAATTCGCACCATATTACTTTCTCTCTTTTTAAATCATTTTCTTTGTGTTCATTTCTATTTGCACATTTCTTTCAATAATAATATTGTTAAGCATTGTACTCGTTTATGTGTGAAAGAGTGACAACCTAAACATGTTATGATCCAAACTTTTAAATGTAACCACTCAATGTTTTTATTCTGGTCATTGGTCTAATCTTTTCTTTAAAACGAAACGGGAATCAAGGCAAGTAAGTTATCAAGCAAGTGGTCATAAACAAAATCAAAACCTTAAAACTAACTGACCGGCGCTACGTTGCTTGTTCCCGTCGAAATATTGATATCAATAGCATTCTAATTGAAAGAATTTTGAAATCAGTCAAGCCGTTTTTAAGTTGCCGTGTATTTCACCGTTCCTATTCCCTTTCTCGTGGGAATATCGGGATGAAATATACATAAAAACATTTATTTTGGATCACTCTATCTATTAAACACATTAAAATCCGTTGCGTAGTTTTGAAGATCTAAGCATGCATAAGGACAGACAGCGAAAAGCGACTTTGTTTTATACTTTGTAAGGACTGTGAATGAAAACAAATTGCTCATAAAGCATTTCAATAAGCAATTAAAGATCAAGAATAGGCATTTAACTGTCAACAACAGTGCACATTTCGCAACATCTTATTTGTCTAACTTCAAAATCTCACTTTTAGTGAGTGTTCTGACCGGACACACAAGCATTCAATCTGTACTTAAACTTAACTTACCATTAACCACGTGCACAAGGTCCCTTACAAACATAAAAGCAGCTTTCGAATTAAGTATGACATCAAAATATTTTGTTTCACAAAAACAATCTGACTTGATAAAGCAAAACTCCAAACAAATGAAAACTTGTTCTTTTGCTTTTTTAGTTAGGTTTTCATTAATGTAACATATCTGTCATCTTTAAGTTAAATTCTATTCCATTTTCATCAACATTTAATTGATATAATCGGAAAAAGTCCCTTTTTTAATGCGCCAGTTTAACCTGAAGTTTAACTCTTGAATCATTCGGATATCGCATTTGTTAAAACAACTAGTTTTAAGTGGCTTTGCTATTTTTATCTTTCCAAACTTAAATTAGTGCTAAATGGTGTTTAGAAGCTTTAAAAACGTACACTAAAAAAAATACTAAACAAAAAAAAAACCTAAAACAACCAAACAGGTTCCGTAACATCAAGCGATAGCGGACATGGTTCTTACGTTCAACCAGATGTTCACATAAACTATACAGAAAGTAACACAAGCGGTGGCCTTTACAACATAAATGTTCAACTACCTTCGAACTCTTCGACATCACCAAAATTACAACAGCGGAGACATTCGGCTATACACGGTAAGTTTCATGGCTTTTAGAGCTTCTGTAGCTAGTTTGGCTGTGCTTTTTTTTGTCTTTTTTTTTACGTTTGTCAATTGTGTTTGATATTTTATACCGATTTTTTTTCTTTTCTTGATTTTGTATATTATTTTTGCACATCATCACTCCGCGTATTGTATATAAACTTGCTGTGTGTTTAAATGTGTATATGGAATAAAATATGTAAAAAAAAACTCATAAATAACACAATAATATAACACATGAACACCTTGCACACTTCCACACACAAACGATCAATCAATTGATTTCTTTACGAAAACGAAAAGCACCTGGATTTTATTACAATACGATGACGTTACCGTCCTCGCCGACTATTCTTACTGCAGCGAATCCGCTTGATCATATTTCGGCAATGGTTGCTCGGAAGCCATCCCCAACACCACCTCCGCCATTACCGCACCCAAAAACAAGTCTTGATGATCGAATGATTGGTCTGAGTATGCAACAGCAATATCATCATAATCAGCCCCCACCTCTTCCACCACCTTCGCTCCACAATCAACAAATGAAAAACAACAATGCAGCAACAAGTGGCTTGTGTGTGGATAGTGGTCTAAGCTTTGGGCCAACTGCAATCAGAAATTTACAATATCATGCACTTCCACCTCCCCCTCCATTGGCTCCACACTCAACGCAACAGCAACAGACCTTGCAACAACACTTACAGCAGCAACAACAGCAGCACAATAGTCAATACCATTCCTCGCGAAGTGTTGGTATGTATAAAGCTCTCATTTCAAAATCAGGTTCTTACAATTCCACTTTTTCGTAAGAATTATTAAGAATTTACATCTGCAAGGAATACACAAAATGCTTGACAACCATTTACGCTACAATCTTAAGTTTCTAAGCGGAGACTGGTTCGCTTTTTAAATTTCTATTCTTTTTAAAATTTCTTTAAAATAATTAATGTAATGATTTATTAATGATAAGACGATTTATTTTGATTCAATTTTGGAACAATTCTTGTCATGGTAAAACAATTCTTATAAGCGCTTCCTATCCGGTTCAAACGCTAACTCGCGTTCTGAGAAGAATGTCTTTTAATATATTTGGAGTTGAAGACTTTAATGCCTTCGCACAAACTCTTAGAATATTTTATTTGCAATTTTATGTTTCAGTACTCACATGACTATATTCTTGAGTAAGTGCCCCAATCAACCCGATTTGCTATGGACCTCGAAGGTTTTTCGATAAAAAATACATGTAATCTTATTGAAAGCTTACTTGTTCCTAGATGTCCACCTTATGACGGACTGGCTTAAGCTCTTATGATACTGGGGAGCGTATGAGCATCCCATTTTAAAATTCCGTGTTTTAAAATCCCGCCTTTTAAAATCGTTTAATATCGTTTAATATCGCCTAGCGGCTTTCGTATTTTTACTTGCGATTAAAGGTGCTATAAGACAAATTTTGCAGTCGTGCAGAAAAAATAAGATTTCGATATCATATAAGGCACACAATAGTTCGTGCGACCCAGTCGTGCCCATTTGTTCCTACACATAAATTTTCTCATTAGTTGAACCGGTTAAGTTTATGATTTATTTCTTTAAATAAGCGAAAGTGTATATCCTAAGCGGTGCTGGGATGACATTATGTCCACGGATATAAAATTCATTGACGATTTTTCTATATATAAAAAAACTAGCATGAAAAGAGTGGTACCAGTGGCATAATGTTTAGCATCTCTGCCTGTTAACCGGAAGTTTCGTGGTTCGAATCCTAACAGAAGCTAATATGTTTATGAACAAGTCTTCTGATAAGACCAGTTGATTCGCCCGGGGCATATTGTTCGGAGCTTACTTATTGGAAGCGTTGTTAACACTTAATCACAATCACTTATTGGGGTAATCTAAAGATTTTATGAGAATTTTGTGGAAATGATTGCAACCTTTTTATAATTAGATAGATTTTGAAGATTTCTTCTAACTCATACGAAACAACAATATTTTTATATTGTCGTTGTTATTGAACCACACGTTCAAGCTTACTATCATTTCGAACAACGAAGTCCTCTGTCATCCCAAAAAGTCAAAACATCTTTTATAGTATGCCCACTTTCCCGATTCAATTTGAATTGATTGTGTAAAACCTTTTAACTTTTGACAATTAATTGAATGAAAAAAAAAAATAATTGACTTGTACAAATATTTACTTACCTACTTTACTTCTAATCGATATCTTATTTCGCTTGCATTTTGGCAACTTTAACATTAAATTGATTGAAATTTTATACTTTTCCTTTTAAAAGTTAAATAAGTAAAGCAGATTGTCTTTTTTGTTTGTATTTTAACACAAACTGCATGTTTTTTATTTATGCAAGCAAATAGATATATGTACATATAAATCCATATCGGTATTTTGTTAAGAGCTGTGTATTTGTGCTTATTTGTAGATATGTGTGTTGTTGGTTATGTTTTATTTGTCTTTGCTTTATTTTTATCGATGTTCTTCCCCATAATTAGGCCATTCCTCACTAGCGCCGCCACCAAAAGGTCCTCGCTATCCACCATCATACACAGTAGCAGCACACATGGCTCGGCTACACCGCCTAGGAAGGGCACATAGCTTGGAAAGGGTTGCAAATTCAATGCAGGGTGTAGGAGGCAGTAATGGCAACGGCAATGCCGGCAGCTACTATCAGCATGACATAGGCGATGATGGTAATAAACGCAAAAATTAAATTTGCAAGTTTCCAAATGCAGTATGTTTTTTTGAGTGTTGAAAATATGACCCACGGTGCTGAAACATTTTTTTTAAATGTTCGGAAAACTGTTATTGGCTGAAAAACATTCAACTGTAACTGCAAAACACAGACATATTTTTTTTTTTTTTTTTCATATACAGATTGTTGTTTCTTTACAGACGATGGAACGCAGGTGTCTGCTGTTTAGTCAACATCTAAGAAGAGACATTAAATGACTTACCAATGACCAATTTTTTGAAAATCATCAATCATTTAAAAAAAAACAGGCATAACTTTTGTAATAGCGGTTTCAAGCAAGCATTTTAAATTTTTTTTAAATTTAGTTAATTTATAACATAAATAGCCAAAGATTTATTCTTTGTTTCTCATATTCCTGCCTTCCGTCCTTATCATTGATTTTAACAAAGAATTCTGAACCGATTATATTTTTCATTTGCGAATTTCTGGTATATTTTGTTCCTTTTGAAGAAGGAAAATATAACATCCACTGCGATAAATAATATATATATAAACAAATCAGTTAAACATTAAAACAATGAACGAAGTTAAATGAGGTTTCAATTGCTTACAATTTACCCTATATCACAATCGTATTGATCAAGGCAAATGTTTATCAACTTTGTTTGTCATTCAATTTAATTATTTTACTTTTCTGAGGTACAGAAAAACATTGCAATTCATAACTTAAGGAACTAAAATAATTTTCCTGTCAGGAACAACTAGCATCTCTTCTATTATTTAAGTATTTTTTTTACTAAATTTTTGAATAAATTTAAACGTATAGGCTGGTTTGCATAAGATACATTTTAAAAGTACAGCGTAACAGTCTTCTAACACTATTGTATTGAAAAGTTATGACGGTATAACTTCTTCAAAAGTCAGAAATCTATTTTTATTACTTTGCTGTTACATACCAATTTGGGTTGACTATGCTGTGTGTGCCGGGTTTGAAGGTTGAATTTTTTTTTTACACATATCACTCGAATACTTTTGAAATATTAAGTCGTCAAACGGGGGCCCATTTGGTTTCATACCCAAAACTTAACAATTTAATGCTTTTATAGAATAGGATCATGTAATGCTCTCCAACTATTGGTAGGTTTTCATGGCTTTCATTTTCATGGTTTTAAACTACTCCATGATCAGTTCAGCGATATACATTTGAACAAATTGCCACGCACATCTTTCTTAAACAAACAAAAATGTGACAAATTATTGGTCTTCAATAATTCTAATGACTTTTTTTGCTGTTAGACCAAAATTTTGTGACTGATCCAGCGAACTGCGTTTTACTCGTGGTTTAATAGGTAGTTTGTCTGCTTGTTGCCTGGGAGATCGAGGGTTGTTAGAAAAATCTAATTGTTATTCCACGAGTATTACCTTTCGCAAGAAATTGCCAAGTTTTTCGAATGTAATTAAACTTCCATGAAAAGCGCTATCTCGCTTAGCCGTCCGCAATCGGGAAAACGTTTCAGGTCCCTTCCATTCCTCTCCAAAATATGGATGATAAGTGCATTAGGCCAAAGGGGTCTCCTATATTTCTGTTACAGTGAACATCCCAAATTCGGTAGCAAATCTGCTCAGTATTTAGCAAAAGCAAATAGATTTCAAAACTAACCAACATTCCAAAATCCATTAATCAAGAAAAATAATTTTCAAACACAAATTTGATCAGTTTTTTATGGTTTAAACTAGCTCTAGTGCTTTTTGAATATCTATTGAATCATACGCAAATCACGCTGCCTATCTATTAAACAAGCGAATAAAAAACAAATAAAGTGATGTAATTCTTAATTTATAGTATTTAAAACAACATCAACCATGTCTACAGGTTTGATCATAAATTGAATGGAATAGGTGAATGCATCTCAACCACATTATTAGCTAGAAGAAATACATGCTTTAAGAAATACAAATTTTTAAGTTTTCATTACGGTACTTTTGAATATTATTAGTTAAATGTATTCATTCACACTCTAAGTGGTCCTTTATGTTGGCTTTGCCGAATTTTCTCATTGTCTTGATTTTAGTTTTAAAACTTTTTAAAGCTTTCAACTCGAATATAAAACAGTGCAACCTATTTAACTCAAGAAAGACAGTGTACAAAAATTCGATCAAAAATTTAATTAGCCTTTATTAGTATAAACTATGTGTGTAAAATCAAAAAAGGAATATAAAAATATTTGATGAAACAACTATTTTTATGTGAAGAGAGTGGCTTCATAAAGGTTAAGAAAATGATATTCTTCAAGTAAACTATTACTTTAAATAGGAATACTGATGTTTTTCACATCGTTAGTTCCGGAATGTGTACAGTTTTTTTTTTTTTTTTTGTGGAATAGCGAATCGTATTGTTTTTTACATTATATCATTTAACGTTTATTGAAAATTGCATTTTAAAATTGATTTTGACAACGACGACTTCCGTTATTTCAAAAAAAAAAAAAAAAATTCAAACCTTCTGCAGCAGCAGAATCTGACTCTGAAGCAGTGACTTTAAAATCTCTCATTTTCTTATGTAAATAAATACTTAAGAAAGAAAAGTCTGGTATCAGACTTTCATTTAAACAAGTGCCAAAAGTATGCTCTTTTCGGTTCAAAATAATTATGATTATCTTTTATATTAAAGTGTATTTACATATTTTGTATGTGTTAAGTGTCAAATTGGATAGATTAAAGCAAACCCAACTCAATTTTGTAAGATAAAATGCAGAAAGTTACCTATTATGAATGGAACCCAAGTACAATTGAAAAATCTTCACAATCCAAATGTTTTTATTGGCTATAAAGAAAAATATTTTTGATAAAAAAAAAAAACAAGAGTTATTGAGTGATAGTTAAATAAAAATTAGTAAATGGTGATAGTGATGAAACAATTAGCTGAACAAAATAGTAGTAGAAGGATAAAATATTCTTTAGTCGATAAGGACAAGTTTTTAAAGGTATTATTGTGAGTAATATAAAGACATGAATTTATGTGTTTACATTGAGAAAGAAACTGGAAGAAAACATAGCAAAATAAAAAGAATAAAATTGGTTGAATGCATTCTGTAATTTATTAAAAGTAACTTATTGATAAATTTTCTAAAAGTACGAAAAGAAAAAGCAACAAAATATATATATTTAACTCCAAAACATGTACCACACTACCCCAAAAATTTTATTTTCACTTTTGCATTTAAAGCAGAATTTTAGTTATGTTAAGTGTTATGAAAAAAAACTTAAATTTGCCTTTCCTTTCATATAATTTTTGTATGTACATTTATTGTACAAATTGTATTCCTGAATATTCAATTTATTGAAGTGATGTAGCCTTGCATCAGAAAGTAAAATATATGTATATATTTACCTTGTAATTTTTAAGGTCACCAAAGAATATTTTAAAAACAAATTTCACATTACCATATCATTTACATAATTAAAAGATTAAACAAGACAAAGGACAGATAATGTGTTCGGATATTTCCAAGGCAGCTTCCCATGTATTAAAATTCTCGAATTTCATATGATTTAGCACAAAAATATCAAATTTATTTAAAAATATTTTAAAATAACTATTTACTATCTTAGATATAATTAATATATATGTATATATACCTACATATAATTATAATTTCAATAAGATGTATCATTCATTTGATTAAATGCAAATCTTAAACTTTTAAGTACTAAACTAAACTTTATTTATATATGTTGTATACAATACAATTCAAATAAATTCATTTATTAATGTATATATTTTGTCTTTTTATTGATTCTAGCTTTCTCACTCAAGTGGGCACTTCAGAATTCAGATCCCTGTTAACCTTTACCCATTCCGATTCCTCGCGATTTTTTTATACAGTCAATTGCAACTTGAAGTTGGTTGAGGTCCATCTTTACTAGATTGTGCCTTCACTGGCATCTGTGCTTGCTCAAAGGCTTGTCATTCATTTCATTTCATTTATTAATGTATATGTTTTGTCTTCTGGTTTTCTCACTTAAGTGGGCACTTCAGAATTCACATCCCTGTTAATGTACTCTCATACATTTTCAATGTAAGTGTAAGCTCTGGTGTTTTTCCAGCATCCTTAAAAGTTGCAGAGGTGATACCACTCTTTAAAAAAGGAAATCGTTGCTTAATGAGCCATTGGCCCCGATTGCGGTTGTCGATTGACTAATCGATACTCGACTTTTGTCGATTTCGATCGACATTCTTCGATTTGACGGTCGACAGGTTTCGTTCATAATTTTCTGGTCGACTGTTGCGTTAGGAAATCATTTTGTGGGAAAATGTAAGTATTTTATTGAACAAATTCATATTTTGATATAATACTCTTATTATATACTCGTATTATATCAAAATATGAGCATTTGTTCAATAAAATACTTACATTTTCCCATAAAATGATTTCCTAACGCAACAGTCGACCAGAAAATTATGAACGAAAGATGTCGATCGAAATCGACAAAAGTCGAGTATCGATTAGTCAATCGACAACCGCAATCGGGGCCAATATAGACCAATTTCGTTGTTGTCCACGTTTTCCAAGCTTTTTGAAATGCTCATGAAAGACCGAATGCTATCTTTTGTAAATAAAAATAATTTTTTTAGTGATAACCAATTTGGGTTTCGAAAAAGTAAGTCTACTGAAGATGCAATTTTAAAATTATGTTCCGAAATTTGCGAAGGTTTTAATGATAGTAAAAATTCATTTAATTTATTCATTGACATGACAAAAGCTTTTGACATGGTCAATCATAAAATATTGCTATGCAAACTTTACAAAGCTGGTTTTCGTGGGCATTTATACAAGTGGTTAGAGTCTTATTTATCCGACCGATTTCAAAGAGTAAAATTAAATGGTTTCTTAAGTGATAAGTTGAAAATAGATATTGGTGTTCCTCAGGGTTCGGTTTTGGGTCCATTTTTGTTCTTGATTTATGTCAATTCAATATTCAAGCAACCTTTTAGTAGCAGTATAACCGCATTCGCCGATGACATAGCTTTTACATATGTGAATAACTCTGTATTTGAAGCGTTTGTTAATTTGCAGAAAGATTTGCAGATTCTAAGGCAATGGTTTGCCAAACATGAGCTCGTAATTAGCATGAAAACAAAGATTATGTTCTGTACCCTAAGGAAAGTGCATCCTATAGATTGCGATGTCTTTTTTCATTCCTCTTCATGTAAAAAAATTCAACAATCGAATCATACTTGCGGTATTGACAACTTCAATAATAATATTCTCTGTGATGGTAGTTGCTTTAAAATAGATTTTGTTGATCGATTTAAGTATTTAGGAGTATTATTAGACCAGAACTTAAATTGGAAAGATCATGCTGACGATCTAAAAAAATATCTTTTGTTAGCAACTCGAAAAATGTACCTTTTGAAAGAGTATTGTTCCACAAAACTGCTTACGAAGATTTACTATGGTATTGTACACTCTAAGCTGCAGTATGGTATAGCTAGTTGGGGAGGCGCTTATTTCAATGCACTTGATCCGTTGATAATATCGCAAAAACAAATTGTCCGGATAATCTGTAAGAAATCAAAACTAACCACAAGCTGGCCTTTATTCTTACATCTTCGAGTACTACCAGTAAAACATTTATATATCTTTAAAGTCCTCAAATTGTTTTTTATGAGAAGTGGATACAGCGTTTTTCATAGAAACTCTAACCTTCATGGTTTAAGATTAAATACTCGGGTTCTAGTGAACGTTCCGAAGTCTAACAGAACTCACTTTTCAAATTTTTTTACAGCTTCTGCACCTAAATTGTTTAATAACTTGCCATATGATATAAGAAAAATAACAATTTTAAGCTTGTTCCTTAAAAAGGTAAAAAATTGGCTCTTTGAAATGGATAGTTCAGCAGTTAGAAGTCTTTTCTTGAATTAAATTATCAAGCTTTTTTTTTATTTTTTCTTGTACTTTTATTTTTAATCTCAAAGATTGGATTGTAAATTGTAAATATGTTTATATAAATGCATTTTGCTTTAACATGTGAACCCCACATTCACTCATTAATTTTGTAATATTCACATTTGAATTATATAATTTAACGGGTCATTCGATACTAGTTTTTAAAAAACTACAGAATGACACCTATTATTCTTTATTTAACTTATATGTATTATGGAATTGTACGAATTAAATCAATAAAGAATAAATAATTGTTAAAAAAAAAAAAAAAACCTTTACCCATTCCGATTCCTCGCTATTTTTTTATACAGTCAATTGCAAGTTGAAGTCCATCTTTACTGGATTGTGCCTTCACTGGCATCTGTGCTTGCTCAAAGGTTTGTCTAGCCGGATCGTTTCTTTCTGTCCGCTCTATATGTCCCATTCGCCATAGTCTCATATCGTCTCATGGCTTATCTAAATACTATTATGAACAGCAAACTTTTTTTTGTTTGTTTGTATTGAAAAGGCTCCAAAACTACTAGGCCGATTTTAATAAAATTTGGAAGAGAGATGATCTTTAGTATGACAAGTGACAAATGCTATATCTATATCATCTAGATATATCATCTGTTACGGTAACGGCAACGCAAGCTTGACTGATTTCCAAAATTCTTTCATGGTCTCAATGCATAATTATCTTCGAGAAGCATAGACTATCTACCCTATCGCCGGGTGTGTTAAAATAATGTAGAAGAAAGATTGCGAACTGCTTTTCGGAGGAAAAACTCGAAGGAAAAACCTCCAAATCGTACAAAATCGGACACTTTGTTCTCCGAACGGTATATTTATTTACTTTTTTTTTTAAACGCGTCATCATTTAGATTGATTTAGCGCCAATGCTCCTCCAATAGCTAAAACTTCGAAAAGTGCTGAGGGAATCAACCTCCCAACTATGGAAGTTGATCCCCCAGCTTGTTTTACTCTTTATTATTAAAAGAAGAAAAAAAAGAAAGAATGCATTTTTGAAATATTCTTTATTGACTTAAAAATAAAAAAGAAAATTATTAACTAGATATATTTCTAATGTACAAGCATATTATTTCGTCAACAGATCCGGATTGTGAGGTTGAGTTATTTATTGTCTGGTGACACAAGACATTGGAACCCAGATTTTCATAGTTCTAGTGGTCTTTTTGGAACTTATGTCAGGATTTGATTCTCTGTTAATTTGCTGGGTGAACATTTTAGCGACTGAATCTTTCTGTTCACGACAATGAGCATCAACCTCAATTTCTTTCAAATTCTCCTTCACACAGTTATTTGAACAAGCATTTACTTGTTCCTTGGTAAAGCAGACTTGGTCACCTTCCTTAACATATTGAACACGTTGTTGAAGGTCACAAGCTCCTTGGTGTTGTTGAGCAGAAATATTGTTTCTTTGCTTTCTTTGCTCAGTCTCATTGGACTCAGATGATGATGATGATTCTGAGCTCTGCCAGTCTTTATCGTTTTGACGTCTGCTTCCGAAATTCTTTCCATTTTCGAAATTGCTTACAACATTTCCAGCGTTAAATTTAACTTCGTAAGATTGAGCAGACTGTGCTTGTTGTTGGACTTGTTTAACATCTGCATCGCAGTTCTCATCAGCCACAGCCCATGCACCAGAGTAGAAGTGTTGGTTCTGCAAAACATTTCCCTTTGGATTGGCAATGTCATCGATTTCTTCTCCGTTGTAATTACCGCAAAGGCCAGTCACTTGGTTTCTCAATTGTGGGTTAGCATGAACGCGAATACGCTCTCCATCAAAGTAAACTTTCATTAAAGCTCCTTGAAGCTCAATTTTCAAATTACTTTCTGAGATGGCATAGATACGGGCAACCAAAGTTTTATCCTGCTGTTGTTTGTGGTTTCCATTTTGTTGAGTGGATACGTGCACATCAATGGCTTTTTTGTCGGACACTTGTTGTGGCTTACCATTGACAGTTACTTCAGCTGGTGATTTGGGTGAGTTTGAGGGCGAAATTTGGATACGTTGGCCAGCAGTGACAATTTGCACTTCTCTTTTGTTACCACCTTCATTAGCTTGACGAATCAGAATGGAAATGTCATTTTGGGAGTTCTGGGCATCAATGTGTTGAAGAGCCGCATACCAGCACTTTCCAATTTTCTGTTGTTCAGCAATAGCATTGTCAAAAGTCAAAATTTTGTTTTGATCAATAACGCAGACCTCTGAATTGCGAGTCATGGTACGCATCATACGTTCCTGCAAATCCATTCCTGGGTGAACGGAGAAGAGATAGCGAGCATTGCGTGGAATAGGGAGCCCAGTGAAGTTTTGTTGTTGACTTGGAAGTTGAATGGTTACATTCATCAAATGTTGACGGTTGTCAAAGGTGATTTTAGCATCGATTTTACCAGCTTGTCCCTTCTTTGTGTGGTCCTGTTTGTTGTTATAATAACCAAATTGGGTCATCACCGAGTGGATTGCCTGGCCGAAGTTCTGGACCTCGTTGGTTGGCTGTTCAACATCTACAATAACGTGGAACTGATCGAGAACATTGGCTTGATAGGTTGCCTTCAAACAAGCTGGCATTTGGTTGTTGCCTTGCTCACGCATCTCACGCTCACATTCCTGAGCAATTTGGTCTTGGCGAAGTTGTTGCTGGTAGTTGTGGCTTTGGTCCATAATAACCTTGACATTAATCTTGGTGTTCTTTGGTTTGCCATTTTCTCCGAGAACAACAATCAATTTTGCGTTGGATTTTCCATTGTTGGTAAGAGCTTCTTGGTAGTTCATTGCAGGAGTGTTTGCAAAGTTTCTAACATATGAGGCATACAGTTGCTTGGATGAGCCTCCAATAGCTGTCTTTGCACTTCCGAAAATCAGGATGCGGGATTTGTCTCCAACAGCGTTGTTAGCTTGGACAATGGTTCCAACAAACTTGGCTGTCTTTGCTCCTTCAAATACCAAAGCTGAATCAATAAGTGCTGCGGCAGGTTGTTCAAGATCACGGGCAGCATTCGACATCATTTCTTCGCGGCGAGGTTCACTGTTTGGTGCAATATCAGAAACCAAGGCCAATTTAGATTCATCAGAGACCGATAAGGGTTTGTTGGAGCGCTTGTTGTTGGTTGAGTCGTGCATTTCTTCTTGGTTATCGAACTGAACACCAAATTTAACGGCCTGGTTAGCAGATTTTTGCAAGTCCAAGTTCAAGGTAAATTTATAGTGAGCAATACCATTCTTTGGCCATGGTCCGTTGGCAGATATGTCTTCTTGAAGAGTAGTTGCCTTGAACTCACTAGCATCAGCAAATGGCAAAGTAGCCAAAGACAAAGCAGCGCGAAGTTTTGTCAAACCAGCGGTTTCCAAGTCTTGGTAGAAAGGCAAAGTCAACATAGACAGCAAAATATTTGCGCCAGATGAGCTTTGTGATGCAGGCTCAAAAGTGTAGGGCAAAAACTGAGCGGGATTAGTAAGCTTATTTTGTTTTACCAAGTTCTGCATGGTTAGAAGAAGGCTCATTGGGAGTTGGGCGTATTGCTTTACTCCTTCATTTTGGAACATGCTTTCCATAGCGTTGATAGCATTTTGTGGGAACTGATGTTGCATCTTGTAACGGAAAGCCATTCCGATGGATTCCTCTCCAAAGGTTTGATCTTGTCCAACAGTTGGGCGAACTTCGATTAGTTTGACTTCCTTGGATTCAGCGACAGGGCGGAGGCTTAATGCACTCTTGCGAGCTGTGAATGGCCATGAGCTGAAGTGCATCAATTTAACGTTATTGTCGGAGGTTAATGGAACAATTTTTCCTGAAACGGCAGGGTTCTTCAAATCAATGTTAACATTGATGCTGAGTGGCAAGTGAACTTGGACTTTTTGGATCTGTCCAACAACATATCGTTGTTTTTCGAATGGTGTAATAAAACCAGCTTTGCCAATCTTTTCCATGCTGAAAGTCAATTGAACTTTAGAGGTTGCATTGACTGTTTGTGTGTCGAGAACATTACGCCATGTTTGAACATTTGCTAGACTTGGGGTTGTCCTTATTTTAGCTTCACCAACGGCTTGCATCAAAATTGGTTGCTTGTAGCTGTAGTAGAATGGATATCCAGTGGCTAGGGGGAAAGCAACTTCAATTTGTTGATGGTCATACATTTTGTTATACTGGAGTTGTTTGCCAGATGCAAGTCCCTGGAGAGCAGCGGCTAATTGTGCTGGTGCCTCTTTAATATTTTTTTCATCGAAAGATACGAAGTTCTTACGTCCTAGTGTTTTGAAAAGAAGTTGGCCAGCTACCTCACCTGATTTGTCAGAATTGATGTCAATACCGAGCTGTTTAATGATCTGGTGAACTGAATACTTGGCGTTTTGGGACTGAGCATCATTGGAGTTACCATCAGAAAGTAGAGCATCCCATACCTTTTGAACATTGGATACTAAGGCTTGAACATCAATTTCGTTTGTTGTGATACCTCCATAAGTTTTCCATGAGGTGAAGCTCATAACATTGGGTGAATTGCTTTCTTGGCCGATTAAATGGCTCATTTGGTATTCTTCTGAGATCTGAAGAGCTTGGGAAACATGGTCTCGGAGGGTACTCTTTGAATTTTGAAGACCGAAAGTGTGTGGGTTAAGGAAGTTTTGAGCGGCCTTAGCATTTGCAGCTAGGTTTGCGTTTTTGCTGGATGTAAGTTGAGCAGCAGAGTTGATTGCCGATTTGACAGTAGAGCGGACAGCTGTGCTGGGATCGTTATAAGTGGACATTGCCAAACGCTGTAGAATGGCAGCAGGTGGGTCTGTGCGCATCAATAGGACGACAGCCATGCTACGAATCTCGGGTTGGTCAGCTACATTGCTGTAGATCTTGAAAAGGATCTTTTGTGCGAATTTGGGGTAAGATTCCACAAGTTTGTCAAGGGCAGCAACAAGAGCCAATCGTTCGAAAGAAGTTGCGCGTTTCTCGTCCTCCAAGAAAGGTTCAACAACTTCTACGATCTTAGGATGGGCAACGTTACCCAAAGCACGAATGTACTTCTGGCTCTTTTGTTGGTTCTTGTTGTTAATGTTCTCTGCAAGGCGTTGTCCGAGCCATGGAATAACTTCTTTTGTAACAATTTCATTGAGAGCTTTCTCGAATGAACCAAATGATTGAACAGGGTAGTAGTTATTAGCGTAGCTCTTATCGGAGTAAGACATGCGCAACAAATCAGTGAAGGTGATCAGAATCTTAGGGTACTGCATGGTTTGCTTGCGTACTTGATCGTTCTTAATAATCTTTTCGAATATTTCTCGGATAACTGATTCAGTTGGGGTGCGCAAGTTCTTGAAAACGGTTTCCAACAGACTAGCAGCCTGCATTCCACGAATGTTTCCGTTTGACACATTCTTTACAATCCATGAAGCAGCTGGGGTAGTACCAGCCTGTGCAACTGCGTCCAAAAGAACATCTTCTGGCAATTGTTCGCTCCATTGGGCATTTGCTTGGCGACGGTTACGTGAAGGTAGCATTTGTTCGATTTGCTTGTAGTTCATGGTTTGGATGAGCTCGGCTAAGATTGTGAACTTTTCAAGAGTGTTGCGGGTCGATATCTCTCCTTGTGACTGCAAGTCAGTGGCGATTTCTTCAGCTAATTTGCGACTCTCAGCAACAGCGTCAAGGGAATTATGATATTGGATACTACGCCCCTTGTTTCCAATGGTGAATGGGTGCATGGGTTGTTCAGTAGCTTCCTTCATTGTTGGGTGGGGTTGGTAATGGTGGGGGTACTTAGCTGAATAGCGAACGGAATTGAATTCCTCCGATGATTCAGAAGACGAAGACGATGAAGACGTTTGCTGATCAAAGTTTTGTTTGTCGATTTGGTTGTTTGATTGAATGCTACGGCGTTCTCTCTGACCTTTGTTTTGATCTTCGATAGCTGAGATTCTTGGCTGATTTTTTTCATCGGATGGAATGTTGTAGCGGTATACCAAATTACCAACGTGAATCAAATTTTCAGTGTTAACTGGCAACGATGATTGGATGGCAGATATCGACTCGAGCTCAAGTGCAATGCGACTCACAACTTCGGCTTGATCGTTGTCATAGAGCATTGGGCTTACGGCAACACGGTTCGTGGTCTGTACTGATTTAATGGTAAAACGTTCGAGGGGGCCAGCAACAACTACTCGGGTAACAGAAGCTTTCTAAAATGTAAAATGTCGTCAGTGAAAGAAGATATTTTTAAACTAAAATTCACTTACTGATAGGAACTCTCCCATCTGGTTAGAATTTGGCTTCATGTCAGATGCTCCTGAAATTCCAAAATGATATCCACGGCGAACGTCGCAATTGCTATAGTTTACGGTCTTTACAAATTGCAATAGATTTTCATCCAATTTGAGTTGTGTTTGTGGGGCCCATTCTTCTTCATGTTGAACTTCAGCGAAAGCAGGTACTGCTGACATTTCATACAATGTCTCACACTCACCAGTGACTGTTGGTTCCATGGTCTTGTAAAGAGCGTTGGTTGCTCCAGCTCTGTCTTGTGGTAATTGATTGTGTCGGCATTTGATAACATTTTCTCCTGTTGTGTCGACTTGCAATTGAGACAAGACAGCTTTGAGCTGGTTAACGTCGTCGTTGCTAAGTGATTGGTCAACATCCAATGAACGAATAACTCCGTTTTGATAGTTGATGCTAAATAATGGCTCAGAGTTTTGTTCGTCGTTGAAATTCAACATTTGTTCGGGAATCTCGCTATTTAGACCATCCTTGAGCTGGTCATGGAAGTGAGCGTAGCGAACTTGTGACAACTTTCCACGAACAACAGATTCGGATTCTGGTTGCAAAGTCAATTTTCCCTTAGTGACGACACCAACGTATTGGTCCTGTCCCAAACCGTATCCGGTGAGGGTATTCGCAACGAAGGCATATTCGTATTGCTGGTTTGCTTGCCATGGTGTTGAGGAGGCAGAAAACCCGACTGAAAACAGGATTTGGAATTGTACATTTATTTGTATATATTTGTCAATAAAGGAACTTACTTAAACTCAAAAGCACTATGTAGGTCCACATGTCGTCTAAATGTTTCAGTGTTGCTTGTTGCAATTCAACTGTGATTCTTCAGTCGAAATCGCTTTCTTTTATACTGATCTCGTAGACTCTTAATTTCTAATGCACTTTGTTTTTAAAACACTTGGTTGATAAGGGTCTCGTGTGACCCTTTCACCTTTGTGTGTGCAATGCACTATTATAGCTGACAACTTGTAAAACTGTCAGTTCTCAACTGAACTTGCAATAACAGAGTGTATTGAACTGCCACACGCTGTAAAAGTTGTTACATTGTTGTTATCAAGTTTTAAACAAATTAAACTTTTTCCGTTGTTTTCGACGTATAACGCCTAATAGAACCACTTTTAACACAGGCCCTGTCGTTAACATTTCAAACTACGAATGCGAAAATGTATTATACTACTGTGTTCCTCTACAAAAAATTTTTGAGAGCTGGTTTTCTTCGACTGTAGCAATAATTTATATATTGCAAGTTCCTTTATACATAAATAGTACAGTCATTTGGTAATTTTACCTTGAAAGTTTTCCGTGAGTTTTGAAAATTGGCAGTTTTATAGATTTTGATGTGCTCTATCCGAATTTCAACTTTGCCACCTCGTATTTTTGCCGCTCGCACCGCCATATTGGAAAAATGGCACCCAAAATCAGTTTTCAGGGAATATCTCCCTGCCGACTCATTTTACTATAAAAATGAAACAAAATGAAACTAGAGACGATTTCCTACAATTTACATATCTATCTATTTGTTCATAAAGTTAAAGTGAGTAGACGTATGATCGAATCGAGAACGAAGAGGATAGCGATGGCAGATGATGTAGACGAAATTCCGGTCTGTGACGTTTTGATTTCTAGTACAGATAATGAATTCGCAACACCTGGTCCATCAAGAACAGCGAAGCGAGGATATACTAGATTTCGGGTTTTTGAATTGTTTGTGGATTAGGCCTATCGGGGATACCACGTTAAAAAAAACGCACCGCTTACTCTACCTCAGGGTGGTGTGGAAATAAGTTTTTTTTTTTACCAAAACGTGTGTTGGAGTACACTTTGCGCCGCTCGAACATCAAAACTATTGACTATGAAAAAGTAGAAAGATATGTAAATTATAGGAATTTGTCTCAAGTTTCATTTTGTATACGACTATCTTTATCGTAAAACGTGTCGGGAGGGAAATATTCCCTGAAAACTGATTTTAGGTGTCATTTTTCCAATATGGCGGTGCGAGCGGCAAAAATACGAGGTTTCAAGGATGAAATTCTGATAAAGCACATCAAAATCTATAAAACTGCCAATTTTCAAAACTCCCGGAAAACTTTCCAGGCAACCGCTATTTTTCCTACCAAATAACTATACTAAGATGTTGTACTTTAATAAAAATTTTAAATTAGATAACAATCAATTTAAAATAAAAACTGTATATCTATGTACAAATGTACATGATCTAATCGATCTCATAGAGAGAAAAAAATTAGATCAATTGAGTTGCCAAATTTTATATTTAACTAGTTTCCTTGTAAGGATTCTTCATTGCAAAGTCTCAAATAACGGCCTTACATTAAAAACAACACCGCCGCTGTTTTCGAATTTTGAATATCTTCCTCTTAAGAACTCCCCTGTCAATGCCCATGAATGGTACCTGCCTTAATGTAACCTGCACATATTTGAATTCATCAAAAATGCTGCAAAGTACTTCAGATTCTTGTAACGACATAAGAATTTTTTTTAACAGCTTCTGAGAACTAACTCAAATATAAAGTAAGCATTCATCCATACTAGAGTACGATTCTCATGTTCAACGTTGGGAAACATCCGCAACGAACTTTAGTTTAATTGGAGTCTGAAAAACTGTCAACTCTTGGTTTTCTCCTCTTTTTTGACGCTCCTTATAATGGCGATTCGGGTCTTCCCTGACTTGTTCTTTGTCCATAAAGAAGCGATGCATTTTTCATATGAATTGAAACGCTTCCAGGAAGTGTAAAACTACTTTGAAGCCAAGAGCGCTTCTTGCAGTGAGCATGATCTTTTGTACATCATCGTTCATGGTTTTAGCCAAAAATCTTAATCTCGCACCTAAAACCATTTTTTGTTTTTATTGAACTTTTATTGATCTTAATTTCACAAAATCAAATGTAAAAACTCCTTCGGCTTTCGATTTTTTATAAAACGAAATTCAGTTTTCAAACTTGCTGGTTTTTAAAGATTTGATCTTGTCCTACGAAAAGTCAAATTTTTTGGAGGTTAGCTAAAAGTAGAATGAAAATTTAACATTTTCTCAGAGCACAAGATCAACTGAACATAATGTCATAACAAATTTTGCTGCCGTTTTTTTTAAGCTTAAATTAAGCTGGTGACTAGTGCTGTAGCAAATGGTATGTATTCGTAACTCAGTAACAAGGGTTCTCTTTTGTACCGAATAACGAAACTTTACTCGCAAAAAAATGTCGTTACTTTTAACGATGTCGTTACTTTTAACGATGTCGTTACTTTTAACGATGTCGTTACTTTCGTTACTCGGTATCGGTATTTTCATTTCGTATGCTTAGTTACTTTGGGTAATTCGGTACTCGGGTTGGTATTTCGCATGTTTAGTTACTTTCGTTACTCGGTATCTTTATCGGATCGGCATTTGGTATGTTTAGTTACTTTGGGTAGTTTGGTACTCGGGTTGGTATTTCGTATGTTTAGTTACTTTCGTTACTCGGTATCGGTATCGGCATTTCGTATGTTTAGTTACTTTGGGTAGTTTGGTACTCGGGTGGGTAGTCGAGTTGGTATCGATATCAGTACCAGTACCTGTACCTTGTATGTGTACTGTGTAATGTGTATAGTGTATTGTATGCCTGCTGTGGAGATGAAGGGTGAAACAAACAGGCTAATTTGTGTGTCTGATTGGGAAACAAATGTATTTCTTTTTTCTATTGTTTCAGGTTTGTAGATCTTTTTGAATGAGACAATGCAATGGCTTGTTAAGATAACATGATAAAAAAGATATTTGGGAAATTGTGGAGAACTATTGAAATATCTTAAATTTTTAAGCATTTATGTACATATTATTAATTTGGCGATAGGTTTCTATGGTAAATTATTTAATTTTTGAATTTGTATGCGAAGTAGAAAATTTGCATATCGATGAAAAAAAGTTGAATTCCCATGGGTTGTGTAATTTTCATTGAGTAAAATTTCTGCAACGATGTAAACTGAAAAGTTTTGTTAATCAATCAAATCGGTATGTGTGGGTAGTTTGCATTTCTAGCAAAAATTTTAGGGTATCTACACCATTTCTTCCTTTAAATACAGTTCTATAATTATATGACAACGCCAGGCATATGACTGAATAGAAGGTAATAACTTTTACGCGAAATTTTTCTACAATTATGATATAAATATTTTACCCAATACAACTACACAGCTAAATATACCATTTTTTAAGAGATTTCGCCATAAAAAGTACTTTTTTAGACACCAATACCAGTTTTTCAAAAAGTAACGAAAGTAACGACATTTTTATACCGAGTACTCAGATCAAAAGTAACGTATACATACGGGTAGTCATTTTATCGTTACTTTTACAGCTCTGCTGGTGACCAGTTGGAAAGGAGCATGCACCAGCTGATCTGCATGATATGGTCGGAAGAAAGCATGCCCGATGAACGGAACCTCAGTATGCCCGATCCTAAAGAAGGGAGACCCTCACAATTGCGCCAATTATAAAAGAATAAGCCTCCTTAACGTCGCTTATAAGATCTTGTCTGCTGTAATATGTGAACGTCTGAAACCCCACGTCAACAACTTGACAGGTCCTTGTCAATGTGGTTTTAGACCGGAAAAGTCTACAGTAGACCAAATTTTTACATTACTCAGATCTTGGAAAAAACCCGGGAATATAATATCGATATACACCATCTTCTTATCGATTTCAAGGCTGCGTATAGCAGTATTTACAGAGACGAACTGTACAGAGCCATGCCTAGTTTCGGCATCCCTGCAAAACTCGTACGACTATGCAGGATGACTTTAGAAAATTCACGCTGCTCTGTCATGGTCGGTAAAGCACTCACCGAGACCTTTGATGCCGAAAAAGACTTTCGACAAGGTAACAAACTGTCATGCGATTTCTTTAACATCATACCTGAAAAGTCAAAACTCAAACGTTAACACCAGAGGAAAAATCTTTCAAAGGTCTGTACAGTTACTCGCTTACGTATAGACGATATTTACGTAATGGAAAGAAGGAAGCGTGATGTCATAGGTGCTTTTGCCAAAAGCGGCAAAAATGGGTTTGATGGTTAATGAGGGTAAAACGAAGTATATGCTGTCATCAAACAAGGACACCGAACATCGACGAATTGGTCAAAACGTCACAATAGATAAACTAAACTTCGAGGTAGTACAGGACTTCTTCTACCTAAGATCCCCTATAGACACGGAAAACAACATCAGTGCGGGGATCAAACGGAGAATAACTCTTACCAACCGGTGGTTGGGTTGACGACCGAGAATCGCAACTGCTAATCATGATGATTAGGACACTTATCTTGCCAATTGTAAGGGCAACTGTCAGCAATTACCAGTCAATCATAAAATTTCTCAAAAGTTCAATAACAAAGTTTAATAAACTATCTTTTTCAAGGTTGTACAATGTACTCAGGGACGTAGCTATCGCGGTATCAATGAGACGGGAGGTCTTGATATACTATGCACTACGTGAGAACAAATTTTCGTTTGAATTAGTAGAAATACATTGCAAATTTGAATATAATTGATATGTTATTTGTGTGGCATATGCATTCAATTGAATATCAAGTTATGCCTCAATGTTTTGAACGAACTGAAGCAAATAAAAGGTTTGAATTCATTCACCAGATTGGCTATTGAAATCAAACATAAAAAGGTAACTCCGCCACTGGTTATAGATTTATCAATGAAGCATCGACTCGTCAAAACTATTTAATTAATTAGATGTTTGATAAGAAGATGTACGTGGTAATTAATCGCATCAGCAGTATCAATTTATTGAATATTTATTTTTTTTTAATAAAATGAATAGATAGTTAGATCACTGAATTGAGAGTTCAATAACCATACATTGCGATAAGGAGAATAGCGTGTGTAGTTCGTTCGGCACTATTATAATGCGACCTTCATGCAAACGCCTACCTACCTAACATTCTTCGGAATTTCTAAGAATGTCAAATATACTTACGCAAAACCCAACTCTTTGCTTGGTCCTTTAACCTGTTTACTTTATGAGTAAAATTTCTACTAGCTTATCACTTGAATAAAATGGTATACCGAAAGCTCTAGGATGCCTTTAGTTAGCCGTTTGGCAGAAAGGAGTTTGTGCTTCGGCTAAATGTACAACACGTCAACAACTAAAAGTTATCCGGATGCGTTAATTGAACGCCCCCAGTGGGTAAATTCACGCAGAATTTCTTGATACATAAGACCATACAATCAAACATTCACTGTATAGAAATTCACGCAATGGTCGATGCCTATTTTTGTAGAGCAACAATAGTTTGCGAAAGGCAAAGTTAAACTTTATTGATTTTTTAAAGTTTTTCAAATAAAGGTTAGCTCTTTTTTGGACTTTCTCTTTCACTTAACATGCGCAAACCAGAGACCGAAAGTGGATTTTTTCTCCAAATCTGTCTCCGTGTAAGCTCGGTACCATTGTTGTTTTCCTTGTTTATAGCTTATCTTAGGTAGACGAAGTCCTGTTGTGACTTTTTTCCAATTCGTCGATATAGCTTTTGAGGCTTCCGGGGTTGTTCATAGACATTTAAAGGATTCAATTCGGAGTAGCGGCGTTAATATTTTAAATTTTAAAATTAGTGAATGCTACTCTGTATTTCGTTTCGAAAATCAAGTCTATTCGAAAGTGATTTTCAATCCGATTATGAATTCGTACTTTGTATTTCGTTTTCGAATCGAAAAAAAGTACTTGTTGATATTTTCATTAACGGAATAGATTTGCGAATTCTTGAAATATTTCTCAAGATATCTGTCAAATCAAGCAAAAAAATAATATCAAAGCAAATTACAAACAAGTTATAAAATAAATTGAAATTAAAAAAATCGTTTTTGGATTTGCCGTTCCGAAAGTGGCGGATTCGAATCCGCTTTAGAAATAAAGAGTACAATATATTCGTTTTCGGAAATTTTTGCTTTCGAAACGAATTACAGAGTAGGGCCCCTGTACTCACCCCGAACGTTTCGTTACAAGTTACATTGTGGGTGGTCACCGGGAAACTGCTCTTCTTCTCTTCTTCGGCCACACAAGTTGTAACGATGCGTAGGCGGTTCTATTTGAAGTTGTTTTTGTTGCTGCGTAAATTGGAAGCAGACAATGCTCACTATATTGTTGGATGTTGGTAAAGCTATCTGTATAGGTCGAGCGATGTTGAGGACGGGGTCCCATGTACCCGATAATTTAAAGCTGGCGTTACGATTGAAATGTTGATGTCGTTTGATTTCAATTGTTTTGGGTATAAGCTGAGGGCTATAGTGCAGCTAATGAGCTAAAATTCTGGCTAGTTAGATGTGAACTCGGTGATGTTCATCTGGATTGTCTAATATGTGCTCGACTATTGGCTACTTTTCCCGCTGTTTTGTGCGGACACCACTGATATGTTATTTTAAACGGGTGGCAACACTTTGTTGGTTTTGCGCCACATAAGATAACCGGCAGCTGCAAGGGACATATACGCCCGGAATTTGTAATGGAAAGTTATCCTTTGGTGATCGAAGGTGGTCTTTTACCCTTTTTTTTGGTGGTAGTAAGATTGATTTTATACTGTGTCTCTCCAACACTTTCAAAGCTCTGTCCGTAACGTTTTTTATGTAAGGAAGAATAGCTTTCTTCTCTGTTTCATCCCTTTCCCGTGGCGAAACTGGGGTGCCAGCACGTAACTTGTTACAATCGAGGATTGTCGATGCAATCGAATGTCAACAGCACCTATTTTGAATCAATTGAGTTTTCTCGATTGTATCTTCTTTTTTGGCAGCACACAAACTTGGAAACGACGCTTGGAACAAATGTTTTCACTCGACAGAAAATAGTTATCGTCCGTCGACCTAGACAGTGTTTTTTTTTATTCGAAATGGAAAAAACTAACAATAATCAATTATTAAAAAACAAATTGAAATATTAACCATATTTAGCAAAGGGAATTCTCAAAAAAGGGTCTCAAAATAGGAATGTGAGTGCCATCAACACAGCCTACTACTCACGGCAACCTGAATTTACTATAATAATACTCCTTGCTTTCTTGAAATTTTGAACTATAAAATTTTATCAGTTGAGAACAACATTTGTTTTCCAGAACAAGCAATAATTTCGGAAGATCTTTGACTTTGATCCCTAGTAACACATTTGCTCCGATATTCACTTGGTAACTTCCACTGGCTAGGAGAACTGGTGGAACCGATGTACTTCTAACGCTGTTTGGTAAATTTAAGCAGCCTAGTACCATCAGGAAACATTCTTTATTCAATCTGAACTGCAGTACAAAACTAAAAAAACAAATGGTTTGGTTTCGAATCTAAATTTTTTTCTTTATACAAATATATATGATATATTCATTCTCACGCAATTCTAATGGATTACTTTTATCTCTGAGGCATCTTCTTTAGATTTTTGCGTTAAAAACTTCCTCATCGTCACTTTCTGAATCAAAAAAAAACAATTTTAAATGAAATTCAACTTATTTCGCTCGAACTTTATTTTAAAGAACACCAATTTGACATTTCACTTCGTAGTTCACAATGGAGTTTTTAAGTTGATATCAAAATGAAACTCGTTACAAAATACGTGCTGTCAAAAATAATTTGTTTCGAGTTGGCCGACGATCAACAATCCTCGATTGTAACAAGTTACGTGCTGGCACCCCAGTTGAGAAGGAAACATTCTTTATTCAATCTGAACTGCAGTACAAAACTAAAAAACAAAGTTTCGAGTTTAATTTTTTTTCTTTGTACAAATATATGAACACCTCATTCTCACGCAATCCCAATGGATTATTTTTATCTCTGCGGCATCTTCTTTTGGTTTTTGCGTTAAATACTTCCTCATCGTCACTCTCTGAATCAAAAAATATCATTTTTAAATGGAATTCAACTTATTTCGATCGAACTTTATTTTAAAGAAAACCAATTTGACATTTCACTTCGTAGTTCACAATGGTTTTTTAAGTTGATATCAAAATGAAACTCGTTACAAAATACGTGCTGTCAAAAATAATTTGTTTCGAGTTGACCGACGATCAATAAGTTACGTGCTGGCACCCCTGGCTTCCATGTTCTTTGCCTTTTGGAATAGGCATTCGCTTAAAGAATGTTGTCTACCAACATAAGTTCAGCGGCGAGATGGTCTTTATCACATATTGTATGTATTCGGTTCAAATTTTTTTTTTTCCATTTATACCCTCGAGGAGGTGTAGAAAGATACCTGTTAAAAGGAGAGCTCTTAATATTTATTTTTAGAGGTCGCTCATCGCAGATTTCTAATTCCCATTGAAAGAACAAAAAAAACTTTGTAATTTTATATTTCGGTCTAGAAGCAAAGTGCCAGGATGAGCGATACATATTTTCATAAAAAATTTGTTGCTCTGCAAAAAAGGATTTCTTATCATTTTTCGACCAATTCACTCCTTTAAAAGTTATTCAAGGCAAAAGTTTAATTTAGAGTAAGTTTAAGTTTATTTTATTAATTTCTGACAAAAAAAAAAAACAATCGCTAAAATCGTGTGTACTACGATTCAAATTTAAATTCAGTCGAATAAAATCTGAAACAGTTTCGTTTCCGGCCAACTTCAAAGGCGCAGTTTTGAGAATTTCCATTAGAGTTGCTTCGGAAAATTAAATCTCAAAAATTTTCTGAAGTATATTAGTGTTTGGGGGAAAGGGACAAAATCCCAAAAAACAAAATCCCGAAATAATTTTTGAAAAAAATCCCGAGTCTTCATTTCTGATACTTTCGGGATTTTATAATTCTGCTCCTTTTCAGTAGCCTGGGAATACTTTTAAACTTTTTAAGTGTACTATAGAGTGCTTTTCAGAGCTGGGAGCGATTTCTCTAAGGGTTTTCTGATATGAATCGATGGCGGTGAAAAAAATCTTACTTACTGGCAAGGAGTGTTTTCAGAAATAGCTTATACTAATGGCCAGGGAGCGTTTGGAAAAAAAGTCTAAGAAAATCAAATTTGAAGAACTAAATGAGCGGTACATATTGACTAGCTTATTGATAGGTAGCGAGCGTGAATTTCGAAGAGCTTTAAAAAGAAGCGAAAACAATAGTATGTCTTAGAAATAGTTGATACCAATCAGAGTCTTCCCGAATAGTAAATCCCCAACCACCTACAATATCAGTGTGTTGGAGACCACATTTTGACATGAAATTTTCAGGATTCCAAGTTCGTATCTGTTTTAATTTATTTTAGTTTTTTCATCGATTCTGTGCGGAAAAATTAAGAGTCATTTTATATAAAACAAAAACGTTTAAACCCGATAGGCTTAGCGTTTGATGAGAATTGGTATGTATGTTGCCTTCATAAGTATCGAGAAAAATATAATTTTTTTTAAATATGTATGTATGTCAAACTTTTTTTCCTAATCGATTCCATTTGGTGTTATATTTCAGACTACAATTGTTTCAACAAGATTCACAACATTTGTTTCTTTGGAGTCCAGAAAGAAGAACAATGAGGTATCTGAAAAAAATTGACACAAAGGAAAGTGTCCAACTACTCTACCGGTAAGTTCACTAAGCCATTTTTAAATTTATGAAATTTTATTATTATTATTATTTTCTTTTTACTACAAATGTAAAAAAAACATTGCCTTTATTTGTAGCTGCTCATGTATCAATTTTAAGAGTTCGACAACTGAAAAGGCTGTAGTTTTTACAAAAAAAAGCGTTTACATTTTTTTACTGTTTCTATTTTTATTTGGCTTGCCTCTTTTGAATATATAGGATAGCACTTGAGAAAATGTCCTTGAGCTATGTTAGAAAAAGTTTTTAAAGGACATGTATACTCTCGGAGTACTTGCGTATTCCTCATGCATGGTGGTATTCGTGAAAAAGACATTTAATACTTTTGGGACTCGAAAAGAAAAACAGCAAAAATTCAACCGTTTCCATCTCAAAGCTTGATTTTAGATGGCAGCCTTCTAGTAATGTGTTATCGAATTGCTGAGACCAGATTTTTGCCTTCGTATGCGAATTGGTGTGTGCCTGGAGTTTATTGTCAGCGTTTTTTTTTTTTCTGGTCGAACTCTATTTTCTGTATTTTGATACTTTTGATGTGAAGGCTTTCACGGACCTCAATGCTTCTAATTTTATGAAGCTGTATTGCTTTATACGATGAAGCGATGAACGTTGTCCAACATTGTGAACAGTGTGTAATTACGATATTTAGAGTCTTCCCTTCAACTTAGGGGGCATTTTTCTATCACAAGAGATGGTGGTTGCCACTTCATCCAAACTATTCCAATTTAATGATTGATGTCGTTATCAAAAGTTGCTTTAGAAAAGGCCTCTTACATTTTAAACTTTTCACAATTGGGGAGCAAATTTCTATTTAATAAGCAATTAAGCATGTCAGATTGTAAAAAGAAAAAGACTCAAGGCGTTTTCTCGGTGTGCAACTACCAGCGCCGGATATTATCCATTTTGCTCGTATGAGCAATAAAGATTCAGTTGCTTCATTGTTTTTACTTACTTTTATGGCCCTTTTTTGTCGTGATGCCCAAGGTCTGGGCCTGGATGGCCTGAGGGTAGTGGATGGAGTTTCAATAGAAGTTTTTATGGTTTTGTAACAGGTGTTGTTAGTGGAGTGAGTCCTATGTGGAGTTTTAAAGGGGGTCTTAAGTGGAGTTTGAAGTAAGATAGTCGAAAATTAACGATTTTTTAGGGTGATGCTAAAAGGGAAGTAACGTTTGTAGTACCCCCAATAAGATCTGAAAAAGTATAAGCTAGCTATGGAAGAATGCAACGAAGCAAGAAAAAAAAACAATCAAGGATTTTGATGTGTCGCTTTATTCCAGCGATATGCAGTTTATTTTAAAATTTGTTTTTTTTTTCAACTGTATGATTATTCGAAAACAAAATTTACAAAATAATTAAAAAGAGTTGTCATCGTGATCGGATATTTGAAATGTTTGAAAAGGTTTTAATCTATTGCCTTTGGACGCAGGTTCTTGGCACGGTTAGTTGAATAGTTTGGGTGATAGTTTTTGAGCTCAAGTCTGGGTTTGATCCCTTGCGAATTTGTTGAACAAACATTTTAGCAACCGAGTCTTCCTTACCACGGCAATGCGCTGGAACTTCAATTGTAGTTTCGTCCATAGCTAAGCAATGACTTGGGCATGCATTGACTTCAACGGTGCTAAAGCAGTAGGCAGGTCCTTGCGCCACATATTGAACACGTTTGACGACTTCACACGACTTGTTGCCATGTTGTTTCCTCTTAAGATTTTTGTTCTGATTGTTCTCAACTGATTCAGAAGAAGATGACGAGGACGATGATTCTGAACTCTGCCAGTCTTTATCGTTTTGACGTCTGCTTCCGAAATTCTTTCCATTTTCGAAATTGCTAACAACATTTCCAGCGTTAAATTTAACTTCGTAAGATTGAGCAGACTGTGCTTGTTGTTGGACTTGTTTAACATCTGCATCGCAGTTCTCATCAGCCACAGCCCATGCACCAGAGTAGAAGTGTTGGTTCTGCAAAACATTTCCCTTTGGATTGGCAATGTCATCGATTTCTTCTCCGTTGTAGTTACCACAAAGGCCAGTCACTTGGTTTCTCAATTGTGGGTTAGCATGAACGCGAATACGCTCTCCATCAAAGTAAACTTTCATTAAAGCTCCTTGAAGCTCAATTTTCAAATTACTTTCTGAGATGGCATAGATACGGGCAACCAAAGTTTTATCCTGCTGTTGTTTGTGGTTTCCATTTTGTTGAGTGGATACGTGCACATCAATGGCTTTTTTGTCGGACACTTGTTGTGGCTTACCATTGACAGTTACTTCAGCTGGTGATTTGGGTGAGTTTGAGGGCGAAATTTGGATACGTTGGCCAGCAGTGACAATTTGCACTTCTCTTTTGTTACCACCTTCATTAGCTTGACGAATGAGAATGGAAATGTCATTTTGGGAGTTCTGGGCATCAATGTGTTGAAGAGCCGCATACCAGCACTTTCCAATTTTCTGTTGTTCAGCAATAGCATTGTCAAAAGTCAAAATTTTGTTTTGATCAATAACGCAGACCTCTGAATTGCGAGTCATGGTACGCATCATACGTTCCTGCAAATCCATTCCTGGGTGAACGGAGAAGAGATAGCGAGCATTGCGTGGAATAGGGAGCCCAGTGAAGTTTTGTTGTTGACTTGGAAGTTGAATGGTTACATTCATCAAATGTTGACGGTTGTCAAAGGTGATTTTAGCATCGATTTTACCAGCTTGTCCCTTCTTTGTGTGGTCCTGTTTGTTGTTATAATAACCAAATTGGGTCATCACCGAGTGGATTGCCTGGCCGAAGTTCTGGACCTCGTTGGTTGGCTGTTCAACATCTACAATAACGTGGAACTGATCGAGAACATTGGCTTGATAGGTTGCCTTCAAACAAGCTGGCATTTGGTTGTTGCCTTGCTCACGCATCTCACGCTCACATTCCTGAGCAATTTGGTCTTGGCGAAGTTGTTGCTGGTAGTTGTGGCTTTGGTCCATAATAACCTTGACATTAATCTTGGTGTTCTTTGGTTTGCCATTTTCTCCGAGAACAACAATCAATTTTGCGTTGGATTTTCCATTGTTGGTAAGAGCTTCTTGGTAGTTCATTGCAGGAGTGTTTGCAAAGTTTCTAACATATGAGGCATACAGTTGCTTGGATGAGCCTCCAATAGCTGTCTTTGCACTTCCGAAAATCAGGATGCGGGATTTGTCTCCAACAGCGTTGTTAGCTTGGACAATGGTTCCAACAAACTTGGCTGTCTTTGCTCCTTCAAATACCAAAGCTGAATCAATAAGTGCTGCGGCAGGTTGTTCAAGATCACGGGCAGCATTCGACATCATTTCTTCGCGGCGAGATTCACTGTTTGGTGCAATATCAGAAACCAACGCCAATTTAGATTCATCAGAGACCGATAAGGGTTTGTTGGAGCGCTTGTTATTGGTTGAGTCGTGCATTTCTTCTTGGTTATCGAATTGAACACCAAATTTAACGGCCTGGTTAGCAGATTTTTGCAAGTCCAAGTTCAAGGTAAATTTATAGTGAGCAATACCATTCTTTGGCCATGGTCCGTTGGCAGATATGTCTTCTTGAAGAGTAGTTGCCTTGAACTCACTAGCATCAGCAAATGGCAAAGTAGCCAAAGACAAAGCAGCGCGAAGTTTTGTCAAACCAGCGGTTTCCAAGTCTTGGTAGAAAGGCAAAGTCAACATAGACAGCAAAATATTTGCGCCAGATGAGCTTTGTGATGCAGGCTCAAAAGTGTAGGGCAAAAACTGAGCGGGATTAGTAAGCTTATTTTGTTTTACTAAGTTCTGCATGGTTAGAAGAAGGCTCATTGGGAGTTGAGCGTATTGTTTAACTCCTTCATTTTGGAACATGCTTTCCATAGCGTTGATAGCATTTTGTGGGAACTGATGTTGCATCTTGTAACGGAACGCCATTCCGATGGATTCCTCTCCGAAGGTTTGATCTTGTCCAACAGTTGGGCGAACTTCGATTAGTTTGACTTCCTTGGATTCAGCGACAGGGCGGAGGCTTAATGCACTCTTGCGAGCTGTGAATGGCCATGAGCTGAAGTGCATCAATTTAACGTTATTGTCGGAGGTTAATGGAGCAATTTTTCCTGAAACGGCAGGGTTCTTCAAATCAATGTTAACATTGATGCTGAGTGGCAAGTGAACTTGGACTTTTTGGATCTGTCCAACAACATATCGTTGTTTTTCGAATGGTGTAATAAAACCAGCTTTGCCAATCTTTTCCATGCTGAAAGTCAATTGAACTTTAGAGGTTGCATTGACTGTTTGTGTGTCGAGAACATTACGCCATGTTTGAACATTTGCTAGACTTGGGGCTGTCCTTATTTTAGCTTCACCAACGGCTTGCATCAAAATTGGTTGCTTGTAGCTGTAGTAGAATGGATATCCAGTGGCTAGGGGGAAAGCAACTTCAATTTGTTGATGGTCATACATTTTGTTATACTGGAGTTGTTTGCCAGATGCAAGTCCCTGGAGAGCAGCGGCTAATTGTGCTGGTGCCTCTTTAATATTTTTTTCATCGAAAGATACGAAGTTCTTACGTCCTAGTGTTTTGAAAAGAAGTTGGCCAGCTACCTCACCTGATTTGTCAGAATTGATATCAATACCGAGCTGTTTAATGATCTGGTGAACTGAATACTTGGCGTTTTGGGACTGAGCATCATTGGAGTTACCATCAGAAAGTAGAGCATCCCATACCTTTTGAACATTGGATACTAAGGCTTGAACATCAATTTCGTTTGCTGTGATACCTCCATAAGTTTTCCATGAGGTGAAGCTCATAACATTGGGTGAATTGCTTTCTTGGCCGATTAAATGGCTCATTTGGTATTCTTCTGAGATCTGAAGAGCTTGGGAAACATGGTCTCGGAGGGTACTCTTTGAATTTTGAAGACCGAAAGTGTGTGGGTTAAGGAAGTTTTGAGCGGCCTTAGCATTGGCAGCTAGGTTTGCGTTTTTGCTGGATGTAAGTTGAGCAGCAGAGTTGATTGCCGATTTGACAGTAGAGCGGACAGCTGTGCTGGGATCGTTATAAGTGGACATTGCCAAACGCTGTAGAATGGCAGCAGGTGGGTCTGTGCGCATCAATAGGACGACAGCCATGCTACGAATCTCGGGTTGGTCAGCTACATTGCTGTAGATCTTGAAAAGGATCTTTTGTGCGAATTTGGGGTAAGATTCCACAAGTTTGTCAAGGGCAGCAACAAGAGCCAATCGTTCGAAAGAAGTTGCTCGTTTCTCGTCCTCCAAGAAAGGTTCAACAACTTCTACGATCTTAGGATGGGCAACGTTACCCAAAGCACGAATGTACTTCTGGCTCTTTTGTTGGTTCTTGTTGTTAATGTTCTCTGCAAGGCGTTGTCCGAGCCATGGAATAACTTCTTTTGTAACAATTTCATTGAGAGCTTTCTCGAATGAACCAAATGATTGAACAGGGTAGTAGTTATTAGCGTAGCTCTTATCGGAGTAAGACATGCGCAACAAATCAGTGAAGGTGATCAGAATCTTAGGGTACTGCATGGTTTGCTTGCGTACTTGATCGTTCTTAATAATCTTTTCGAATATTTCTCGGATAACTGATTCAGTTGGGGTGCGCAAGTTCTTGAAAACGGTTTCCAACAGACTAGCAGCCTGCATTCCACGAATGTTTCCGTTTGACACATTCTTTACAATCCATGAAGCAGCTGGGGTAGTACCAGCCTGTGCAACTGCGTCCAAAAGAACATCTTCTGGCAATTGTTCGCTCCATTGGGCATTGGCTTGGCGACGGTTACGTGAAGGTAGCATTTGTTCGATTTGCTTGTAGTCCATGGTTTGGATGAGCTCGGCTAAGATTGTGAACTTTTCAAGAGTGTTGCGGGTCGATATCTCTCCTTGTGACTGCAAGTCAGTGGCGATTTCTTCAGCTAATTTGCGACTCTCAGCAACAGCGTCAAGGGAATTATGGTATTGGATACTACGCCCCTTGTTTCCAATGGTGAATGGGTGCATGGGTTGTTCAGTAGCTTCCTTCATTGTTGGGTGGGGTTGGTAATGGTGGGGGTACTTAGCTGAATAGCGAACGGAATTGAATTCCTCCGATGATTCAGAAGACGAAGACGATGAAGACGTTTGCTGATCAAAGTTTTGTTTGTCGATTTGGTTGTTTGATTGAATGCTACGGCGTTCTCTCTGACCTTTGTTTTGATCTTCGATAGCTGAGATTCTTGGCTGATTTTTTTCATCGGATGGAATGTTGTAGCGGTATACCAAATTACCAACGTGAATCAAATTTTCAGTGTTAACTGGCAACGATGATTGGATGGCAGATATCGACTCGAGCTCAAGTGCAATGCGACTCACAACTTCGGCTTGATCGTTGTCATAGAGCATTGGGCTTACGGCAACACGGTTCGTGGTCTGTACTGATTTAATGGTAAAACGTTCGAGGGGGCCAGCAACAACTACTCGGGTAACAGAAGCTTTCTAAAATGTAAAATGTCGTCAGTGAAAGAAGATATTTTTAAACTAAAATTCACTTACTGATAGGAACTCTCCCATTTGGTTAGAATTTGGCTTCATGTCAGATGCTCCTGAAATTCCAAAATGATATCCACGGCGAACGTCGCAATTGCTGTAGTTTACGGTCTTTACAAATTGCAATAGATTTTCATCCAATTTGAGTTGTGTTTGTGGGGCCCATTCTTCTTCATGTTGAACTTCAGCGAAAGCAGGTACTGCTGACATTTCATACAATGTCTCACACTCACCAGTGACTGTTGGTTCCATGGTCTTGTAAAGAGCGTTGGTTGCACCAGCTCTGTCTTGTGGTAATTGATTGTGTCGGCATTTGATAACATTTTCTCCTGTTGTGTCGACTTGCAATTGAGACAAGACAGCTTTGAGCTGGTTAACGTCGTCGTTGCTAAGTGATTGGTCAACATCCAATGAACGAATAACTCCGTTTTGATAGTTGATGCTAAATAATGGCTCAGAGTTTTGTTCGTCGTTGAAATTCAACATTTGTTCGGGAATCTCGCTATTTAGACCATCCTTGAGCTGGTCATGGAAGTGAGCGTAGCGAACTTGTGACAACTTTCCACGAACAACAGATTCGGATTCTGGTTGCAAAGTCAATTTTCCCTTAGTGACGACACCAACGTATTGGTCCTGTCCCAAACCGTATCCGGTGAGGGTATTCGCAACGAAGGCATATTCGTATTGCTGGTTTGCTTGCCATGGTGTGGAAGCGGCAACAAATCCGACTTTAAAAAAGAAATCCTGTAACTATGATCAGTAAAACAATTTTTTAGTTAAGGCTTACCAAGTGCCAAAAATATCACTGAAGTCCGCATACTGATTGGATAGAGAGCTTCGTTCAGTCAGTGAAAGGTGATTGGTATAACTACCAAACTGTGCTTTCGATTACAAGTCTCAGATCTTATATACTATTTGTAAATCTTATAATTTGCAAGGTAATCGAATTTGCAATCAAAACGTGCAATTGATGTGTTTGCTTCGGGTTAAGAGATAAGATAAGACGACGATGGTTATAGAGGTCAACTGACTACTGCAGTGTGTGAATCTTATTGATCACTGTCATTGTTTTGCAATGGTCTGACAAAGCGCTTAGCTGTGATATTGAAGATATTCTTTCAAAAAATGTACAGCAAACATTTACTTTCAATTTTTGAAATGATTATTTCTAACTTTCAACTTGAATCAAACGTGTCTAAAAATGTAGTGAATGGGTTCATTGAACTAAGGAATAGTAAGTCTCTTAGCTGAAGGAGTAAATCTTAAAACTGTAGGAAATAAAAACAGACTCCTTTAATGTTTTTAAATATATCAGTCCTTATTGCTTAGTCTCGACTTGACATAAGCTAATCGCACCAATTTGGGGAACCATTAAAATAACTCTATTCCCATAATCTACAATAATAAGCCTATGTACGTTTATTGCAGAGCATCAATTGCAGCTATTGAAACAAACAGAACTACCATCTTTATGTTTTTTTCGACTTGTGGTTTTCAATCTGGCAATACTTTTTCGAAGTTGGTCTTTTTGATAGCTGTCACTTGATCCATGCTCAGTTTGGTGCGATCGTGGAAGAATTGAAGCAGGACGATCAGGTACTGTGTACGTTGGCTAAATTGTGTCGAAAGACGCCTATCCTTAAATGACATCGAGTTTTAAGCCCTGCGCAAACCAGCGCGATAAGTGCGTGCGATGCGATTGCGTTAAGTGGAACCTCTATAAACTTATATGTTGGTAATAATATGATAATAAAGTTTTATTTATTTCAAAAGTGATAGCTAACTTGTGACAAGGAAAGTTACGTAACCTACAATCTGTTGTGGGCAGCAATCCTTTAAAAGGATATCTCAATCGTTCAAGATGGTATCTAAGAGACGGGTATCCAGAGTAGAATATCCAAGAGGTTCTTGAACGTACCCATTGGCTCTCTGCATTGCCTATCAGTGACTGCAATATTAAACCTTAGTCAAAAGATCGACAATATTGATATGCTAAATAGTCAACGAAAACACTTTGCAAAACTAAAAATCTCATCGATCAAAATGAAAATTTAGAAATGTCAAATCAAAACTAAAATAATAATAAACTTCACTTGTGTAAAATAAAAGGTCAAGATTAGTCGTGTTTCATTTTTGCTCCTTGATATATTGAATTAAATATACAATTCCATTTTAACATTACAACATAATAATAAAGGCATATTGCCATTTCATTTTGATAGAAATCGCATCGCAAGCACTTATCGCGCTGATTTGCACAGGACTTTAAACCTGTTACTTGGCCTTGCAATATTTCAAAATGAAAAATCGAAGGCGGAAAATTATGAAAAATAGTAGCAACCTAAGCGCGGAGTGGGCCTCCGAGGTTCAAAAAGAATTTATAATAGAGAACGTCTCAATATCCTGAATCTATTTCTAAGATAGAAATAAAGTGGAATTACAATACAGAATCCAAATAAATCATTAAATGATACCTTCGCACATAACGTTGTCCATTATTGTCCAAATTGAAAAAAACCTATTTAAAACGCAAAATAAAACTGGGAAATTAGTATACAGTCATTTGGTAGGAAAAATAGCGGTTACCTGGAAAGTTTTCCGGGAGTTTTGAAAATTGGCAATTTTATAGATTTTGATGTGCTCTTTCCGAGTTTCAACTTTGCCACCTCGTATTTTTGCCACTCGCGCCGCCATATTGGAAAAATGGCGCCTAAAATCCCGACTCCTTTTACGATAAAAACAGTTATATACAAAATAAAACTAGAGAAAATTGTCTACAATTTATGTGTTAATACTTTTTCACTGCGAAAATCAAAAATTGTTCCGCAATGTAAACGATGCCAAGCATTCGGCCACACCCAAAAATATTGCAACCGCGAGTTTGCTTGTGTTAAGTGTGAAGGAAAACATGCAACTAAAGACTGTCCATCAAGCAAAGAACAGAAAGCAAAATGTGTAAACTGTCAAGGTAATCACCCTGCAAGCTACAGAAGCTGTCCAGTTGCTAAAAGATTTCAAAAATCCAAAAGCAAAACGACATCCGGTGAAATAAAGCCCAGCAATCCAGCAAACACAAAAAGAACTCCTGAAGCTGAAGATAAAAGTAAGAAAGTACTTTCGAAGGAAGCTGTTAAAAGCAAAAGCGACGAAAAAAAATCCTATTCACAGATTGTTAAAAACGTGCGGAAGAATGAAGAAACTTCCATTAAAGAAATCCTTGAACTTATTCTTAAAAGAATTGACAATCAGGATTTGAACATCAAACGGCTAAGTGAAGAAGTCACTCTTAAAAAACAATGATGGACAGAACACTAAAAATTGGAACATGGAATGCAAACGGTCTTTTACACCATTTATCAGAATTAAAAATCTTCTTAGACATCGAACACATAGATATTTGTCTGGTGTCCGAAACTCATTTCTCAAGTGGGCTGGTTCTTGATGATTTAATATCAAACTATATTTGCTACCACGCTCCTCATCCAGCTGATAAGGCTAGAGGTGGATCGGCAATCCTCATAAAAAAGAGCTTAAAACACCATGAAGAAGTTATGTTTACAAACGAGAATATGCAAGTAACAATAATTAGTATTGGTATGAAAAAGAAAGACTTCAAGTTGGCATCAATATACTGCCCGCCGAGGCGTTCCCCGACTGAAGATGATTATAAAGAACTGCTGAATGTACTAGGACATAACTTCCTTGTTGGTGGTGACTTTAATGCTAAGCACACCCATTGGGGATCCAGACTTATAACAACAAAAGGCAGAAGGCTTTACAAAGCATGCCTCAAATACAATTGTGAGTTTTATTCATCCAGATCACCAACATACTGGCCATCGGATTCAAGTAAAATACCAGACCTTGTTGACTTTTTCATAGTTAAAGGTATCAAACGAAACCATATAAGAGTCGAAGGTAATTATGACTTATCATCAGATCATACACCGGTGATTTTATCACTTAATGAATCGGAGATAATGGAAAAAAGTAATCCTAAGCTAGTAAACAATAAAACAAACTGGAGTAAATTCAGAGAAAAGCTTGAAAGCTATATAAATCTCAGATCCCCTATGGAAACAAAAGAGCAAATCGACCTTGAAGTAGAACAATTCATTGCCGATGTTCAACAAGCTGCAGAAGAAAGTACACCAACTTGCTCGAGTAGGAAGCAAACTGAAACAAAATACCCTGCCGAGATAAGAGAGTTGATATTGGAGAAGAGAAGAGCTCGAAGAAAATGGCAAAATACTAGATTTCCAGACGACAAAACAGCGTTTAACCGGCTAAGCAACGAACTGAAAAAACAAATCTACGAATTCAAAAATGATTCATTAAGTAGATTCCTGAAAAATTTAACGACTGATGCTTCAACTGATTATTCGCTCTGGAAAGCAGCTAAGCGCCTGAAAAGACCGCAGTTACAAAACCCGCCAATTAAATCTCTAAACGGGAATTGGATCGGAAATCCGAAAGAAAAAGCTAACCTGTTTGCAGAACATCTTGCGAATGTTTTTAAGCCATTCCCGGCAAATACATCTGAAATCAGCTTACAGTTTATTGATAAAGTCGATGAAGTTGACATACCAATTGTCACACTCAAAGAAATAAAAAGTGTGTGTCGAAATCAACTATCGAACAAAAAATCACCTGGGTACGATCTAATAACTGCTCAGGTTATGAAAGAAATGCCATCAAAAGCCTTCATAAAACTCCAATTCATAATAAATGCATGCCTAAAGACCCAATATGTCCCACATCATTGGAAAATTGCTGAAGTAATTGTTATACCAAAGCAAGGTAAGCCACCAACAGAAGTGACGTCTTACAGACCAATATCGCTTATACCAATAATGGCAAAAGTCTTTGAAAAATTGCTACTGAAAAGACTGAGCAAGGTCATAGAAGAAAGAAATCTAATCCCAAATCATCAGTTTGGATTTAGAAATAAACATTCCACGATAGACCAAGTTCATAGAATAACGGATACAGTTGAAAAAGCATTAGAAGAAAAACAAGTATGTTCGGCTATATTTTTAGATGTTGCTCAAGCATTCGACAAGGTATGGCATGAGGGGCTAGCGTACAAACTGCAAAGGGACCTACCCAGGCAGTACTACGAAATACTAAAATCTTATATCTCAAACCGGCTCTTCAGAGTACGGTATGATCAAGAATATTCAAAGCTATGTAATATACAAGCCGGTGTTCCACAAGGAAGCGTCCTAGGACCTACCCTGTATTTGCTATATACAAGGGATATTCCAGTGGATAACAACACCATTATGGCTACTTTTGCGGATGATACCGCAATTTTGGCATCCAGTAAGTGCGTCGTCAAGGCTGCTGAGAAATTGCAAAATGCCGTCGACACCGTTAGTGATTGGACCAAAAAATGGCGTATCAAGCTCAATGAAGCTAAATCTGCACATATAAACTTTACAAATAAAAAGTTAAGCTACGTTCAAATATTCATCAACAATCAAGCTGTACCCTACGCCAATACGGCCAAATACCTTGGGATGAATTTGGATGCAAAGCTAAAATGGAAAGAGCATATCAAAAAGAAAAGGGAAGAGCTCAACTTGAAATATAGAAAAATGTACTGGTTACTCGGTAGAAATTCGGACTTATCTGTCGAAAATAAAATAATGCTCTATAAACAAGTACTTAGACCTGTTTGGACCTATGGAATCCAATTATGGGGCTGTTCAAAGAAAACAAATACTGAAATCATCCAAAAGTTCCAAAACAAAGTCCTTCGTGGAATAGTAAATGCACCATGGTATATAAGAAATAGCGATTTACATCGTGACCTACAAATAGAAACGGTTACAGAAGTTGTAAGAAAACATGCTGTATCACACAATCAGCGACTGCATAGTCATATCAACTCTGAAATGGAGTCCGTATTAAATACGAGAGGCAATGTTCGGAGATTAAGAAGAACCAAGCCACACGAGCTAATGGCCTAAAAGTCATGGGAAGCATTAAAAGTTTAAGCTTCCCTTAAAGAGATAATATTATTGAGAAAGAAAAATCTGTTGTCGATCGTTATAGATTGGTTCTGATTATGAGGAGTTTTTAGTGGGTAAGAATCCCACACTACTTGGTATCGAATACTACTAAGTGTCTTTTGAAGATTTACTCCTGACAAAAAAAAAAAAAAAAAAAAAAAAAAAAAAAAAAAAAAATACTTTTTTTCATAAAGTCAAAAGTTTTGGCGTACGAGCGCCACAAAGTGTACTCCAACACGCGTTTTTGTCATTACTCATTATTATATATCCAAACCGTGGCATTTATTTTAACTGTTCATATTTGTAAATTAAAAAATTAAGCTACGAAGCATCTGCCGGTAGAACTCAATAGAAATATTTAGTCTGAGTCATCAGTACACGTCTATCGTTTCGCAGTGTCGTTTTACATTTACAGCCATGGCTTCCAATGAAGTAAACTGTTTTATTTGTGAAAATCCATTTCAAGAAAGGGAAGAGATAGAAGTAAAGGAAAAAGGATTGGAGACTTTTCGTGCGCCAAGTATTAAAAGAATGGACGACAAGAATCAAATTTTGGTGGGACTGAGCTCTATAGTGGTTCACGATGCATGTCGAAAACTGATGTTTTAAGATTCTGAACAGTAATAAAATTTATTTTCAATAAATCAAACATAAAAATTAGAACAATTTTATAACAATAAAATAAACAAAGTATTTAAAAACAAAGTATCAAATCTCAACTTTCAACACCCCCACTAGATTTTTATACTTTTATGCCAATGAGAGTACAACAGTTGTTATGTTTTGTAGCAGGGAGTCCTTTGGTTAGAACATCAGCAGGCATCTCTTCAGTTTTCAAATATACTACTTCTAATTTATTTTCTTCTATAAGATCTCGAATGAAATGATGCCTTATATCGATGTGCTTTGAACGTGCGTGATAAACGTTGTTTTTAGATATGTTTATTGCACTCTTGTTATCGCATTGCAATAAAAGTTCTTGATTCCAATGAATTAGTTCTTGCAATAAAGATTGAAGCCAAAGTGCTTCTTGAGATGTTGAGGCTAAAGCCATATACTCAGCCTCTGTGGTGGAGAGAGCGACAGTAGGTTGTTTCTTTGAATTCCACGAAAAAGGTCCTCCTTGGTATTTAAAGAGATAACCTGTAGTTGATTTTCTGTCATCTGAGTCACTAGCCCAGTCAGCATCCGAAAATCCTTCTAAACGTCCTTCAATGTTTCGAGTGTATTCTAGCTTGTAGTTGATTTTCTGTCATCTGAGTCACTAGCCCAGTCAGCATCCGAAAATCCTTCTAAACGTCCTTCAATGTTTCGAGTGTATTCTAGCTTGTAGTTTATTGTTCCTTTAATATAACGGAAAAGTCGTTTAACTGCTATCCAGTGAAATTTTGAAGGATTATTATTAAATCTTGATAAAGCCCCCACTGCAAAGGATAAATCTGGGCGACTTACTTGTGCTGCATATAAAATACTTCCAATAGCTTGATATGGAACGGTTTTCATGTAGTCAGTTTCGTCTTTGCTTTGTTGATGTGTTTCTTTTATAAGCTTTTGGTTAATATCTAAGGGTGTGAATACCGGATTACAATCCTCCATATTAAATCGCTTGAGAATATTCTTTAAGTATGTCCGTTGGTCTATCCATAACTTTCCCTTTTCTCGATCGCGAGTTATTTGCATACCAAGCACAAATTTAGCTTCTCCAAAATCTTTCATCTCGAATGATTTAGCCAAATTTTCTTTGATAATTCTTTTTTCATCTTTGTTGTTTGTAAAAATCAGTATGTCGTCTACGTAAATAGCGACGAAAGTCTTATCTGTGCTGTTTGTCTTGTAATAAATACACGGATCGGTTTTGGATTGTTTAAGTCCAATTTTCTTTAAGGTTTCATCCAATTTCTTATTCCAAACTCTGCTAGCTTGTTTGAGGCCGTACAGTGATTTCTTGAGTTTACATACTTTATTTTGAACATTATCAAAACCTTCAGGTGAACATGAATCTTATGTAAATCTCTTCGTTAAGTTCACTTTGCAGGAAAGCAGTCACAACATCCATTTGATCGATATCCAAATCATATCGTACAGCCAAACTTAAAAGTACCCTTATGGACGTGTACCTTACGACGGGAGAAAATGTTTCTTGATAATCGATCCCTTGACGTTGTGAATACCCCTTTACGACCAATCTAGCTTTATATTTTTCGACATTACCACTTGCATCTTTTTTCGTCTTGAATGTCCATTTGGAATTTATGGCTTTCTTTCCTTTTGGTAATGAAACTATTTCCCAAGTGTCATTTTTCAAAAGAGCTGTATATTCATCGTTCATTGCTTTTTTCCAGTCAGACATATGTTCGCTCTTCATTGCCTCAGCGACTGTCTTTGGATCTTCATTGTCGTTAGCCATGAACGATAGGTAACCGTATCTTTCAGGTGGATTTCTTATTCTGGTAGATCGTCTTATTCCTCTGTCAGATATGATTCCTTCTGAAGATTCTTCAACAATGAAATCATCTTGGGCATCCAAAAAACTGTTTTCACTTGCCGTTTCGTCACTTATTTCGATTGGTATTTCATTGTTTGAATCCACTGATGAAATTTCGTCTTCATTCCCCACTGAATCATATCCTGTAAAAATATCACAATAAGATGTATCGTTTTTTTCACCATCCTTTGGAAAAATTTGCTCATGGAAAACTGCATCTCGACTTATTACGACTTCTTTTTTCTTTACATCATAGAAGCGATATGATTTTGAGTGTGTGCAGTATCCCACAAAAATTACTTCTTTTCCCTTGGCATCGAGTTTCTTCCGCTTTTCTTTTGGAATTTGAATAACTGCTTGACAACCGAAAACCTTAAGATGCTGCAGATTCATTCCAGATTTCTTCAGGTGTTTTTTCTTTTGTACCTTTGCAAGGTGTTCTGTTTGTTAAATAAACGGCCGTATTTGCAGCTTCGGCAAAAAATCGTTTGTGTAAACCAGACTCGATGAGAAGACAACGTGTTTTTTCGATTATGGTTCTATTCATTCTCTCTGCCAACCCGTTTTGTTGTGGAGAATATGGAACCGTTGTTTGATGTTGAATGCCTGCATCTGCTAGAATCTTCTTCATCTTAAAATTACAATATTCCTTTCCATTGTCACTTCTAATGGCTTTTATTTTGTTACCAGTCTGATTTTCTACAAAATTTTTGAACTCAAGCAACTTTTCCGCTACCTCATTCTTGCTTTTAATGAAAAACGCAAAGACTTTTCTTGAAAAATCATCAATGAATAGAAGCATGTACATTAGGGTGGGTCGTTTTTGTATGGAAAAAAATTTAATTGTCCAATACGATTTGTAATAGTAAAAAAAACGTGACCCACATCTATTTATGAAAAAATAGCAAAAAAATTTTTTTCTAGTTTAACCCCTTCTACCCGCGCATTGAGTTTGAAAAATTGAAATTTTTGATTTTTTGTTGTATTATTTGAAAAACTATTTTTCGTGGCTCATAGCAACAACAACTATGTAAACTATGTAAACTAATAAAATAAAGTGCTTTTGGGCTAAATTTTATTATTAAGAAAGAAAAATAAACAAATAATAAGACAAAATAAAAATAAAATATCTTCAAATCACGTTAAAATCTTTCTTGCTTTCGAACTTAGGCATAAGCTTTCGTGAAATAATTCTATTCTTAATTACAGCTTCTCTTGTTGTTTTGTGGCAAAGCTGCATAGATGCCTCTGTTACTGTTTTTACAGCCCACTCCACAGCTTGAGTATGAAATGGTAGCCGCAGAAAAGGGACTTCATCATCACCACCTGACTTAACTAGGGATAGAAGAGTCTCATCCGGAACATTGGTCAATATAGGTGGTTGCGAGTAAGATTGCTGCCAGTCTATCAAATCGATGTAGGACGAAGCGTTTAAGTTTATCTAAGGCACTTCAAAGACTCGAAGCTGAAGGGATTCAGATGGTTTCCTTGCCTTTAAAATGCGTCTAGCGGCAAGTTCTCTCATATGTTTTTGTTTGTCAGATAACATAGACAAGAGCAAGTTCTCTGGGTGCGCAAAAAAAGCACTTTGCCTTATTACAGGATCAACAATACTCTTCAATTCTTGCGGATTATATCAAGAATCAAATACCAACTTCTAAAAGTGCCTTGCTCTATCTTTACATGTCGGATTTAATTTGATTTCGAACCAAATAGGAGCATACATTACATATATTTTAACTACAAAAGTAGCGAGTTGTTTCAGTTCCTTTGTAGGTATCTCAGTAGACACATATAAGCGCAAGATCCTGTTGGCCTTTGTTAGCCACCTATCATGCGACATTTTTCACGGAGAGCGATTAGACAAATCAGGAGACCACTCACCACTTATGACGGCAGATGTGATATCATAAAGGTAACGTTGATCAGAACTGAGGTCTTTTACATTTGAAATGTTTGGTAACATACCTTCTATCTTTTCAAACACGACAACAGAGCGCTTCTCACAATCATCTAATAACTTTCCGATAGCACCCGAACAAGTATTAGGTCCTATTGTGGTGCCATCAAGTTTTGCAAATAAATGTCTTAACGGCAGTTCATTGAAGTGCAAAAGGCATATGATTCATTGAAGTGGTTGGTGTAGACGCTTTTCTAAGAGCCGTATGGCTCCGCCGTATTTGCCCGTGTTGGTTACCGACCCATCACAACTTATGGCAAGAGCATCCTCTAGAGACATACTCAGTTGGCCTGTTACTGTTTGAAAGATAGCTGACTCCAACCCTTTAGCGGTTCCATGGCTTGGAACGGCATATCCGACAAAAACTGATCCTGGTTCTTTAATTATTGAAATATGTTCTTCCACGGATGTATAGCGGTATTTTTTCCCCCTTTCATAACAATTTTCAGAGTCTTATCTTTTCGTCTATCAAAAAATAAGGCAGGAATATCATCTAGTTGGCCTTGAGATAAGGTTTCTTTTCGTAATTTTTGCCTATCGATTACTTCGTTGTTGATTTTCTCATCTTGCAAAACAACAGAAGCGACAGCAGCAGCTGCTCTGTCGGATATCCCGTATATCCTTACTTACTACGGTAAATGGGTAGTTGATTTTCGTTTATTTCTTCCGGAACACCGAAAATGGGACAACTTGTGGATGGAAATCTCCATGATTCACAACGTCACAAAAATAACAAAAACTACTTAAAATAGCGAAAAAACTAGATATATGCGTGCGACCTTTTACCCGGAGCTAATTAGGCGCACTGTAACAAGGACGCGTGATCGACACTTTACGCCCAATTATTATAATATTTTGTTTTGATTACTATTTGTATTACGTGTATCTCTGATAATAAGAATGTAATATCATTTTACGCCATGTAGTTTGTACAATAAACTCTGAAAAAATTAATCCAATTTTAACAATTTTTCCGAATTTTCAAACGTCATGCGCGGGTAATTAATGTTAATATTAATAAAAAATAAAAATACTCGTTTTTAAGTCTCTACCCAGGTCATGTTTTCCGCACTATTACAAATCGAAATTCGGAAAAAAATATTTTCGACCCACCCTAATGTACATTGAACCTCCAATTGATTTTTGTTCAATCGGACCACAAAGATCTGGATGTATCAGTTCTAAAATTGATTCTGCCCTAGTACCAATTGAGTTAAAAGGCTTGCGTGCCATTTTACCTTTGATACATGTGATGCAATTGATTTTTGAGCTATCGCAATCAATATTTTGCACCACTTTCAGAATCATAGCTTGTGTGGTTTCGATACATGGATGTCCAACACGCTTGTGCCAAAGTTCAAAGTGTGAAGTTACATTTTTTGTAACATATGCACTTTGGTTGGGTGGTCTGTTGAGTCGGAACATATTGTTCACCAAGCTTGCAGTTGCAACAACATTTCCCCTTTGGTCTTTTACTGAACATCCATTCTTGGAAAAAATCATTGAAAAACCCTTCTGAACAATTTTCGAGACAGATAAGAGATTAATGCATAAGTCAGGAACGTGAAGGACTTCTAAAAATTCAACCCCACTTTCTTTGAATTTTCCAATAGATATCTTCATATCGACTCTACCTATACCTTGGACTTGCATTTGTGAATTATTTGCAACAAATACCTCAGAATTAAGATTTTCCATCTTACTTGAAAAGCATGCACTATTTGAGCACATGTGAGCTGACGCTCCCGATTCGAAATACCATTCTTCTTTTTCTAGAACCGAGACAGAAAAACATCCTAACATCGCATTCTTCTTTTCTTGAAGGTTCTTATTCTTTTTTGGACATTTAACAGCAATATGGCCAAATTCGTTGCAGTTGTAACATTTAGGACCCTTAAAGTTCATATTCCTAAAGTGTTTCTTGTTCTTGCCAACAAAAGCAGTATCTTGACTTGAATCCAAATTAACGTCTTGAAGAAGTTTGGTTTTAATATTGTCTCCTGTAATCCCAGAGCTTTGGATTCCCATTATCATTGGCTTGTATTCTTCGGGAAGACCAGCTAGAAGCATTGATCCTATCCATTCTTCATCTAGGTTAAGACCAACAGACCTGAGCTTGTATGATGTATTTAACACATCGTTAACGTACGCATCTACGGTAGAAAAATCTTTCAATTTTGTAGAAAAAAACTTTTGGATGAGCCCAACTCTCCTCACAAGACCAGAATCTTGAAAAATTTTCTGAAGAGAATCCCAAATCTCCTTAGCGCTTTTCCAATGTCTTATATGAGGATAAATGGATGTTTCAACAAGCAAAATAAGCTCCGATTTTGCGTTTAAGAGCTTCGTTGCATCCTTCTCCGTCTCACTACCATCAGAAACAGCCGTCCAAAGTCCTTTCATTTGGAAATAAGCTTCAACGGAAAATTTCCAGTCTTCGAAGTTTTCGCTTCCCCGAAGCTTTTCAATACTGAATTTCGTTTCAGGCATCTTTTCTCAATACAAATTTCCTTATTATTTTGTATTTAGTTCGTGATAAGGCCCATAACCTGATGTTTTAAGATTCTGAACAGTAATAAAATTTATTTTCAATAAATCAAACATATAAAAATTAGAACAATTTGATAACAATAAAATAAACAAAGTATTTAAAAACAAAGTATCAAATCTCAACTTTCAACAAAAACGATATAATAATGACAAGTTAATCGTTGCGTCTGTGCGTAGAGGGAGCGACGTCACGACTCCTCAACCACAACTGCTACACGCGCCACCTAACATTCAACTTCAACAACTGATCTACGCGCCACCTAACATTCTTATTCAAAAACCATTGCTTTTTGTGCGCTACTGAGATAAGACCGGAGTTAATAGCGAAACAAAAACAGACGCGCGTGTGTGATCGTAATGTTGTGTATAGCGTACGTAAATTATCTATGGAAAATAGTATTTCAGAACTTGCTCGAGCTCGTAATGATGATTGGGGTCGGGAGATTGTTGAGTCTGTATTTTGATACTTTTGATGTGAAGGCTTTCACGGACCTCAATGCTTCTAATTTTATGAAGCTCTATTGCTTTATACGATGAAGCGATGAACGTTGTCCAACATTGTGAACAGTGTGTAATTACGATATTTAGAGTCTTCCCTTCAACTTAGGGGGCATTTTTCTATCACAAGAGATGGTGGTTGCCACTTCATCCAAACTATTCCAATTTGATGATTGATGTCGTTATCAAAAGTTGCTTTAGAAAAGGCCTCTTACATTTTAAACTTTTCACACTTGGGGAGCAAATTTCTATTTAATAAGCAATTAAGCATGTCAGATTGTAAAAAGAAAAAGACTCAAGGCGTTTTCTCGGTGTGCAACTACCAGCGCCGGATATTATCCATTTTGCTCGTATGAGCAATAAAGATTCAGTCGCTGCACTGTGTTTACTTACTTTTATGGCCCTTTTTTGTCGTGATACCCAAGGTCTGGGCATGGATGGCCTAAGGGTAGTGGATGGAGTTTCAATAGAAGTTTTATTGGTTTTGTAACAGGTGTTGTTAGTGGAGTGAGTCCTATGTGGAGTTTTAAAGGGGGTCTTAAGTGGAGTTTGAAGTTTGAAGTAAGATAGTCGAAAATTAACGATTTCTTAGGGTGATGCTAAGAGGGAAGTAACGTTTGTAGTACCCCCAATAAGATCTGAAAAAGTATAAGCTAGCTATGGAAGAATGCAACGAAGCAAGAAAAAAAAACAATCAAGGATTTTGATGTGTCGCTTTATTCCAGCGATATGCAGTTTATTTTAAAATTTGTTTTTTTTTTTCAACTGTATGATTATTCGAAAACAAAATTTACAAAATAATTAAAAAGAGTTGTCATCGTGATCGGATATTTGAAATGTTTGAAAAGGTTTTAATCTATTGCCTTTGGACGCAGGTTCTTGGCACGGTTAGTTGAATAGTTTGGGTGATAGTTTTTGAGCTCAAGTCTGGGTTTGATCCCTTGCGAATTTGTTGAACAAACATTTTAGCAACCGAGTCTTCCTTACCACGGCAATGCGCTGGAACTTCAATTGTAGTTTCGTCCATAGCTAAGCAATGACTTGGGCATGCATTGACTTCAACGGTGCTAAAGCAGTAGGCAGGTCCTTGCGCCACATATTGAACACGTTTGACGACTTCACACGACTTGTTGCCATGTTGTTTCCTCTTAAGATTTTTGTTCTGATTGTTCTCAACTGATTCAGAAGAAGATGACGAGGACGATGATTCTGAACTCTGCCAGTCTTTATCGTTTTGACGTCTGCTTCCGAAATTCTTTCCATTTTCGAAATTGCTAACAACATTTCCAGCGTTAAATTTAACTTCGTAAGATTGAGCAGACTGTGCTTGTTGCTGGGCTTGTTTAACATCTGCATCGCAGTTCTCATCAGCCACAGCCCATGCACCAGAGTAGAAGTGTTGGTTCTGCAAAACATTTCCCTTTGGATTGGCAATGTCATCGATTTCTTCTCCGTTGTAGTTACCACAAAGGCCAGTCACTTGGTTTCTCAATTGTGGGTTAGCATGAACGCGAATACGCTCTCCATCAAAGTAAACTTTCATTAAAGCTCCTTGAAGCTCAATTTTCAAATTACTTTCTGAGATGGCATAGATACGGGCAACCAAAGTTTTATCCTGCTGTTGTTTGTGGTTTCCATTTTGTTGAGTGGATACGTGCACATCAATGGCTTTTTTGTCGGACACTTGTTGTGGCTTACCATTGACAGTTACTTCAGCTGGTGATTTGGGTGAGTTTGAGGGCGAAATTTGGATACGTTGGCCAGCAGTTACAATTTGCACTTCTCTTTTGTTACCACCTTCATTAGCTTGACGAATGAGAATGGAAATGTCATTTTGGGAGTTCTGGGCATCAATGTGTTGAAGAGCCGCATACCAGCACTTTCCAATTTTCTGTTGTTCAGCAATAGCATTGTCAAAAGTCAAAATTTTGTTTTGATCAATAACGCAGACCTCTGAATTGCGAGTCATGGTACGCATCATACGTTCCTGCAAATCCATTCCTGGGTGAACGGAGAAGAGATAGCGAGCATTGCGTGGAATAGGGAGCCCAGTGAAGTTTTGTTGTTGACTTGGAAGTTGAATGGTTACATTCATCAAATGTTGACGGTTGTCAAAGGTGATTTTAGCATCGATTTTACCAGCTTGTCCCTTCTTTGTGTGGTCCTGTTTGTTGTTATAATAACCAAATTGGGTCATCACCGAGTGGATTGCCTGGCCGAAGTTCTGGACCTCGTTAGTTGGCTGTTCAACATCTACAATAACGTGGAACTGATCGAGAACATTGGCTTGATAGGTTGCCTTCAAACAAGCTGGCATTTGGTTGTTGCCTTGCTCACGCATTTCACGCTCACATTCCTGAGCAATTTGGTCTTGGCGAAGTTGTTGCTGGTAGTTGTGGCTTTGGTCCATAATAACCTTGACATTAATCTTGGTGTTCTTTGGTTTGCCATTTTCTCCGAGAACAACAATCAATTTTGCGTTGGATTTTCCATTGTTGGTAAGAGCTTCTTGGTAGTTCATTGCAGGAGTGTTTGCAAAGTTTCTAACATATGAGGCATACAGTTGCTTGGATGAGCCTCCAATAGCTGTTTTTGCACTTCCGAAAATCAGGATGCGGGATTTGTCTCCAACAGCGTTGTTAGCTTGGACAATGGTTCCAACAAACTTGGCTGTCTTTGCTCCTTCAAATACCAAAGCTGAATCAATAAGTGCTGCGGCAGGTTGTTCAAGATCACGGGCAGCATTCGACATCATTTCTTCGCGGCGAGATTCACTGTTTGGTGCAATATCAGAAACCAACGCCAATTTAGATTCATCAGAGACCGATAAGGGTTTGTTGGAGCGCTTGTTATTGGTTGAGTCGTGCATTTCTTCTTGGTTATCGAATTGAACACCAAATTTAACGGCCTGGTTAGCAGATTTTTGCAAGTCCAAGTTCAAGGTAAATTTATAGTGAGCAATACCATTCTTTGGCCATGGTCCGTTGGCAGATATGTCTTCTTGAAGAGTAGTTGCCTTGAACTCACTAGCATCAGCAAATGGCAAAGTAGCCAAAGACAAAGCAGCGCGAAGTTTTGTCAAACCAGCGGTTTCCAAGTCTTGGTAGAAAGGCAAAGTCAACATAGACAGCAAAATATTTGCGCCAGATGAGCTTTGTGATGCAGGCTCAAAAGTGTAGGGCAAAAACTGAGCGGGATTAGTAAGCTTATTTTGTTTTACCAAGTTCTGCATGGTTAGAAGAAGGCTCATTGGGAGTTGGGAGTATTGTTTAACTCCTTCATTTTGGAACATGCTTTCCATAGCGTTGATAGCATTTTGTGGGAACTGATGTTGCATCTTGTAACGGAAAGCCATTCCGATGGATTCCTCTCCGAAGGTTTGATCTTGTCCAACAGTTGGGCGAACTTCGATTAGTTTGACTTCCTTGGATTCAGCGACAGGGCGGAGGCTTAATGCACTCTTGCGAGCTGTGAATGGCCATGAGCTGAAGTGCATCAATTTAACGTTATTGTCGGAGGTTAATGGAGCAATTTTTCCTGAAACGGCAGGGTTCTTCAAATCAATGTTAACATTGATGCTGAGTGGCAAGTGAACTTGGACTTTTTGGATCTGTCCAACAACATATCGTTGTTTTTCGAATGGTGTTATAAAACCAGCTTTGCCAATCTTTTCCATGCTGAAAGTCAATTGAACTTTAGAGGTTGCATTGACTGTTTGTGTGTCGAGAACATTACGCCATGTTTGAACATTTGCTAGACTTGGGGTTGTCCTTATTTTAGCTTCACCAACGGCTTGCATCAAAATTGGTTGCTTGTAGCTGTAGTAGAATGGATATCCAGTGGCTAGGGGGAAAGCAACTTCAATTTGTTGATGGTCATACATTTTGTTATACTGGAGTTGTTTGCCAGATGCAAGTCCCTGGAGAGCAGCGGCTAATTGTGCTGGTGCCTCTTTAATATTTTTTTCATCGAAAGATACGAAGTTCTTACGTCCTAGTGTTTTGAAAAGAAGTTGGCCAGCTACCTCACCTGATTTGTCAGAATTGATGTGAATACCGAGCTGTTTAATGATCTGGTGAACTGAATACTTGGCGTTTTGGGACTGAGCATCATTGGAGTTACCATCAGAAAGTAGAGCATCCCATACCTTTTGAACATTGGATACTAAGGCTTGAACATCAATTTCGTTTGTTGTGATACCTCCATAAGTTTTCCATGAGGTGAAGCTCATAACATTGGGTAAAGCGCTTTCTTGGCCGATTAAATGGCTCATTTGGTATTCTTCTGAGATCTGAAGAACTTGGGAAACATGGTCTCGGAGGGTACTCTTTGAATTTTGAAGACCGAAAGTGTGTGGGTTAAGGAAGTTTTGAGCGGCTTTAGCGTTGGCAGCTAGGTTTGCGTTTTTGCTGGATGTAAGTTGAGCAGCAGAGTTGATTGCCGATTTGACAGTAGAGCGGACAGCTGTGCTGGGATCGTTATAAGTGGACATTGCCAAACGCTGTAGAATGGCAGCAGGTGGGTCTGTGCGCATCAATAGGACGACAGCCATGCTACGAATCTCGGGTTGGTCAGCTACATTGCTGTAGATCTTGAAAAGGATCTTTTGTGCGAATTTGGGGTAAGATTCCACAAGTTTGTCAAGGGCAGCAACAAGAGCCAATCGTTCGAAAGAAGTTGCGCGTTTCTCGTCCTCCAAGAAAGGTTCAACAACTTCTACGATCTTAGGATGGGCAACGTTACCCAAAGCACGAATGTACTTCTGGCTCTTTTGTTGGTTCTTGTTGTTAATGTTCTCTGCAAGGCGTTGTCCGAGCCATGGAATAACTTCTTTTGTAACAATTTCATTGAGAGCTTTCTCGAATGAACCAAATGATTGAACAGGGTAGTAGTTATTAGCGTAGCTCTTATCGGAGTAAGACATGCGCAACAAATCAGTGAAGGTGATCAGAATCTTAGGGTACTGCATGGTTTGCTTGCGTACTTGATCGTTCTTAATAATCTTTTCGAATATTTCTCGGATAACTGATTCAGTTGGGGTGCGCAAGTTCTTGAAAACGGTTTCCAACAGACTAGCAGCCTGCATTCCACGAATGTTTCCGTTTGACACATTCTTTACAATCCATGAAGCAGCTGGGGTAGTACCAGCCTGTGCAACTGCGTCCAAAAGAACATCTTCTGGCAATTGTTCGCTCCATTGGGCATTTGCTTGGCGACGGTTACGTGAAGGTAGCATTTGTTCGATTTGCTTGTAGTCCATGGTTTGGATGAGCTCGGCTAAGATTGTGAACTTTTCAAGAGTGTTGCGGGTCGATATCTCTCCTTGTGACTGCAAGTCAGTGGCGATTTCTTCAGCTAATTTGCGACTCTCAGCAACAGCGTCAAGGGAATTATGGTATTGGATACTACGCCCCTTGTTTCCAATGGTGAATGGGTGCATGGGTTGTTCAGTAGCTTCCTTCATTGTTGGGTGGGGTTGGTAATGGTGGGGGTACTTAGCTGAATAGCGAACGGAATTGAATTCCTCCGATGATTCAGAAGACGAAGACGATGAAGACGTTTGCTGATCAAAGTTTTGTTTGTCGATTTGGTTGTTTGATTGAATGCTACGGCGTTCTCTCTGACCTTTGTTTTGATCTTCGATAGCTGAGATTCTTGGCTGATTTTTTTCATCGGATGGAATGTTGTAGCGGTATACCAAATTACCAACGTGAATCAAATTTTCAGTGTTAACTGGCAACGATGATTGGATGGCAGATATCGACTCGAGCTCAAGTGCAATGCGACTCACAACTTCGGCTTGATCGTTGTCATAGAGCATTGGGCTTACGGCAACACGGTTCGTGGTCTGTACTGATTTAATGGTAAAACGTTCGAGGGGGCCAGCAACAACTACTCGGGTAACAGAAGCTTTCTAAAATGTAAAATGTCGTCAGTGAAAGAAGATATTTTTAAACTAAAATTCACTTACTGATAGGAACTCTCCCATCTGGTTAGAATTTGGCTTCATGTCAGATGCTCCTGAAATTCCAAAATGATATCCACGGCGAACGTCGCAATTGCTGTAGTTTACGGTCTTTACAAATTGCAATAGATTTTCATCCAATTTGAGTTGTGTTTGTGGGGCCCATTCTTCTTCATGTTGAACTTCAGCGAAAGCAGGTACTGCTGACATTTCATACAATGTCTCACACTCACCAGTGACTGTTGGTTCCATGGTCTTGTAAAGAGCGTTGGTTGCACCAGCTCTGTCTTGTGGTAATTGATTGTGTCGGCATTTGATAACATTTTCTCCTGTTGTGTCGACTTGCAATTGAGACAAGACAGCTTTGAGCTGGTTAACGTCGTCGTTGCTAAGTGATTGGTCAACATCCAATGAACGAATAACTCCGTTTTGATAGTTGATGCTAAATAATGGCTCAGAGTTTTGTTCGTCGTTGAAATTCAACATTTGTTCGGGAATCTCGCTATTTAGACCATCCTTGAGCTGGTCATGGAAGTGAGCGTAGCGAACTTGTGACAACTTTCCACGAACAACAGATTCGGATTCTGGTTGCAAAGTCAATTTTCCCTTAGTGACGACACCAACGTATTGGTCCTGTCCCAAACCGTATCCGGTGAGGGTATTCGCAACGAAGGCATATTCGTATTGCTGGTTTGCTTGCCATGGTGTGGAAGCGGCAACAAATCCGACTTTAAAAAAGAAATCCTGTAACTATGATCAGTAAAACAATTTTTTAGTTAAGGCTTACCAAGTGCCAAAAATATCACTGAAGTCCGCATACTGATTGGATAGAGAGCTTCGTTCAGTCAGTGAAAGGTGATTGGTATAACTACCAAACTGTGCTTTCGATTACAAGTCTCAGATCTTATATACTATTTGTAAATCTTATAATTTGCAAGGTAATCGAATTTGCAATCAAAACGTGCAATTGATGTGTTTGCTTCGGGTTAAGAGATAAGATAAGACGACGATGGTTATAGAGGTCAACTGACTACTGCAGTGTGTGAATCTTATTGATCACTGTCATTGTTTTGCAATGGTCTGACAAAGCGCTTAGCTGTGATATTGAAGATATTCTTTCAAAAAATGTACAGCAAACATTTACTTTCAATTTTTGAAATGATTATTTCTAACTTTCAACTTGAATCAAACGTGTCTAAAAATGTAGTGAATGGGTTCATTGAACTAAGGAATAGTAAGTCTCTTAGCTGAAGGAGTAAATCTTAAAACTGTAGGAAATAAAAACAGACTCCTTTAATGTTTTTAAATATATCAGTCCTTATTGCTTAGTCTCGACTTGACATAAGCTAATCGCACCAATTTGGGGAACCATTAAAATAACTCTATTCCCATAATCTACAATAATAAGCCTATGTACGTTTATTGCAGAGCATCAATTGCAGCTATTGAAACAAACAGAACTACCATCTTAATTTTTTTTTTCGACTTGTGGTTTTCAATCTGGCAATACTTTTTCGAAGTTGGTCTTTTTGATAGCTGTCACTTGATCTATGCTCAGTTTGGTGCGCCATTTCATCGTGGAAGAATTGAAGCAGGACGATCAGGTACTGTGTACGTTGGCTAAATTGTGTCGAAAGACGCCTATCCTTACATGATATCGAGTTTTAAGCCCTGCGCAAACCAGCGCGATAAGTGCGTGCGATGCGTTTGCGTTAAGTGGAACCTCCATAAACTTACATGTGTTTCATTTTGATAGAAATTGCATCGCAAGCACTTATCGCGCTGATTTGCGCAGGACTTTAAACCTGTTACTTGGCCTTGCAATATTTCAAAATGAAAAATCGAAGGCGGTTTAGCTATGGCTTTTGTAGAAAATTGAAAATTATGAAAAATAGTAGCAAAACCTAAGCGCGGAGTGGGCCTCCGAGGTTCAAAAAGCACTTTTAATAGAGAACGTATCAATATCTTGAATCTATTTCTAAGATAGAAATAAAGTGGAATTACAATACAGAATCCAAATAAATCATTAAATGATACCTTCGCACATAACGTTGTCCATTATTGTCCAAATTGAAAAAAACCTATTTAAAACGCAAAATAAAACTGGGAAATTAGTATACAATTAGTATGGTAGGAAAAATAGCGGTTACCTGGAAAGTTTTCCGGGAGTTTTGAAAATTGGCAATTTTATAAATTTTGAATTTACAACGAAGTAACAAAATGGTGGAAAACCCCATGGAGATGACAGTTCCCTCTGCTTTAATAGCTGCGATAGTTACCCTGCGATAAAAGTATGCTATCTATCGCAGACTATGAAAATAAAGCTGCTATAATGATCTCCACTTGCGATATTCAGAGGCTGCTGTAATAGCTGCTATAGATTTAAAGCATGTGGAGACCAGGCGTAAAGGAAAAAGGATTGGAGACTTTTCTTACGCCAAGTATTAAAAGAATGGACGACAAGAATCAAATTTTGGTGGGACTGAGCTCTATAGTGGTTCACGATGCATGTCGAAAACGATATAATAATGACAAGTTAATCGTTGCGTCTGTGCGTAGAGGGAGCGACGTCACGACGCCACCTAACATTCTTATTCAAAAACCATTGCTTTTTGTGCGCTACTGAGATAAGACCGGAGTTAATAGCGAAACAAAAACAGACGCGCGTGTGTGATCGTAATGTTGTGTATAGCGTACGTAAATTATCTATGGAAAATAGTATTTCAGAACTTGCTCGAGCTCGTAATGATGATTGGGGTCGGGAGATTGTTGAGCGTCTCGAGCACCTTAATGATTTGGTCGCAGCCGATGCACAGTATCACAACTCGTGCACGAAAAAATTATATCAAGCACCATCGACTGAAGAAATGAAGAAAAGAGGCCCGTTTGCAAATAAGATCGATACTGTGATGCAGTACATTTATTTTTATCTCGGTCAAAATTCCGAAGAATGTCAGTTTTCTCTGGACGAACTGATGGCCATAATTGAAGATGATTACCGTTCACATATAAAAACGATGAAAGCACAACTTCTCAAAAAATATGGTGACGATATTTTAATTGCCGTCACTGCTAATAAAGCTCCTGTGGTTTGTTTTTGGAATACAGGGTTTAAGTTATTGACGGAAGCCTGGTACAACTAAAAAAGTGATAATAAGAAAGAAGTACGTCGACTTATTGTAAAGACGGCAGCAGCATTTGTTATAGAGGATATTCGCTCTAGGGTCTACGAGACAAAACATTATCCTACATCAGATATTTTTTTTTCAAGAAGTTGAGTCCGAAATACCTGAAACTTTAAGCATTTTTCTGGATAGTGTAATTTTGAAAAATAAACGTTCGTCTCTTGAGTAATGGAAGAAAAAAAAGCATTGCTCTCGCACATTGCATAATTGACGCAGCAAGGCCAAAATCTTTCTTATCATCGTTACAGGTCGGAGTAGCAGCATTTTTTTTTTTCAAAAGTACGGATCTCGGCGATTAATAGAGACATTATCATCTCTTGAATTTTGTTCTTCGTACATCGAAGCAATGCTGTTTGAAGTTTCAGCTATAATGCGCTCACCGTTAAATATTGATGATAACGCATTTTCGCAATTTATTTTCGACAACGCGGATTTCAACACACAGACGTTAGATGGTCACAATACTTTTCATACCGTGGGCGGTATCCAATGTATAACACCTAGAAATGCTATCGCTTCTGATCAAAGTATTCCACGATTAAGACAAGGCAGAACTCCCCTTCGCAAAATCATTTGTAGGCTGCTTGCCGTTTATTAATGCTCCACCGAGTGATTACGGCACAATTTTGACTGCTCTCTTATCGGTTTCTGAAAAATGTGAATCATTACACCAACATACTTGTTTCTTTACATTTTACCAGCCTCTGTATTTTAAAGCGCGAGAAGCCACATCTTCGTATGATGAGAACTCCAAATTGAGTAATGTTATCGTAAGACTCTGTGGCTTCCATTTGTTAATGTCGTTCATGGGATTTATCGGACACATTATGACTGGAAGCGGATTCAAGGAGCTCTTTAACGCTATTTAAAATTATGGCAGGGCACGCGTATTCGCGTGCAGTAAGAGCGCATATGCTGACTCATCTTTCAATTGCCAAAACTGTCCTACAATCGATTGATTTCACACCCGATCTCAGTGCAGAATTAGAACGGATTTTATACAATTTTGATAGGTCAGTGCTACTCGTGGTGGACCAGGAAGAATGCTTCAAAAAATTTGTCCAGAAATTTGAGAATGAACTGGTTAAATTTGAACAACGTGAAAGTGCGTGTGACTCTTGCCTCCGAAGTCTGAATCGAGATTCACAAAAGTGTTTTTTGGGGGCAGAAAAAAAGTGATATCTTGTAACCCCATGGAAGAAAAGAGCGCTTTTCAAAAGTGCTTTTGTGTACCAATAGAAATCGGCATAAGTATATCTGTTTCACTCTATTCTCTTCTATTTCTTTTTGAAAAATAACTTAAAATAAATAACGTAAGCCCCCAATTCTATATATTAACTTATCTACTCTACTTAATTACCATAACCTTCCATAGTCACTCACCTATTCCACTCATACCCTAATTTTCTTTTGTTTCGTTTTTTTCTTTTCCTATTCTACTCATACCCCAATTCTCTTTTGTTCCGTTTTTTTTTCTCTTTGTTTTTTGTGAAGGAGGAGCTGCAGTTGTGGTGCTTGAGTGGGGAGTGGTTTTCAAGTCCCGGCTCCCAACCCAACGTCCACAGACGGCGCGCGACGACAGTTAGTCCTATAATATGTCCTCACCTGGCACTTAAACTTGTTCAACTCAAAACTATCCCAAAACTACATGATAACCAAGTGGTTTGCTATACAAAATGAAACCTTTTTAGTTACTGGGTTTCATTTCAACCTACTTGAAACGAAGTGCGCTGTTTCCATCATTCACTGTTTCCAACATTCCCGTGAATTTAACGTTTAATAGAGTGGAAGTGAGTTGAATCACTCATACGTCGTTGACGTTCTGCTCACATTTTATGTCTGTCTCTTTTTAACTTAAGGCAAAAACATCAACTTAACTTTTTTTTTCATATGACTAGCTCAAACCATTCTGGAATGAAACCTGAAATATCTTCAAGTGGGGACATAGCATTAGCCAACAGTAAGCCAGGGACAGCCCAAATAGCCGTCATTGCCCAATAAGTAAAAAAAAGTTCATTTATTTGATCCATATTAATATTTATTGTTATTTGTCAAGCAAGTGGAAAGCACTCTAAAAAACATGAAGTAATGACGTAGACTTCACCACATAAAAATGCTTAGTATATTTCAGCCGAGTTGATTATCTGTATTCTCGGTGACTCTGTGATATCTCAAGGTTCTCAACATCGATCGAGAGAGAGTGGGAACTGGAACGAAATTCTACTTAATTTCTAAGAATGTCTCCACCGTTTACCGTGTCGGATTTTATCGAGGGGCACTGTCATTTAATTTCAGTTGAAACAAAATAGAAAAAGGAATCCCAGTAGAGGGCTTGCGGGTTGCGGGTAGGTAAAATGGTACTACCTTGCCGCAGTTAACTCTCTTACTCTGCATTATCGTCGCCAACTTGTTTCAATTCGTTTCGGATTATCCGATCCATTCATGGAAACGAATCAAAAGGGAAATTGTGTGAATTTTCTTAGAATTGTTGGCTTTTTGTTTAGTTCACATTCACACCTAGTTACTGAGTCAGCCTGTCGGAGGTTATTTTTAATTTTCGTTTGTGTTTTTGTTTTTAAAACTTTAATTTACTTGTGCTTCGGACGGTTTGTTTGTGATTATTTTATAAACATTGAGTGCTTTTTCTCCTCCAGCAAATTTGTGTAGAACTGTGGTCAGTTTATCTGAAATAATTTATTGAGTGTGGGTGAAAAAAAAACCAATTTAGTGAGGTAACATTTATTTTTACATGCACAAATATGTAAACAAATCTTGTTATGCATACGGCTTGTCATTTTCTACCCTATGAGAAGTTCACTGCACGAACTTACTTTTGGACCAAGATATACATATGTGTGCCGAATGCCGAATGTGTGCCCTAGTTTCAGACAGTTTTTTTTTTTTTTTTGTCGCCAAGTGGTGACGAGATCAAGAATAACAATAATTTAAAATACAGTTAAATTAATTCCTTCAATACTTATATTGAAGCCTGTAAAGTTTTAGAAACTTATTGAGTGAGTTATTATGTTTAAGACAAACCAGGGTCTTGCAGCTTTAGTATTGACATGAAAGGGTATTTCGATTTAAAGTAATGGTTTCAGACTAGCTGCATTGGAAGCAGTTGCATTAAAAAAACCGCAGATTAATACCAATTTTCCTTTTTAAATCAGTGCTTTGAGGCTCGATTCGACTGAGTAAGTCTTGAGGCTCATATCATATGCAAATATGGTTCCCATCAAATTGAAATCTCTGACGCTAGAACTGTTGAATGTCAAAAAGTATGTGGGTCAGTCTAGTGCAGTGGCTACGTACTCCATGCTGCCGCCAAAACTTTTTCCTTAAATTGAAATTTTCAAGAACATCCTAACGACTCAAGTTCAGTGAAATTTTCCTTGTTTTGTCTAGTCTATTGGGTTCTTCATGTGAAAACATTGCCCACCATAGCTCTAGGAAAATACCTATGCTTTAAAAAATGCTCGTTCATATTTAGATATTTCTTTTCTGTTTCCGAAGTGGCTACCTACTTATGGAAGATTTTATTTTAATTATTCTGCATATTTCTCATAATGACTGTCTTCCTACTACTCACGAAAATGATTGTTCTTGCTAGAAAATGTTTGTATTAATAAATGCAGTGTTTTATGGAAGAAGTCTTATTTGGTAACCAAAAATAGTTTTCTAAAGACATATTTGGCAAATACTGGGTTTATTAGTTCTGTTGAGTTCCCCCACATAAAAAAGATTTCGCTGTATTTTTAGCTCCATCAATCAGCGCATACAAAGTCAATAATATTACTCACTACATAAACACACGCACACACAAACCCATTCATTTATTTTAAAGAAGCCCTTGCTAGCGTAATGTTGTCCAATCTATGATTGCTCTTGTTGTTTTTCTTAAGCACTCACTAAACAGAATAACAAATTATCGCTTAACATTATTTTGTATTTCTTAAAAGTGAATTTTCGTTTCAAATTGATTACACATCAGGACTTCCAGAGAAATAAAACAGGAAAACCATGCCAGTCTTCCATACAAAATCGATTGAAAGTATTTTGGATCCTGTTGCTCAACAGGTAAGTTCCTTCTTTTTATTGATGATTTTTCTTTTGTATTTTAAATAAGACCAAGATAGTTTTAAATGAGATTCTGCTTTTACAAGAAGAGAAATAATAATTGTCCGACAAAGGTGAGATCTAACGTCTGGTTCTCCATTTCTTAATTTAAAAGTGCCAATGGCTGGCGCGCGTGTGTTTACTCAGCGAGTCATCGTTTTATGAATCAGTCATCGCTTGAATTTTATTAATTAATTGAGTTTAAATGATGAAGTCCAAACGGTGATATTTCAGAATCAATTTGGCTTTTTCTTATTTTCAAACAAGTTTGCAGTTGTCCAATTTTTTATTTTTCTTTAATGAATTTTTTTTGAGAGAGGAACTTTAAAACAACCAAATGTACATACAAACGCTCACTACGTGCTTACAGAAAACTTAAGTTTGTTTAGTATAATAACAAGTGATTCTTTAAGAGCTATCGGAAATTAAAAAAAAAACGCATAAAATTCATGAAACCTTTATTTGAATCTATTCCAGTCTATATAATTTAATGTTTGACAATTATTTCATGCAAATGTTGGCTGCGGCTGCGCCTCAAATGGTTCATTCGTTTAGTCCAATATTCTGATACTCTTTCTCAAAAATTTTCAAGAAATGTTCAGGTGAGGTACCAGGCTAGCAGAAACCTCAGTAAGCACCTCCAACCAGCACAAACTTTTGTTATTTTTCTTGTTAGAAGTGCATAGTACTTCCCAGGCATATAAAAGATCGTGGCATGTTTCTTTCTTGTGCACAAAAACTACGATTTTCCAAGAAACTTTCAGGTGAGGTACCAGGCAAGCAGAAACCAAGTCACCAGCTACTCATGTACTAAAGGTTTTTGATTCATAAGTCACTTACTCAGCTTTTTAATCCGTAAGTCACTTACTGGGCTGTGAATAAAATTATTCTCGTTCATAAGTCACTTATATCCTTAAGAATAGTTTTTATTTAATTCATAAGTCACTTACTAGCTTATGAATTAATTTTTTTTTTAACTCTTAAGTAAAGTGACTAACTTATGACTTAAGGATTTTTTAATTCAAAAACTCGCAACTCTGCAAAATTTGAGATAACAATTAAACATGTCATTACGATGATAGAGAATATGGAAAAGTCTATTTCTGCAATTCTCTCTATATATCTGTATATCTGTCTGTATGTCTGACCTTTCATGTATAGATCTACAGTCTGAACCAATTTCCTTTAAAATTTTCAGTTATGGGCTTGACGCGTCAAGTGAGCACTACCACCCCTTTAAAGTGGTCAAATCAACGCAAAATCAAAAACTGAGTATGCCATTGATTGTCGTAAATTTGTCGTTCACAAGATATACAAAAAGATATTTTGTCGCGACCTTCTTTCGAAATGCTTCCCTTATAAATGATTTTCAAGCTAAGAACGAAATGCACCTAAATTCAATACTTCAAAAAATGGTTCAAATCAACTTGACGCGTCAAGTTAGCTACTACACAAAACCCATGAAACTTAATAAATAACATCAAATCAAGTAAATTCTATTGGTTCATATTTTATTCAAATTCAAGACATACTACATAATGTATTTATTGATCCCGGTTGATCCGAGTCTTTAATTTGTTGAACGTTGCTTCCTGCTTCCTGCGGAACTCGGCCATCCGAATTTCCCGCGCCTTGGCTAATAACACCTTCTTCTCTTTAACGGATGACAAAGCCACCGCCCGATAGATCTCGCCTAGAGCACGCCGGACTTTTACCTTGTGTCCGCTTCTGTGTTTGCGGGGCACTGGTGAGGTCGGAGGCTGTGCACCTTTCACGACGTCTTGGAGATGCCGTCGGCGGTATTCTTCCAGAGATATTGGTTTCGGTCCCGCTTCGGGGTTCCGTCGGATAGCTTCGGCGATAGGAGATTTTGTGCCGGTGTTGGTGTGTGCAGTGTAGTTAGTATTCATACTATAGAAATACTTAGCTAATTAGCATTTTACTAGAATGAGGATGGGAGTGGAGGATGGGGAGCAACATATTCTACGCAGCCTGTTGCGAGGCTACTACACACTACTTTTGGAAAAAGATAAAAATGTTCACGATTAATCTATGACAGAATAGCGACAATTAGTCGCATACTTAGTTTTTTTGTTTAAGATCGATTTGACGGATTTGGGGGGGGAAGAGGCTGGTAGTGCTAACTTGACCGTCAAGTTCAAGTTCTTCTAAACGAAGAACGACAAATTTTTTGTTTTCACGGAAAATTTACGACAAATTTACGACAATTAATCAAATTATCAAACTGTGAAAATTTTGAGGTGGTAGTGCTAACTTGACTTAAGGTTTTGATATTATACTTAGCACACAATCGCGATTTCATGCGACCCAGTCGTGCCCATTTTTTTATTTTTTTTTTTTACAATCACCCTCGTATTGCTGACATAATTAGCATATAAACATAGGAACACATTTTACGTTTAAGACCATTTATAATGTAATCACATTGTAATTATAACTCAATCAAGACTTTCATTGTTAACAAAAGTGGCAATTTAGTGCCCCCACATCATATAAAGCCAACAATCTGCTTGGTGAAATTAAAATATTCCATTGACACTGTAACTACTATTATTATGGTTCTAAACAACCAGGTGGTTTTAATGAATAGTAAGCAAATGCTATGTGTCTGAAAAGAGAGCACCTGTTTTTTTACTTTTCATTATTTTTATTATTGGCAATACATTTTCTGTTTCGCATCTGCTTTGGCTTTCAGAGCATTGCCCTTTTTTGGTTTAGTGTGAATATTATTAATCGTTTTAGTGACATGACTAAAACATTCATTCAAATGAATTTTATCGTCGCAATACCTCCGCGATGAAATACCATAAATAGATAGTCAATGATATCATTTAATTGTAGTAGGAGCCGCAGTGGGCGCACAGCGATGCATTTTGTTTGAGAAAGAGAAAATTTTTAAAACAGAAACTCATGAAATATTATCAACGAAAAAATATGCAATTCATTCAAAAATTAAGCCCTGGTTGTCTTCTCTAAAGTCAGTGTTGGCAAATCAAATTATTGAATTTAAGATGTTTTGTGCGGTTAGTTTGTTAACGCAACGCACAACCACAAACCTGTACGGCCAGGAACTTTAATAGTTGGTTGAAGTCAAACGCTGATTCTTAAATGCGCTACCAGAATGTGTTGATGGTTTTTTTTTTTTTTTTTTTTTTTTTTTTTTTTTGGAAGTGGAAAAAATTAACAATATGTCAAATAATATAAAACAAATTGAAATATTGAACACATTTATGTGTAGTCACTACGACTTAGCAAAGGGAATCCTCAAAAAAAAAGGTCTCAAAATAGAAATGTGAGTGTCATCACAGCCTACTATTCCCGGCAACTTGAATTTACTATAATAATACTCCTTGCTTTCTTGACTTGGAATTTATAACTATAACTTTATCCATTGAGAACAAAATTTATTTTCCAAAACAATCAACGTTTTTCGGAGGAAATTTGACACTGTTGTTTGTGCCATCTTGGAAACTTCCACTGGCTAGGAGATTCAAAGTGGCGCAAAGCTGGAAAACTGGTGGAACCGATGTACTTCTAACGCTGTTTGGGAAATTTAAGCAGCCTAGTACAGTACCATCAGGAAACATTCTTTATTCAATCGGAACTGCTGTAAAAAACTAAAAAACAAATGGTTTTGTTTCGAGTCTAATTTTTTTCTTTGTACAACACTTGCTCTTTGTCACGTAATTCTAATGGATTACTTTTATCTCTTAAGGTTTCTTCTTTTGATTTTTGTGTTAAATACTTCCTCATCGTCACTCTCTGAATCAAAAAATATCATTTCGAAATGGAATTCAACTTATCTCGATCGAACTTTATTTTGAAGATAACCAATTTGACGTTTCAATTTGTAGTTCACAATGGCATTTATAAGTTGATATCAAAATGAAGCTCGTTTCAAAAATAATTTGTTTCGAATTGGCCTATGATCGACAATCCTCGATTGTATCAAATTAACTGCTGGCACCCCAGTAAAAAGGTTTAGGTCATCAACACATCTCTAAAACTAAATGTATCACGCAATAATTTGTGCGGCTTCTCGAAATTGGGAAGTTTTGGCCTGTGGTCTTGCTGCACTTTTCGTAATATGAGGGTGAAATAAATTCTATATTACTGAGGGATATTGTTGAATTCTAATGTTGAATGAATTTAGGGAATCTGTCCAGCAGTTTTTAAGTTAATCTTTAGTATATGATATTAGGGCTTAATGAAATGCTTAATTAATGTGATTCAATTTTTGAGATCATCTAGTTTTTCATTAATCAAGCTCTAAGACCATATTTTTTCCAAATTTATTCAAATCGGCTCAGTAATTTTGGAGCCTATTCAGAACGTTCACTTTTGCGTTTTCGTTTCTGTTCCCGAGGTTATTTGGTAGGCTCTATACCATCACTGTTTCAAATCTCAATTAAATCGGCCCAGTTATTTTAAAGCCTATCCAGTAACAGTGTTAGAGAACACGTTTCTAAATTATGTCGGCTTAGTATCAGCGCTGAGAACAAACCTAGTTATTTTAATTTTGTTCAAACATACATACGTCGAATTTATTTAACGAATTTTTTTTTTATTTATTTAACAGGTATCCCGTTTGGTGATCCTTCATGAAGAAGCTGAAGATGGCAACGCAATGCCAGATCTCAGCCGCCCAGTGCAGGTGGTCTCTATGGCTGTTACCAATTTAATCAGAGTTGGACGAGAAACAATTAACAATCATCGAAGCGATAATATTCTAAAGCAGGATATGCCGTCCGCCTTGACACGAGTTGAAAACGCCTCCCAGCTTCTAGAAGAAGCATCTGATATGTTGAAAGGTGACCCATACTCCGGCCCAGCACGTAAAAAACTTATCGAAGGAAGTCGTGGTATTTTACAGGGTACCTCAGCCCTTCTATTGTGCTTTGACGAATCCGAAGTTCGAAAAATTATCCAAGAGTGTAAGCGTGTCCTTGACTACTTGGCAATTGCTGAAGTAATTGGTTCAATGGAGGATCTGGTGCAATTTCTCAAAGATTTGAGCCCGTGCCTCAGTAAAGTTTCACGTGAAGTAAGTGTTCGCGAGCAAGAGCTAACACATCAAGTACATAGCGAAATTTTGATGCGTTGTCTAGAACAAGTCAAGATTCTTGCCCCGATTCTTATATGCAGTATGAAAGTGTATATTCATATTGTTGAGCAAAATGGAGTTGGTATAGATGAAGCGGCTGAAAATAGAAACTACTTAGCTTCGCGCATGACGGACGAGATTCAAGAAATCATCCGTGTGCTGCAGTTGAAAACATACGATGAGGATACAAGCGAATTAGATAACCTGACGGTTTTGAAGAAAATTAGTAATGCCATTCTTAACAAGGTCGGATTGGCAAACGATTGGCTGGCGAATCCATATGCTTTGAAGGGTGGTGTTGGAGAGAAGGCTTTACGCCAGATAATTGAAAATGCTCATGAAGTTGCGGACAGATGCTTGCTCCAAGACTCGTTGCCAATTCGAAAAATGGCTGATGATATAACTACTATGGGCAATGCTCTATGCGAACTTCGTCAGGATGGTAAAGGAACCAGTCCACAAGCAGAGAGTTTGTCCAAAAACATTCGCGAACAACTTGGCAGTCTGCAACAAGCCTTGATGAACGCCATAGCAGGTGTTAATAAAGCTGGGGTACAGCAAACCGCTCATACTATTCAAGGACGTTTAGAACAGGCATGTAAATGGCTGCAAAATCCAGAAATTAACGATGGCGGTTTGGGAGAACGTGCAATTGGCATGATCATCGAAGAAGGTAGAAAGGTTGCAGACGGATGTCCCGGGTATCAGAAAGCTGAAATACTACAGCTTTGCGATGAAGTTGAGTATCTGAAAATGAACGCAGCTGGAAACACACCAAAAGCTAAGGAGTTTGCTAAGAAACTCACACATAAACTACACGAGCTTAAGGAAGCCATTCAAAACGCATTAGTGAATAGAATCGTGCAAGATTTCATGGATGTGTCGACTCCATTGAAACAGTTCAGTGAGGCGGTAAACGTACCTCAAGGGACGCCAAACCGTGAGCAGAATTTTAACCAGAAGTCGAATAATTTGCAAGCATTTAGCGATCGGGCTTCGAAAACAAGTCGAATGGTAGCCGCTGGCGGTTCAGGAGGCAACAAGAAAATTGCTGAGATTTTATTGTCTTCTGCAACCCAAGTCGACAGCTTAACCCCTCAACTTGTGTCTGCAGGGCGGATCCGAATGAATTACCCAAGTAGCTCAGCTGCTGACGAGCATTTGAACAACTTGAAACAACAATATGCGGACACCGTTCTCCGTATGAGAACCCTCTGCGACCAGGCTACCAATCCAGCAGATTTCATTAAAACTTCCGAAGACCATATGCAGGTATATGTAAAACTTTGCGAGGATGCCATTCATACAAAGCAGCCCCAAAAAATGGTTGACAACACATCGAATATTGCACGTTTGGTAAATCGTGTTTTGTTAGTTGCTAAACAAGAAGCAGACAACTCGGAGGATAGCGTTTTTACCGCTAATTTGAATGATGCCACTAAACGGTTGGAAAACTCACTCCCAGCTATGGTTGGAGATGCCAAATTGGTTGCGACAAACATAAGCGATAATTCACGTGCAAGTGCTTGGAGGGACTCATACAAGAGAGTGGGTGTTATTGGCTGGTATTTGGTAAAGTTTAAGTTTCAAATAATTTGTTTTAGCTTCTTGCAGATGTGCGTGAAGTGCGCTCTGCAATTGCAGCACATCACGCCAATGTTGGTTCACCAGTACCAGAGTTGAGCGCTCTACATTTATCCTCTAATGATATTAAGGGTAAAAGTGCATTTCAAACAATCCGCATTTATTGCATTTATTGATTGACTTTCATTTAGCTGACCGTGCTCCACCAAGGCCTCCACTACCACGCGAAGGCTTGGCTCCTATTCGACCACCTCCACCAGAAACAGACGATGAGGATGAAGTTTTCCGCAAAATACCACATGCAAATCAGCCTATTTTGGTAAATGCGAAATAACAACAAACATCATAAAATATTTAAAACTTACTGTCTGCTTCCAGATTGCTGCACGTGGTTTACATCAAGAGGTTCGTCAGTGGTCTTCCAAAGACAACGAAATTATTTCGGCAGCCAAACGAATGGCAGTGCTAATGGCAAGACTATCCGAGCTAGTTCTTGCTGATTCTAAGGGTAGCAAACGAGAGCTCATCGCTACGGCTAAGCAAATTGCAGAGGCATCGGAAGATGTGACTCGTTTGGCAAAGAATTTGGCACGTCGATGTACAGATCGTCGAATTCGTACCAATTTGTTACAAGTATGCGAACGCATTCCCACTATTGGGACACAGCTTAAAATCTTATCAACTGTCAAGGCGACGATGTTGGGTGCTCAAGGCTCTGATGAAGATCGTGAAGCAACAGAGATGTTGGTTGGAAATGCACAAAATCTTATGCAGAGCGTAAGTTAATCATTTTAATAAATAAAAAGATAAAAATAATTGTGTGTGCACTTATGTGCTACGCACCTTAGATGCTATACTCCTTTGGAATAGCAGAACAAAATAGCTCAAGAATCTGAATTCTTACGACATAGAAATGACCAAAAGCTAAATTAAAATATTCACAAAACACCAGGCTCATAGAAACATTCAGCAGGCAGCCGAACTAATTTCAGGGAAAAAAATAAATGAAATATCTCAATGAAATCTTCGACGAGTTAAATCATTTAACTCAACTTTGTACGTGAGACCACTCAAGTTCTAGATAAGGAAGGCCATAGTGTCCAACACTCTGACCTTTTTCTTATTTCTTATCCTGAAAAATACAGGGTTATAGTACTCTGTCCTCTTGGCAAATCGTACCCTTGTTTCATATCGGTATATTTTACGTACACCTTCACGGTAAGAAAAGATAGAGTCTCTGAAAGAACTGTTTGTCAATATAAGGCCAATTGACAAATAATTTAATTGGTCATTGTGCTTTCTCGACGCACGCGTGGCTGATATGAAATCTAACGTTATAATCACGGGCATGAGCAACTTTGTTCCTCACAGCATAAAAAGTTTCATCCCCAAAGTGAATGATTCAATCTGCAAAAAGGCGATTAGGGATAGAGAAAAAAGTTTTCGAATTTATAAAGACAACCCTACTGTAGAAAACCGAAATATGTTCAAAAGGGCTAGATATATCTATAATGCTCATACACCAGAGGCTAAGATTTTGTATGACCAAAATGTAAGTCAAAAAATTTTACTGTGTCCAAGGAAGCAAAAACTTTTGGTCTTTTGTAAAGAACATAAAGAACTCGACCAAAACTTCAGTCCCAACGCTTGTTTTCAATGACTGTATATCGACTCCATCGACAAAGCTAATTTGCTGACAGCTCAATTTGCTGCTAACTCGACACTTTAAATAAGTTCATTGACTCACCTGAGCTTAAGTCTGTAAATTCTGCAACGAAGCATATAGATAGATACTTCAGTCCCAACGCTTGTTTTCAATGACTCTGTATATCGACTCCATCGACAAAGCTAATTTGCTGACAGCTCAATTTGCTGCTAACTCGACACTTTAAATAAGTTCATTGACTCACCTGAGCTTAAGTCTGTAAATTCTGCAACGAAGCAGATAGTTTTTCGTACACTCACTTTGTTGTTAGAGTCATCAAAGATCTCAATATACATAAATTCGGTGGTCCATAGTAGTATCCCCGCCGCCCTACTTGGTTTGTCTGTAAACGATGATCTTCGTTAGAATGACCACATACTTGAAGTCATCAAAAATGCTGCAAAATGCTTAGGTTTCTTAAGACGACGCAGGAAATTTTTCACCCCTTCTGATCTGCCTACAACTTATAGAGTATATTGAGTATAATTCCCATATTAAAATATCCAGGTGCATTCCGCCCCCTAAACAATTTAGCCGCAATACCCGTCTCGCTTAGAATGCTCATAATGTGTAATGTTTTACCAGACTCTGCTTTTCCCCTACAATACGGCTCACAAAAGTTTAAATGCAATGTGCATCGATGTCTCCTAATTAATCCTCTCCTACTTTCTTTAATGCTCGCCTGGTTTCTATAACATTATAGGGGTAGTCATAAACGCTTGATGTGGGCGTTAATTATAAATAAAAAAAATATTAAATTTACATTGCGCACCATTGCGAACCTTGATAATAAAATAATTATGATTTCTAGGTCAAAGAAACAGTGCGTGCTGCCGAAGGGGCTAGCATTAAAATTCGCTCTGATCAAACCAGTAACCGACTTCAATGGGTCAGACGTCAGCCATGGTACCAATATTAAGAATGGTATACAAGTATTAAAACAACTCCACTTTTCCGAATCCGATACAATCAGTAAAGAATACTGCAATGTTGTTTTACTTAAAGAGTAGGTAAAAACAACTAACAAAGCTTTTTAATCAACTTTATACATATTTATATAGTTACTATACTCGTAGGATTAAGAGCTGTTATTTACATACAGAACTGTAAGTTCAAAAAAAAGTGCATCTTAAAGTCCTTAAAAACCGATATATGTTGCCCAAAAAGTTTATATTGCAAATTGAAAATGAAATAAGAAATATATATAAACGTTTTGTCTACTAAATTTTAATTTTTATGTTAATGTTTATCCTTTTAAAAAATATAACAAAATTTGTTAAATTATTGTGTTTGTAACTAGAAAAACCTGTCTGTCAGTAAATATGAAAATTGTTAAAAAAAAAAAAATATTATTTATTTATTATTCTAAATTAATATTATTAGTACTATGTTTTCTTCAAAATTTTACAGCTCAGAGGCATAGTCTAGAACATTAGTAGTGCAGTCAATGAAGCATTTTAGGTCCGAATTTTTTTACTGTGAACCGATTTGCATGAAATTTTGGAATTAGGCTCATCTTACCCTTAACTTCAAAAGTGAAAATGATTTGAACACCGCCACCACCCTGGATGTGGTTGCCACCCCCTTTCGGGGGCGAATTTTTTTTTCAAAATAACCTCGGATATCGATAAAAGGCCTAATTTTAAGCAAAAAATCAAATATAAAGTTTTTCATTAAGTCCAATACTTTTACAGTTATTGGCAATTGAAAATTCGCAATTTTTTCACGTTTTTCATCTATTTATTGTAAATATCTCCTAAACTATACGTTTTATCGAAAATTTTATAAAAAACAAAATTGTAGCAGGTAAGACACTGAACAATTTGGTTTTTTATAAAGTATTCTAAGAACAATATTAAGCTAGATATAAAAGATCAAAGCCATTTTTTATTTTGTCTGAAATTTAATCGTTGTGGTCAATGCCATTTAGCGGCGAGCAGATGCATTTTATGCATTCTAATACAAGAGGGTGTTTTGTAGTGCTTGAAATAAGCTTTAAAATGAGCACTATAAAAAGTCTTTTGCACGTAAAATAAGTGAGCTGTAGTGCAAATAAGGAGAGCATCTAATGTTTCTTTCTTTTTTCTTTCCTATTTTAGAATTGCATACTACTTCCCAGGCATACATAATAAAAGACTGTGGCATGTTTATTTTTTGTGCACAAAAGTTACGATTTTCAAAGAAATTTTTAATTGAGGTACCAGGCTAGCAGGAACCTCAGTAGGCACCTATAACCATCACACACTACACACTTTTGCATTCACCCAGTAAAGTGCTTATAGTGTATCAATCGAACAAGCCTTTCCTCAGACGCATTTTCGAACTCTGCCCTAATTCTCTTGTGCCAATTATCCATATAGTTTCTATCAAGAAAGCACCTCGCTTACACAAAGAAACCAAAGCAAAAGCGCGCCTTGCTTTTAGTTTGGTTTTGTTTCCAAGTGAAGTAACTTCATTACTTTTTATTTTTTTTTTTTATTTTCAATCAAAAATACATATTATGGGTTCAAAAAAACACAAAAAACAATCCGAACGTCGAGATCAATACGAAGGTAAGTAAAAGAGTCTGAATTATTGTGAACCCGTTGCGAGGATGTGAGTTGTGTGCTAAATCCAAATTGTGATGTGCACAGAACTTCCAAATATATATTTTTTCGTTTGAGTGCAAAAGTACAGCAAAAGTACATTTTCAGAATATATAGCATGGATCATCGGCCAAGTAGTCTTAAATTGATCCTAAAAGTTGGATGCAATTCCACACCGGAATATGGTAACAATTCGCCGGCATACGGCGTTAAAGGTGAATCAGAGGCAGGAGGTACTAGTCGAGCGACTGTGCCTGGAGGAGGCTCGACAATAATGGATGAACAATTCTTCGGTAGTATCGACGAAGTTCCAGAAAAACATAAAAAATCTAAGAAAAAGGAGAAGAAAAATAATCGTGAGTAAAGTTTTGTTTTTTCCTTGTTAGAAGTGCATACTACCTCCCAGGTATATAGACCGTGGCATGTTTGTTTTTTGTGCACAAAAATTACGATCTTCAACGCAATTTTTAGGTGAGGTACTAGGCTAGCAGAAACCTCAGTAGGGACCTGCAACCAACACAAACTTTTGTTCTTTTCCTTGTTTGAGCATGTTTGTTTCTTGTGCACAAAAATTACGATTTTCAAAGAAATTTTCGGGTGAGGTACCAGGCTACCAGGAACCTCAGTAGGGGCCTGCCTGCAACCAAGTTTAGTTCTTTTCCTTGCTGGAGGTGCATATTTACTTCCCAGGCATATGAAAGACCGTGGCATGTTTGTTTTTTGTGCACAAAAATTACGCTTTTCAAAGAAATTTTCGGGTGAGGTACCAAGCTAGCAGAAACTTCAGTAGGGGCCTGCAACCAACACTAACTTTAGTTCTTTTCCTTGTTAGAAATGCATACTACTCCCCAGGCATATACAAGACTGTGGCATGTTTGTTTCTTGTCTACAAAAATTACGATTTTCAAAGAAATTTTCGGGTGAGGTAGGTACCAGGCTAGCAGAAACCTCGTAGAGGCCTGCAACCAACACTAACTTTAGTTCTTTTCCTTGCTGGAAGTGCATATTACTTCCCAGGCATATACATATGAACGACCGTGGCATGTTTGTTTTTTGTGCACAAAAATTAAGCTTTTCAAAGAAATTTTCGGGTGAAAATTAAATAATACAAACATTTTTTGTTCTTTTCCTTGTTAGAAGTGCATACTATTTGTTTTTTGTGCACAAAAATTACGATTTTCAAAGAAACTTTCGGGTGAGGTACCAGGCTAGCAGAAACCTCAGTAGGGGCCTGCAACCACAACTGACTTTTGTTCTTTTCCTTGTTGTTGTGCATACTACTACTTCCCAGGCATGTAAAAGGTCCGTGGCATGTTTGTTTTTTGTGCACAAAAATTGCGATTTTCAAAGAAATTTTCAGGTGAGGTACCAGGCTAGCAGAAACCTTAGTAGGGACCTGCAACCAAAACTGACTTTTGTTCTTTTCCTTGTTTGAGCATGTTTGTTTCTTGTGCACAAAAATTACGATTTTCAAAGAAATTTTCGGGTGAGATACCAGGCTACCAGAAACCTCAGTAGGGGCCTGCAACCAAGTTTAGTTCTTTTCCTTGCTGGAAGTGCATATTTACTTCCCAGGCATATGAAAGACCGTGGCATGTTTGTTTTTTGTGCACAAAAGTTACGCTTTTCAAAGAAATTTTCGGGTGAGGTACCAAGCTAGCAGAAACCTCAGTAGGGGCCTGCAACCAACACTAACTTTAGTTCTTTTCCTTGTTAGAAGTGCATACTACTCCCCAGGCATATACAAGACTGTGGCATGTTTGTTTCTTGTGTACAAAAATTACGATTTTCAAAGAAATTTTCGGGTGATGTATGAGGCTAGCAGAAACCTCAGTAGGGACCTACAACCAACACAAACATTTTTTGTTCTTTTCCTTGTTAGAAGTGCATACTATTTGTTTTTTGTGCACAAAAATTACGATTTTCAAAGAAACTTTCGGGTGAGGTACCAGGCTAGCAGAAACCTCAGTAGGGGCCTGCAACCACAACTGACTTTTGTTCTTTTCCTTGTTGTTGTGCATACTACTACTTCCCAGGCATGTAAAAGGTCCGTGGCATGTTTGATTTTTGTGCACAAAAATTGCGATTTTCAAAGAAATTTTCAGGTGAGGTACCAGGCTAGCAGAAACCTTAGTAGGGACCTGCAACCAAAACTGACTTTTGTTCTTTTCCTTGTTTGAGCATGTTTGTTTCCTGTGCACAAAAATTACGATTTTCAAAGAAATTTTCGGGTGAGGTACCAGGCTACCCGAAACCTCAGTAGGGGCCTGCAACCAAGTTTAGTTCTTTTCCTTGCTGGAAGTGCATATTTAATTCCCAGGCATATGAAAGACCGTGGCATGTTTGTTTTTTGTGCACAAAAATTATGCTTTTCAAAGAAATTTTCGGGTGAGGTACCAGGCTAGCAGAAACCTCAGTAGGGGCCTGCAACCAACACTAACTTTAGTTCTTTTCCTTGTGAGAAGTGCATACTACTCCCCAGGCATATACAAGACTGTGGCATGTTTGTTTCTTGTGTACAAAAGTTACGATTTTCAAAGAAATTTTCGGGTGAGGTACCAGGCTAGCAGAAACCTCAGTAGAGGCCTGCAACCAACACTAACTTTAGTTCTTTTCCTTGCTGGAAGTGCATATTACTTCCCAGGCATATACATATGAACGACCGTGGCATGTTTGTTTTTTGTGCACAAAAATTACGCTTTTCAAAGAAATTTTCGGGTGAGGTACCAAGCTAGCAGAAACCTCAGTAGGGGCCTGCAACCAACACTAACTTTAGTTCTTTTCCTTGTTAGAAGTGCATACTACTCCCCAGGCATATACAAGACTGTGGCATGTTTGTTTCTTGTGTACAAAAATTACGATTTTCAAAGAAATTTTCGGGTGATGTATGAGGCTAGCAGAAACTTCAGTAGGGACCTACAACCAACACAAACATTTTTTGTTCTTTTCCTTGTTAGAAGTGCATACTATTTGTTTTTTGTGCACAAAAATTACGATTTTCAAAGAAACTTTCGGGTGAGGTACCAGGCTAGCAGAAACCTCAGTAGGGGCCTGCAACCACAACTGACTTTTGTTCTTTTCCTTGTTGTTGTGCATACTACTACTTCCCAGGCATGTAAAAGGTCCGTGGCATGTTTGTTTTTTTATGCACAAAAATTGCGATTTTCAAAGAAATTTTCAGGTGAGGTACCAGGCTAGCAGAAACCTTAGTAGGGACCTGCAACCAAAACTGACTTTTGTTCTTTTCCTTGTTTGAGCATGTTTGTTTCTTGTGCACAAAAATTACGATTTTCAAAGAAATTTTCGGGTGAGGTACCAGGCTACCAGAAACCTCAGTAGGGGCCTGCAACCAAGTTTAGTTCTTTTCCTTGCTGGAAGTGCATATTTAATTCCCAGGCATATGAAAGACCGTGGCATGTTTGTTTTTTGTGCACAAAAATTACGCTTTTCAAAGAAATTTTCGGGTGAGGTACCAGGCTAGCAGAAACCTCAGTAGGGGCCTGCAACCAACACTAACTTTAGTTCTTTTCCTTGTGAGAAGTGCATACTACTCCCCAGGCATATACAAGACTGTGGCATGTTTGTTTCTTGTGTACAAAAATTACGATTTTCAAAGAAATTTTCGGGTGAGGTACCAGGCTAGCAGAAACCTCAGTAGAGGCCTGCAACCAACACTAACTTTAGTTCTTTTCCTTGCTGGAAGTGCATATTACTTCCCAGGCATATACATATGAACGACCGTGGCATGTTTGTTTTTTGTGCACAAAAATTACGCTTTTCAAAGAAATTTTCGGGTGATGTATCAGGCTAGCAGAAACCTCAGTAGGGACCTACAACCAACACTAACATTTTTTGTTCTTTTCCTTGTTAGAAGTGCATACTATTTGTTTTTTGTGCACAAAAATTACGATTTTCAAAGAAAATTTCGGGTGAGGTACCAGGCTAGCAGAAACCTCAATAGGGGCCTGCAACCACAACTGACTTTTGTTCTTTTCCTTGTTGTTGTGCATACTACTACTTCCCAGGCATGTAAAAGGTCCGTGGCATGTTTGTTTTTTGTGCACAAAAATTGCGATTTTCAAAGAAATTTTCAGGTGAGGTACCAGGCTAGCAGAAACCTTAGTAGGGACCTGCAACCAAAACTGACTTTTGTTCTTTTCCTTGTTGTTGTGCATACTACTTCCCAGTCACATAAAAGATCGCAAAAATTACGATTTTCAAAGAAATTTTCGGGTGAGGTACCAGGCTTGCAGAAACCTCTCAATTCTACAGTGCTATCAAAACGGACCAAAAAATCGTTATTTTTCGCATATCTCGCTCCGTTCTCGAGATATGGTGAATAATAAACAATTCATGTGTGTGTTTGACACACTCCATTTCTAAGTTGGTGCGTATTTGATGCCATTGACCACTTTCTCTGGGAAATTAGTTTTAAGGGAAATGACGAAAGTTTGGTCTAACATTTAGATACACTATTTCCCTTGAATTCAAATTAATGCAAAGAAAGTTCATAAAGTCAAATTTTTTGGAAACGAAACGGAAAAGGCCGACGAATTAAGTAGCACCGTAAGTTTTTGAAAAGTGAGTATCTAATTCTAATAGCGCAACCACACACTAAAAATTATCAGGTTGAGAAGGAAAAACAAGCATGTCTACATATTTTGGTTAGATGATCGTAAGGTAAGTACCGACTCCATGGCGACTGACAGCAGAATTTTAGTAGAGGACATTGAAATTTCCATTTTTTATTTTAAACAATAAAGAGAGAAACCGATGAAACTAAACTGATATCAAGTGAAAGCAGTTTTACTTGTCGCTCCATATTAAATTGTGGTAGAAATACTGCGAGATGCAGTTAGCATTTCTTAAGATTGAAGAACGCAATGACATTCATTGGGGTAAGTAATAGGAATTAGAGTTGGAAAATGTATTTATTTTTTCTATTTTCAAATTCATGACTCTGTAATAAAAAATACAAAAGTATAAAATACAAAAAGGCAATGGAAATGTTATCATTTAAAGAAACTAAGTTTCAGGTTTGCATTTAACGTTATCGCATTATTATTTATATACGAAACTATTTTTATTGTTTTCTTAGGCTAAAAGCAATTACTTTGAAACTTCAACTAAGTTGGAGTAATTTTCTGGCCGGTGCTATCAAATCATATTTTCCATGATTCAAGTGTTGTTGCAAGTGATTTGATGTGAAGTTTTCTTTTGGTACAGTTATAATATGAATAATATAATATTTATTATAAAAAATTGGTTAAGAATCCAATCTAAGTAATAAATAATATTTAAATAAATGTATGTAACACCTGAGTATGACATGTTTATTTTTTTTTCCACATCAGGATGAAATGTATCCCATGCTGACTAGAGATAATGTGGGATTCGAATGGCGAAAGAATTTTTGAAACTGGTCCAGTGGCTTATGAGTTACCAGTCCTGTGAGAGAATACGGGACTCAATTTATCCCCTACTGATCAGGGGCACTCTAATATAGGAATGTCAAAAGAATTTTTGAAATCGGTCCTGTGGCTTAGGAGTTATTAGTCTATTAGTGCTGTAGGATAATATGGGATGAAATTTATCCCGTGTTGATCAGGGACACTGTAGCATTCGAATGGCTAAAGAATTTTTGAAATCGGTCCAGTGGCTTATGAGTTACCAGTCCTGTGGGAGAAAACGGGATGGAATTTATCCCGTGCTGATCAAGGACACTGTACCATTCGAATGAATAACCATTCCCGTAGGAGAATACGGCAGATAATGAATTTCATGCTGATCAGGATTAATATAGCATTCGAATTTTTGAAACTAGGTCAGTAGTTTTTGAGTTACTATTCCCCTGGGAATACCTACGGGATGAATTTTATCCTATTTTGATCGGGTATAGTGTAGCATTCCAACGCAGAAAAAAATTTTCAAATCGGTTCGGTACTTTCAGAGTTGTGAAGGATTTTCTTTTTATAATGAAAAATATGCGAAATGCCATGCCAGTGCTACGATTTTAAAACGTAAAAATGAAATTTTTACTATTGCACCAGGCGCACAGAAGTATCAGTAAGGCAGCAAGCATCCCAATTTAAGCCAAGGCACACTCAGCACATACAAACTCCGTTTAGCTTATGCACACTTAGCTCATACACTCCAGTCGTGCCTTTTTAAAAATGCACTACCTGAACGTAGTGCGTACCTCTGTCGGTAATGTAGTGTATCCTAGTCAATACACCTCCGTCGGTAATGTAGTTCGTTTTATCCAATACACGAACCTTCGTCGGCAATGTAGTTTTAGCCAATATACGAACATATGTCGATAATGTAGTTCATTTTAGCAGATACATAAACCTTCGTCGGCAATGTAGTTCGTTTTTACTCGAACTATTGTCGGTAGTGTAGTTCGTTTTAGTCAATACCCGAACCTTTGTCGGTAATGTAGTTCGTTTCATCCGATACACGAACCTCCGTCGGTAATCAGCCAATACACGAACCTTCGTCGGCAATGTAGTTCATTTTAGCCGATACACGAACCTTCGTCAGATATGTAGTTCGTTTTAGCCAATTCACGAACCTCCGTCGGTAATGTAGTTCGTTTTAGCCAATACACGAACCTTCGTAGCCAATACACGAACCTATGTCGACAATGTAGTTCGTTTTAGCCAATACAAGAACCTGTGTCGATAATGCAGTTCGTTTAGCCAATGCGAGAACCTCTGTCGGCAATGTAGTTCGTTTCATCCAATACACGGACCTCCTTCGATGATGTAGTTCGTTTTAGCCAGTACAAGAACCCATATCGGCAATGTAGTGTAATTTATTCAATGCATCTGTCGGTAATGTAGTTCGTTTTAGCCAATTCAAGAACCTCTGTCGGTATTAGTGCGTTTCAGTAATGCAAGAACCCCTGCAAACAATGTAGTGTGTTTTAGTCAATACAATAACCTCCATCGATGTTACAGTATGTCGGTAATAAACGTTCAAGTACTGCATTTTTAAAAAGGCACGACTGGAGTGTATGAACTAAGTGTGCATTAGCTAAACGGAGTGTGTATGTGCTGAGTGTGCCTTGGCTAAATTGGGATGCTTGCTGCCTTGCTGCTACTTCTGCGCGCTTGGTGCCGTATTCTCCCACTGGACTAGTAACTCAGCCACTGGACCAATTTCAAAAATTCTTTCGCCATTCGAATGCTACAGTGTCCCTGATCAACACGGGATAAATTTCATCCCGTTTTCTCCTACAGCCTACAGGACTAATAACTCCTAAGCCACAGGACCAATTTCAAAAATTCTTTCGCCATTCGAAGCCCATATTATCTCTAGTCAGCATGGGATACATTTCATCCTGATGTGGAAAAAAAAATAAACATGTCATACTCAGGTGTTACATACATTTATTTAAATATTATTTATTACTTAGATTGGATTCTTAACCAATTTTTTATAATAAATATTATATTATTCATATTATAACTGTACCAAAAGAAAACTTCACATCAAATCACTTGCAACAACACTTGAATCATGGAAAATATGATTTGATAGCACCGGCCAGAAAATTACTCCAACTTAGTTGAATGTTTCAAAGTAATTGCTTTTAGCCTAAGAAAACAATAAAAATAGTTTCGTATATAAATAATAATGCGATAACGTTAAATGCAAACCTGAAACTTAGTTTCTTTAAATGATAACATTTCCATTGCCTTTTTGTATTTTATACTTTTGTATTTTTTATTACAGAGTCATGAATTTGAAAATAGAAAAAATAAATACATTTTCCAACTCTAATTCCTATTACTTACCCCAATGAATGTCATTGCGTTCTTCAATCTTAAGAAATGCTAACTGCATCTCGCAGTATTTCTACCACAATTTAATATGGAGCGACAAGTAAAACTGCTTTCACTTGATATCAGTTTAGTTTCATCGGTTTCTCTCTTTATTGTTTAAAATAAAAAATGGAAATTTCAATGTCCTCTACTAAAATTCTGCTGTCAGTCGCCATGGAGTCGGTACTTACCTTACGATCATCTAACCAAAATATGTAGACATGCTTGTTTTTCCTTCTCAACCTGATAATTTTTAGTGTGTGGTTGCGCTATTAGAATTAGATACTCACTTTTCAAAAACTTACGGTGCTACTTAATTCGTCGGCCTTTTCCGTTTCGTTTTCCAGACACATGGCAGCCTTCAGAGAACCAAAAAATTTGACTTTATGAACTTTCTTTGCATTAATTTGAATTCAAGGGAAATAGTGTATCTAAATGTTAGACCAAACTTTCGTCATTTCCCTTAAAACTAATTTCCCAGAGAAAGTGGTCAATGGCATCAAATACGCACCAACTTAGAAATGGAGTGTGTCAAACACACACATGAATTGTTTATTGTTCACCATATCTCGAGAACGGAGCGAGATATGCGAAAAATAACGATTTTTTGGTCCGTTTTGATAGCACTGTAGAATTGAGAGGTTTCTGCAAGCCTGGTACCTCACCCGAAAATTTCTTTGAAAATCGTAATTTTTGCGATCTTTTATGTGACTGGGAAGTAGTATGCACAACAACAAGGAAAAGAACAAAAGTCAGTTGTGGTTGCAGGCCCCTACTGAGGTTTCTGCTAGCCTGGTACCTCACCCGAAAGTTTCTTTGAAAATCGTAATTTTTGTGCACAAAAAACAAATAGTATGCACTTCTAACAAGGAAAAGAACAAATGTTTGTGTTGGTTGAGGTTTCTGCTAGCCTGATACATCACCCGAAAATTTCTTTGAAAAGCGTAATTTTTGTGCACAAAAATCAAACATGCCAGCCACGGTCGTTCATATGTATATGCCTGGGAAGTAATATGCACTTCCAGCAAGGAAAAGAACTAAAGTTAGTGTTGGTTGCAGGCCCCTACTGAGGTTTCAGCTAGTTTGGTACCTCACCCGAAAATTTCTTTGAAAAGCGTAATTTTTGTACACAAAAAACAAACATGCCACGGTCTTTCATATGCCTGGGAAGTAAATATGCACTTCCAGCAAGGAAAAGAACTAAACTTGGTTGCAGGCCCCTACTGAGGTTTCTGGTAGCCTGGTACCTCACCCGAAAATTTCTTTGAAAATCGTAATTTTTGTGCACAAGAAACAAACATGCTCAAACAAGGAAAAGAACAAAAGTCAGTTTTGGTTGCAGGTCCCTACTAAGGTTTCTGCGAGCCTGGTACCTCACCTGAAAATTTCTTTGAAAATCGCAATTTTTGTGCAAAAAAAACAAACATGCCACTGACCTTTTACATGCCTGGGAAGTAGTAGTATGCACAACAACAAGGAAAAGAACAAAAGTCAGTTGTGGTTGCAGGCCCCTACTGAGGTTTCTGCTAGCCTGGTACCTCACCCGAAAGTTTCTTTGAAAATCGTAATTTTTGTGCACAAAAAACAAATAGTATGCACTTCTAACAAGGAAAAGAACAAAAAATGTTTGTGTTGGTTGTAGGTCCCTACTGAGGTTTCTGCTAGCCTGATACATCACCCGAAAATTTCTTTGAAAAGCGTAATTTTTGTGCACAAAAAACAAACATGCCACGGTCGTTCATATGTATATGCCTGGGAAGTAATATGCACTTCCAGCAAGGAAAAGAACTAAAGTTAGTGTTGGTTGCAGGCCTCTACTGAGGTTTCTGCTAGCCTGGTACCTCACCCGAAAATTTCTTTGAAAATCGTAATTTTTGTACACAAGAAACAAACATGCCACAGTCTAGTATATGCCTGGGGAGTAGTATGCACTTCTAACAAGGAAAAGAACTAAAGTTAGTGTTGGTTGCAGGCCCCTACTGAGGTTTCTGCTAGCCTGGTACCTCACCCGAAAATTTCTTTGAAAATCGTAATTTTTGTACACAAGAAACAAACATGCCACAGTCTAGTATATGCCTGGGGAGTAGTATGCACTTCCAGCAAGGAAAAGAACTAAACTTGGTTGCAGGCCCCTACTGAGGTTTCTGCTAGCTTGGTACCTCACCCGAAAATTTCTTTGAAAATCGTAATTTTTGTGCACAAGAAACAAACATGCTCAAACAAGGAAAAGAACAAAAGTCAGTTGTGGTTGCAGGCCCCTACTGAGGTTTCTGCTAGCTTGGTACCTCACCCGAAAATTTCTTTGAAAAGCGTAATTTTTGTGCACAAGAAACAAACATGCTCAAACAAGGAAAAGAACAAAAGTCAGTTTTGGTTGCAGGTCCCTACTAAGGTTTCTGCTAGCCTGGTACCTCACCTGAAAATTTCTTTTAAAATCGCAATTTTTGTGCACAAAAAACAAACATGCCACGGACCTTTTACATGCCTGGGAAGTAGTAGTATGCACAACAACAAGGAAAAGAACAAAAGTCAGTTGTGGTTGCAGGCCCCTACTGAGGTTTCTGCTAGCCTGGTACCTCACCCGAAAGTTTCTTTGAAAATCGTAATTTTTGTGCACAAAAAACAAATAGTATGCACTTCTAACAAGGAAAAGAACAAAAAATGTTTGTGTTGGTTGTAGGTCCCTACTAAGGGTTTCTGCTAGCCTGATACATCACCCGAAAATTTCTTTGAAAATCGTAATTTTTGTACACAAGAAACAAACATGCCACAGTCTAGTATATGCCTGGGGAGTAGTATGCACTTCCAGCAAGGAAAAGAACTAAACTTGGTTGCAGGCCCCTACTGAGGTTTCTGCTAGCTTGGTACCTCACCCGAAAATTTCTTTGAAAATCGTAATTTTTGTGCACAAGAAACAAACATGCTCAAACAAGGAAAAGAACAAATGTCAGTTGTGGTTGCAGGCCCCTACTGAGGTTTCTGCTAGCTTGGTACCTCACCCGAAAATTTCTTTGAAAATCGTAATTTTTGTGCACAAGAAACAAACATGCTCAAACAAGGAAAAGAACAAAAGTCAGTTGTGGTTGCAGGCCCCTACTGAGGTTTCTGCTAGCTTGGTACCTCACCCGAAAATTTCTTTGAAAAGCGTAATTTTTGTGCACAAGAAACAAACATGCTCAAACAAGGAAAAGAACAAAAGTCAGTTGTGGTTGCAGGCCCCTACTGAGATTTCTGCTAGCCTGGTACCTCACCCGAAAGTTTCTTTGAAAATCGTAATTTTTGTGCACAAAAAACAAATAGTATGCACTTCTAACAAGGAAAAGAACAAATGTTTGTGTTGGTTGAGGTTTCTGCTAGCCTGATACATCACCCGAAAATTTCTTTGAAAAGCGTAATTTTTGTGCACAAAAATCAAACATGCCAGCCACGGTCGTTCATATGTATATGCCTGGGAAGTAATATGCACTTCCAGCAAGGAAAAGAACTAAAGTTAGTGTTGGTTGCAGGCCCCTACTGAGGTTTCAGCTAGCTTGGTACCTCACCCGAAAATTTCTTTGAAAAGCGTAATTTTTGTACACAAAAAACAAACATGCCACGGTCTTTCATATGCCTGGGAAGTAAATATGCACTTCCAGCAAGGAAAAGAACTAAACTTGGTTGCAGGCCCCTACTGAGGTTTCTGGTAGCCTGGTACCTCACCCGAAAATTTCTTTGAAAATCGTAATTTTTGTGCACAAGAAACAAACATGCTCAAACAAGGAAAAGAACAAAAGTCAGTTTTGGTTGCAGGTCCCTACTAAGGTTTCTGCTAGCCTGGTATCTCACCTGAAAATTTCTTTGAAAATCGCAATTTTTGTGCACAAAAAACAAACATGCCACGGACCTTTTACATGCCTGGGAAGTAGTAGTATGCACAGCAACAAGGAAAAGAACAAAAGTCAGTTGTGGTGTCAGGCCCCTACTGAGGTTTCTGCTAGCCTGGTACCTCACCCGAAAGTTTCTTTGAAAATCGTAATTTTTGTGCACAAAAAACAAATAGTATGCACTTCTAACAAGGAAAAGAACAAAAAATGTTTGTGTTGGTTGTAGGTCCCTACTGAGGTTTCTGCTAGCCTGATACATCACCCGAAAATTTCTTTGAAAAGCGTAATTTTTGTGCACAAAAAACAAACATGCCACGTTCGTTCATATGTATATGCCTGGGAAGTAATATGCACTTCCAGCAAGGAAAAGAACTAAAGTTAGTGTTGGTTGCAGGCCCCTACTGAGGTTTCTGCTAGCTTGGTACCTCACCCGAAAATTTCTTTGAAAATCGTAATTTTTGTACACAAAAAACAAACATGCCACGGTCTTACATATGCCTGGGAAGTAGTAGTATGCACAACAACAAGGAAAAGAACAAAAGTCAGTTGTGGTTGCAGGCCCCTACTGAGGTTTCTGCTAGCCTGGTACCTCACCCGAAAGTTTCTTTGAAAATCGTAATTTTTGTGCACAAAAAACAAATAGTATGCACTTCTAACAAGGAAAAGAACAAAAAATGTTTGTGTTGGTTGTAGGTCCCTACTGAGGTTTCTGCTAGCCTGATACATCACCCGAAAATTTCTTTGAAAAGCGTAATTTTTGTGCACAAAAAACAAACATGCCACGTTCGTTCATATGTATATGCCTGGGAAGTAATATGCACTTCCAGCAAGGAAAAGAACTAAAGTTAGTGTTGGTTGCAGGCCCCTACTGAGGTTTCTGCTAGCTTGGTACCTCACCCGAAAATTTCTTTGAAAATCGTAATTTTTGTGCACAAAAAACAAACATGCCACGGTCTTACATATGCCTGGGAAGTAAATATGCACTTCCAGCAAGGAAAAGAACTAAACTTGGTTGCAGGCCCCTACTGAGGTTTCTGGTAGCCTGGTACCTCACCCGAAAATTTCTTTGAAAATCGTAATTTTTGTGCACAAGAAACAAACATGCTCAAACAAGGAAAAGAACAAAAGTTTGTGTTGGTTGCAGGTCCCTACTGAGGTTTCTGCTAGCCTAGTACCTCACCTAAAAATTGCTTTGAAGATCGTAATTTTTGTGCACAAAAAACAAACATGCCACGGTCTATATACCTGGGAGGTAGTATGCACTTCTAACAAGGAAAAAACAAAACTTTACTCACGATTATTTTTCTTCTCCTTTTTCTTAGATTTTTTATGTTTTTCTGGAACTTCGTCGATACTACCGAAGAATTGTTCATCCATTATTGTCGAGCCTCCTCCAGGCACAGTCTCTCGACTAGTACCTCCTGCCTCTGATTCACCTTTAACGCCGTATGCCGGCGAATTGTTACCATATTCCGGTGTGGAATTGCATCCAACTTTTAGGATCAATTTAAGACTACTTGACCGATGATCCATGCTATATATTCTGAAAATGTACTTTTGCTGTACTTTTGCACTCAAACGAAAAAATATATATTTGGAAGTTCTGTGCATATCAGAATTTGGATTTAGCACACAACTCACATCCTCGCAACGGGTTCACAATAATTCAGACTCTTTTACTTACCTTCGTATTGATCTCGACGTTCGGATTATGTTTTTTGGGTTTTTTTGAACCCATTTTATGTATTTTTGATTATTGAAAATAAAAAAAAAATAAAAAGTAATGAAGTTACTTCACTTGGAAACAAAACCAAACTAAAATCAAGGCGCGCTTTTGCTTTGGTTTCTTTGTGTAAGCGAGGTGCTTTCTTAATAGAAACTATATGGATAATTGGCACAAGAGAACTAGGGCAGAGTTCGAAAATGCGTCTGAGGAAAGGCTTGTTCGATTGATACACTATAAGCACTTTACTGGGTGAACACAATGAATGTAGAGCCACAGCCGCAAGAAATGCCAAAATAGTAAATATAAGTGAATACAACAACAACCCAAACCGATGCCGCACAAGTTAACTATATTTTAACTCTTGCGGCTGCACGTGAAAATTACACCTTTGACTAAAACCATAAAATAATATAAAATTTTACCTCCTTGGCCATTACTTTACATATATCAAACTAACCAAGTATGTCCATAAGTATGACATCAGATTCGATCCAAGCTGAATTTTGACCTTTATAAGGGAATTTAGAGATTTTCTTTAAACAGGAATCGCTAAAAGTACGCAAAGTATTTTTTTCATTTTTTTTATTATTTTCAAAAGAGTATTTTTTACACACATATACATATAAATACAATTACATTTATTATATTAATAATATTCTTTTTTCTACTATATATCTTTAATTTGTTGTTTTTCTGAGTTTTTGTTTTTTTCATCCAATGTGTTCTTTTTCATGTTTGAAAAGAGAATTTTTCGTAGTTTACTTATGATTTTTTTCGTTCAAACATATATTTTCACATATGCGTAGCGTTCCTCTACCTACACCCCTACTTCTAGACTGTTTTACATATACATAGGTACACTCAAGCATGGTGTTTTTAAATTTTATAGAATTTTGCTCATGCATGTATATGTAATACATTCACTTCATTTATTCTGTATAACAAAACGTCGTTTTCAATAGAATGTACAAAGAAATACATTTGATCTCCGGTTTGGTTTTGGTTTTTTATGCTTATTTTTTATTACAAAGATATGTTATTTCATGTTTTGTTTTAACATTTTTTTCATGTTCTTTTTCTTTATTTTTGGCAAATAAAAAACATAAACAAACTTACGAATTTAACCTTTTATCCAATTACGATTTTAAATTTGTTGTTTTTTTTGTTAGTTTTACACACATTTTCAGTTATAAAAAATACAAAAAAAAATTTAAGCAATTTGAAGATAATTTTAGTGAGAGCGTTTCATAAATTTTTTTTAACATTATTTTAAACAAGCGTTCAATATAAATCTATAATAGAATAGAAAAATATTTGGAGACTTTTTGTTTTAACTAAAACTTTCTTCATAGAATGACTTACAGTGACAGGGATGTTTTTGGAATGTTAAGGGTAATTTTTCGGGTTATAATTTGTTTCGTGTATGATAGGAATGCAGGAATACCTGCTAGTCATTCAAACAAATGGACATCATAACTTGGCTTAATGGCAAAAGATTTGAACTCCTGTCGAAAATCAGACTATTTGTTTCTTAATCTGAAAGTCTCCATAAGAGAAATCAGAATATGCACAAAATAGCCAGACAACAAAAGAAAAGTGAATCAAACTTTAACCATACCAAAGTTTTGAGGCTAAAAGGAACATGATCATTGACCAGGTCGATAGGAGCGAGCGAAATGCCATCGAAGACAGTGGTAAGCAATAAGTTGTTTCAACGAAGGAAATTATAGAGGCTGAAACAATTTTTAAAAGCTATCAACTAATAGTGTAAAAAGTTCAAATTTTCTGGTTAAAAATTTCACCAAAAAAAATGTCTTTTAGAGTTTTTAGGTTTTTTTTATATTAAATTGGTATAAAAATAGTTACAAGATAAATTCATTTAGAAAAAATAAAACGAAAAATAAGAAAATAATTATAATCACTTTGTCGTCGTTATTTAGCTCCTAACACAACTAATATTAATTTTATTTCTATAGTGTTTTTCTTCTATTTTTATTTTCTTGTAAGTTTTTTTCAATATTTTTTTTTACAGTTTTTACGCACAACCACAAATATTACACAAAAAATATTTTAAATATAATTATATTTTTTGTTTTACTTTTTGTATTATTTAACCTAACATTGTAATTTATATATTATAAGTATTTATGTGAAAATCCTTTCGCATAAATCTCATGGTATGCAAATTGCACCCTTAGTTTTTTATTTTGTTTTGTGAAGATTCCTTATGTGAAATTTCTATACTGTTTTCTTTTAGTTAATTTTTAGTACGGTAAAAATAAGGATATTTCTGCAATTGACTTTACGATGGTTGTTTTTTCCATTTACGAGTAAAAGAAAAAAAAACAAAAAACACTGTACAAAATTGAGTATAAAAAACACAAGTTAAGGAAGAAATTGCTGGATCATACTGTATACGGAATCATTTCTTCGTCATTCTTACAAGCATTACGATTGGATCAGGTGAGAGGTGACCACAATTGTTTTCTAACATTTTAGAAAGCTTTCATATATTTACTTTATATTTTTTTTGTTATAAAATAAAAATTAAAAAAAACACAAAATAACTCAGGTTGAATTGAAAATTTAAGAAATTGGAAACTCAATTTAAAACGAAAGAATTACCGCTAAATATAATCAAAATATTATGTTTCAATACTTTGTTGTTCCTATATTTTTTGTTTTTCTTTAATTTTGTTAGATTTGAAATCAGTCTTTGCATAAACATTTTTTATCTTACTTATATCAATTTATTTTACTTAATGAATAATTGTTGCCCCTTGCATTGTCTACGGGTTTTTTTTTATTTAAGAGGTCATTCATAAGTATGCTTGTTTCTATATTTTGTTTTTTTATTTTCACCACAATGAGTACATAGTGTGCTTACTCATATAAATCTGGATTTATATACACATATTATCATGCATTGCTGTTTTTTTTTTTGTTATAATTTTCACGTTTAATTCTTGTGACAAGAATAAGAAAATAAATTTAATCTGAAAAAAATGTGAAAAGGACACCTAAGATTTTATTTCGTTTAAAGTTTAATTACTCAATTTGCCTTGACTTTTATTGGAACGGATTAATGATAAAGTATTTACAAACTTAATTATAATTTGTATCTTAATGCCTTAAATACATATTATTATTACTTTAATATTTCTCTTTGTAAAGTAATTTTTCATTTTTAATTATACTTTTAATTTTTTTTTTTATTTATCAAATGCTTGTCACAAGTCGTTGTATTTAAATGGAAGGAAAAAAGTTAGAAAGTTTTATAAAAAATTTAAAATAATTTCAGACAGTAAATATACGAGTATAGTCAAAGCAAATGACAACAAATGCGATGCTGTAAATAAGTAATTTTGATTTAAATGTTTTGGGTTCAATTAACTATTTTTTCGGCTCAGAGAGATGTTCAGTTCGAATTTTCATAATTTTCGCTGATCTAATTGCTATAGGTTTTTGGTTTTAGTGCATTGGATACGATTAGAGTTAACAAAATAAAACTTGCGCACAGGATATGAATAGTACAACCGCATTGCCATTCATCCTTATTGTTATTACAATAGGCGTTTTGGTATAACGCCAGTAAAATGGCATACCTCTAGGTGCCACAATTGGCATTTAAGTATTTTTCAAAACAATGGTAAGAACAATCAAGAACAGAGAAAATGTGCGAATAGAACTCTGTCATTTTTGAGGCATTGAAGTAATAGGGGTGATTATCTTTTTTTTTTACTGAATTAAATTCAATTTAAGATTAATACCAATTCATGGCCAGGAGTTTATTGAACTTTTGTCATATCTCATATGATTTAAAAATCTTCTACTGTCAGTCTGTTGATCGACGACTGAAATCGTCTAAACGGTCACTTTAGCTCCTTGTAAGTTGACGGTTTTCTTGTTGTAGATTACATGTGACAGATTTTAGTGCACTTTGAGGTTCAACTCCATAGAAGTTTGATATCTTAAAGAATGTGTACTTCAGATTGACACTTATGTATTAACAAAGTTTTCAAATAGTTTACATTTCAAAGCGAAGGCAAGTGATCGGCTTTCGGTGATCGCTTTTAACAGAGCAAATAAAAGCTGATATTCAAAAGTGACTTTTACCTATCTCGTCATCCGTTGCCATCCACATCAGTTAAGAACACGTAGTATTTGAAGTTTTTTTTTTCAAAAACAATTTTAAAATCAATTATATGACGATAAGGGCAAAGTTTTGCAAAGTGTTCGCCTGCGCAAATTTTTTAAGAATTCGCACAGACAAATTTTTACAAATTCGTACTTGGTAACCCCAAGAGATGTATTGTTGTCGTTGTTTCGTGAAAATATCACATATTTGCGGGATATCGCAAGTTTCGCTGTTCAAATAATAAAAACAAAAAAACTATAAGCGAATTAATTTCTTTTTGGGAGTAAAATACACCTTGATTAGAGAAAAACCATTGCGAAACAAAAAGTCAATTAATCAACGTATCCATTTTCTGGCTAAGTCCCATTATAAACATCTAAAATATCAACCCGACGGAAAAAAAAACTCCCGAAACATAAATGTTCACTTATAACAGACTAGATCAATTATTGAGCTGGCTCTGTTGGGCAATTTTGCGTATAAGTAATTAGAAATACATCAAATAGAAGAGCACATTACCAAAAAGTAACAAGTAGAGAAAACATTGTTCAATTATAATCCTGAAGAAGAAAGAGGTTGAGGATTTGCTCATTAACATGGAATTATGATACTCGTGGACGATGTTTTTTCATCGTTTGTTTTTTTTATAGACTATGGATTGAATATACGATACCCCAGATGTTGGGTATATACAAATTCGTCGAATTTCCACAAAGCAGGTATAAAAAGACATCGACTTTGAATAACCGCTTGATTTTGTGGAAAAACAACATTTTATCGAAGGCACTACGAATGCCCTTAGTACTAAGAAATTAAACACAATTATGACTCACATTAAAAAATATCTTTCAAAAACAAAAACAAATACATATGTTCATCGTGTGAAAAATCAGTATTATGACTTTTGTATAAATGTTTATATTTGGCAAGTGTGTATGTGTGGTTTTTAAGGGATTAATCACTTATAAGGACAGCAACGCATGCTCAATTTTGGAGAGATCGCTAGATGGTTGTTGTCCTCATCGACTAATGACATCCTCACACGAGCAGTATTGCTTCTGAGCAATGGACATTATTCGTTGTTGAGTAGAAGCGCATCACTTATATTTTATTTTATACGACAATTTTTTTTAGCAAGAAAGTATTTTTTATCATGCATTCGCCGAGTTTTACATGCAGAAAAATCTAACAAGAAAGTCAACAGCGTTTTTTATTTTGATTTCATGGATTCTTTCATAGATGAACAGAACATCTGATCAACAGAAACCTATTTGTGTTGAAAAATATATTCAAGAAACTCTAAGAACATGATTTTTCTAGTTTAAGTTTCTTTTTTTAACGATTTATATCTAATATCTATTATAAAACAATTTCGATCTATTAACTGTTTAAAAGAAAATGTTCATATGGATGAAATAAAGGATTTGTTAAATTAAAAAAAGAAAAAATGTCTCATATAATTGACTAACGACAGAACTCTTCGAAACCGAAAATTAAACAAATTAGTTTGGCAAAGCGAGAAAGTTCAAGATTCCTTCTTTGGGTTAAAAGAGAATGAATTGCATAGCCGTTGCGTGATAACCTTTTCCAAGTCTCTCAACATAAATATACATTCATTATTTTCACATTTACTTATTATTTATAATAAATTGAATTTATTATAATTTTTAGATCAACATTAAACATTTACTCGTTATTCTGTTATAAACTTGTTTGTGTATTTGCGTACCTATGTTTATTATTATTTTTTATTTTTTTTTATTTTTAAATCAGATATTAAACATGCAAATTTGATATAATTCGAATAAATTTTCCCATTTTCTCATAAATACAATAACAATAAATAAAAGAAAAGTTCAATCATATGTGTGTATGAAAGTTGTAGCTATGTACTTAATTCTCTTTTTCTTCTAGCTATCACCAAGTGATTGTGCAAAACAACTCCGCTCCGGTTTTGCTTCTTTTCACTAAAATTTTTTTGGTTTATTAATTTTGTCAAACGGCGAGGTCTTACGTTTCCTAAATTAATACAAAATAAATATTTATAACTAATACACAAATAATATTTAACAGAAACCTATTGAAACAAAAAATGTTGTTAATTTTTTAATTGCGTCTTTGTTTGATTTTTTAATTATTAATTCCTATCTAGATACAAAAAATATTTTTTTATACTTGCTTTGTTTTAATTTTATCTTTCTTACAAAAAATAATTCTAGTCTTTTTTAAACAAAAAAAATTAATAAAAAATATACATGGTTGGCAAGAACACTTAAGAAACAATGAAAATTACTTGACCGGGACTTATTAAGTTAAGTACCATCTACATCGTATATCTTAAGGAAATTTTTGTATATTATATCTTACACAAACACATTTATGTATGTGTGTATTAATTTTATATATGTATTTACATTTAAAATTAAGACAAGTACCAACAAAAGATAATAATAGACATTTATTTTATTAGTCCCTATAACTTTTTATGATTTCACAATTACTAGACGTTGGGATTATTTCTATGTTAGTATGATTTTTTTATATACTTTTTTTTTTTGTTTAATTTATGTTCTTTGTAAAAAAGCTATCATCATAGTTTTCTTTTCATTTTATTCGACTATAAATAATTCTAGTTTTTATTTGAAAAATTGTAGCGATATTTTTGGTTTGATATTTTTTTTTGGTGTAGATGTTTTCATTTAATTTTTGCTTATAAGTGTATGCCCAATTGTGTTTAAATTTTTTATCAAACAATTGTGCCTTCAAGTTTGCTCGCTTAAAAAAAATATTGCATTTTATTCGGATGCTTTTATTATTTTTTTTTTAGGAAAACTCATAAGTAAGCAGCTTATTTGGAAACTTATATAAGAAAACATGCGCGTATGAGTTTGTTGGATTATAAATTAAAACTAAATCAAATATACGACTAAAGAAATTATAAGAATTCTACAAAAATTCTAAAAATAAATGAGAGCCAAAAATATTTTATGAGCCAAGTATAAGTTCAATATCATGTTCGGCTAATGGATTAAAAAAAAAAATATAGTGTTCAAAATTTCCTGGAAAAGAAAAAAATTAATGAATGGTCGTAAAACGTAGTTTCACAAATTTATTTTACAAAAAATGACAACCCCACTTCCACCACCTTTTGTGTGGCTCTCGCTTTGAGCCTTTTTTAAAAAAATTGAAATTGTATAAAGACCGAAAGAATATAAAGCTCAAACTTTCACAGCATAGCTTATCATCGAACTATCTCATCAGATTTTTGCTTATCTCCCAACACAATGATTATTCATATATATATTTCACTCCAACTAAAGATCTTATTTGTCTAATGTCATCGTAGAACCAACATGAGCAAAAGGAGAACCAACATGAGCAAAAGGAGAACCTACATGAGCAAAAGGAGAAACCAGACGCTTACAGTACTGCAAGATTTTTTTATTTTATTTATGTGAGTCCCAGAACTCAAAATAAAACCATATCCCAATCTCGAATCTCCAAATTTGATAATAATTTATCTTATTTCACAACTGTTCCAACACCAACACCGCTCACTTTTAATTTTACTGATAAATAAGAAATTTAACCAAATGCAAATGAGTTTACTATCCATGATTAAGTTGATTCGAGATACGCGAATATTAAGTTTCCCAGTTGCAGCAACAGAATATTTTTTTATGGTAAAAATGAAATATTTGGAACCATCTCAAAGGCAGCTGCATATGCATATTCATACAGGCAAGAAAATTAATTTTCCATAAATGACTATTTGCTTTCAATTAGAAATGAACATCAATAACACATGAACAATCAATTTGAAGTAAAACTTTATCCACGGATCGCCATAAAAAGTATGTCAAACAGGCTTCAATTTGTTTTTGCGAAAGGAACATCTGCTACGAAAAAATATCCTCTCGATTCGAACGTCTTAGGAGTTCAATCAATCCAAAACTGGTTACATAGACCAAACTAATTACCTTTTACTCGAACACGCTTTTGTTTCATGAGACAAGAATAAAAGAATGTTCGGAAAAAGACGATCGTGTGCTATTAGTTTTAAGGTTCTTTTTTGGATTTCAGGAACGGTGTATCCTGTTTGAAGACAGTTTTTGAAATATTTCGGAAATAGAACCTGTACAGTAAATAAATGAATGCGGTTTTTTTTTTTGGCAAAATGCGGACAAAAGACGAAGACGGTAAAATACTAATATACTTTTAAGCTACAAAGAAAAAACGTGCATAAACAAAAACAAACATACAATTTAAAATATTATATTTAAATTATTTTCCAATTTACGGTAGAATTCACTTTACAATGTTGTGTTTATATGTACTTCATTATTCTATACAAAACAAGCTACTTTGTTTAAAATACCTACATAAAATTTGAATTAAAGAAATTTTTTGTCAACATTTATTGAAATAAAACAAAAATATACTCAGACATAATCTTTAATATGGAAAAATTGAAATCATTTAGTTGAAATAAAAGCCAAGCGTTTAAATGAAATAAATTTATTACTATAGTATAACGATAGTTTGTAAAATGGCGAGCAAAATATTTCAAGATTCATCATCACCAGTATCTTTTTAAGATCTTTCGTTTCGATTCGTTTAGGTAGTAACTTTAAAAACCTAAACTAAGTTGCAAATTTCATAATTTAAAACTTAAAGGTAAGGCAAATATTTTACAATGAGCAAAAGTTTTAGTTTACTGTAAACAACTATTTTTTGTAATATTTTACCTAAGTTAAAAATAAATTGTACATAAAAAAGAAAAATTATTAAAAGTATGTATTGTTAAAAAATAAAGATAAAAAAAAACTAATATATTTTTAAAATTATTATTAGTTAAAATCAGTCAATTCATCATTTATTTATATAGCTCTTTAGTATTTTCAGTTTGTTATTTTTAATATGTGTGTGTTTTTAATCTCAATACAACATGTATGCCTTTCAGGAAAAGTACATGGGCGCCTCTTATCTGAATATTAAAAAATGTGTGTACACCACCCTTTTGAAATTGATGGAATGTATTTTGTGTTCAAAAGAGACGATTTTTGTTTAATAATTATTGTTGTTATTTTGTCTTCCAGGAAATTCAATATTCCGTTTGTTTAAAAAGTATTTGTTCATTTGAAATTAGAATGAGTTTTAAATGCTTTATGAATTGACAAATGACAAATACGCTGCGTTGATGAGTATTAAATGTATACAAATACTAAATTCCCTACTTCCTTTCTTAATGCGCTGAGATACATTTTATGCTATTATTTATGTACAAAACTTTCAAATAACGAAAAAATTTCACTGCTTATGCACAAAAAAGTCAAAAGCTTAGAGCTCTGTACAATAAGACATACATATATTGATGATCTGAGATTGATAAGGATAAACATAGAAGAAGAAGAGGTTGAGAAATCACTTGGAAACTTTTCAGGAAGTACCTTTCAAATTTTAAGTTTTAAGAGCAAATTGTGTACTAATATTTATAGTGTTTTTTCAATCATAATAAATATACAAGTAAAGTAACGACGCCAACAGGAAGACTTTCAACCACTGCTTGTGAAAATCTGGAGTTCAAAGAAAAAACTATTGGCCTTTCATAATTAGTGGCAAGTCAGTTACATTTTTAGCTTAAAGAGTTGGAAGTGAATTCAGTTAAGGATTCACATTATTCTCGGCAAAACTAAGGCCAAAGGATGAATTTAAATGCAAATACCACAGCAAGAGGTGGTGGGGAATAATGAAACACTGCGATTTTATGAACTTCAAACTGAAAATGGTAAAATACAATGGTATTAACACAATAACTTGGGTCATAAAATAATTTTCTTTTGGTAATGTGACATGCTTCCTCTCAAAACATAGAAATAAAAAACTCTATTCGAATAATGCAATTGCGAAACAACAACAAACAATTAAAACACAAAAGGACAAAAAAATTAAGAGACGAAAAGCAGTAAGAAAATAGTTCTAATTGATGTATTTCCTTACTTCTATGTTAAGTCAAATAAGATTTAACATCGAGACATTTCAAGTAAAACAGGAAATACGAGGGATAACAAAAAAAAAAAAAAATTTATTAAAAATAAAACCAGCTGCTTTTAATGAACGAAGAAAAGGAATGAAAAGGATGGATACTCACGGACTCTTGGGTTTTATATGCGCTTATGGACTTCCTTAAAAGTTTTGTTTTTCTTTACTCCACTTGTTTTGAATGTTGATTTTTAAATATATACATATACACTAATACTTTTTTCAGCTTGGTTGAAGAAAATAACAATCAGAAAGGGAGTAAACCAATTCATTAATTGATGGCGTTATTTTTTGTGTTACTACAGTTTTCCATTAATAATTTGTATTTTGCCTTTGACTCCTACTCTATCGTTGTATCGTCCCTTTATATTTTATACAATCAGTTACTGCTTAATTTATTCGGCAGACATTATATTATGAACTTGTTCTAGTTTAAAGGCAAGCCTTTGCTTTTGTGAGAATTCATCTTCTTCTAATGTTACAGTTAGTTGTTCATTATATTTCACAGCATATTCATATAATTCGTGGAGGGCACAGTTTGTATTAAACTCTGTTGTATGTAACTGTAACGAGAATATGTCCAACTTAGTGTTTTTTTTATATTATATGAAACAAAAAATAAAGATTTATATTTATACTCACTCTCGATTCCTCGGCGAGCATTGCATTCATATCCTGATCAGATATAGCTGGCATTTCTCTAATATCACGATAATATCGGTCCACCCACTTGCGATATTCAGGTATATCTTTTGCATACAACAGTTTTGAGCTTGGAGAATCCTTACCTTTATTTTTTTAAATGTAAGATTAAGTCTGTTTGAATTATGCTATAACTGAATGAAACTCACCTAGCCTATGATCTGACGTGGAACATGAATCCATAAATGTTTGAGCGACAACAGACAAGCAGGAATCAACAATATTTGACTTATGTATATCAAAGACAAAGTTGGGGTTTTTTATTAAGTTAACCCAAAACCTGAAAAATTGAATTTTACAAAAATTATCCAATCGGACATTAAGCTTAATACTTAAATGCTAAATGAAAATACATACCTTAGTGGTAAACTATTACTCTTCCATGTGTGAACAACCTCTGGATCAGTAATGCCATGTAACAACGCCTGATCGTCTAAGAAATCAAACATATATTTTATTGCCAAAGGCAACGCCGAGCCTCTATGTGCTGTGCTAAATATTGTCTCGAATAGATCGTCTACAAATTTTTGTAGTGTACCCTTCGTGGCAAGCAGTCGCGTCAGATAAATTTCTGACACAAGCTTATTTACGCGTTCACCCTCTTTTTGGAGATCACTGTCATGATGTTTCACCAAATGCCAATATTTCAGGCCATTCTCATGTATATCATTATTTAATGGACTACCAGCCCTACTAAATGTTGGTGATGATGATGTGTATTTCGATAGGTTAAGTGTTTCATATCTGAAATTTAAAATAAATATAAGTTTCTGTGTGAAGATTGAAAATTAAATTCAATATTACTTGTGAGATTTTTCATTTTTATCTGAGAGTATGGAGAAATTATAAATCGAACTTTGTTTGGGTACTAGACTGAGGCCTGCACCATCGGGAACATTATAATGCTGGAGGGTATTCAACTTCTTCCATTCGTTCTCCATTTTTGATGTTGTATCTTCATCGTAGAGAATCACACGGCCAGAAGCACCTGTTCGCCATTCTAATAATAACAACAATAAAAGCAATAATTACAAATATATTTCGAATTTATTTGGCTAAACATTTTTAGACTTAAATAAAATAAAAAAAAATATATTTTGAATTTATTTGGCTAAACATTTTTAGACTTACCCAAATCCAAATCATCTTTTCTAGGTCGCTGACTGGACGGAATGTTTCGATAAATCGTGTCGAGGCATTTTTCCTTCACCTGACCGATAGTGTCACAATCCAAGACTTTCACCTGAACATTTTCGGTATTTGTAGGCATCATTTCCATATTTGTGCAAAACATCGGCTGTTGTGTGATACTCGCAAAAACTGTCATTGGTCGAAATTCAATCAGCTGTCGGATGAGCTTTTCTTCGCTAAGCGAGTACCGAGCTTCATGTGTACACGCATCGACTGGGCCTTTGTCCACTTGGCCTTTGACAGCACGAAACAGCATATACAATGGTTCACCTGCGCACTCTTTTAAGAATTTGTACAGCAAAAATGTGAACCAAGCGGATAGCATTTTTTCAGCAACACTTTCCGTCCGCCGAAGCAGTAGCTTCGGATGACTTTTGCCTTCAATGCATTTTTCAATCAGTTCCGCTAGCAACGTCTTCAGAATATCAGTGCAATATTCCAGCTTTGATTGTAATGTTACCATTATCAGCGAAGCTACATTTACGCGTTCACGCATAGAGAAATACCTATTAGACTCTAGTGTACGAATGAAAAGCAAGAGAAAAGTTTTGTTCATGATCAATTGGCCAAAAAGTCTCAGGCCCTTTTCCTTTCGTAGTAACTCTGGTCGCTCCCATTGAAGCACATTGTGATCTTTGTCATTGGGAAAAAGAATTTTCATAGCATATGTACGATAATCCAAAAATGGAATGCCACCCGAAGTAAGGTCACCCGTCAGATCTGTCATTTCTGTTTGAAGCTCAGCAAAAGCTTCCTTACATTCTGCAGCCACACGCAACTCAAGAATGTCCATTTGTTCTTGCATGTTACGTAGTACTCGATTCGATTCTGATGTCTTCTTCTTATATGCAACCAAAAGACACACGAAAAACAAAAGCAAAGCCGTGACTCCGACTATTACTCCAAACATAACGTTTTTCCCAAGCCCGTGCATAATATTTGGAGAGGCATAGCTAAGAACTCCGATACGATACTCTAGCGACTGCCCAATCTTCACCACGACTTCAGGTACCTCACTAGAGTCTGTAGACTCTGATGGTGGTCGGCAGGTTAGCTGTTGTCGTGATAACGAAGTTATATTACAAATTCCGTTTCCGATCATTACTAAAACATCGCTTTCTTTGCACGCCCGATCGAGGTTTTTACCATTGATTGTTAAGTATTCACTCTTGTAGTACTTTACTCGATCTTCAAAACGATCGTACACCGGATTCGGGTACAACTCAAATTTATTGTTATGTTTTGCTGAGAGATTCTGCACTCCAATCACATTGTCCATCAAGAACCCATATTCTAGCTGATCAGGTTTGTCAGCGTCAAGCATTGCTGAACCAGTTTCAATTATTGGCGAGTTGCATACCATATCAGTGGAGGACAGAACTTCGCACTCGCTGAAGAACATTTGCTGATTATAGTACACGTACATATTGGGACTTTGGATGTAATTGAATTGACTTCCTCGTACTGCTATTTTGATTCCTCCTGCAGGTATACCTTTAGGCACTTTTGTTCCTGACTGACCCGAGCTAACATGATCAATTGTCGGATCCTCCACATATTTAAAGTTGTAATCATTAAACTCTCTAATACCATTGTCAAAGTGCATTTTCAAGCGTCCCTCAATAATGCCTGGAGACGAACTTGTCCTACACAATGCCTGTGTGGCATTTGTGCTTAGAATTTCGCATGGGAGGTGATCATTGATGAACGATTGAATACGGCTGCCAGCGTTCAAATATTTTCCTATGATCATAATTTGTGTTCCACCGGAAACCGGACCAAATTTTGGACTAAAATCATCTATCTTTGGGTCAACAAACTCAAAGTCGGTTTTTGATTCTCCACGGTAATCGCCAATCTGAACCACAATCCGACCATTGCGGTATAACTGAACCCCTGGACTATCCACTGTACAAACGATTTGCTTTGTATCGATGTAAAACTGTTGGAACGGCATACAATTAATACCAGCGATTCGTACACCCGAGTAAATATCAGTGAAGTTCTTTCCAAGGTTTATACCGCGAATAGTTATATTCGTGCCACCTTCCCAGGGACCAGTTTTGGGTGAGAAAGATTGGATTTCTGGATTAGGGCAAGTTTCCATGCGATTAAGCCAGTCAGTTTTGCCTTCATTGTTTTTATTGCACTGTTCTTCTACTTCACAGGAGTTAGTGGAGGAACACCAACCGCAGTTATACTTTTCTGCAAGTGCCAAGCATATTCCGCAGCTATCGGCCATGTCACGGCAACGGTAAATTACAACTGAAAGAGAAGTAAAATGTAAAGGCAAGTATGAAATACGCGTCCAGTTTACAACACTGCAAACTTACCATGAATATCATGTGGATTGTCCAATGGTTTTGATCCACCCCAGATCACTGCAAATGTCGCCGTCAGGTTCGGTGACCTCGATGAATACTGAAATTCCATGTTGTCACAATAAATAGTATCGCCTAACAGCTGAGCATTCAATGATGTAACACGTCCCTCAATGTTGAACTGACAGACAAAACGAGTTTGTACTATGAACTGTCCGATTATATGCACTTTAACTTTGATAGACTTGCTGGTACCGGCAGCAACAAGAACTTCACTGCCATCACCTGTAGCGTTGATGGTTGGACAGAAACCAGGTCCTGAACGGTAGCTTGGACCAATTCGCTAAAAAAAAAATCAAAAACAAAATAAATACATAGTTTGTTAACTTTTTCAGTGTAGAATTTTGAATTGAAAACTTACACTAACTCCAGTAACGAGAATATCATTCCTACAATTTTCTGCTGTATCGTGAGTGCAACGATGTGCCTCGACACACCAATCACAAGGAAACTCTGAAGACACGCACCTGGTGCAGGATGAATGTGTACTGCAGTCGAAAAATGTAAAGTCCGTTGATACTAAATCTGGCCCGTTTTTTGTGCGAACAGAGAGTTTTGCAGTGAAGTGATCTAGAATATTCAAAATGGCAAATAGTATATCAAAATGTATTGAATGAAAAGTGTCCTTACGTCTTCCTTGTTCGATTTGTGGTAGCATATCAGTACGAGGCGTTGTGCAATTAACACCATTTCGTTTTTTGGTGGCATTTGTAAAAAGTGCTTTTTCTTCGGTTGTGAAAGCACACACCAGATTCTCTTTCAATTGAGGTAAATGGTCAATAATAAGTTCCAGCTAAATTTACAAGACAAACAAAGTTGAATTAGTTTGCCTTGAGCAAAATTTTTGGTTTTAAATACTAACCGTCCTAGCCGTGGTTCTCTGCAATTGGTGCGGCACAACACTCGTTATAGTTGTACATTTGCCAGTTTTATAACTAACCCAGTAAAGTGGATCATTTGCATCATCTTCGCAGGTAGAACGTGGACTGCATTTGTTCTCTAGGGAACACCAACCACAGTATGGATCCCGAGCTCCCAAGCACTGACCGCAAGTCAGGTAATCAGAACAATCATAGACTTTAACTTTCGAGACACCATACTTTGACATAACGTAAATGTGTAGTTTCTGATTGTCAAAGTGCATATCACTGTTTATTGGAGAACCAATATTAATTGGAATGTTTGCGTATTCAATTGCTGAACTGGCAGATTCTACAACGATTTTCTTTAAGTAACCATCAGCGGTTCCAATAAAGACCACCGTATAGCCGCTAGTGCGAGTTGCAGCGACTGCCGTTAAGAGTTTGTTAAATATTGCAACCGGAACTGCTGCTATGGGATGCTCGCCACCCAATGGCGAGTTAACATCAAGACCACAAAAGTCTTCCCCAATGGTTTGTAGTTTCTGCAAAATTTTATAAATAAATGAGTAGGTATGCAAATAAATTTTTTTTTTAACGGACAACTCGGATCATAGAAAAATATTATTTGCACTCAAACAGGACGTTCCTTTAAATTCTCCGTCTTCTATGTGTTAACCCGGATAAAGGATTATTTTCGTTTTTAGAAATTGGGTTCGAAACGAACATGCAGTTAATTTATTCGTTTTTAATGTTAATGCTTTTAGAACGAGACTAGATTTGACATATACTCTTAATCCCGGTTTTATTTAATTTTATTTCATACAATTACTATTTGTTATGAATAATTGGTGACTCTTTGATGAATCATTTACTTTAGGCTATGTACATTGGAATGTGCCAAAAAAATCGGGGAGTAAGAAAAAAAATAGTATCGCTTTTTTTGGCACACTCTAAGCTACACACTTGTTGACTTTAAAGACTTATTTAGGGGCTTACCGCGTTTTAATTAAGAAATTGCCATCATGTAATTTCTTTTTCCCGACGCGACGAACGTTTCGATAAATTTGGTTGTTCGAACCCAATTCGATTTCGCGTTTCTGAACAATTTGGGTTGGTGATAGACACGCAGATTTAGATTGTTCCCTTAGTTGAACATACACACATCGCGATAACACTTTTTGTGCTTTAATTGTACTTAGTTATTCTACTATTTTGTTAAAGTTAAGTATTCAAATAAATTTGGCTTTATTGTTTGTTATTACTCACCGTTGAAACACAATCCATATTGGGTGATATAAAATCAAGTCCTCGAGCTCCATTGCCATTGAAGCAAGATTTGATGTTTTGCATGAATTTTCTTCGAATCGATTTCAACGAATATATGCATAACGCTGAATTATCGGTTGACACGTTACCTTTTCCTTCCGAGAAGACAGCATACAACACATCATCTTGTTCGGTAATGGCAAGATTCGATGCAAGGTCTGAGCCAGGTTTGCCCAGAAAGCCAGCCTGAACTAGATTGTATTTGGTGCCACCTTGTGCATCAATACAATCTACAGGAATCTCTGTGTACGAATAATAGTTGGAGTCTTCTTGACAGATACGCACTAGCTTTGTTATATACTCTTTTGGTGTGGAGTGATGATTATGTTTAAGTTGTGTCGTAAGAAAATATGAAAACTTTTCTGAACTAAAACCGTAAACATAATTAACGAGATATGATTCGCGCGCATATGAGTTTATGAATATACGCGTTCCAGTTGTCACAGCAGATGACGCGATTTGAAACATTTTCTGATTTTCCAGACTGCGCGACGCAACTGCTGGTATCTCACTACGGTACGGTGAGTTATTTGTATATGTTACACCAACGTACATGACATTCGTTACGGGTGGCTGTGGCGGTCCCGGTGCTATAAACGCCACTGTCGACGAGTTGGCATCGTTAGCAACCACAGCATCGGAGACCTTTTGCTCGATAATACTGACATTTTGTAGATTACGAACCGTGCAAATCCCTTGGAACAATGATCCACACGATATTAGACGCGATGTTGCCCTATCAATAAGCAGTACTTTGTTAACGTTGTCTGTAGGTTTGCGCAGTGCATGTGCGGGGCAATCTAGCACTGTACAATCAACTGAATCATTTTGCGGACCAGTTGTCACGGATTCGTGTAATTCTAATTCAGGTGAAAGTTGAAAAAGGCGATTAATACCGCCCACATAGACACGCCCTGTTATTGTGTCTACAACAAGGTGATTCAATGTTGTATCGAATTGCACTTGTCGTGTTATTATACTGCTGTAATTATTTTTCGTAGGAGCGGATTGATTGGGTGAGCTCGACCCGCCACTACTGCTGCTGGTGTTTATGCTGCTAGCACTGTTGTTACATGTAACATGATGATAAAGTGTTGCCAGCAACAAGGCGCTGATTAAAAGCCTCATGTTTCACAACATAGGTACTGAAAAAAAGAATATTATTGCCTTAGGAATAATGCAAAAAAAAAACACACAACTAACTAAGATAAAGTTAAGGAGAACATAGCACCTCAGGAGCCAGAGTCTTTTACATAAAATCAACGGAAGAGGGAATTCGGAGTTTTCAGCGATAAAATATAAATAAAGTTTACACCCTCACAAAGAAGAATAATAAATTGAATATCTACTCTTAATCTAGATCGCTACATTTTTTTCAGCAGAAGAATTATTTTCTCTACAGTATCAACTAGTTCACTGATTCAATTGATATTTTTATGTTTTAAGAATGTGTACCTAAACCGCAGAATAGCCTTGCTTTACAAATATGTAAAGAAAAGTATATTTTGCTTACATTGCCGTTGTGGTTTTGATTACGATTGCCGTCCGAATCGCTAAAAAAAAGGATAGGGCTTCCTTATAGATCTTTTTGAATTCAAAAATTTTGATTTCTGTACACATAATATTATACATTCACGAAGGGAAAAACAGTTTTTTTAATCCAAGCAAAGTAGTTTTTGGAATCAAACGGTGGATAATGATGATCTTTGTATTCTTATCTTACTCTAAATCTTATCAACCTATGTCTTTTAGAGGTACGGCAATAAATGCAAAAAATATAATCATCAAATTCGCTTATTCTAACAGCTGAATTAATTTCAGCACATTCCTATTCCTAGACAATTTCAAAAAATAGATCAGAAAATAAATGGAGAATACAAAAAAACATGGTTGAAGCTTCTTCAGGTGAAGATACACTTTACTTCCTGGGCACGCAAGTAAATATGTTTGATATTTCGAAATTCCCAAGATATATGGCCAACTCTATAAAAGAGGCCTTTGTATTACGAATGTCAGCAAAATGCATCATTTCATAGTACACTGAGGGGAAAAAAGTTCGTGTGATATTTAAATATCACATCATTAAAAACAAAAGTCTTGCACATTTGAAAAATCAAATTTGTTTTTCACTTAAATCAAAGCTAAAACAATTGCTTTAAATACGAAAAACTTTTGTAAGAAAACTAAACGCGAAAAGTACTGAAATTAAAGTAAAAGTATTTTACTTCAATAGAGAAAAGCTTTTAAAAAGAAATCAAATGCGAAAACTGTTAAAATCAAAGGAGAAGAGTAATAAAATCAGAGTAGTAACGTCAAAGTAACATTTGAGATAGTGAGTCAATATAGAACAAAATTTTGATCTCTAATGTTGTAAACATATGCGTGGTCTAGTGGTTGCGTGATTGACTACTGAGTGGAAGGACTCCAGCTCAAATCCCGGTATATACAAGTAAGTAAATTATCGAATTTTTCAAATAAATGAACGTTTCTTACATTTCAGTTCGAAGGGCAAAAGCAACAAGGATCAAACTGACTGTGAATAATAGAAAAAAAAACTATAAATAAATACCTGGATCGTGGCTGTGATTTACACTTCCAAAAACCTAATGCCGCCTTTTTTTTCTTATTTTACTAGGAAATTCAAAGACGCAACGTATTTGAATGAAATGGGTTTTTGGTTAACGTTTCAAAGTCGCTAAGTGAAGGTACTTCGCAGCGAATGTTTTGCAACAAAATTTGCAACTTCTGATTCACAACTATTCACAGTTTTAAAATTGGCGTCCTATTTGGCAACTCAAAAGTGGATAAAAAACGAACTTTCGAACATTCAAAAACAAAAAGTAGGTTTATTCATTCATAATTATAAATCAAAGCAATTTTATATATTATGTCAAAATTGAAGCTTCAAAATCCTTACGGTTATGCAAATTCATAACATTCAAATTTGAATGACCGCCTAAGGTACCGAACCCGAAAAAGCATGTGCACAAGTCCAAAGTAGATTTACAAACGAAAAGAAAGAGGTACATGCATATCCACCATCAGATCAGCACGTATACAATGTCTTTGGTGTGATTTAGATATTAAAGTACACGAAATTGTAAAACTCAATAAAAATTCAATTCACAATAGAAGTTATGTTTCTTCAGAGGTTGTAGTTCACCTCGAAGGCAACGCCGACGCGACAGTTAACAACAGCATAATGACTGAGCGATTGTTGGCTAGGTTCGACCTACATGTCTACTGAATAAGAATGAACACGTTGAATGTTTTTTATTTGTGTCTGCGAGGAGCAAAGGACGCCTATCATTCAAATAACATGAATAATCCTATCATGGGTCTTCCCCTTATAAGCCCACTTAAGGACCACACCAAATCAAAAATAAATCAGAAATCAAAGGTCATGCAAAAATTTACCCATTCAATATGTCATTTGCAAGGATATGTTGTAATATAAAACCTCTGTCATATCCTCTTATTGATACAGTCTCCTGTTTATTTGTTGCACTTTTCATCAAACACTACTACTTATTAGGCTGCAACATTGCATCCCATTTTTGGATCGATATATCTATGCCTGACAAAAAAGCAAATGAGACACAAATCACCACCCCCCCACTGGGAAAATAAAAGAGTCATACAATAGGTACATTTTAATATATAAATGTATATATATATAAATATATATATGCGCTGGCGGTGGTGACTGCAATACTCTTGCTTAAATGAGAACCCGATAGGAAGAGTTCTATACTACCTCATTTCCGCCCTGATTGGAGCATGAGTTGCGAACGCTCCAGAGTAGGTACAGAGCAGATACTTTTGTTAAACACAAAATGATTGTTAGTGTTTTACTGTGTGTTTGGGAGAGCAATTCCTGTAGTTAGGCGTTTTCCTTTTGTTTTCGATTCTTTTCTGTGAGTAATGTGTTGTGTGTATGTTGATGTGGTGTATACGTATGCATGTGGATGTATTTGTAATGGATGAAATTCAACTAGTGTGCCTATCCACGGAACAGGATATATTTTTAATTTTGTCATAAGCTAACCACTTTTTTTTACATAAGAATTCCACAAATATCCTTTTATGTGTGACCAAGAGCACCAGGTTGTTGCTCACACATGAGTCATTGTAATATTTTTCATTTTTCATACTTTTCTTTTTCTTTTTAGTAAATGAGTAAAAGTTTTTTGCGGCTATGATTTGAAACTGAACTAGAATTGTTATTTGATAAAAACGCGAGTTCTTCAACACACCAGCGAGATATAAGGCCAGGATGAAGTTAAGGCTTTATTATAAGTATTACGAAATATATAAATTTTGTCGATACAAAATGAGAGACACTTACAGCTGAATTGCAAAAGATCCAGCCAATCCCATTCGCAATTCCTATTTTATTGGAATGATTCAAAATATGAGACTAATCCCTGCTAAACAGAAAAAAGCAAAAAAAGAAAAGAAAAGTGAATAATAATAATTCGTTGAAATATGAGTGGATACCTATGACTAGGTATGACAAAACAAAAAAGTTAAATTCAATGATATCAAAGATGCATTCAAGGACTTCATTTGCCATATAAGTCCTATCACCCAATTCACTGACGAAGAAAGGCGGTTTATTGTTACGATCTGAAGGGTGAAAGCGAAATAACAAATAGATTATACCCTACTTTATTTAAAGAAAGTATGGATCAAGAATTTATTTTATAGCCCTCTATAATAACTCCGCCATAAAACACCCAATAGTCAAGAGCTCGTATTTGATGAATGGAATTAAACAGTTCAAAGCTAATCAATCAACTAATTTTATAATATAAAATTTTGGGTTTTAAGAACATTTTAAACACATGAAATATTAAAGGCAAGACCTTTCTTAAGAAGTTACCAGAAATACATCTATCTCTCCATGAATATAAAAGCATAGGTATATGATAAAAACTTACCTACTACAGCCGATTGTCGTCAGCGTTGAATGCTTAAGTTTTGCTTTGCAAGATCTGAAAATAAATTTGAAGAAAGAATTTTAAATTTTCATTTACAAAGTAAACTGTAAAGAAAATAACACTTTTAGAAAAACGTATTCCAATGTCTTAAGCTGATCTAATTCTGATGCAACACAATTTCAAATTTGTATGTGAAGATTCTATTTGTAGGGTTAGGCAGTTCTTGAACTCAGTGAAAATACTTACTCGCCAATTCATACGCAGTTGTTTGCGGAAAATATACCAGGAAATTATAAAAAATTGCAAAGTGCAACATGATGTCTTTTTTTCTGACAAAATGACCGAAAGATTAGTCACAAAATTAAAAAATTGTGGCCACTAAGAAGTTTCTGATCATTACGTTGATACTTTAAAGCTATCAAATACCGACAAAAAAAAATTTATACTAGGGATTCGGATGACCTGTAAGCTAACCATTAACATCCATCAATTGAAAACAAGGCATAAAATAATAAATACAAATAAATAAAAAGGGTGGCGCAACAAAGCGGGTAGCCCCTTGACCTAGCTCATTTCGGACAACCATGCCCTGTTGGAGAACTATGCCCTATCGGTTCCGAACGTCAAATCGAGAAAGTGGTTTTTATGGCAATAAGTTTGCTATGGGAGGACTGAATTGGTAAACAACTACAAATCTCAGGGCAAATTCCTAATAGTCCGGGATCCCTGGTCCAATTTTTTTTTTGACTACTATCAAGCTAATTTTCCCTGAGTGGCTTTATTTTGTTGAGACGCCCAACAATTTTCTAACGATAACTTTCGACTGTGGTAGCTAACAGAGGTAGAAAGGGTGAAATATGTCGATTTCATGATACTAAAAAATTTATTAGTAACAGTTTCTTTCTTAGTTAAACTTCAAGATAATTATCTGAATTACGTAAAAAAATATTTGTCCTACAAATTGTATGGTTTGATCTTAAGAGTCCTCTTCCTCAAACATGTATCGATTACGAGGTCAAAAAAAGTGATTACTAACAAGCTGATTTTTTCGTTTTTACTTATTTAATATTTATATAATCTAACAGTCGGATTGTCCTACAAATTCCGTGGAACGTTTTTTCAGTCCTACGCTCAGAAAATGTCAATACCACCAAATTATTATTTTCGTTACTAACTGTAGGACAAAAATATTACATTATAGGTTAGTGTGTTATTTGCCCAATTCAAACAATGTCCTACAAGAAAACAGGTATGTATCGCTAGTCCGACAAGAATTGTAATTTTTTTGTTTGTTTATTTGTAACATATGGTACAAGAAAAAATCTTGCTCTAATTTTAAATATTTAGCTTTATTTTTTAGTAAATTAAGCACAGAGATTTCGGTATTTCTAAAAAAAAAATTAATCCTCCTCAGATTCATCCGACAACCTTTCGCTGCTATCGCTACTATCGCAACTTCATTCGATGTTGTTAATGCTGTAGTTTCAATTCGTAGGAGTTTAATAAAAGTCTCTTGAAAATTGTTATTTTTCTTCAAAATAGTGAAAGGTCTCTTTTTTCCTTTACGAAGGAAAGCAGGATTATAATCATTTCCTGTTAATATATGGCATATAGCGAGTGAACAAGATAATTGATCCCCAAGTTTTTCATAAATTTCATTTATGTTTAAGTACAGTTTTTTTTACTCGTGCTTAAATTAATTATTATTTGAATTTGATCTTTTAAATACTTAAAGTTTGCCAACATTATTATTGGTATATCAGAATCTGTACAATGTATCTGCACACTATAATTAGTATTAAGTTGACAAATGTGGTATACAATTTTGGTATCAGCTTCTTCATGATAACAAGAGAGGTTATAGTCAATGACTCTTATTATTTTATTTTCACTAGACAGCTCGTAAGTGTAACATTGCTCATAATTAAGTTTAACAGTCTTTCCGATGATCAATGCAATAAATTCGTCCCTTGTCCAATCTTCAATTAAAAATTCTACAAATTGTTTTTTAAAGTTGTTGCTCTTTAATAATTTGCAAAAATCTGCAGGACGATTCGAGTCTTTACGTATTACGTCATACTGTGTGTCCTCTTCACCTCTCAAATCATGTTCAAAATCTTTAATACTAGGTTTTTTGTACTTCTGTGGCAATAACCCATAACAGCATAAGTCGACTTATGCTCAAATTGAGTTAATGATGTAGTTTTTTTCACATTTTCTTGGTGCTTCAGTCTGTGAATTTTTCAATTTGATATCTTTGTCCTTTACAAAGAAATAAAACGTGTCACTACTAATGCCTTTAAAGCAATTTCGTAATTCGATAGTTCACAGGTATAAGTCAACTTATGCTTTTTTTACCTAAATTTTTTCATTCATTCCTGTAAGAACATGTCTATTTATGCTTTTCTTCCAAATTTCGTTAATTCATTCATGTAAGCACATGTCTACTTGTGTTTTTTTTCTATTTGAGTAAAGAACACAGTTGCTAGACCTAACTGCACTAATGTTGTTTTTCCATAAAGAAATCATCACACATCTGCAGCTAAGTAACACAAGTCAGTTTTTGCTCAAAATTACAGTATAATAAAAGAATTTTAAAGAAAATTTAAACATCAAAACAAGCAAATTTCTATTTTCTATCACTTAACAACATAAAAACTTTGCTTATGGTAATATTTTCGTCTATAAAAGCGCTTCAACTGATGACAAAAACTTCAAATGCTTCTCCTGAAAAGTATCGAAAGTTGACTTATGCTGTTATGGGTTATTGCCACAGACTTGTTAAGTGGAATCTATCAAAAAGTCAAAATTTTTTTTGTCAAGCTTGAAAAATAAATTGATTTTTTATTTCATGAATTTCAAATACATATATATTCAATTTGAGCACCGCTATAGCGTAGCGCGTTATTTTTTACATCATGCATATGTACTACTACTTTTGGGCGTAGGACTGAAAAAACGTAAAACGGAATTTGTAGGACAATCCGACTGTTAGATTATATAAATATTAAATAAGTAAAAACGAAAAAAATCAGCTTGTTAGTAATCACTTTTTTTGACCTCGTAATCGATACATGTTTGAGGAAGGGGACTCTTAAGATCAAACCATACAATTTGTAGGACAAATATTTTTTTACGTAATTCAGATAATTATCTTGAAGTTTAACTAAGAAAGAAACTGTTACTAATAAATTTTTTAGTATCATGAAATCGACATATTTCACCCTTTCTACCTCTGTTAGCTACCACAGTCGAAAGTTTTCGTTAGAAAATTGTTGGGCGTCTCATCGAAACGATGCTATTCACGAAGATTCAGCCTGATAGTAATAATTTTTACATCATGCATATGTACTACTACTTTTGGGCGTAGGACTGAAAAAACGTACCACGGAATTTGTAGGACAATCCGACTGTTAGATTATATAAATATTAAATAAGTAAAAACGAAAAAATCAGCTTGTTAGTAATCACTTTTTTTGACCTCGTAATCGATACATGTTTGAGGAAGAGGACTCTTAAGATCAAACCATACAATTTGTAGGACAAATATTTTTTTACGTAATTCAGATAATTATCTTGAAGCTTAACTAAGAAAGAAACTGTTACTAATAAATTTTTTAGTATCATGAAATCGACATATTTCACCCTTTCTACCTCTGTTAGCTACCACAGTCGAAAGTTTTCGTTAGAAAATTGTTGGGCGTCTCAACAAAATAAAGCCACTCAGGGAAAATTAGCTTGATAGTAGTCACAAAAAAAATTGGACCAGGGATCCCGGACTATAAACGCAAGTCTTGCACAAATTATGCAAAGCACACAGTTCCTAAATGCCGACAAAAAAACCCTTCGAAGCAGAATGTCCCAAAACGTACCAGATTGCTTTTTTCCCGCAATTGCAAGTGAATTTGTGCAGCTATCAAAAAACACTTGCATACTTTTAATTGCATTGCAAATTTTATTTGTGATTATTTTTGCTTAGCATTTGACTTGCTCAGCAAGGCCTGCGTTTAGGAATTCGCCCTCATCTTTGCCATTCGATCTGAAGAGTATGGTTAACTTCACTTTTTAACTTTTTTATTCGTTGACTGCCCCTTTGTTTGGTATGGGTTCTGTAGTATGCGTTTGTACACACTTTCCTTTTAGTTTCTACAAAAAGTTTTTATTAATTTATTAATAATTCTCTGACTGAGTATTATTTTATTTTCGTAATGTCCGCAGTCGCTGTGTCTATACAACATCTCAAACCTCTGTTACTATGTATCGATGTTTCGTTTGCATACCTAGCTACTATCGTCGACCTTTTGAAAGGATAAGATCAAAAAGTATAACACAGAGTACATAAATTCCTCATATTTATTGGTTCCACCGCGCAAGTTAACTTTTATAAAATCACAATTAAAAGCGACCGATCACTTTCATGTCCAAATAACGAATGAATTTTATTAGTTTCGTTCTTTCTAACACTACAATACAATACTTATAAAGGGTCCGCCATCTAACGTGTTTTTTTTCAACTAGTGCTTATTTCGTCAATGGTGACACTTAGCTCATGTCTGATTAGACAGATAATTGGTTTTATCCTTCCGCTGAACGAATTAGCTAATGGGCTAAGTGGGCCTGCGATCGACTTAGAGAAGATGCCGTTTTTGCCAAAAAAATTATCTTTTCAAATGAAGCTCATTTTGATGTTGGCGGGTATGTAAACAAGCAAAATTGTCGCATTTGGGGCACAGAAAACCCGCAGGCATACATTGAAAAGCCGATACACCCAAAACGAGTCACTGTTTGGTGCGGATTTTGATCCAGAGGCATAATTGGGCCATTTTTCTTCAAAAAATTTTCTTCAAAAATAAGCAAGGAGTATCCGTTACAGTCAATGGCGATCTTTATCGGGCCATGTTGAACGAATTTTCGTTCACAAAAATTGAAGAGGAGGATATTGGAAACATTTGGTTTCAACAGGACGGCGATACGTGCCACACAGGACACAGTCGAAGCTACACTCGATGTTATGCGCCCTGTTTTTGAAGATCGCATTATCAGCCACAGAGCTGATGTCGTTTGGCCACTTCGGAGCAGCGATTTGACACCGTTGGGCTATTATTTGTGTGGTGCCGTAAAAGATACATAAGTGTTACGCCGACAAGCCAGACCAATTGACGCTTTAAAGGACAATATTCGTGAAGCCATTGGTGAAATACACAATCGATAATGTGCGTAAAAATTGGACCGATCGTGTAGGCTACTGCATGGCCAGCCGAGGCAGCCATTTAAATGAAATTATTTTTCATTATTAACCGGAGGGATTGTACTTTCAAATAAAAAAAAGAAATTTGAGAAAACATTCAGTAGTTTTTTTTTAAAGCATTTTCAAAAAAAGTTATTTGGCGGACCCTTTAGATATGTACGTAATTATGCTTCTTTGGTGGGTGGGTGACTATGAACTAGGTAGTTTAAGTGTAGATGATGTACAGATGGATGTAGTGTACACACACAGTTTATTGTATGAACGCGAAATAGAATATATTATTTTTCCTTTCTATGCAGTAAACCCAATTAATTGATTTTACTTCTACTGGCATCATAAAAACAAGAAAAAGAACACACTTTTAAAAAGAACACACTTTTAGATAGCCATTACTACCAAACCAACTAATAGAATGACGCTGTACCTTCCTATTTTGCTTGATATTTCTGTGGAGGACGTGGTATGTTTTACGTTTTAAATTGAATTTTCTACGCCCGGCCGGCGCGGCGCGGCGGCGGCGTTAGTAGTCTGAAGTTTCATCTTAATAATCCGTAAAAATTAGTTTGATTAATGAAAGCAGCAGCTGTGGCATTACCTTTCTTTATTAAAATTCTACCATCATGAAAGTGCATACCTGTTTCCTAGGTTTGGAGTTCTTAAAAGCGCTTTAAGATAAGTCATACGAAACCTTTCCAATGAGTTAACTCATTACGCCTGAAAAAGCACACAAAAGAAAGATATTCCACATACCTGTTTGTTTACACAAAAAAAAAACAAACAAACAAAAAAACGTAGGTCAGTAAGACCGAAGAATTCCCTTTCAAGCAAATGTGTTACACGACACCATAGCGCTGAGTTCCCGTCAATTATTTAAAAAAAAAAAACTGCTCTACATATATATACTTTTTTCTATTTCATTTTGAATGCATACACCTACTCCTTTGCCTTACTTGAGAAAGGGGCGAAATTGCACCCTTAATTTGTCAATGAATGCAATCATATCAAAACCAAACAAGTTCTCAATTCAAATGTGTAGTCCGATACACAGCATAGAGCGAGTAGAGATTTTGTTAGCGATGGTAGTAATGGTGCAATATAATGACAAATAGGTTAAGTAGGTTTCAGAAAAATTCACGTTTTATTTCGTATTTTTATCATTTTATTCAACACTTAGGTGTTCTCATATGAGTTTACTTTGTCTCTATTCAAATGGTGCTCATGGGGTTTTCTCACATATTATACGAGTATCTATCAACCTTTTGGGCTTATTTTAAAAATATACATTACAGAAATGGATATGAAGAGTTTGACGTTGTATTTTAAGTTGTAAGGTAATTGCCAGTGTTTTTATACATTTGTCGGTAGACACATTTGTAATAATATGCCGCTTTCGAAATATGCCATTTCGGACAGTCAAAGGTTTTTTTTAAATAAATTCAAACTCTGTTTTTTTTTAAATAAACTACTCTTTTTTATATAAAAAGAATCAAGGCAGCTTTGGGTCACTTTTATATGTATTCAATTTCCTACAAGAATATGTATTTAAATTTTCGTTACGATGCTTCGTTAGCTAGTTATACAAATCAGAAGCAGAAAAAACAATGTTTCCTATGTTATTCTTATGGGAAAACGAAAGGTGCGATGCGCCACCCCTAAATATTTTTATTAATATCTTAAATTTTAACTGGAGTCTTTATATACCTAAACGAAACTTTTAAACCTGTTTGGGAGAAAATTAAAAAAAAAAATATTCTGAAACACCCTAATATACATACGCTTAATTTCTATGATATGAAGCTCACTTTTGGTTTGATGGGTACATTAATAAAGAAAATTTTCGCTTTTTCAGCTGTGATAATCTACAAGCCATTGTTAGGACACCACGCCGTAACAGCCTCAAAAAGCCACTGTTTGGTAAGCTCTGTCTGCAGAGGAAATCATTGGTCCATAATGTTACAAGCAATGGGGAACGCTAGAGAGCCACGGTTTAGGACTTTCTCATGTCTGAATTTGAGGAGGTTGGTGCGGACGATATTTGGTTATAATAAGTCGGTGCTACATGCCACACAGCAAACGAAACCATCAAGTTATTGAAGGAAAAATTGAGTGAGCGTATTATTTCAAGAACGTGAGATTTAACACAGCTGTACTATTTAGTTTTTAGGTTACGTAAAATTGCGTATCTACGCATAGCCTGAGACGTTTGAGTCATTGGAAGAGAATATTCGGCGCATTATTACTTTTACTAACACACAACTCCAAATGAAATAAAAAGTGGTCGAAGATAGGGCGTCGCTGGAATTTATCTGAGCCACCCACGGAGGCCTACTGGCCGAAATCATTGTTACAACACAATGGCAAACTCTTATCTTTATAATAAAACACTGAATAACATCCGTTTTATTTCTTCTTGAAAATTACACGTTTAAAAAAAAACCATTTATTAACTATTATATAATCGAGTCAGCATTAAAATAGTCGAATCTAAGAAACGAGTTCGAAAATTAACAGAATCTACTAAGACTAGTGATCGACAGCAATTGTCATACAAGGCTCATCAGAAACACTGATGTCAAGAAGACTTCAGACAGCTCTGAACACAGTACAAAGCTGGTGCTCAGATGAAGGTCTCTCTGTCAACCCCCATAAGATAGTTACTGTACCATTTACAAAAAGAAGAAACCTAAATCTTCTAATACCCCCCAATCTCTATGAGGAAACAATACCATTTTCAAAGCAATGAAAATACCTTGGGATCATCCTAGACAGTAAAATGTTATGGAACCCTCAACTAGAACGCATTTCCAGCAGATGCATATATATTACTATATACTGGGGTCTAAAACCTAAAATGATGTACGACTTATATACGCTGAGTCAGACCAACAATAACGTACGCAGCCGTTGTATGGTTGACAAAAACAAAAGAAATAACGGCAATCCAAAAACTAGAAAAGATTCAAAGATTGGCAACAACTTGCATTACTGGATGCATGCGTACAACATACGCTCTAAACGTCATTGTAGGACTACCTCCAATTGACCTCTTCATAAAAATGGAGGGAAGACTGGCAACACACCGTCTTTTTCATCAAGGATACATAAAATCACATCCATATCCGAAAGGACATCTGTCGATAATGGAAAGTCTAGAAAAACTTAATAACTTTAGTTTGTGCTTGGATGCTATTATTCCCATGTACAACTTCAAACTCAACTTCTCCATTGTCATCCCCCCAAGGGAAGGCTGGGAGAACACAAAGCCTCATCCTTCAAGGCAAGATATGGTCTGGTATACGGACGGCTCAAAAATGGAAACTGGTACAGGTTCCGGCATTTCCAGCGACTTTCCTAGAACGAATTTCTCAGTAAGTCTGGGTAGTCACTCGTCCATTTTCAAACTGTAGTCTTTGCCATTAACGAATGTTCGAGAATAATATGTTCATCAAACACGAAAAACAAAACAATATTCATTTTCTCAGACAGCCAAGCTGCACTAAAGGCGTTAAGCTCACCTGTCATAAGATCCAAACTAGTCCAAGAAACAGTCATGTCAGTCTCTGAACTAGCAAGGAAAAACGCTGTAATCCTTCACTGGATCAAAGCACACAAAGGATATGATTGTAACGAGAAGGCAGACATCTTAGCTAAAGACGGCGCATCGAAACCATTTGTCCGACCTGAACCCTTCTGCGGTGTAAATAAAAGCACCTTCAAAAACACTGCCAAGAACATCTTACTGGAAGAATCAAATAAAGATTGGAGTAACACATCTGGACAAACTTGTTCAAAACTCTTTTTGCCAGAATATACTGAAAAAACATCAAAATTCCTACTGAACCTCAATAGAAAAACCCTAAAAAATTGCACAGGACTACTAACCGGCCACTGTTCTTTAAAGAAACATCTTCACCAAATGAGGCTGGTAGCGGACTCCATCTGTAGACTATGCTATCGAAGATGAAGAAACATCTCTGCACATTATTACGGAATGTCCAGCACTTCTCCGCCTTAGAAAGCAAATACTTGACTATGAGATCATCCCCCTGGATAAACTCAAACTCATTCACCCACAGAAGATTGCTAACTTCTGGTTCAACTCAGGAGCAGGAGAACTGCCCTGAAACCTCACATGGGCTGGCACAATACGTTTCATTCAGACACCGCAGTGCCCAGAGCTGAGCAAGCTCTACCCGTCCCCTAAATTTAATCTAAAATCTAGTGATCGACAGAGTACTATAAAGACTTATTCATTTATTACTTTGCCTTCCACCCAAATAAAAAAGGATCAAATCCCGTTTCTTCCACTAAAAAAAAAAAAAAAAAGTTCAATTAGTGTTATCTTTTATGCGATGCCTGGTTAAAAAGATTTAATTCTATCTGATCTTTAGTCTTGGCTTTTACCGGATTCATTTGTGTTTTAATTTTATGCACAAATATGAATATAAATATTAACGCATATAAACACAACTGCTCTTGCCTTGTGAGTGTAAAATCATTTTATGCATTTACTTCCTATTACAGCTTATTGATATTAGATGAACGCGTGGAGATATGTTTAAGTGTAAGCCTTTTTTTACAACATACACATAATGCTGTTTGTAGAGTGATTTTTTATTTGAGTATCATTTTTAAGTATTTCTTGAAGCATATACACACATGGTATATGCATATTGCATAAGCCTTGAAAGGATAACCTATTGCCAACGAAAGGCTTTTGTACTATTAGAACGCACAGCACACCTAAAAGGCATGTATACACCTGACCTCTTTTTGTGTTTTTACAAAACATTTCTGTTTTCATTGAATTTGTAGTATCCTTTTAAGTCTTGCAATGTTTTAATGGGTACTACTCTCCCTAATGCATTCAAATGATGCCATTCTTCTTGTTCTGGTAGAACAAAAAAGAAATAATAATAATAACAACAAAAAGAGCAACAAAAATAATAACAGCGAAGCAAGTAGGTACGGTAAATAACATGAAAGTTGGCAATATTGTTCATATTCATGCGAAAGCACAGTCTGATTTTTCTCTCATTTTATTTATGAACAAGGATTATGTAGACAGGTGAATGCTTGGCTTATGCAACCGACCCGCAAACTTAAAAATCGGAAATGTATAAATTTATTTGTGTTCGATTCGTTTCGCCCGTTTTTGTGGCAGTTATATTATACTAACACAGTCAAATAAGGTAAAAAATATAATAGACTAAGAATATGTGCATTAGTTTGTATGTATTTCCATTTTATGCGTTTGCAAAAAACTTTCAAATAATTGACACGAGTCTGCTTACTGCTTCACAATATACCACAGACGAAAAGTTACAAGAAGCGTTTTTTTTTTTTTTGTAAATTTTTCCTTTTCTTTTTTGATGAAAATGACGTTTTAAGAAAGTCGAAGTTGTACAGTATCGAATTTCCTACAAATGAAGCCAGCCAATATTTCATACGAAATATGAAACGATTTTCATAACCTTTATTGGCCTCTGATACCTTGTGACGATAACACGAGATGATATGTGACCGTAGTAAGCCTCAGGTTGTTTATTATGGGCTGAATTTAAATCTGGGCTTAGGTCAAAATAGCTTCATTTAATAAAAATAAAATAAGTAAATAGGGTGGCGCAACAGAGCGAGGAGCCCCTGGGCCTAGCGCATTTCTCACAACCATGCCTTGTGAGGGAATGGAGGGGACCTACAATTTTCTACCGTTCCGAATTGAGAAAGCGCTTTTCATGGCAATGAATTCACTAACGGAGGACTTGCCGATTCCTCGCGAAAGGCGATACCCGTGGAAAAACATTTTTGCCTCTGCTAGGATTCGAACCTCGAACCTCTGGGTTAGCAGGTGGACATGCTAAACATCACACAAAATTGTTTCATTACATCAAGAATTAACAGAGGTATTTTCTTAAAGTGGTTAAAGATGGAGTGGTGCCCAATTTTGAAGCTAAGATAAAATCTTGAAAAGATAACGGAATCACATAAAACATTATTGAAGGTTTTTTGATATGCTGAACTAAAATACAACCACAAAATTGATCTACAACGTCACGCTTTATTAATAAGCTATAATTTCAAGGACTTGGCGATATAGATCAATTATCATCAACAGTTATTCGGAAAGTATTATCTGATCGAATCTCTTTCAAGACTGCATATTTTTGAAAATATACAAAACAAGACAAAGATCTACCCAGGAAAATTGACATGGAAAGAAGACAACTTTACGAAAGAATTTTTTTACGAATTTCCAATCCACCATCGCGTCAGATGAGTTAATTAAAATATGTACACAACGACAAAACAAAGACAATTAACGATTGAAACAATAGATACTCTCTAGCCTATACTATATAAATATATTTATGCATACCCGGAAATATATGATGAGTAATAAGTACAAAATTGTCACACTGCCATTGATAAGCAAGACCCATGGCAGAAAAATTTGAGGAGCAAAAACTAAGCGCATCGTAGCGAGAAATAAAATACTCGTAAAAGTCCGCTCGTGACGGACACAAATTAAGGGTGGTTGACAATATACAGGGGGATTAGAGAAACACACACACACACACACACACACTTCATTGAGGATATGATTTAATTGTGGTGGGTGTACTTCTTTCTTTTTTAATTTTGATTGAACAAAAATGTCGAGCTATTTTAGTAGCCGACTCTTTTTTCCTTAATTTTATTTGGGTTTGTTTTTCTTTTTCAGTTCATCAAACTCAACTTCTGTGAAATTGATTTATGCAGACAAAAGAAGGTTAAAGCTGGGGGTTTCTTTTTTGATGTAGATGATTATTATCATACAAGAAATGACAAAAACTTTTTGGGAAGTTGGGATAAAAGCAGTGCAATTTTTAGGTTCCATTCTTCTATTTTTCTATGTTGTATCAAAGTTTTAAAATATTATGAGCTGTGACCGGATCCGGTGGAACACTAGTTTAAAGATAAAAAAGTCTTATCATCCGCCTTCAAAAAAAAAAAAAATTGAAAATGATATCATGAAAACAGAAGAGAGTGATTTTTCTACTCAGTAGTTTATCTACCAGGGTCACATATTTAAATTTATTTCAAGAATATTTAAAAGGTTCAATATTTGACGCATTTCAAAGAACAAGCAGACATCATAAAAACAGCAGAACGGATTTTAATGAAGTTTGGAACGTAGATAAACTACAACAAGAACAGAAAACATAGGCCCTTATTGCGAGTGTCGCTTAACATTCGATACGAAAAGGTTCGCAAGCTTCGATAAATTTTCCTTTTGGTTTTGCTTATCTCCATCGAGTATCGACAAGGATTTCTTTTAATGTGAATAGTGAAAGTGAATAAATTGTGAATAAATCCTACAATTTGACATTTGAGTTAGTTTCAGTGATAGTCGAACGCAAAAACACAGCCGATAACGACCGAATTCAAAATTGAAAGTATCGAACAATAAGAATTCCCAATACCAAATTTCATTTTCGATGTTCGACTATCGACAACCGTCGCGTCGTGTATCGACATCCAAACGACACTCGCAATAAGGGCCATAGAATATTTTTAAGACCGGTTCATGGGATGGCTCAACGGATTGTAATAAGTTTTAAGTTAAGTTTAAGTTTTAAGTTAAGTTTAAATTAACATCTGCCTACAATTCTGCAAGAAATTAAACATCATTATATGTGACCTGATCTACGAAAAAAATGTTGAGTGCGAAACAGGTTTTCAAGAAATCAAAAGGTAAACAATTAACTTGGCTTGTTTTTCACCAGTTTTCCATTTTGTTAGCATTGCCTGGGGCACACGTACAATGTCCAGAGTTTACTATGCTTTTGCAAGAATTATTTTCGTATTAAATCGTAAAAGCTGCTGCTGTTTCGGATGACTTGTCGAGTAATACTAACGAAGAGAGTTTGGGGAATATGTATTATCATTGGTCTCACGCTAGTCTTTTTTTGTAAACATTTCAACAAATTATTACTTCCCGACGATCATCATGTAAAAGACGGGCAGATGAGGTCAAGACAAACAAAAAAATCATATGGAAGGGGGTCAATATATATCCCTCCCCTTGGGCGGGAGGGGTAGATTTATAAAAAATTTACTTAATTTTCTAAGAAAAACTATTAAAAACTATCTAAGCCACTTATTACCATATACATACTTTGAGACTAAGGGCCGGTTTGTTCACGCTTGGATTTTTTTTTTATAATTAGCGCACACATCAAGGGGTTATGACTACCCTTATAATGTTATAGAACACAGTGCGATCATTTAGGAAAATAGGAGAGAATTTGAAAGAAGACACAGATGCATGTTGCTTTTGAATTTTTGTGAATCGTAATGAGAAAACAGAGTCAGGTAGAGCATTCCACTTACGACTGAAATACGAATCTCTATACTTGACTGTACGTCCGAAGTTGGGCTAAAGCTACTAACACTGATGGGCAATCCTAGCGAGGCGGGTGTTGCGGCTAAATTGTTTCAGGAGAGGAATGCAACTGGCTACTTCACTAGAGCACTGTTTGTGAAAAAAGCGATAAAAAAGAGTGAGACAGGTAACGTTTCGACGATGTTCAAGAGAATCAATCGATTCTACGATTGAACTATCACCTATCAATTTTAACGCTCTATTTTGTACCCTATCAAGTAGGCAAAAAGATGTTTGAGAAGCACCTGACCAGATATGGGAGTTATACTCCAATTTTGGGCGGATGAAGGCCTTATAAATTGTAGCCAGATCAGAAGGGGTGAAGAACTTCCTGCATCTTCTCAAGAAGCCTAAGCATTTAGCAGCGTTTTTGGCGACTTCAAATATGTGGTCATTCCAACGAAGATCATTTTTTACACACATACCAAGTACTGACCACTTTTCGGTTTCTTGGATGCAGGTACCATTCAGGTTACATATCAGACAAAATCTATATTCGCGCCATAAGCATATTTAATTCAAACCACATAATTTCATAATGTTCATATTTCATTTGATTTCCGTTCCCACGGAAATCAAAAGAATGCATTATCTATATTTTCATAACGTTCATATTTCAGTTGATTTCCATTCCCACGGAAATCAAAAGAATGCATTACTGTGCATTTGTCTTTGTAACCTGAACCCCAGAAACAGAAAAACAGAAATGTAGAAACCTTTTTCAAGTTTAGTTTTAAGCGAGCTTTCCGACAATAAAGACCTTCCATCAAAGTTTAAGTTTTTTGTTTTTTTTTTTTCACAATGGCAATGGGGAATGTTAAGCTTCAATGACAAGAGACAGCATTGAGTTTTCGAAACATTGAATTCTACTCGGTTCTTATGACCCCATGTAACAATGCTGTCAAGGTCAGAATTCAATGAGCTTATCATACGCAACCGCAAAAAAAGTGATCCTTAATAAGGACATTTTGTAACAGTTTTATTTTGAATTTGAGACTTGAATTCTCATTAACCTGAACTAAAATGTAATTCAAAGAACAAAGTATATGCTTTAAAACACACTACAGTATGTGGTAGGTAAGTGGCTTAGTTAATTGTTAATAACTTTTTTTTGGGAGCGTATCGGAATCCCGCTTTTTAAAATCCCGTTTTTTAAAATCCCGACAAAAAAAAGTTTATAATCCCGTCTTCGGTATTTAACGTTTTGTTAAAATCCTGTTCGTGACAATCCTGTTTAATCAAAATCCTGTCTATCAAAAGCCCGCCTTTTAAAATCCCGTTTAATCCCGCTTAGCCCGTTTCATATTTGGATAAGTATTGTTCAATATTGTTCATTTAAACACTACATATCAGTTCTCAAATGTTGAAAGTTTTGTTGTCTGAAAATTGAAATGTTTGTAAATCAAGAGCAATATCCAAAATTATGGAAGCTAGAAAGACGTTGAGTAAAACTGAATATTTGCGTCGTATAGCTCACAATATTCAACTGTAATCATTTTTTGTTATTTTTTGTTGTGATCTTTTTTGGAATTACATTATTTTTATGTATTACGTTGTTTTCTTTAGAAACAATAATAATGTTTGCAATAAAATTATCTAGACCAAATATTCTCCTTCTTTTTTATATTTAATCCCGCTTTTGTAATCAACACCAGGTGTTTTATTTTAAAAATCGCGCGATTTTTAAAATAAAACACCTGGTGTTGATTGCAAAAGGGGGCTTATAAAAACGGGATTTTAATAAACGGGATTTCAACAAACGGGATTTTAAAAACGGGGTTTTAAAAAAGCGGGATAATAACAAAACGGGCTTAAAAAAACGGGATCTTAAATGCGGGAAAATAAAAAGCAGGATTATAAAAAACGGGATATCGAACCCAACCCCTTTTTTTTCTACTACAATATCAAATGTAGAAATAAAGCTTCGAACGACGTATTTCGATGCGAAATTTCGAATTCTAGAAACAATAAATTTATTCAAATAAAAATCTTTTAGTTATTATTGGTTATGAATTATAAACACAGGCCTGCTGTGGATGGCTTTCAAAGCATTGATTTTTTACCCCTGTTATGCAACCAATCTTTACTCGTAGACCATTCAAATGCATATTCTTTTATATAAATACTTTAAATTAGTAAATCTAATTGCTTTTTTTAAGAAACGACTTACCTCTAGCTATACAGGAGTGAGGAATATGGGGTAGTACGCTGCTTTCTGTGTTGGAGTAGTCTTGCACTTTTTTTAAATTGAAATTTTCAAAAATCGAAAGTTTCTATTTCATTTACGTATAATATGAGTATGAGAAAAAGTTTTTAATAAAAAAACATCTATCTAATTAAATTAAATTAAAAGTAATAAAATCAATATGACAACGAGTATTGTAAGGATTTAAAATGGACGCGAAAAAACTTTAGTGTGTAGTTCACGCAAAGAATTTAAAGAAAGAGCAAGTGATTTAAACTGAAAAGAGAAAAAGAAAAACAGAAACTATTTAGTTACATGTGCAAAATTTTATTTCATAATCAGTTCGCGTTTCAAAAAGTTCTTAACACAGACTGTGAATTTAAGGATTAATCGTCACTGATGTTAAAAGTATAAAATTTAAATGTAAAAAAATTAATAAATTATGTTGTTTGCTTTTATTTTATTTGATTTTATTATATAAACTTATCACCGCTTTTGTATTTGTGTTCGACGTCTTTTCAAAAGACTAAAGTGAGTTGAAAGGGGAAGACCTTGATGATGAAATTCTAATTTGCGTCGAACGGAAATACAAAAGTTGTGATAAGTTTATATAGTAAAATCAAATAAAAACAAATAACATATATTTATTTATTTACATTTGTATTTTATATTTTCCATATAAACACAACTGCAGACCAAAACCAACATGAATCTGATGTTTAATTCTTTCACCTTCCAATGAGGTTTGAGTCAAAATAAATAAATAAGGTTGAAAGAAACGCTTTTCATGGCAGTGAAACATGTGGCGAAAACATGTGGAAAAACATTAACAAAACATACGTCCCAATTAACTCTTGGGCGTTTTTAGAAAAGGAGTAAGAGGCCAGTAATAAAGGAGTAAGAGGCCAGTAATAGCGGTCAGAAAACACCATCAGAAAAAACAATTGAGACAAATGGAAACATGAATTTCTTTGACTGCTGAGCGTCTACAGCGAACAGGAAAAATAGACAATGCTTTTTTTAGACGTGTGGTTTTTAATCTCTTTTGACAGCTGTCGCTTGATTTATACTCAGTTTGGTTTACCATTTCATCGAAGAATTGAAGCCGCACGCACGACCACTGGGCACTACGTAATACATTGGCTAAATTGTGTCGAATCGAAGTCGCTATTGACGCCGGTTTTTACATCATTTCGAATTTTAAACCTGTGGGCTACCTTCAAATTGACGCCTTCAAAGACAATATTCGACGCATTGTTGCTGGCTTACGGCCCTAAATGCTGTAAAAAGTGAACAAAAATTGGTTCTCTTTCGGTTGGAATTTATTCGGGCCAGACGCGGCGCAAGGGCCATTTGTTCGAAACCAGTTTTTAAACATAATGGCAAACATTTATTCCTATGATAAAGCTTAATTTTTTGCATTGAAAAAAAAAAAAAAAAAACACCCCTTACAGACGAATACGAGGTGTGGCAATTTGAAACCCAGAATCGATCGATATCTCCCGAGCTAACAACACCAGCTGGTTCGTTATTGTCTCGTTCGAAAGAGGGGACTCTTCTCTAGTACCAGTAAAAGCGGTAACACGTTTAGTTTGTGCTTCACGCGTGTTTTTGTAAAGCAAGTTTTTTTCTACACATCGCGAAAATGAGTGACGTAATTAAGAAGCAACGTGCAGTTATCGAATTTTTGGTTAGAAACGAAACATCCGCGGAAATCTGTCGTATGCTTAAAGAAGTGTATGGAGATGATTCTCTGTCGAAAACTGCCGTGTTTGAGTGGGCAAAGCGGTTCAGGGATGTGCGTGTTTCGATAGAGAACGATCCGAGGCCTGGCGCGGCCGTTACCTCTCGAGCCCCCACCAATGTCGATCGTATCCGCACGTTGGGTAACATCAGACCGTCCGTCGGTTAACACTCCGAGAGTTGTCCTACGAGTTGAACATCAATAAAGAGGCCCGAATTCGCGGAGAAGGGTTGGCTGTTGCATCACGACAATGCACCTGCACATTCGTCGCTACGAATTCGCGAATTTTTAGTAAAAAAAAAAAAAAAGCATCACAACGTTGCCGCACCCGCACCCCCCCTACAGCCCCGACCACGCTCCGTGCGACTTCTTCCTATTTCCAAAGATAAAGCAGTACCTCAAGGGGACTCACCACGGCGGTGTACTGGAGGCGAAAGAAGCTGCGACGCATGCGCTGAACACCCTTACTGCAGACGACTACCGAGGGTTCTTCGAGGGGTGGGAGCGCAGGTGGAAGCGGTGCGTGGAACTCCAATGAGACTACTGTGAAGGATTATGATCGAAATTTCGCCGAAAATTAATTTAGCTGCCCCTCAGAGCTCGATTCCGGGTTTCAAATTGCCATACCTCGTAATGCTTTGATTACTCCTTAGAAAGGGTGATTTTGGACTTTTTGTTTATTCGCCATATTTCAGTAAAACCTGAGTTTCATTTTATTCGATAGAAAAATTAGCAATCTAAAGAAAGCTAAATACCATCAAATAAAAACATTTTTGCAGTCGTTTTTACATTTAAGTTAAACATTTTCAAGATTTTTCTTCTTAGCATCTTCTAAGGTGTTATTCAAACGATTGGGAAAATTAACTTGTATTGTTAATATAAAAAAATACGTGAAATTGATTACGACGCGAAAACATGGACCTTATCGAAAGCGGATGAGGAAACCCTTGGTTGTTTCGAGAGAAAAATTCTCCGAATGATATTTGGTCCCGTATGCGAAGACTATGTGAGGAGAAGAAGATACAACAACGAGCTGTACCGCGACATGGCCATAGCCAGAAGAGTACGCATCGCGAGGCTACGATGGTTGGGCCATGTAGAGCGTATGGACCCAAACGCTCCGGCTCGACGGGTTTTCGAAAGCACATTGCAGGGAAATCGCGGAAGGGTAAGACCTCCTCTTAGGTGGCGCAATCAAGTGGATGAAGACCTCAACCGGCTTAGAATGCAAAACTGGAGAGAGCTCGCCCGAACTCGAAGCCGTTACAAAAGGATATTGTTAGAGGCCCTGGTTCACCCCGAACTGTAATACCCACCTAAGTAAGTAATTCTCAACACCAACGACTTTATTGCAATACATAAATACTTCAACAAAATGAGGTACATTTCTAAGAACCTTGAAAAAATACTTCTTCTTAGCTTTTCAGAATTTATAAAATCCAAAAAAATGGTTTTAACAAAAGCCTTGTGTCTTTAGGCAAAACTTAAGTCAAAAATGAAAACAGAAACATACTTTTACACGTGCGAAGAATAATTTTTATGATATTCGCCTCACAATTATTCTGACGAAAAAAATCCGAGTGGAGCGAACTGATGGTTTAAACTGTAAATGCACTGCGTAACTATACTTAATCCTAGCGAGGATTTTTTTTAAATCATAATCGATTCTAAAATTTAATGTCCGCTCTTGGTTTTTTCAGTACCATTTTCTTTGACATCAATTTCTTTTTTGTCTATTATTGTGCCGGCCATTGACGAACCAATTCGTAAGCAAAGAAGATTTTTTTTAAATTATAAATATTAACTCGTTTGCGTTATATTTTTCGATTTGTTCACGCAATGAGACAATTGCTTCATTTGTGAAATAGAAAACATCAACCAATTACAGATAAGTGCAGACAATAAACTCGTTCTCTCATTTATTTCTTAGAATTTTATTTTCTTAATTAGAATGTTCCAATCACAGACTCTTCTTCCGATGAGTTAACTTTTGTTATGCTCTAGAATATTTGATCAAAATGTAAATGCAATAGCCTTGTGTGAATTTCAACAATGCACAATGTACACATTTTTACACAAACAAGCGATGATTCACAAATAAAGTTGAAAACAATGAATGAACACTTTGATGGAGTAACAATCACTTTGTTTCAAATCAGAAAAAAATTATCACTAGAGTCAACATGAGAGGAAATGACGACATGGTTGTGAATTGTTGATATCAATGAGCAACGCGCGCAGAAAACAAGGGTATTAAGATGATACTAGAGACGGGGAATCAAAAACAAAAACAGCATTTATGTTTTGGTAAGGAATAAGTTAATAAATTAAACAGGAAAGAATGTGAAAGTTATGGGATGTTTCCTGTACATTACTTCTATTAAAACGAAGGAGGAAATTAAAGAAATTGAGTAAATTCTGACCTCAAGACTAGTTACTTGTAGCAGTATGCGTTGTTTGATTCGTGTGTCATCGCATCACATTGCATCGGTACTTTTTTATTTCCTTGACAGTGGATAAGTATACCAAGCGGATGTTATATTTGAAATTGTTCAATTCATGGTTTTCGTTTTCGTCTGCGTAAAGTATATTAATCGTCTTGCTTCTTTAAGCACAATGTCATCGTAAAAATAAACAATAAACATCCCTTGATTGAGATTCTCAACAATAATTAAGTCAAATATATTTCCCATTGACCATTGGCGTGCCTTGATTCTTCATCTTCATCTCCATCCTGATGACAAATGTGATATACATCTTTATGTATATAAGCAAATGTTAATATTATGATTCGCATAACATGGGACAAAAGAGCAGTGTGCGTAAGGAGGGGCTATAAAAAAGTTTTAAGATCCTGGGAATATGATTTTCTTGTTTGATTATACATCCAATATTTTTTAACGATTATGATTTGAGTCGGCAAAAATTGTCGACTCCAGAAATACATTGGCCCGGATCGACAACAACGCTCCAACTCAATTAATTCTCGAAGGCACACTTAAGAAAAGTCTCGGGGAAACCTCGTCTTAGGAGTAGCAATCAAGTGGAAGAAGACGACTTGATTTGCAAAAATAAGGCGGACTTGCCAGAAATCAGAACTTCTAGTAATTAATGTTGGCTGAGGCACCTGTTCTTCCTGAACTGTAAGGCCCACCTAATTTACTATTCAAACCAGCTCAAAAATGATACTTGTTTAAGTAAACGTGGCATTCAAACCAAAAGTTTATAGGGGTTTTTGTTTCAAGTCACAAGCACTTACGAGGTGTGGCAATTTGAAACCCGGAATCGACCGATATCTCCCGAGCTAACTGGCTGAACACAATGCAAAAAAGGAGCTGGACTGCAAAATCGGAACTGGATGAGCTGTCAAAATTGCTGTACGTTTCGATTTTAATCGGCCCACAATGCAGCTGTACAGCTTTTGACATTTCTGTACTGTACGGTACTGCAATTTTAAAAACAAAACAAAAACAAAATTAGTACACCAACCACTCAAACCTTTCATTAATTATCACTCACCACAAAATTGTTATAAATTAAAAGTAAAAACCAAAAAACAAAGAACTAAAGTAACACTTGGCTGTCACACAATAATTTACACACAAAATGTTTTTTTTTCCTTCAAAATCATAAACGTCAAATTTGCTGTACAGCAAAAGTTAAAAGTTCGTCAACTTGTCCAGTTCCGATTCCAGTTCCGTATGCAGCTCCGTCGCATTGTGTTCGCGCTATTGAATTTGTGTGTATTCAATAGTTTGACAGCTGTTCCAGTTCCAGTTCCAGTTGCAGCTCCGTCTGCATTGTGTTCAGCCAGTAACTCTCCAACTAGTGCCAGTTAAATTGAAAGCGGTAGCCACGTTTAGTTTGTGTTTCACGCGTGTTTTTGTAAAGCAAGTTTTTTTCTACACATCGCGAAAATGAGTGACGTAATTAAGAAGCAACGCGCGGTTATTGAATTTTTGGTTAAAAGAAACAAAACATCCGCCGAAATCTGTCGTATGCTTAAAGAAGTGTATGGAGATGATTCTCTGTCGTGTTTGAGTGGGCAAAGCGGTTCATGGAGGGGCGTGTTTCGGTAGAGGACGATCCGAGGCCTGGCGCGGCCGTCACCAATGTCGATCGTATCCACACGTTGGTAACATCAGACCGTCGGCGTCGGTTAACACTCCGGGAGTTGTCCTACGAGTCGGACGTCAATAAAGAAACGATTAGGCAGATTTTACACGAGGAGCTAGACATGAGAAAGATTTGTGCCAATATGGTCCCGAAAATGCTCACGTTGGACCCAAAACACCTTCGGATGTCCATCAGTATTGACCGTTTATCGAAAATTGAGACGGATGGGAAGGACTGGATGAGTACTGTGGTAACCGGAGATGAATCGTGCATATTCGAGTTCGATGACGATCCCGAAACGCGTAGACAGAGTCAGCAATGGGTGAAGCTGCGACGCATGCGCTAAACACCCTAACTGCAGACGACTACCGAGAGTGCTTCGAGGGGTGTAAGCGGTGCGTGGAACTCCAAGGAGACTACTGTGAAGGTTTATGATCGAAATTTCGCCGAAAATTAATTTGGCTGCCCCTCAGAGCTTGATTCCGGGTTTCAAATTGCCATACCTCGTATACACTCTTGTTTTATGAAAAATCACTTCTTCTTATATTTTTAATCATATTTATTGTAAAATAAAGAGATTGAGGTGAGCACAAACAAATTTATATTATAAAAAACTTTAAATCATCATTTACATGTGAAGGGAAAACATTTGTTAGGCAAGCTGATTTGGGTGAACGAACTCAGCATACCTGTAGAACTACAACTGCTTTTGCTATGGATTCTATTATAAACGACTTCAAAACATTTCGTTTGAGAAAAATGTAAGAGGGAACACTTGGTAGGCTTCGGAAATTTTGTCGAGAACAAATTTTTTTTCTTTTGACCACAGCTCAAATACAAAAGCTATGTCAAACTAATTTAAACCGCTGTCTCTTCTCATATTCGTTTTTTATTTATAATTTTTTTTTTACCTAACCTGCGCTAATATCAAGGGGTTATAAATACCCTTATAATGTTATAAAACACAATGCGAGCATTTAGGAAATTAGGAGAAGATTTTTTAAAGCAGAAACCGATGCATATTTCTCTTGAACTTTTGTGAATCGTAATGCAGGGGAAAACAGGGTCTATCAAAGCATTCCACATACGAGATGTGCGATTAAAATATGAATCTCTATACTTGACTGTACGTCCGAAGTTGGCCTCAAGGTAAAACTGATGAGCATTCCTAGAGAGGCGGATGTTGAAGCCTTATTGTTTGAGGGAAACGCATCTGGCTACTTCACTAGAGCTCTGCTTGTAAAAAGAGCGATAAAAGAGAGTAAGTCAACAAGCACAATAATCTTTCATTCTCTAAAACAGTTTAAAGATTGGTTTTACGTTTCGGTGAGATATGCGATCAAATTTTCGGCGAAAGCCGTATTGCCGGTCATTTACAAGCTTTCATTCTTCAGGATATTTCATTAGTTGACGATTGGAAAGCACTGACAGTAATTGGAAGGGAAGGAAAATTCGAAAAAACAAATGCAGCTTTCCATCTGGATACATAGATAGAAAATCTTACGCAGTGGTTCTGCCATCGCAGAGGAACATCTCTTCAGAATAACGGCGGGGATACCATCTGGACCACCGGATTTATGTATACTGAGATTATTGAGGACTCTCGCAACCGAACGAGTACGAAAATATTTCTGCTTCATCGCAGAATTAACAGTCACAAGCTCAGGTGGAGCCAATATGCTATCAGGACGAGTTAGCAGCATATTTGGCTACCATCAAATTATTAGTCACAATTCTTCTTCTGTACACCAACTTTTCTGTTAAGTGTTGCCGTCAACAAGGCAGTCGAATCTCTTCCTATGAAAAACTAGTGCTAATAGCAAGCCAGCCTAGGCTTAGTCTACGTGAACAAGTGTGCACCTGTTCGGCATTCTTGCATATGAGGAGGATTCCTTTACAATGCAAAGATTTATGTACATATATTCGCTTTTGCTCTATTAAAAGTTCAAAATGGATAAAACGGAACTAGTTCAAAGCCTTTGTAGGCCTTATAAGCTTGATTGAAGTCAGTTGCCACACACTTCACATTCAATTCAACAACGCAGAGCAAAGGAGCCACTCAAGGTTCAGATGGTTTTAAAAAAAATTAATTGTCAACAAGCATTTATCAACCGCATTCTAACCGTTAACATTTTAAGACTTTTAGGTTAGTAGGCACCGTTTCGAGAAGATAAAAAAAATTATTTCTTTAATATTTGCAATGCATCTCAATTGCGTGTGTCCCACAATAAACAATAACCACACCTAAAAAAAAAGTTAATAAACTGTCATACCGCCTTTGACATTTAATTAGAAAATATTCCTTTGTTATCACCGGCCATTTCTTCCCCCTGGTGTGCTGAGATTTTCGTTTTTTTTTTTTAAATTACTTCAAGTGAATACATGTATGTAACTCGTTATTAATTTTGATTGTATATAGGCAAGCATACTTCTTCCATGAGACGAGACAAACAGTATAGGCTTCGTATACTAAATAGCGCGTAAGGGGAATAAAGTAAAATAAATCGGGTTCATTTCAATGCAGACATAAGGGGATGGTCGGTCAGGCTTACGATTTCTGCAAACAAACTGTTGCCACTCTGAGTAGATTTTGCCTCTACTTTTCGTGCAAATCACGCGTACGAGAGTATATGTGTGTTTGAGTGTGATAAACTCTCCATATTCAACACCCTCGCACTCTCAGTGGGATAACCAATAACTTTCATAGAAAAAAAAATACTTTCAAATGCGCCGAATCTTTTAATTTGGGTTTGCATTTCTCTCTTTTTTTCCACAGGACATATACACACCTACTCGTACGCACACCCAAAATAAAGGATATTCTTTGCTGACAAGTTTACATTTTAACATTTTTCTAAAACCGTTCTGTCAATGTGTTACTCCATATCTACCTACATTTTGATTAATTACAAACAATATCTAATCATCTGCAATTAAAACAAAAACTTCCAGAGTCAAATCAAACCATGCACACTTAAAGAAAAATAAAAAAGGAAGAAGAGAGGACATATTTGTGATGAAAGTTTGGAAATGACGTGAAATTTAGAGCACATAATTTTAAATTAAATCACTTTGTCTACTTTACCGCCATCACCAGCGCCACCTGATGAGAACAAGTACAAGTATATTTTCAATTTGTAAAATAACTTCTTTTATTTTGCAATAAAAAAAAATCGAAAGAGAAGAATTGAAAGTAACGACAGAGTTGTTATTTTTGGAATAAAATATTAGTACCCCAAGTCTGTTACTCTTGAAAAAAATATTTCTTATCAATTCGAGCTACAAGATTAGATAGAACATTTAAGGGGTTAAGAATTTAAAAAAACAAGAAGATGCTGCCTGTCGTTAAGAGTATTCGAAACAGTTTTCTAGAGAAAGTTGTTTTCGAAGCTTAAAAGAGCTTGCAATTATAGAAATATGAAAAGGAAACTTTACAGTTTTTGAAAAGTTAAAAGTACTATTCAAAGAAGTCGATAGTTTCCATCGATTTTATTGGTTTATAATGCCTACTCAAATCCAAAACGCACAAAACAATTGTCATTATTAGGTCTGTTTCTTTACTTTGTGGACAGAAATTCACAATCTGTCAAATTTTAAGGAGTGGGGGTAAAACTCTCTCACAAACTCTCTGAAAGAGCGTAATTGTCTCAAAAGTAAAGAAACGGTCTTGAACAAACATTCGCAGCAGCGCTTGGAAAAACGTTTGTTTGACAGTTGTTGTTTTTGTTTTGGCTGTGCACGATTTCTGCCCACAGAAATTTAGGTGGCAGAAATTCGCAAGGTGGGGAAATTTTTTACTCTCTCGTGAGCACTCTCTTTTGTGCACTGCTGCGAAAAATCGCTGTGCTGGAACGACATTTGACTGACTTTCACCGACTTTCGGTGCATTTCGTGTGAATTTTCAGTAAAGAAACACACCTATTATTGCACTTTAGCTCCGTAATCAATGTCATCACCGGACATTGTCTGATAGGAAGACACGACATAAGACTCGGCGGTTCCTCTAATAACTTCTGCAGAAGTTGCTTAGATAAAGAGGAGGAAGAGACTATTCCACACCTCCTCTGCTCATGTCCTGCACTCTCCTTTAAAAGAAAACGGCATCTAGCAAAATATTTCCTTGATGATGTAAGCGATCTGGCGAACACAGATACCCTGCATCTATTTCGCTTTATCAAAAGCTCCAAATAGTTTTGTTAAGTGAGGTACTTCTTCGCTTAGTTCTTATGGATTCACAATGGACCTAACACTGATCTAAGTGTGTCAGTTGTTTTCCTGACAGCCATTTTTAACCTAACCTAACCTAATGCCTACTCAAACCAAAGGAACTTATGCGACTTAAATAGATACAGCATTACACACCATACTACAACATTTTAAAAACTATTAGCGTCGGCAAACCTCTCGGTTTTGGTTTGTCAAGATCAATCTTCGACCAACAATTTTTAGCTGCAACAACAATTACAAAAAAAAAAAAAAGAAATAATAAAACTAGTTTTATACAACCCTCTCGAGAACTAATACAATAAATAATTCTTTTATTTTCTTTTCTTTTTGGTAGCGCTCAGTTGTCTGGTTTCGTAACATGTTTGATGCCAACCAAATGCCAGGGTTCGTTCCCTTGTCGATAGTTTGTACCAGGAGTGTTTTGGTTTTTTGTTCTTTGCGATCGTGTCTGAGCGTTCTATGATGGTATTTTTGACTGGAAGGCTTCCACTTATTCTGATACGATCAATTTTTCGTTCGTTGTAAGTCAACGATTTCTAAACTGTTGTCTGTCAGTTACCGTAATCTTCATTTTGCTTTATCCTGCGTTACGAGCATCGTGATCTCGAAGGTATCACAGCTCTTTCACTTTTCTGTTTCACACTAGGAATCCGCCCCGTGCGGTACGCCGTTTGTGTCTGTTACGTGCTCCTCAAGCATCTTTGGGTCTACTTGATAGGGTACAAAATAGAGCGTTAAAATTGATAGGTGATAGTTCAATTTAGCCGCAACACCCGCCTCGCTAGGAATTCTCATCAGTTTTACCTTGAGCCCAACTTCGGACGTACAGTCAAGTATAGAGATTCATATTTTACTTCCACCACCCTAATGTGTAATGCTCTACCTGACTCTGTTTTTCCCCTACATTACGATTCACAAAAATTCTAAGGCAACGTGCATCGGTGTCTCCTTTCATATCCTCTCCTATTTTCCTAAATGCTCGTATTGTGTTCTATAACATTATAAGTTTAGTCATAACCCCTTGATGATACGCGAAAATAACTAGAAGGAGCTTAAGCAACAACTGGCGCCTGATAAAAGGATAAAGAGACAAAGACCACCGGATTTGCAGAGCAGAAGTAGAATAAGCGGAGATCTTTGACTATTGCAAATCAGACTTAACCGTCATCCAAGAAATCCGATGGAAAGGGTTGGGCATAAAAAAGACGAAAAAGTGAGACATCTACTATGGCAACCGCCATAGTAGATGTTAGATACAACAGATACAACGCCTATTTGGATGCCAATCTGTCAAAAGAGGTGAACTCAAGGACAAAGTTGTCAGCTAATATCAAAATAAATATATAACATTAAGATAATCATTCGCCAATATAACCCAAATATGCGCCAATGCTCAAACAGAAAAGAAAGGATGAACATTCCGAATATTGTCTCTACTAACTCCTCGAAAAAACAAACAAACAATGCCCCCAGGCTGTCTGTGAGATAAAAGCGATCTGCAAGGAGAAAAGAAGGCGCTCAATCAAGGGAATTGGGAGATTCTATAGTAAGAATGAGATTTGAAAGTTTTATGAAAACGTAAAAAGATCTTGTCACCGAGTCAAACCGCAACCTCGGGCTTTCCTGATCATCCCGGTTCTGCTCTTCGCCGCTAAAGCATGGACCTTATTTAAGGCGGAAGCCTTGGCCGATTCGAAAGAAAGATGCTTCGACTGATCTTTAGTTCAGTAGTTAATATTGATTATGAAGTAAAACCTTAATCACTATTCTGCTATTCATTCGAAGTGAATGTGTATACAGATTGTGTACACAGATTCACTTCGAATGAATAGCAGAATAGTGATTAGTGAAAATTCAAGAAAAATTCCCCCCGATGAATAGCAGAATAGGGCTGCTTATTTCTGTTCCTATTGGCGTTTTTGGCGCAGATAGTAAACAATACAATTATATAAAACCAAACTGAATTCTTTGCGTTGGGTTCTTCTAAAAGTCTTAATGAGTCAAACTAATAGTTTTCGATACTTTTTACTTTTAGAGGAAAGTGCACTGCTGTTGATATAATTGTTGATTGAATAACATCCACGTTGAATTATTTCGTCACGCATTTAGTTAGGGCTGAGATATGCAGTCGTATCTGGGACGCACGTGCATAGGAAACCAGACTTAACTGTCGTGGAGTGTGAAAACAAAAAGTGTTTTAATATACCAAAGATAACCTTGAAAGGGCGTCGTTCCCAGATAACAAGTCATGTCATAACCATAGACATTTAAATTTCACGGTAAATGCAGCAGTACATGCTGCGTTTGAACTTGGACTTGGATAAATACAGGGTGTTCCGTACTTCGTGTATTATCCTTTGGGGTGTGATTCTTGGTCATATTCTAAGAAAAAATTGTTCTACAGTAAAGCTCATTTCTCAGCTTTGACATCACTGTTATACAATTTAAAAAAAAGGCTAACTTTGGTGTACCCTGACCTGTGTTAAATTCGATATCTCTGTCAATACTGGTGATAGAGACCTAATCTTAGACTTAAATTTTTGTAGAAATAACAACCTTTAAGACTGTATTTAAGTTGAGCTTCCATAGGTTTAGTGTTGCCAGATTTTCAATTTTAAGTGGTGCTCAAATTTTCTTCCCTAAACAAAGTTTTGACTTTGAGGTCATTTTTTTGCAGAAAATGCCTGTTAAACATAGAGTTTCTTTGTTTTTTTACAGATAAACAAAACAATAATAAAGAAACAACTTGTTTACTCAAAAACCCATACATTTTATGATACTTGAAAAAATACAAATACAAATGCTTTGAGGTTTGTTTGAATAAAACAATAATATGGTAACTTTAAGTAGTTTTTTTTATGTATTTCATACAAATACAATTATAACAAGTGCTCAAAGCGCCCTCCTTCGTTTTGAATGCATGCCAGAGCTCGTTTTTGGATTTCGTTGTGGGTGTGAAAATCTGGCAGCCCTAAACCTATGGAAGCTCAACTTGAATACAGTCTTAAAGGTTGTTATGTCTACAAAAATTTAAGTCTAAGATTAGGTCTCTATCACCAGTATTGACAGAGATATCGAATTTAACACAGGTCAGGGTACACCAAAGTTAGCCGTTTTTTAAATTGTCAAAAAGTGATGTCAAAGTTGAGAAATGAGCTTTACTGTAGAACAATTTTTTCTTAGAATATGACCAAGTATCACACCCCAAAGGATAATACACGAAGTACGGAACACCCTGTATACGTCTCACTCCAGTTATTCATGAAATGACAAAATTATTTTCACAAATTAAACCCAATGTCTTTTACTATGGCTCAAGAATTTGATTCATATAACAATGGCCGTAAGAGTTGAAAACTTGGATGCAATAAAAAACTAACAAAAACACCCGGCAGATCTAAAAACACTTACTTAAACGTTGACAAGAACAAAAAAGAGATATGAAAGGCTATTCTGTTCTTGAGGAAACACAAGTTAGAGACGAATAGTTAAAGAATCTGTAAAAGAAGTTCATTCAGCCTGCTAGTAAAACCAGACCCGCAACCTGTAACCTCTTGTCTGGAATTCCAACGTTCGAATCAATAAAACACACGCACCACATAGTTTGCATGGGTGTAGGTTAATTAAAACAAAAAGAAAAATGAAGTGAACAGCCTGGTCCCTGGTCCATCGCAACATCACCATTACAACCATCGTCATCTTTACGATGAAAATTTACAACCACTTCCCCGTCGTCCGTCAATTCTGCACAGTAAAGTTACATTAAAAACCAGACATCGGTTCAGAGAAGTATGTAGGTTAGGTAGGTAGGTAGGTAGGTAGGTACACTGAATGAATATACTGGATAAGTGTGGTCCATGAACATACTCGTGTATATTCATCTGACTCACCGCTAACAAAGACCATATGACACAATCTTGCCTATTATTTCTTATCTGAGAGCAAACAAACAGAAATTTCTTTTCATATCAATTTGCATCATTGAGTTCCCCAGCTTATCTGTTGATTGTCTATCGGCTGCGGTCGAGAACAAGAAACAGTTTGTATCCTCAGAGTAACACAAGGCAGCGCGTATCGCATAGTTAATCCGAGGCACAAAATCCAAAAGATCAAAACAGGGCGCAATGACCGCAAAATGTCAGTAATGCATTCCAGATCCACAATCGACTTTCTTGTTTGCCTAAGTTAACAGTTTTCTATATATATATATATATATATGCTTATATATCTATATACAAATATATATGTCTATATATATACATATATATATTTTGTGGCTTGAAGGCAAGTAGGTAGGTGTCTACATCAAAATGTTTAATTTTTTATTTACAAAAACGAAAAAAAATATCAACTAAACACTAAAGTACAATCCTTGATAGGAAAAATTTGAAAAATTAATATTTCAACTGCCATACAATTTTGAGGAGAAAAATAAACAGAATTACAACTTGCTGTTGCATACACCACTTACATACTTTACTTGCGTGAGTGTTTGGGCTGTATTTGAAAGCCTTTATGGAATTTCTGCAAACTAATTAAAAATCGTTTCGATTAAAGGTCGTGAATCGGAAAAGCTTGAGGAGAAAAGCATTTTAGTTTGCATTGTTTTGCTTTTTTAGTAAAATGTCATGCAGAAGAAAATTCTAACAGGAATTACTTTATTCTTTTACTATGTTTGCTGACCTCGCCTGTTTTGAGAGACCAAAACCCAAAAGCAAAAGGCTATAGCAAATTTAGATTGGTCTCGCTCTGACACTGTTCGCTTACGCTTCACGCATATACATTTTCGGAGGGGTAATGTTTTTCAACTCGATTCGACATGTTATTGAATTTTGATTTACATGCATACATAGATGTAGGTAGATGAATATTTTTTTTTTATACTAACCCAGAAGTAGATTTTTTGATGAAGAATTGCTCCAAAAATTGAGTTCACACTTCGAATTTTATCATCACTAATCACGGCACATCACAGACTTTTAGCACGACGACAATAAAGGACAATAAAGTCAAATAATTTACTTGATTTTAAGTTTTTACTTTAAAATTTCACTCTCGACTCTCACGCGGTTTGTTATACTTCAACTTCCCAAAGTCGTTGGTTTATGCTCTGCGGCTTTAGTGTGTGCGTGTGTTAGAGTGTACATCGGTTTTTACCACACAAATTTTCGCATTTGAAACACCAACTTAGCCCACAATTTATTGATACTGTTGAAAAAGAAACATAAATTTTTCACTCATAATAAAAACTAGACACAAAACTACAATTCATACAGGATTTAGATGCCAAATATTTTCTGAATTTCTTCTATTCTCTTATTTGTATAGCACTCGCGCATCTTTTAATTAAGTCATTTGTTTTATTAAGTTCTTGAAAATTACGTGAAACTACACCCGATTTTAGTTTTCTTTTACTTTATATTTAAGCTGATGTTCAAGTGCGAAAGGGGGAAAACAGGAGAACAAACGAAAACCGAAAAGCTTTATCCACAGTTCCACACACCGCTTTTGAAACAATCCGCTTGCAGTTGATAACCGGACTGAATTCTTAGAATTTCACAAACCAGTAATTCCCATTAAACTCGTAGGAAAGAATGCAGGCGCATAAACAGACAAAGACAGATAATTGGTTACTTTTTGCTTTTTCCTACGATTACGAGTACGCTATACACTTTTCATGGAACCAAATAGTTCGCCTGCCTACTGAAACGAAATCAAAATCATTGGCTTCTTTGTAGTGGGAGTAGTGCGGAATATATAGTTTATCAGTTGAGAAGGAGATTTAACTTTCCAGGAATGTATCTCAATGAGATAAACAAAGCAGATAGTGCTATTCTGAAAGAGAAAAATCAATGTATCAAACATGAACCATGAAGTAATAATAAAGAGAGCGTCAACCCTCAAGCAGAAAACAGGCGAAGTAAACGTTGTTTGGTCACATGTCACGGTCGAAACGAAAAATGGTTGTCTAAACTATGACTAAAGTGACATTTGATACAGCAAAAAACAATTTTGTTGAATGTAATATAAAATACTGTTGAGAGTGATAAGATCGAAAAAATAAGTAGTTTGAGGTGCAAAAATACTACTTTCAACAATTTCATTGCTGGCATTCAATGCAGCTTCGAAATTCATTCTGTCAGTTCACGTCATTGTGTCAGATATAAAATGGTACTCTGATTCACCTTTCTGTAGTTAGTGGTAAAAGTAATTAGAGAACACACAGATTTTCCAAGTTAGAAATTAAGGATTTCGATTTCCAAGTATTTGTGTAAGGTAGTGTGCAAATTGAATTCACTTTAGGCTGTGTGTGAATTGGGTTAATGGATTAAAATATTTGACACTAGCACTAGCGTGGTGAATAAGATGGGATCAAAATTTGACGTTTGTCAAGAAAGAGAGGTGTGTAGTTCTTGTTTTTTAAAAAACAAGTGCTCATACACCACCCATTATCAAAATATCTGTGATGGGAAATATTTTGACAAGATACGGGACTATTTTTTCAATATATGAAAATAGTAGTACGAGAACGAGAGAAATTAAGCAAAATGGAGATCTTAGCACTTTTTGGATCGTGATATTAAATTTACATTTTTAAAGAAGCTTAATTTTAAATAAAAAATAAATTGAATTAAACGATAAAAAGGAACTTTTGCAGGGCAATTTCTTAAACTATAAAGGAATTTTAGAGAAAATAGAGTTGAAAAAAATCCCTTTTAACGCAATTTACACAGCAAAAATTTAAAATCTGAATCCACCGCAATACAAATGTCAAAATTTAACCAAGGTGAGAAATTTTAACCCAATTCACACACTGCCTTATTCCGATAGCCTATACATACAGGGTGTTCCGTAATTCGTGTTACATACTTTGGGATGTGATTATTGGTCATATTCTAAGAAAAAAATTGTAGTAAAGTCTGTTTCTCAACTTTGACATCACTTTTTGACAATTTAATAAAAGGCTAACTTTGGTGTACCCTGACTTGTGTTAAATTCGATATCTCTGTCAATACTGATGGTAGAGACCTAATTCTACACTTAATTTTTTGACGAAATAATTCAAAGCTATATCTAAATTGGGTTCTTATAAGCTCAGGGTTGCCAGATTTTCCTTTTTAAATGGTGTTTAAATTTTCTTCCCCAAGGAAAGTTTTGAATTTGAGGTCATTTTTTTCAAAAAATAAATTTCTTTATTTTTTAAAGATGAGCAAAACAATAATAAAAAAAAACTCACTGATAAGTGCATTCAAAAACCCATACATTTTATGATACTTGGAAAAATCTAAAACGGGAAAGAAATCAAATTTTGGGTTTTTTACGAACTTTTATTGCAACAGCTTGCAATGGGAGTAGTTTCCAAGATTTGATTGTTTAAAGGTAATTTTTATGACTGTACACTATTGAAAAGGGTAAAAAGTGTATTTGACCTGCTACCAAAATCCTAATTGACTTACCTCTTTTCAGGAAGATTTAAGTTTGGGGTATGAATGTTCAATGGGTAAATAGGAATAAGAAAACGTATTTGTTCATCAGTTTATCAAAATAAGTCACGATTCCAGTTTGATCAGAGAGCCTTCATTTACGAAAGAAGAATACGCAGATATTTTATTCGTATATGGGTTTTGCAGTGGGAATTGAAGAAGAGCACAACGAAGATACCAGCAACTTTATCCTAACAGACGACTGCCTTCTTAAAATGTTTTTGGAAGTACCTTTCGAAGACAAGAGTTATCGAGTATCATAAAATGTATGAGTTTTTAAGTGCACTTAACTCTATGTTAAACAGGCATTTTCTGAAAAAAAAAATAAACTCAGAGTCAAAACTTTGCTGGGGAAAGAAATTTTGAACTCCATTTAAAATTAAACATCTGGCAGCCCTAAGCCTGTAGAAGCTTACTTTAAAAACAGTTTTAAAGATTATTACTTACTTTCTTACTTAAGGTGGCGCTACAGTCTGGGTCGGACCAGCGCCTCAACCAACATGCTACTCCAGCCAGCTCGGTCCCTAGCTAGCTGCCTCCAGTTTTGCACGCCAAGTTGGTTGAGGTCCTCTCCTACTTGCATGCGCCACCTGAGTCGCGGTCGTCCTCTACTGCGCCGTCCCTCGGGATTGGAAAACAAAGTCTAAATTTACGTCTCTACCATCAGTATTGACAGAGAAATCAAATTTAGCACAGGTCAAAGTACACCAAAGTTAGCCTTTTCTTAAAATGTCAAAAAGTGATGTCAAAGTTGAGAAACGGACTTTACTTTATAACAATTTTTTTCTTAGAACATGACCAAGAAGCACATCCCAAATTATGTAACACGAATTACGGCACGGGACACCCTCTATATGTTTCATCTTATGTGACTTTAACCGTAATTTAGACAACCAATTTCGGTGTCTAAATTTAGAACTGATTGGACAACACCGAAGCTAAAGCAGCATTTTAATTCAGGCATAAGCTGCACTTGACAAACTTTACACAGGGCCAGGGTATAGAACAGAATTGGAGAAGTGTAGAAAAACATTACAAGATACAAGACTAATAACACTGGATCATGAATAAGGCTAAGCTCAAATGAAACTTAATTGAAACCTGATGTACATACATGGCTGTTCTGATTTTCGATCGGATTTAAAAACGAAAACCGATATCGAAAAAGTAAGTAGTAAAGTAAAGTAAAGGTACTTCCGAATTTATTAAGAAATACAATTTACGTGTTTACTATTTTAGTACCTGATAACGTTGATCGCTGGTACCCGTGGTTTGATGGTTAGCAGCATGTCCACCTGCTAACCCAGAGGTTCGAGGTTCGAATCCCAGCAGAGGCAAAAATGTTTTTCCACGGGTATCGCTAGGAATTGGAAAGTCCTCTGTTAGTAAATTAATTGCCATGAAAAGCCTTTTCTCAATTAGCCGCTCGGAATCGGCAGAAGATTGTAGGTTCCCTCCATTCCCTCACAAGGCCTGGTTGTGAGATATGTGCTAGGCCCAGGGGCTCCTCGCTCTGTTGCGCCCTATTTATTTTAATTTTATTTAACGTTGATTAAGTTTATCATATATACTATACATATCATGCAAGGTACCAAATAGTGTTTCAATTCCGCTGGCAAAATGATAAGCGAATTGAAAAGTACTAATTCGGTATTGAGGACTGCAAAAATTCAAAAAACAGGAGGGATATGGTATCCGAGCGCAGAGTTTTCATTTTGGTAATAAAATATTAATTTCCAGTCATTAAGACTTCACGGCGGTTAAATGTTTTTATTAAAAAAATAAACAGTACAGTTAACAAAATTCTTCCTAAAAGTATTTTGCACGCTTCAAAAACCTCCATCACTCTTCATTTATTTAATTTTTTAATGATTCATTTTACATGTCCTGTCAATATATTAAAATGTATGTGAATAGTTGAATTATAGGCTGTGGATTTAAAATTACTTTCTTTTCTTTTAAGATATATTTATATTAAGGATATAATTTTTTACGCATTTTTTAAATTTTTTATAGATACAGACAAAAATACATGAGTGCGTTCAAATCAATATAATATACTCGTATATATATAAATTAAATGGTAGGTTTTAAATATGAATAGTTGTATTGTAAAAGACTCATTGACGGACCGATCATGAAAGAAATATTTAGCTTGCGCATACAAAAGATTTAAGGTTCCAATAACCGTTATAGTTAGAAAGATTTACCATTATATCATCAACAACAATAGATTAAAGTATATATGTGTGTGTGGTTTTACTAGATACCCTTGCAAGATTGCCATGTTTTCTGGAATTTAAAAGTCCGAATAACGTAGACTACCACCGGTTAGTTTTGGTCCAACTGGCAATGGGCGATACGGTTCATTTTTCTTTCCACCCCAACCACGAGCTGAGACATTGAAGTTTTGACAATGTGACAAGTCAACCGATGAGACCCTAGAGCAAGTTGAGTGCGAGCTTTCGTTGCGTCCACCTGCAGGATACGGATTGTAGTCTTGGCTAGGGAACTGTTGAGATGTTGGCCGGGATGGAACTGGGGTAGGAGTAGTATACCCAGAACCTGAGCCGTAAGGTGATAATGATGGGCCACTTTGATAGTTTGGTTTCTGCGGGATATTGACGGGACCGCTGCTTGAATATGGGAGAGGCGAAGCGTTTCCATTCCTATTTGACATTGCGGAGCGTTGGTAAGGAGATTGGTAGGATGGGGTCGGTGATGGATCAGGATTTTCAAATTTGGCCAGCTTGTTAAAGGGTAATGGTGACGGATTGAAGTTTACTGGGGTTGGGTGGTTCGAAGATGGTGGTGGTTGTTGTTGATAGCTGGATGGGGCCCATGATTGTTGTTTTGGTGGTGGAGCCCTTGAAAGGGGCTGTGGAGATGGTGGTGCAACTGTTGGTTTCGTCATTGGGAAGCTAGAATATGGCCTGTTATCTACTGGAGCTGCATAGCTCGACGGTGGTTGATACATTGGAAAGCCAGCAGATGGCGCATAGTGAGATGTAGCCGGTGGAGGTGCATAACTCTCAAGAGGTATCTCCTTTGGCACATAAAGTTCTGAAAAGAGTATAACAAACAGAAGAAAGAAAAGAGAGAAAGAAATTTTGGTCACAAACAGAATTGCAAATACATTATCAAACTCTCAAAGAAGGTTGTTTACACACACACATGCAAAGGTTCACTCGAAACTTTTTCAACTAAACAAAAAAGAAAACACTTTACATATTAAATTAGCGAAAATAATGGTATGCAAATGGAAAGCAAAGCGTTCACTGAGGGATAAAGTTAACATTCCGGGTTAGAGACGTTTCGTATCATTGCAGACAGGGACTTCGTTTTGGGCTTGCCTTCGATTTCCTGCCGGTGATGTCGCCACTGTTCTTGTGACTGTTTCTGAGTTTGGTTTTCTTCGTCTTTTCCTTCAACCCGTTGGAACTGGTATCTTTCGTCGTAGAGTAATTGATTTGTTTGACTCTCGGAGCCAGACGCTTTGGTTTTCTGAACGAAGTCTTCGTATTCCAATTGCTTTTTTTGATTTTGTTCGTGTGCAGTAAGAATTTTAGGTTTTTTGGCAATCGGCTTAATAATGTTGTGGGTTTCTGCAGCCATTTTTTCAGCCACAACTTGTTGTTCAAATGTAGAAATAAGATCCTTTACTGGCACCTTGATGTAGTCTTCTTCTTCAACTTCCTCGGATTTTGTAGAGTCAAAATTTTTTTCATTGTCTATGCTGGTAAAACTTTCAACCTGTAACTGCGAGCCTTCATCGGGAGGCAGCGTCTGTATTGAAACTCTTAAGGCTTTTTCTTGACAACGAGACTGCTTTTGTTGATCTAGATCCTGAGTGATACCAGCTACTTGTTGTTTCCCCAAGTGTTCCGAAAACGTTTGATATTGCTGGTTTTGTTGGTGAACTTGTTGTTGGTGCAATATTTCACGATTTTCGACACCTTCTAAAGCTAATTGCAGTTCTTGAATTGCACTGTCATACATCATCAAACTATTTTTCGCTTCTGACACAATGAGCTCCGGAGTGCGGGCCAGACAATTGGTCAGTTGATGTGGTTGTTGCCTTGTTGGTAGAACAAGTTTAGTTTTCTCCATCAAACGAATTATTTCATCTTCGTCGTTTCGTGTAAGGTCCTCGCATTTTTTTGCTGCACTAGACATTTGATCGATTTTGTCTATAGCTTCGAGCTGCTCTTCAGCGGTAGAAGTGTTTGCAGAATTAAGAGAAGCAAAAGCTGATAATGATGGTGATGTAAAATCTATTTTTTTAATTTTACAATTGAAATGAAAGTTAAATGGCTAACTGAATAAAGTGAATACGTTCATAAGACTAAAGTGAGTAGATACAACTAATTAGCTGTGCGATCAATTTACTTTAAAGCCAGTGAGCCGAAAGTCATCCTTAATATAGTTAATACCAGGAAACTAAAAAAAAACTTGAGCAAATCCCTGGGGTGGAGTCTGTTTAGTTGATTCATGATATTGTGAAAATGAAATTTGACTAACTTTGTTTTGGTCACACACTAAATTGTTAAACGATTGTTTTGACATTTCTTATATTTGAAATTATTTCTATGTTTATTTTGTTTTCACTTTCAGAGTTCACAGAGTCTATAAGCATAAAAAATTATGAAATTATTAGGGTTCTGTTTAGATGCACTTATTTTCTGCGATGGGCAGAAAATACCGATATAAGAACTATAAAAATGCAACAAAATTAAGGACAACAATAGGTTTGTTCGTTGAACTTTCCCCAGGGCTGACCAAGGTTTTCTTGACAGCCCTATGAGTTGTCAAAAAAAAACCTGGGTTTTCCAATCCTCAAAAACGCTTAGCCACAAAATCACCACACATCCCTGTTATTTGAATAAAAACACATGTCATTTGACAGCCCTCAAATCGCAACAGCAAAAACCTAGGGCGTGTTGATGGAAAACCTAGGTCAACCCTAGGACTAAAAAAAAACTCAGTTTGACATTCAGGGCGACCTTAGGCTTCTCAAAAAACTCTTTGTGGCGATCGAAGGGCGATCCTAGGGCTTCAACGAAGAAACCTTATGTTGTTCTTCTTTGAAAATAAATCTTCTTGCCGTAAACCAATGATTTGAAATTTGGCAGCTTTTTAAGGTCTTAGTCCAGAAGAAACCTGGAGCAATTTAATTCCCAGAGTGCTTGTACCCGATCAAATTCTGAACACAGTGCAAGTGCACCACAAAAAAAAAATGCTACATCAAACACTTCGGTGTTATTTCCATCAGGTTTCAAATGCACTCCAAGGTTCAAGTTGAAGCCTATCAAATTAAAGCTCGAAATTGAATTGAATGATTTTCCTGCAGATAACTAAAGAGGTTTAGAATAAAAATATGCCTGTTTGGATGATTCTATCATATTTTTTTCAGAACTAATTCGCTAAGTCAGCTTGCAACAATTCGCGTTTTTGTTTACTTAGACATTGATCAACATAAGCTATTAATCTTATCGACTTTGATGCACAAGGCAATAATAAGTTAGCATTTTGGACAACGTACCTTTAGGTAAAGATACAGCCGGTGCTTTCCATCCCTGGGGTATACTTGGTTTATAAGCTAAATCACGTTGGCTGTTGTAACTTGATGGTTTTGGTTGAGGAGCCTTCGGAACTTGGCCCTAAAAATAAAACAGTTTTTTTTTTTTCACGAAAATAATCATTAAATCAATACAATCACATATGAATCACACTATATACTGAAATGTTAAGGAGAGTTACATTTGACTTCACAACTAAGATTTCGTGTCCTTAGACTTGCATCGGATGAAATCATATAGTGATGAGTGAAACGTTCTCCATGTTAAGAGTAAGTGTTTTTGTAAAATTAGTCATACTTGAAATTGTGTTGGTGTAACTGAGATATGTGGTGGCTGTTGATATTCGAATGCTCCATAGGTTGGGTGTTGTCCACCATACAAATCGTATGGTGAGTGTTTGTTTACCTCTTCGAAAGCATTACTAGCGGATCCAGTTTCCAATGCAGCCTCCCACGGTGACTTGACTAGTTTCAAACTTGGTTGGCTATACTTGTCCTGGATTTGGTCTTGTTGCATGTTCAATTGAACGCGATGAATACCAACATCTGAATAAGCTGGCACCATGCTTGGTGAAGTTGGTTTGAAGAGATGATGGTCTGGCATTCCCGAGGGGCTTTGAGTTCCGGCATTGGTTTCATCAACGATCCATTTTTCGGCTTTCCTGCGACGTTTGGCAAAAAGCTCAGCACCTTTTTGTAAATAAGTGTAATTATGTTGGAAAAATAAGGAAAGGACGTTAGCAAATTGAAATTTGCAAAATTCAAACAACAAAAACAAAAAAAAAAAAACAAAAAAGTATGAAAAGGAAAGGCGACATATTTTGAAGCGACTAAGCCGATGAATAAATCACTACTGTATTGAATCTTTCAATTAATATGAACTTAAAATAACCCTTGTAACAAAAAAGCATGAGTTCGAAATAACCGATACGATTTAGCTCAAATTTTTCAGGCAGTTCTCGGTATTGGCTCGAGTTTTTTCGTAAAAAATTGGTCGAAATCGGATCAGCAGTGTTCTTATAACTCCATTACTTTTTAAAACGTTATATAAATTGCTGCTCGAGAGATTTTGAAGAAACGCGACATTTCAAGCATAGTCCTGCTAAGCTAAAAGAATATTTTATAAATTATTGCATTCTTACTTCCGCTTATCCGTACTTTAATTCCTTGCGATTACGACACTATTAGGCAAGTTTTCGTAAAAATAAAAAAATTAATAGGGTGGCGCAACCATGGCGTGTGAGGGAATGGAGGGGACCTACAATTTTCTGCCGGTTGCGAACGGCTAGTTGAGAAAGCGCTTTTCATGGCAATGAATTTACTAACGGAGGACTTGCAAATTCCTCGCGAAAGGCGATACCCGTGGAAAAACATTTTGTTGGCCTCTGCTGGGATTCGAACCTCGAACCTCTGGGTTAGCAGGTGCATATGCTAACCGTCACGCCACGGGTACCAGGGTTTTGCAATCGTGCAGAAAGAAAATTTTGAGATAACAACAAAAAATGACGTTGCGATTATAGAGAATACGAAAAAAGTGGGTCCTGCCATTCTGTGTGTCTGCTTGTCTGTCTGTCCGAATATGAATCTACAGCCTGTACCGCTGTCTTCGGACAGCTTACAGAGGGTTTTTTGCAATTGGCTCTCTAGGTCATGAATTAACGGTACCTTCCATACAACTTATATAATGATACAGCCTATAGAAGACGATATGGACTAGGACGACATGTGCCTTCAACGGGCTAAAAGCCACACAGCGCACGTTACAATCAATTTATTGAAAAGTAAGTTTGATGAGCGTATTTTCTAAAGACATGTGCCAGTCGATTGGCCGCCTGATTCGCGGGATTTAGCACCTCTAGGCTATCTTTATGGAGCTACGTTAAGTCATTGGTTTATGCCAACAAGCCGGCGGCGGACATTGGCCGTTGCCGTCGAGCTCTGTAGCCGAGTCTTCGGAAATTGTGTGCAACGAATCGACCACTACAAACGTGCTCGCGGTGGCCATATGAACGATGTCGAGTTCCACTCATAAATGTTTTGATTGAACTTTAAGCTGATAATTAAGTTTTTGAAATATCTCTTATGGTTTCCGCAACGTAACATAGTAACGTAAGGTGGCACAACAGAGTGGGCAGAGAATGGAAAGGACCGAATAGCTAATGGTGACAGTGCTATTCTTGACAATGAATTTACTATCGGATGACTTGCCGAGTCCTTGCGAGAGGTGATACCCGTGGGAAAACATTTTTGTTTTCTGTTGGGATTCATATAACAACCTCCCGCGCAACAGGCAGATTTGCTATAACAATTACGCCAACGGCAAGCAGCACCACCAAATGGTTTGTGTTTGATATAAATAAGAAAATGCCAATTTCTCACTGTAATACAGGATACTGTACCGAAACCTACTTCGTAGATAAATTCACTAACTAGAACAGACATTCTAAAGTGCATTCATATCTTTGTGCATTCCAGTTCATGTATCTGATGTAAAAAAAGATTCTTCTCGTTGAATGTGAGAGATCATCAGAAAACAATACACAACAACATTTAAGCTACGTGCAGACGGCATATAAAAGCCGCAAACGTTTGCGGTTCCGACGTCATTTTTAATTCATAATATGCGACTATTGACGCATATCGTCTGAATACCCTTTTGGGGCAGTCCGCACATGCACGTAAATGGTTTGCGGACGACGTGCGACGGCGAAACCGCACATAAATGTGCGGCTTTTTCGCATCTCGTCTGAACACCCTCGCACATTTCTTCCCAATCATGTGCGGTGACACGAAAATAGGACAAAGCAAATGTGCATATTTTACGCAAATCACAAATCAGTAGTGGTTGTGATATCGTGAGACCACGTCGCAAATCGACCGTAAAATTTGCGTACTTATTTGCGGACAGTTGATGTGCGAGCAAACCAACGCAAACTGATGTGCGGCTTTTGGGACAGATTCTGCACTTCGTCTGAACACCCATATATGCGAGTTTGCGTACACTAATTTGAATTTTCCACATTTCACGTGACGTCGAACCGCAAATATATGCGGTTTTTTATATGCCGTCTGCACGTAGCTTTAGAAACCAACCCTGCAACCTCAAACAAGAAATCAAAAAAAAAAAAAAAAACAGCAGAAACCAAAGATAGATAGAACTCGATAGATCTCAGAATGCCCTAGATTCAACGAATTGAGACAGAGTGGGTGTGAACATTGTATCAAAAAGATAATCAAAAATGTTTGAAGAATAAGAATATCCCGAATGTGCAATGTTTTTCGAAACGGGTTAGCAAATTACATAAAGACCTCAGGACAGCTAGAAGTTTCATAGGCTTTGTTATTGAATTGTAATCGTTGATTTGAGTTTGATGAGAGCAGGATCAACCCATTAATCTATCAAAACATTAAACACTATCCAAAATTAGGTTATTATTGCAAAGTACTAAAAATTTTACGCTTTTCAAATTTGAATTTAATATTTTATCAAGACATTTTTGGAGTTTAGGTCACTGGATCTCATGATCCTGCATGTCTTTTTGACTATTTAATTAATTCATTTCAACTCCGGGTTTATTTTCCTTTTAATTTTATAAATTGCAGCCAACAGAAACTTTTCTAAGAACTTTAATGTTTTACACATTGGCTTAGAAATATAAAATTCACAGCATGTTAATGCGATGAGAGCTGGTAACTTAGGCTCCTTATCATGGCCGCGTCTTTTGGCTTTTCTCAGAACATCTGGAAAGCTATAACAAATAGAAGATTGCCAACTGGTAGTACAATGGACCGGTATTTAGGTCAGAGTACTGCAGCTGGTATTTTAAAAACCTCCAACAGAAAACAAAAAAAATGTTAATGCCATGAATTTTAAAAGTGTCGGTACAATCCGACCGAATTTGAGTCTTAGAACGGTACGAAAGCATCTAACTGATGACCCCACTATCGTACCTGCAAAATTTTTAGTCATGAGTCCATTCTTTGGATTTCAACGCTGGAAGGTTGTCCAATATCCAAAATAAAAACTAAATAAAATTCAATTTTTTATCAAAGCTCACTGCAATTCTTCTTTGAATATTTTTTTATATAAAGAAAAAAGTTACTTGCATTGGTAAATGTCCGATTGCTATACCATTGACGACTTGGCAGAATTTTGGCTAATTTTATTACAATGTCTCTTTTCAGTAAAAAGAATGTTCGATCTGACAACAGTAATGAGTATGCATATTTATTGCCAATATCTCTGGCAGCAAATATTGACACATTTGGCATAAGTCTTTGAGTATTTGAAAAGGGGTAGGTACATCCCTTGACGTGTGACAAGTTATGTAAGGAAAAAAAAAATAACAGAATAAGAAAATAAGAACTTATCGCGTTTTTTAAATGACAGGAGTCATGGTATCAGAAGTAAGAAATATTCACATGATTACCTCGGCCTTTCGGAGCATTCAGTGCACTGACCAGCTCAGCACATCTATCTGGAGACAGCAATCCCGTCTCACTCAGTGGCTCCCGAACTGAATTCAGATCACGAACTTGTCCACGTGGATTCATTACCAACTTCAAGTTAACCTTATCGCCATAACGGTTCCTTGAATCGTATTCGTTCTCCTTACATTCTTCATAATATTCATTAATTTCCGGTTTACCTATGAAACATATTTTTTTCTTTGTTTTTGGCCGTAACTTTTTCATTCAATAGAAAATTTGTATTGTGTCTGTGTTGCAGCCTCTCAGTATTCAACATAGACATTATTGAGACTGCAACATATTCTGTATCACCAACTCAGTATGTATATAAAAAAAATGTATTCGCTAACCTTTACCTGAACCTTCGTGCACCCATTTAACGGACCGTTTCTTACGATTTACATACATCGACTGGCCCTTGGATTGATGGTTGCTAATGTCACTCAACGAATGGGAGATCCTTCGTGCAAGTTTAACCTGATCTTCAACTGTCGGATGAAGATTTGGCGAATAAAACGCTGACGATGCATAAAGTTTCCCTGTCAACAAACCGGGTATATTACTTTTAGATCTTTTTTTTTTTTTCTTAGAATATGCTCAAAAACAAGAAGGGATTTCAATTGAATTAAATTTAAGAGTTGCTGTGGTACATTTCTATTTAAATCGTTCCAATATGCAACATATTGCAAAGTGTATATTTTTATAAAACGTAGAACAAATAATAAATTGTTCATGTTCAGTGTTTGCTAAATTTTTTTTTTTTAAACAATTTTCTTAGGGTAGACGAATATATATCGAATTTGTTTATTTGTGTTAGTTTTGAATTGAAAATGACTGCGCGTATAGAAAAGTGTATGATGGTTAGTTGGGTTAGCATTAGGATAGAAAACACCAAAAGTAAATAAACAGCAAAAATCACAAAAAAAAAATCCCTTTTTGTTGAAAAGCAATACTCTCCTCATGTATAATTTGTTTTTTCTTCTTTGTCTGAAAATATACTTACGGTTCTTGGGCGAAATTTCTTCACCATCTGTAGCTGGTGTAAATATTTTCTGCAAATCGACTCTCTTTGATATGGTCGACGATGACTCCTGAGTGGCAATCAAAAATAATAGATATTCATAATTGGTTTCGTTGATATCTGACTCTTAACATTAATTTTTGAAGCGATTACAATTCCGTATTGGTTAAAAAAAAAGAAAAAATTCACACCTTATTCTTTCGCCAAATTTGTTTACTCAAATGAGTGAGAAACTCCTTTTTAGCAGGATCATACCGATCACTTGGCTTAAAGCCACGTTCCTTCTCTACCACACAGTTGCCCATAGATTGTGACTTTTTTATTCTACTGCATTGTTGTTTATAAATGGGCAAGCCACGCTCTGATGATACGTTAAAGGAACTAACACTTTTTTGCATGGTTGCATATAATATATGCAGATTTCTTTTCGTGTAAAATAGTTTCAATTTAAAAATAAAACAAATTTCGTTTCGATTTTGACTGATTGTCTTCTGGTCTCTTCATATGCACAACGGTTAATGTACATCATACAAATCTGTATATGTATATGTATATGTTTTCGAGATCAAATAAATTTAATAAAAAATAACTATCGCGACAAAAAAATGAATAAGGGAACTTCTTTACTTTATGCGAAAAGTATAGAATAAAAAAGAAAAGTTAAACAAAAAAGAAAATAATAAAAAAAATAAAACACTTTTTGCAATCCACTCTGTCCGGTGATTACGAAAAGAACTTTTGTGTTTTTGAAATCACATTAACCGCTGACACACTTAGCCTAAGAGTGCAAAGAGGGAGAAAATTAAAAATCAGCACGACAACATTAAATTTTTAACAAATTTTCAACTTAAAATTTTTGAAACAGGATGCGCAAGCGCTTAGCTTTGCTCTCCCTGTGCGATTCTTTTTTTTTTCTTTGTGTTTTAAATTAAAATTGCGATGGTTTTTCACTTTTATGAGGTGAAAATTAATTATTGTACCAGAATAGCATTGCTTTCAACTAAAAACATTGATTGTATTTGATGTTTTACATATGTGTTGCGCTGTTTTTTTGTTTATTGACATGACCAGCTTGCTTTTTAAATTTAGGAACAAGTTTGATCATTTTGAATAGGCCCTGAGTATTCGACCTACATTTCGCTTACGCATAAAAAATGTCAAATATCAAATATTCATACTCTTAGGTATATAGTATATGTTGTATATATGTGTGCTTTTTTATCATTGAATTTTGTTTTCGACTACATCGTCCCAGATAGTCAAACCTATTATTAAACATGCTGACGACTTTTCTTTTGCTAATTCTAAATGGATTTGTGTATATCGTAATTTATAGATCATTTTGTGTATTCGTTTTTATTTATAGACTAAAAGGAAAAGATTTGGTACTGCTTGTTTCGAAGAAGAAAGGAAAAATGACACCAATTGTATATAGTAATTTGGTCGTTTACTGTTTGCCTCGCGTAGCTTCAAATACATATTTAATGTGTTTGTACGATCGTTGTATAGTTATAGCAAAACTTGAAAAAATTTAAAGAAAAATTTGAAAATCATACAAATGGGAAGCTTGTGGCTTCGAACATGCTATAAAATGACTCTCTACTGAGAGTCCAGGAAAAGTTTTTGTCTTTAATATATTTTCATAATATGCAAGCAAATACAACTACCCTACGACCACCGACCACTTGGAGTGATTTCTTTAAAGTATCACCAGTTTGTATGGCTTGCCTGTGAGCCTAAATCTTGCTTAAACGTTATTTATTTAAAGCCGCAATTCGGCAATGGCATTTTAGTTAAGTATGAAATTTTACTAGACAAGCATTTCAGCAAAAAGCATTTTCATTTTGAAAAAAACAGAGCTTAAAATATGATTGAGGAAAAAACAGGAAAAGCCCATGAAAAGCGTATAGTTTTGTTAAAGATGTCAAATGATGGATATGTTTAAGTGTACCTGTGTGTTGTTGTCCTTCCAAGATGGTAGTGACATTGATCTATGCTCCTTAGGTGTCATGAAATTAGGAGTATGGTTCTCCTGGACAGTTGTTTTACTGGATCGTACCATGCGGAAACCATCGTTTTCCTATATATGAATTGTGTTATTTTGAACATTAAGTATAAGCTGAACATAACAACAAAAGCTTCAACATTTAAAAAGTTTCAAAGTCCTTTCAATCTATGTATTACCATGCGCGCAAAGGTCAAGATATCAACTTGTAAAATCTTCCAACATCAAGACACTGGCGCGTTTATCTGGTGTACGAGAACGCGTAGGTATATGTCAAAATAAGAACACTTTTTTCGTGTGTTCAAATTTTCACAAATAAACATTTTAAAAACAAAAACTTCAGGAGTTATAACACTCGGTTTTCAAAGCAACACTGCTAGCAATTGGTGAAATACAAGTAAATGCCTTAGTGTCCCTTAAGCTTAATAACACTTTGCATTCAAACATAACATTTACATAGTCCTATACAATAACTCACACTTTTGGAAAAGCAAAAATTAATATTCAAAAATACATTGAAACGCAAGTAATTCTGTGTGTAAGTTCTCAAGTTTGAAGTGGAGACGCGATCGCTCAAAAATATGACGAAAGTTTCGTGAACAAACGAATCACTTGCATTGATTGCATAAATAGAATATTTTTTGTTTAGTTCCAAAAATAAGACTCACCTCGACTTCGTAGCTCTCATTCTTCCTTATGTAGCCCGTGTCAGAGCGGGACTCTTCGGTGGTGGCAGATTTCGTTACAATCGGTGGTTGCTGCTGATGTGTTTGGTAATGGGGAACCTGTTGCGCAAGTGATGGCGCTTCCTGTGATGCGAAACGCTGTTGTTGTTGTTGCTGTTGCTGTGCGATTTGATGAGCCAAACGCTGTTGTTCTTCAATAAGACGCTGCTGCTGCTTCAATAGAGATTCTTGTTGAAGTTTATACTGCTGTTGTTGCTGCTGCAGTTGTTGCTGTTGCAACTGTTGGACATCTTCCTGTTCGATTACACGATCGATATCCGATATTATTTCCTTTAACGTATTGTTTATATTATCCTGATTATTGTTGAGTGTACTGCTGTTATTAGCTGTTAAATTTGTTATGCCATAAGCAAAATTGCTGATAACCTACCTGTCGATGCTTTTGTTGCTGTTCATCTTGTTGTTGTGCAGCTGCTAGCAGTTCTTCTGATACCGGCGCTGCCTGTGCTGGCGTAGGAACTGGAGCTGGAGCTGGTGCCGGAACTGTCACTGAGACGGGTTCCGATTTCACTTCGTCAGGAACCTGCTGGGGTGATAGTTTTATTGATTGAGTTACTTCGGTTATGGTTTCAATATCAGAATTCGATTCAGTCGTTGTAGATTTGGTTATTGGTTGTATTTCTTGTATAATGTCAGTGTTTTCTGTTTGGGGATTGCTTATAGTTTGTGTTTGGGGCTTGATTCCTTCAATAACGCTTGATTTTCTAGGGGCTTGGGACTTGATTCCTTCAACAACGCTTGTTTTCCTAGAGCAAGAGATGACTGCTTCTTCTCCAGGTTGTGAGCTATCTTCAACGGTAACTTTGGTTTCAGTGATAACTTGGCCATCAGGCTCTGTTGTTGTCGTTATAGTTTTAACTGTTTTAGTGACAGTTGTTGGTTTTTTTATAGAAACTGTTTCAGTTATTTCAACTTCTTCACCACTTTCATCGCCTTCTACGACTTCGATCACTTCTTCTTCCTCATCTTCGTCGTCTTCTTCTTCATCTTCCGAGCTCTCCTTAGCTGCGACAACAACTTTTTTAGTAACTACAACTTTAGTAGTGACAGCGTTACCATTATCTGAGCCATTATCAGGGCAATCTTCAAGAGTAACAGTAGCTGTTTGCCCACCGTTTTCTTGAATAACTTTTTTTGTTTCTGTCGTAGTTGTGGTTGTAGTTGTACTACCATTTTGAACAACTTCCTGTTTATTTTATATACATTTCATATATACAAACATTGTATTTAACGTAAGGGATGCATATTTAGGGTAAAACAAATAAGAAAAAGGAATTTTAATTTGAGGAAATAAACACCAATGGTGTGATGTAGTTCTTAAAGCCACAAAATGTTTGCAATTATTAAGATTAGTGTGCAGAGATTTCTAAGGCTTTAGAAAAGAAGTTATCAAGCTTGTCTGTTAGCAAGTTGTGGCTGTTTTTTAGAAAACTCGAAATTATAAATAAAACGCGGATATCTAGATCTACTTACCGCAAGCGAACTCTTTATTTTTTTTAAATTAAGATACCAATACATCTTCAGAATTTGCAAGTGTGGAAGCAGAAAACTCAGCAAATAAGATTTTTATCTCTCAATCGTTTTTCGGCTTTCAAACATCGGAAGAAGGAATTTGATTTCTTTTTGTATAATTCCACTAATGGTTATCTAAAAAAAAAAATAGGGTGACGTAACAGAGCGAGGTGCCGCGAGGCCTAGCGCTTTTCTCACAACCATTGCCTTTGTGGGGGAAAGGAGGAATTTACAATTTTCAGCCAAATCCGAACGGCTAATCGAGAAGGCACTCTTCATGGCAATGAATTTACTATCGGAAGACTTGCCAATTCTTCGCGTAAGGCGATACCCGTGAAAAACATTTCTGCTTCCGCTGGGATTCGAACCACGAACCTCCTGTTAATCGGGAGACATGCTAACCATAACGCCATGGGTAACGGTTACCGTTGTTGAAAATCTATCATATCCATAACATGGCTTCACTTTTCAGACCTATGTTTAAACAGTCAATTTTATTCCTCAATTTTCAATGATTCTGAACGAAAACAAAAAGATGCAACTCTTGAGTTAGTTCACTAGAACGCTCAGGTTTTCAAAAGCTAAACTATATTCTGTCAAAAACTTTTCCCCTAGCTTAAATGTTTTTAAACTCAGTACTTTAGCTTTTATTTACAACCACATTTGAACTTGAAAAGAATTGATTTCCTTTTTCAAGGGCAGAGAAATATTTTATTGTAAGAATATTTAAACAAAAACCATTTGTTGATATGCAAGATGAAGAAATAAAGTTTATTAGAACGTCAATTTATTACAAATCATAAACACTTATACAAACAATAAATATACTAACATGAAAAAGGAAAATAAAATACTTATTTTTTAAATTGAAAGACCGTGTTTAATGCAATATCTATCCTTTGTGTGAAATCAACTTACAAATATAACAAGAAAGTATTCTATTTGGCATTTAGGTGCGAGAGTTTAGATGGTGTATTTTGATTTTTTGGAACTCGTAACAGAAGTCGAATTCTAGACTATATTACAAGCTAAATTAGGAGCAAAAATTTGGTCAGATTACTACAACCATTGGAACTTTTGTCATACTGAATTTTTCTTCATGTCTGAAAATCATTGTCAGCTATTAAGAGAGCCCTGTAGTTTCTCGGCTCAAAAAATTGATTTTTTTTTTCATAAATCACATCTACAAAATTTGTAAAAAAAAAAAACGTGTGAAAGGATTTTTGATATTTGAAAAGTTTCCAAAGAAAAATTTGCCAAAGCTTCTGAGGAAGAGACATGATCAATTCAGAACACTTTCGCTGTGTTCAGTCTCAATCAAATGATCTCTTGGAACTAAAAAAAAGAAAAGAGCGCTGATCATTTTCAATTTGGCTGAACTCTCATGAGCCGCGAGCTAGGAACGTCATGACGGGTGTTATTAAAATCAAATGAGTGGCCTGATTTTGGAATACGAAGTGAATCGTTTCAAATTCAATATTTTTTCTCGAATCACTTTGATTTGTTGAAAATAATTCATCGTTTGATGAATGGAAAAGAGACGAAATAATCAGATAAAGTGAGAACAATTACTTTGACACGCTGTGTTTTCCTTTGGTTTGGCGCGGGCTGTAAGCCTAAGTATGATAAGACCGAATGAAAGACGTTTGTCATATGCGGGTAATATATTATCAGATGCGAGGCGAGTCGAAAATAGTTCTTCCCTACTTCCAGTCACTTGACATTTAATTTCCATGAAATAAATAATTAAAAACATTTTTACTTCTCTCATTTGATTAAAACGTAATGCTGAACCATTAAGTTGTTTCAAGGAATTTTAACAAGCAAAGTCAAAAAAGCCAAATAGAGGGTGTCAAAATGACCACAGTAACAAAACGTCAATCCATATTGGATATTGACTTTGAGAATATAACAAAGCGCACATATAACGAAATCAAAAATTATAGCAACAAACCCCAATTTCGACTCGAAAAACGATTCGTTTTGAATTCCGCAATCGGGCCTTAGTATACGAAAACTTCTACCAAAATGGACACACGTCATTTAAACGAGTAAAAGTGAAAACGCAATAGACAATAGAGCGTCGCGTCGCGTCGTTCCGACCTAGCGTGGGTCTCACGTTACATGATAAATCCTGACTATCCTGCTGATTTTAAACAAATCTCAAGCTGTGCGATATTACTAAACTTTATGGATTTCAATATCGAACGACCATCGTCATTATTAAAAATAATTATCGATAGCTTAACTCGGTTTGCCCAGGGGGAATATGACAAAAAGCGAGCAAAAGTTCAATCTAGTTAAACTTTTTTGAAGGATGGTCGCTTTGTTACGTTTCCTTACGTTTGTCAAACGACGCGTTTGAGGAGAAAGCGTGATTGTGTGAGACTCTACAGATTTCGTATAATTAAACTTTTACCATCTGTCAAAAGTGATGTCGACGCGCTGCTAAAGCGTGATTGTATTTTCACTTTAAGGGATTTCCCAAAGCAGTATCTGCAGTGGCATATTTAGTTGTCAAAATGAAGTGTTACAGCGACATATGCGAAAATACCCACAGAGAAGCTACAAAAAAACGCACCCCTTTTAGTCATGTGTAGTTGTCATGGTGGCAGAAATATTGCCAACAGCGTTTCTGCCTCTTCCGCAGCTGGTCAAACACTTTGATCTCGGGAACTTTTAAAAGAAGTATGTCCAAATGGTGGCGCTATTGTGCAATTTTGTCATAGGCCTTAAATCATTTTTATGAGTTCTTATTAGGTTCGTTCGTTGAACTTTCCCCAGGGTTGACCCAGGTTTTCTTGACAACCCTATGAGTTGTCAAAAAAACCCAGTTTCCCAGTCCTTAAAAAACGCTAAACCACAAATCACCACACATCCCTGTCATTAAAAAAAAAGTGTATGCCATTTGACAGCACTTAACTCGCCACAGCAAAAACCTAGGGCGAGTTGATGGTAAAACCAAGGTCAACCCTAGGGCTAAAAAAAACTAAGTTTGACATTCAGGGCGACTTTAGGTTTCTCAATAAACGCTTTGTGGCGATCCCAGGGCGACCTTAGGACTTCAACGAACAAACCTTTTACCAAATACCACCCAGGGAAGGGAAAACGTGGTAGTAAGACATTCGACATTGGTAATTGAACGCCAGTATCAAGAGCAAAAAGTCTTCTCTATGAATAATTTCCTTTTTCAACGGTAATACTATAATAGAATAAACATAAATTTAGAGAACCTTAGTGTTTTTGTTTTTTCTGTTTTTAATGCATAAAATACAACAACTTACATAGTTAGGTTAAAAACAATCGAGACAGATGTGTTTTCTGCGTAACAAAAAAAGGTTTTTTCTATTTAGAACATGTAATGGGACATTAAGGAGACGCCAAAATTGAATTAGTGTGTATATATTAAATTTAAATAATTAGCTATGAATACAAGTTTTTGAGTAACGACAGGTCAATTCCTTCTTTAAAAATCATCATCTTCGACAATTTCAATCGACTGAATACTTTTGCTTTGAAGAGATGAGCTGGAGGAGGAGACTACTTGTCTGGTTGATGACGATGTAGAACTCACCGAAACTGACGAGACTACTGATTTCTTTACAACCTGTGACGATTCTTGCTCAACACTTTTTTTAATGGACTGCTCAATTGATCTCTCGAGACTTTTATCACTGCTAACAGCTTGCTGCATTGTTCCAGATGCAATTATCTGAAAGAAGGAGTTTTTTTTTCTTTTTTTTTCTTTTTGATTTTTTTTTTTTTTTTGTTAAATTGATTCAAATTTTGTTAAAGTTGTATAAAGATAAAAGTATCACTGTTGTCCTCTTCTGTTGATGTGTGTTTTTCTGAGAACCGTTCAATCAGTTGCAGTTTTTGAAACATGCTGGGAGAATTATATACGAGTAACCTTTTTATTTACAAAAAAAAAATCAAACATGTTTTTGTACACAGACTACTCTTTGAAGCAGGTGCTGTCTGTGATGTTAAAATGTGTTTATTCAACCGTCAAGTACATATTATGCATGTATTGATAACACATGGGGGAATTCGTAGAAAGAGAATTTATTGCAATTAACTTCATCCATACTCAAACATAAAAAGGTTCTAGGCTCAAAGAAACAGGAAAGTTTTGTTATGGGAAAAAGTTGATCACTCAAGTCTTGAGAACGAGTTTTTATTACTGTTTCGAAAATTCAATAGAAGTAGCTTTGTCAAATAGGAATTTAAACAGTTCCACCGCTGGAGTGTGCTTTTAAAATAGGTATACATACCTAGAAGCATTCGATAAAATAGTCAAACAAAAATTATTGCGCCAGGAGTAAAGTGGTAACGTTTTGGCTTTAAAAAAAGTCAATTATTTGATAATTCTCTTTCTTTGTAACACATAATGAAAACCAAATTGATATTAAAACACAAATGACGAGTGAAACATTGAACATAGAGATACATGTATTTTTTTTTACAATGTTATTACAAAAAATATATGAAGACAATTTTTATGTACAAAGGACAAAGGACACATACATATCATTGCTTATGTAGAAGAAATTTTCTACTTTTTAAGACAACACAACAAAATTTGATCGTAAAAATAAAAAAAAAATATTTTGATAACCAAAAAGAGCGTAATGGTAGAGATTTTTTTAAATTTGGGAAATCCTTTTTATTAAGGGTGCTTGAAATACTACATATATCAATTGCTGTCTGGAATGGAAAAGGTTAGAAAGAATGTACAAACGTCAGTTTTCGTATGAGCAAGTCGCGCACACTTTTTACTGAGAGTATCAATTGTCCAATGTTTTGAAGAAGGGCTCTTGTTGATGGTCTTCAAACTTCAAGACCATGACTAAAGTACAAAGGCTTTTATGTATTGGCTCAATCAATACATAAAAGCCAGAATAATGACCCGAACTTAAGCTCTGGAAACTTTCCTGTCGCTAGCTCCTCTTCTTCACTAAAGTGATGACGGCCTAAAGCGAACTGCGGCTCAAACGATTCCATAATTGGAGAAAAGACTTATCAGGCTACAGAATCATTATGAGACTTTCTAACAGACTACACCCCGCGCCGCATAATGCTGCTAGCAAAAGAGGGTTATAAAATCAAATCATGTTCTCGACTTCATGAAAGTTGGAACCGAACTTCCAAAACGGGCAAGAGGGTGGGGTCAGGTATTCTAACACAAATAGTTCCTTGACTTTTACAGTGTCTTCCAAGCAGAAGTAATTCAAGTCTGTGAAGCCGCAAATCATCTGGCTACGCAAGAATTGATCAACAAAAATATTGACGTCTTCATAGACATCAAGGCGACTATATTAAACCTATCACATCTATTGTCACAAGAGCAGTAATCTAACACTGCTCAGCTCAAGGCACACCGCAACTCTTATTTGGGTTCCAGGACATCGTGACACAACTGGCAACGAAATGACGGATAAGCTGGTTTAAATCGGGTCAGCACTCGAATCCATCGCAACAAACACCGAAACTTTATAAAAACCGCAAATGACAGGGGGTCATCCTTAGAAACATGTCAGGTTTCCACAGACCTTTGGCCTGATATTTCCAAGAGAAAAAGAGTTTCTACTCCATCTAAGCAGTCGTCAGCGGTCTCTGTTAATTGGCATTCTCACGGGTCACAACTCATTGGGTACCTGCATGATGAGAATGAGCATTAGCTCATCCGACTTATGTACAGGATGCCAAGACGAAGAAGGATCATTTTACTTCTTCTGTGAGTGTCCAACCTTGGCCCACAGTAAGAAAAACCCCCCAAGAATACTTCTCCCACGAGCTGGCTTCGTGGGAGTTCAGAATTTCACACTGAACAGAATATATATTAATGTTCATTTAAACTACAAATGGTTCTGTGAGAGTTCTCATCAACCCCAATTATTTCTTTTTGCTGCTCCTCTGAGTGAAGCGACTTAGAGGTTTATAATAGAATCTGCTGCTGAAAGAAGCTTTAAAAGGTTTCTTTTGGCAATTGGAAGTAAAAATTACATCGTAGACCCAAAAATTCTTCACTCGACATAGGTTAAGTTAAGTTGAGTTGACCTTATAGGAAGATCACTTTGTTTTTGACTGGATGTCGTTTTTCTTTCAAAAATTTAACACTAATGTGGCGTTCCATGAGTTTCACGCGAGGAAGCATTCACTTTTAAAAATAATGCAACAATTATTGTCTTTGTGTGGGTGAAACACCTATAGCCCATAAAAAATATTCCCTGAGGAGAATTTTCTTTTTTACACTTGAGTTCCATGTATAAATGCTTCATGAGTGGGTTCTCACTTGAGATCCAGAAGTGACAGCGCCGTGAGAAAACGTTTTTTTCATCAACACGGTGTGAGAATGCTTCCAAACGCTCCTGGACTCTTCTTTTCGTAACATTCAAACATTATTGGCTTGAATAATAAAAGGCGAGATTGTAAAAAAATAGAACAACTTTGTTTTCAAGGATTCGGCAGAGTGTTTTTCAGTTCTTATTTTACACACCTTTAAGTTGTGCGAATATTATTTGTATTAATTTTGATTTGTTTTATAGGGCAGATTATATCCATTGTACAAGTTCGTACATACCTTGTGCTGACAAGGCATCTGGGCTGTTTTGTTTGTTGCCTCGTGTCACCAAAAGCTGCCTATTGTGTGCTGTAATTGGAGATCATATTCACATTGATCGTGCGTATGAAAACTATAACATGGAATGAGTCAGCTAATTTTCATTGCCTTGTATCGTGGATATGAAAATTATAGTTTGAAGTGTGTCAGCAAAATTTGTATATAAAAGAAGATTGAAAAACAAAATTGATTGATTACGATTACGACTGTGGTCACGAAAATAGGTTCTCTGTGTCTTTATTAAATTGAGTTCATGCTATTGATATCCCCCCACCAGTGGTAAGGTGTTAATAGTACGTCCTCAACATCCATTTAACACTGAGACTGTTTCTGGATTATCTTTCTATCTAGATTCTAACCTTACAAAATCTAGCAAGCAACTAACTTAAAAAAGCAGAGTCAATAAGAGCTATACAAAAGGATATTTTAAAATTAACGGCTTTCTGGCGATGTGGTTGCATATTTCACAGGCCGAGAGTGTTTTACAGTACTTTTAAAAAATTGGCTAACATTTTCTTCTAAGCTAAACGAAGTTCATGGTCGTTTTTCATGAAATACATTGTTACACTAAGGAACAAAATCACTTAAGAAATAATTTATTAAAAGCAAATATACAAAGAGCTTTATATTAATTTCAAAGAAGCGGGACCCAATATCTTGTTAATTTTAATATTAGTGTCTCGTCAAAGCTGTGTATGGTGTTTGGTGGAAGCAAATATAATAAATGTTTCGTTTTTTTTTATATTTATGTATTGACTGAAGAACAACATACCTGTTTTGAGCTTTCAGAAACAGATGTAGAGCTCTTTGAGACACCAGTCTCAGAACCGACTTCTGCTACCTCCATTATGTTTTCTCGTTGCTTTTATTATATCTGCAAGAAGAAAAATAATTTGTTAGAACTCATACATTTGAAGACTTTAATAAATTAACGAACTAAAATAAAATAAATAAATAGGGTGGCGCAACAGATCGAGGAGCCCTTGGGTCTAGCGCATTTCTCACAACCATGCCTTGTGAGGGAATGGAGGGGATCTACAATTTTCTGCCGGTTCCCAACGGCTAATCGAGAAAGCGCTTTTCATGGCAATGAATACTAACGGAGGACTTGTCAATTCCTCGCGAAAGGCGATACCCGTGGAAAAAACATTTTTGCCTCTGTTGGGATTCGAACTCGAACCTCTGGATTAACAGGCGGACATGCTATCCATCACACCACGGGTACCACAGACTCAGGGCTAGTCTGGTTTTATGGTAACGAACATAAAAATAATACGACTGTGTGTTTTTGTGTGATTTTTGAAAAGTAATATTTGAAACGGAGGTCTGGATAGAATTGCATTTGACTTAAAAACCAAGCTGCACGAAATATTAGGTTTTTCAAGAGCAAGTCCCTCTTTAATTAAAAACTTTGAATTTAATTTCTGAACGCATCCTTTTACTAATCCTCGAACTGTCACTGCCAATTTATTCAGCTAACTCAACAATTTCATCATGGTAAAGCACACGAACGAGCAACGTCTGCAAATTATCGTCCCTATCGAGGTAACCGTCGCGTCGCGTCGGAGCGCAGTTTTTTCCGCAACGCATCCCTTTTCGGAGATTCAATTTTGCTTCCAAGTAGTTGTCATCGTAAGAAATTTTTTACAAATACGGCAACGCATTGCATTCCCAAAACTAAAACTTTCCACAGCAAAAACTTATCGGAGGACGTCGGATCGGCCGATCGGAGAACTACCACGAAGCAATATGTCTCCGAATCGTAGGAAATCGGAGAGAATTCCGCTCCGACGGTTACTTCGATAGCGTCGTATAATATTCTACCGAGAATCGGAGTCGGTGATCGCAACTTTAAAAGCCTTAACTTCGATTTTCGGTCGTAATTGTCGCCTTGTCCTAATAGAAAGGCAATAACAAGCCTAGTGCAAAAATTTTAGTTTACACATTTGTTATATGATGTTGCCGTGACAGTGAGACAACGGGCTGGTCGAAGTGTCAAAAATATCGCTGCCGTCCGTAGCAAACGAACCAAATCAGTCGACACCACTTCGTCCAAATGGGTCCAACGAACCGACCATTGCAAACGTGCCCGCGGTGTTCATATGAACGAAGTCGAGTTTCATTCAGAAATGGAACAATGAAGTTTTCGAAACATTTGAAAAGGTTAACAAAATTTCAAATTTCAAGACTTGCTCCTTTGAACCGTTTTTGACCGGAAACCTATACAGAATGATAAAACTGCTCATTAGTTTGAGTGTAATTGATTTTTCTAGAAAACCAATTAGTATTAAGTTGTGTCTTTCACGTTTAAGTTAAAAATAATTCTCAGCCCAAAAACTAAACAACAACAAATACTTTTTCAAAAATCTTTCTACCCAAACCAAAAAAATGAAAAAAAAAAAATTACTGCAACAAAAATTGAAATTGAAAAGACAAATCATTTGCTGCTTAGTAATGTCTACAGGACACGCAAATCAAAACGGAAATCTTTTTTCAAAATTGGTGTATAAATATGTACTCGATAATAATCAAACATGTATAATTAATTAGCCGTGGCAGTGATTATTTTTCGCAATCTATGCCAAATTACTGTGTGTTTACACTTTTATGTCTGTCATTTCATTAGAAAAATTAACGAAAATATTACCCACGGCACGAGCTTTTACAAGCATGGAAGAGGGGCGACGCGACGCATATTTTTCAATATTGTTAGCCAAATTGTACTGACAGAGCGTACAAGATAGGCGAAACAGAATATGTATGTGCAATAAAACAATCGAAAAAATCTTTTATCTGATTTAGAATTCTTTTTGTATATAGACTTTGATTGCCTATAAAAATACATTGGTTTATATTGTGTCGACACGGATCGTAGGCAGTAAGTATAGTCGGTACATTATTTTGGCGAACAAGCGCTGCCACACAATGTTTTATTTATTCAGAAGGATGTTCGACTGTAGTTTTGCCAACAAAAACAAGAATTAGGAAAAAATATGATTTAATTGTTTTATTTTACTTTTGCTTAAATTTTTCTAAGCTCGAGAGCGAAAGAGAATGGAAAACAATTTGTTTGCTTTGCTTGTCAAAGCGGTAATGCGGCTGAGTAAAAATGTTAATCCGCATGAGCAACTATGTATCTAAGAAAAAAAAATAAAAAATATTGGCATTGGTCCATTTTTAAGGGTTTTCTGCACACAAAAAACAAAGTATTTGTCAAAAATTAAGATTGAAATTTTGGAGCCAGCCTTGAGCATCTTATAGAGAGATGAACAGTCTTATTCGGGTCTTAAGTTAACCAGTTATAAATTCAAGCAGGCAAAGCTGATTTAAGTGAAAACATAAACGGATGCTCGTGAGCTTGATAGGGATAGCAATCCCTTCATTCTACACCCAAAGTAAAATTCTTTCCAAAAATACTTTCCTTCTTCGTAGCCAGTGTTGCAATTAAAAATACAAATTAGTATTACATGGTCTAATGACTCAACATGTTGTCTAAATATTTTCTATTTTTTTATTTTATTTCTCTATTCAATTCGATTCCAATAGAACAAAAATAAAAATCATTCAAAATACCCATGTGCTGTGCATGTTCCTCTACGAACAAGAAACAATTAAACGTCAGTGGAACGTTATTCTCATTAAAATATTTTTTGTTTAACAATCGACACATTATTTGCCAATATAAAACAAAAAAAATTGTATGCATAAATTCGTATGTAGACACATAGTGAGGAGAGGGAAATTGGTTTTTTGGCAAACAAAACTTATTTGACAAATTGCCAATGGTTTCCGTCTATATATTATATTTTGTATATTATTTTTTTTTTTTTTGGCATATACACTTTACATACTAAGTTGATTCTATTTTAAACAAATTAAGTTTTTTTAGCGTTGTCTTATTAAAAGAATTCTTTAATTAATATAAAGTCTTTTTAATGGAATTTCACCAATGCGAGTACCTAAACAATAGCAGCCTCAATTTGAAAGCTAAATATTACCCAATTATTTCTGGGGAAAAAACTGATACACGAACATGGCAAAATTTTGTGATTTCAAGAGAGCAAGAAGGCGGCAAAGTGTTTTACTCAAGAAGATATATCTTTGCGCACAAATGGTACAGTAAGGAAGTGGATGGTCGATGACTATGATGCGTTTTCAAAACGAGGGTAATGTTTATCCATAAGACTCATTGTTACAACGAAGAGGCGTAGTCAAAATTATTTATACTTCTTTTTTGCCGGCTTTAATATTGCATGGGCGCTTCAGGTTGAGGCGAAGCAGAAGAAATTAGAAAGCAAATTTTCTCATAATTCACTCTGATATGAGAACATTTTCTATAAATTGATTTCTTAAAAAAACAAATGCATCATTCATTACAGTTGCCATATTAAAACGTGTCATAAAGTTAATGATGCAAGACCTTGTTTAGTTTTTTTTTTTTAAATGTTTCAAACTGAATATATTTCATATTTTAGTATCTTTTGCTGTTTTTACTTCAAAAGTAAATAAATAAATAAGTAAAAATGTCATTGGTTAAGGTGACCAATAAATTGGCCATTGGAACTCAAGAACTATAAACTTATACATTAGAGGATACATTTTTAGTTACTTAAAGTTGAGGTTCTCATCATTTAGACTTTTTATTCTTAATTATATAACACTAGATTTCAAGAATTAATTTGTTTTAAACTATAGAACTTAGAAAATTGTTTTTTGTTAATAGAATGGATAACGCGCAGTAAGCCAAGGATCATGATCGTCGGACCACTAGTCTCTTAACTGTTCCATAATAATCAAACAGTGCATTGAAAAGGAGGAGTTTTCGAGAACTAGAATAACTGACGAAGCAGAAAAAGAGGACATTTAAAGAGATTCATTCCAGAGTACTAATTTCATTTTTCCAAGGAGAACTAGTTCCCGCAGACCGTTCTATATTCTTGAAGAACGAACAACATCAACAGTACCTAAACCAAGTTTGCGCCCGAAGATGGACTAAGTCCGAAACGCGTCGCCACAATTAAAAAACCTTTATAATTTGTGAAAATTATCTATACTTACATACATATAATAAAAACGTAACAGTTTGTTTGTTTGTGCACGCTAATCTCAGAAACGACTTATCCTATCTAGATGGGGTTTTCAGTAATATATTGTGGTAAGCTTCACTTAACATTTAGTTTTTATTTCTGTCAATCGGTTGATAAATAAAAGAATTTCATTTTCAAAAAGATTTTTACGGTAAAATAATATTCTTGAACCAACTACAAGCAAACTTCTAAAAACTTAAATCAAATCTCTTAGAGCCTTAGAACGTATTAAGCAATGCAGTTCAGGACGATTTTGAGACACTTGATACTAATTGAATAAATAAAAATAAATAAGCTCGGGGAATCTCGGGCGTAAAACGCATGTCAAGGATCTTCAATTTAATGCTTATTCCGAACGGCTAAGTGAGACAGTGCTTTTCATGGCAATGTAATTACTCTCAGAGGAATTGTCGATTTCTCGCAAAAGGCGATGTTCATGAAAAATCAAATTTTGTGTTTCTAGGTTTCCAGCCACGAACTCGTACGTAACAGGCAAACTTTCTAACAATCACGCCATGGGCACTAAATGTCAAATATGAAATATGGTAAAAAATTTCATATATTTCATTTGTTCTTTGGACTCTTAAGGTAATAGCAGTTTTCAAAAACCAATTCAGTACGATAACCCCATGTCACCATTATAGACTGAAGGAAATTTTGGATTTTTCAAATTTATAGTCAAACTGCACCCCGGAGTCTAAGATCCCTTTTTTTCATCTTTACAATGAGCAAAGAATTGAAGATGACTCCAAAAGAGTAGGTATTCCGAGCAGGACACTAATAACTACTAGCTTTTGGAAATCATTGATTAATATATTTTGCGGTTGGCGCCACGTTTTGGTTTTGCAAAGATCTTATTCATTTCTTTTATTTTATACTAAAACATAAAAAAGGAAGAAAATGATTTGAAAATGTCTCCCATTGCATTCTAACGAATAGTCAAGGAAGTATGTATTTATAGAGTCTCATTTTAGGGATAGTTAGATGATCTATCAAAAGTCCAATTCTTCCTCATTGAGAAACTTGAGCACTCTTGTCGGATTATATGCCATTGAAACAGTTTTGACAGAAAGTAGCAGGTTTTTCCAATCTTCTCCGAGCTGGGAACAGTGCAAGAAGCGCGATATAAAGGTTTTACAAATTTACAATAGAAAAAATGTAATAACATTTTTTTTTTAAATTTTATTCTTACCAGAAAATATGTAAATGTCTGCTGACAATCCCAGAAATATTTTCGTCGAATTCAATATCCGTCTGATTCTTCGGCACACGAGCAAATGCAACTTTTTTTTTGGTGATTTTTGAAACGTTTCCCACGCACCGAATCTTATCAACGCTTTACGCACTTAAATATATATAAATAAAAAGAAAAGGTTATTATTCTCAATAGCACATGCAAGTTTTTCTTGCTTATTTTTTTTTTCAACACCCAGCAATAGATTCACAATATCCCTTATAAATTTTCAAAAATTTTAAAACCAAAACTTCGTTCTACCTTCGACAATATTTTTCGACTTGAAAAACACAAAAAAATGTTTATTTATGCTTTGATTCGTTAAGCGGCCAACTGTAGACTAATGTTAGGAAATTTGCACTAAAATTTTGACTGAAAATCATGTGTGGGCATTGGAAAATTGTTCTTTTATTTTTTTCGTTTGGACTCGTTTATACAAATTTAGTTATTTTTTGTTTGATTTTGTTTTGTTGTATTTTTCACAGAGTAAAGTTATTTTAAATAAAATTCACAGCAAGACTATAATGTGTGTGCTCATACATACAGCTCAGACGAAACCTAAGTTTTTCCGAACAGGCATTGATAGACACAAAAAGAACTAAGCATAAAAAGAAAATTGAGGAAAAAAAAGAGTATAAAATAAAAGTGTGTAAGAAAAGATTTCCCACCAAAGAATTTATATTGTGGCGATGTCGATCCTCGTGTGCCGCTATTTGATCTCTGAAATATAAATATAGATACATTAGCGGCCTACAAAAAGAACTTGCTCCCTCTACGCTCTAGGGTATGGATTCTTGCACAATTTGAAAGGATTTTCATTCATAAATCACTTCTTGGCTGCCTTCCATAGAACTTCTTTTTTGTATCTAGATTTTGGACATTCTTCTTGATATTGTTGGGACCTTTATAACAGCTTAGAAATGACTACAATTAAAGAGCAATTAGCAATTGAAGCCAGCACTGTTCTCGATACATTGTTTGTGCGAAGAATATTTCAAAAAAAGTATTTCTGTGCTGATTGTTTAAACACTGCTCGCACGCTTTTGAGAAATGAAATACAAACTAAAAGATCTTTGATGCTATTGTTTTTAGTTTGGGAGGTTTTAACAGATATAATTACATATCACTGAAAATTTGAAAATATATTATAACAGTTGATTCATATAATCACCGTCCCTTCAAGATCACAATGCTCGTAACGTCGATTCAAAGCAATTTTTATTTGACTAGGGATTTTCATTTAAAAACAAATGTTGATGGTCTTTGCCTGTTGCAATAAAATGAATTAAATAAAATACAAACAAAAACAAAATCTTGATGACACATGGCTTACACGTTTTTGGAAAGCGCCAGGTAAATGACACCTGTTCGAGAATGCTGCCGCTGAGTGAGGTTGTTGATCGTTGATCAGAACATAAATAATTACACACCCCTTGCTGTTTTCTTTTTTAGTTTCCAATTTTCAAAAAAAAAATGTTTCAGTTTTGAAAATGTTGTACTCATTTTGAGATATTGACACAAAATAGATATTTCTGGCAATACAGATTTGGTATTGTGAAAAAAATCAAAATTAAAAAAATTTAGTTTCATAAATTCAGATTTATTGGACGCTTTGTCAATTCACCTTTTTATTAATCGATTGTTTTGATCTTCAAATTTCATTTCTTCATCGGCCAAAAGTTCTGTAAACAACCCTTTTAGAATTAAATAAGGATGGTTTTTTTTATCCAGCATTCAGCGGAGGATTTCAAATGGGTGCCCTAAGCCTGCGCATATTATATTGCACTTATCCCTCATCAATTTATGCTTTTAATTTATTTATCTAAGCATAACCAAATACCGAATTGACCAAGTGATCTGAGCTCAACTCAGCTCGAACTACTTTATCATTATATGAGTTGCTTGATGGTATTTCCAATCTGTGCTTTAAAAAACGTATCTTGCTTTTTAACTGATGTTCTAGCACACATTTTCAATAAAAGCATTTTTTGTGGTAGATTTCCTGAGGCTCTCAAATGTGCTAATATATTGCCCTTTTCAAAAAAGGAGCGACAAACGAACTATCGAATTATAGGCCAATCTCGCTATTACCATCAATAATTAAGGCATTTGAAAAGGCTGTAAAAAATAGAATGGTCAGCATTTTAGATAAAACAAAGTTTTTCAGCGACGTTCAGTTTGGCTTCCAAAGTCACAAATCTACCAAAGATGTAATAATAATTATTTTATTGAACGTTATATATATACAATTGATACTTATACTAGATAATTTTAGAATCTAAAAATGATAATGTTAGAATGTTGGCACATATGGGGCCTAACCAAATACATTGTCTAGAATTGAAATAATAACTTAATATTATATAGCTGAAAAGAAAAGAAAAATCTTAATTATAAGTCGGTTGACTTGGGTGATCTCGGGATGTTCCGTCCCGGTTATCGCTGGCGTCCCTCTGCATGGGGAGGAGGTAGGGGTTGGCATTAGCCACGGAAATATGCTGACCCAGGTTCAGCGTAGAAATTGGTGGCTTCGTCGTTGGCTGGTATTATTTCTTCGTTCAAAGTGTTCATCACGCTTAGGTATCTTGGCTCGGGGTGTTGGTCCTCACTGCTTATACTTCTCACCAAATGATTCGAGTGGTTGTTGATATCTGCAGCCGTTTTCCTTACTGTCAATAACACGTATGGATCTAAGGGCATCACTTTGGCTTTCTCGTACACAAGCTGGTTGCTGTAGTGTCTTTGGCGCTGGTCTACCAAAGATGCCTTGCTACGCTTCTGCTCTCAAATGTTTGCTAATCTTGAACTGAAAAAGAGTACAGCTGGTTTATTCGTAGACATTTCAAAGGCATTTGACAAAGTAGATCACAATATACTGCTAGGTAGAATTGAAAATGCAGGTTTCAGAGGCTTTATTTGTCAATGGTTCAGATCATATTTGGAAAACAGAAAGCAAAGAGTGAAATTAGGAGGCATTGAGAGAGATGTTAAGTCAATTAATTTGGGAGTCCCACAGGGATCTGTTTTAGGACCAGAGCTGTTTTTAATATACATAAATTCGTTAGTTCGATTGCCTTTAAAAGGCACTTTGACGGTTTTTGCAGACGATGTGGGTTTTAGTTATGGTGCAAACAGTTCATTCAATCTCACAGCTGATTTAAATTGGGATCTTAATTTACTAAGGATTTATGGTTTGCTGCGCATAGACTAGCTATCAGTTCAAAAACTAAGGTTATGTTTTTTAGTCTATCAGGGAGCCAGAAAAATGATACTGATATCTATTTTCATGCTACAGATTGACAAAAGTTCAATCTTTTGAATTGTTGTGGCTCAAATTTTACTCCTAGCACTTTCTCTAGTTATGGTGGATGCACCGATGGGTGTTTCCGGATTGAGAATGTCAGTGAATTCAAATACTTAGGTCTGATAATTGATTCGAATATGAGCTTTTATAACCACAGTGAAAGTTTGAGAAAGTATTCTCGTGGAACTGTAAGATATTTTTACTATCTTAGAAATGTTTGTTCGTTCCAACTCCTTATGAAAATTTATTACGGCATCTTTCACTCGAAATTACAATATGGAATTTCATCTTGGGGAGGAATTTATTTGAACAAAATTCAAACCCTGTTGGTATTGCAAAAGTCTGCTCTGAAAACAATTTGCCGTAAGCCGCGTTTGTATCCAAGTTTTCATCCTTTTAAGGATTTGAAAATTCTTCCTGTTCGCCATTTGTTCTGTTTTAAGGTTCTAAATGAATTTTTTAAAAGATTAGGTAACCGTAATATAAGAATCATCTCGAATTACAATTTGTTAAACTAATTTTCCATACCAGCTTCTCGTACAACTGCATTTTGTAGATCTTTCCATGTCGTGTCTTGTCGCCTGTTCAACGAGCTTCCACATTCTACCAGAGTGCTTACTTCACATTTGTTGTTTTTGAAACATGTAAAACAATGGCTTATTTCCCTTGATGTGAATAGTATAGAATATTTGCTGAATAATAATTAGTAACCCCTGATGTTCTGATGAAATACTAGGTTTTAATTCAATTTTTCTTCTTACATCCTACTCTTTATGAACTTATGTATATTTTTGAGTACGAACATTTTAGATTTTTCTTGGGTCACCCCACCCATTTTTAATTATATGATAAGCTATTTTGCCTAGTAGTGACAATAACGCTATTTTTATTATATAAAAATAATTTTGTTACTTAAATATTTTTTTTTCATGCCATTTTCATGGACAAAAAATTTTAAGAAATAATAAACTACTTACTTACTTACTTACTTATTTGTCTGTTTATGAGAAAAGAAAGTCAACTCATTGTTTAAAAAAATTCAATTATTTTGTGAACAATTTAATTTTTAAACGTCGCGTCGGTGTCGTCTAGCAATTGGACGTCCATTCATACCTCAGAGTTCTTAGATATTTAGATCTCTGATATATTACATGCCTCAATGAAAAGAAAACAACAAATATAATTTGTTTTCCATATGTCCACCCGAAAAAGCTTTTTGTTTCTTTTTTGCTTAATAAGATGTTTTCTTTAACGAAAGAACACTTAGGAGAACTATTTAGAAAAAGATTTTTAGATAAACATTATTTATAAGAGAATAATAAATTCTTGTTTTTCAGTTTTTTTTCCTAAACTTGAGAGGTATTTGTTTCATGTGGGACATAAACTACATATGAAATAACCTTGAGGCATGTATTTTTCTTTTAAGTAGGGATGCGATATCATTTTGACTGGGCAAGGTCATTTGTGAAAAAGACAGATTACTAAAAACTCACTCAAAAATATCAGCACGAAGTAAAATTTCAAACAATTTGAATTTGAAGTGAAAAAAATGTGGAAAGTGTTGGTTGGACTTGTAAGCTGTTCTGGAATGTAATGAATGGTGGTAGTAATAGTAAGCTAATTAATATAAAGAATATAAGTTTATCAAAAAAGAAATTAAAAAAATCATTTTTTCGATAAATGACACTGTGGCCGAGGAATAGCAGAGAAATAAAATTTTCCTCTTTCACGACATCGATAGTGTCTCTGATTTATAAAAAGCTCAATAAATTTGTTTTGTTAGCTATTTCCTCGTTAATAAATAAATATATATTAAAAAAAACAAACAAGTACCTGCATTAATAGCAGACAAAAAATAAGGGTTTGAAAATTAATAACCGAGTACAATTCTCATAAGAATGAAAGAATCTTTACAAGGAAAACCTTGGAGCGAAAACGTATGAATATATATGTTGTACTGTCTATTCAAAATTTATGAATATCATCAAATGGTGACTTCACCCGAAAAGCGCATATATTTTAAGTGGCGACAAAGACAATAGTTGTATAAGAAAGTTTAACATAGAGTCGCTAAATTTAATTTTTTGAAATTGCTTTGCCAACAATAAAATCTATGAGTTCATTGATTTGGAGGTCAATGCTAAAAAGAACACCGAGATCACGAAATCTACTGTGTCTTGAGATAGGTTTTGTCGCTTTCCACTGTCTGTCTGTATGCTTAGAACTTTAAAACTACACAATGGATTTTGATGCGGTTTTTTTTTCTTTAAATAGATAGAATGGTCCAGGGGAAGGTTAATGTATATTTCATCCCCATAGGATTTTTATTTTTTTATAATTAACGCGCACATCAAGGGGTTATGACTAATGTTATAAAAAATGAAAAATAAAAAAAAGGCAAATACAGAGCCAGGTAAAGCATTTCACATTCGGGTGGTGCGACTGACATATGAATCTCTATACTTGACTGTACGCCCGAAGTTGGGCTCAAGGTAAAACTGATGAGCATTCCTAGCGAGGCGAGTGTTGCGGCTAGATTGTTTCAGGGGAGGAATGCAACTGGCTATTTCACTAGAGCACTGTTTGTAGAAAAAGCGATAAAAAAGAGTGAGACAGGTAACGTTTCGACGATGTTCAAGAGAATCAATCGATTCTACGATTGAACTATCACCTATCAATTTTAACGCTCTATTTTGTACCCTATCAAGTAGGCAAAAAGATGTTTGAGAAGCACCTGACCAGATATGGGAGTTATACTCCAGTTTTGGGCGGATAAAGGCCTTATAAATTGTAGCCAGATCAGAAGGGGTGAAGAGCTTCCTGAATCGTCTCAAGAAGCCTAAGCATTTGGCGACTTCAAATATGTGGGCGACAACCTTTCATGCGATTTCTTTAAATTCATACTCAAAAAGGTTAATTTATTTATTTATTTATTTACTATGTACAAGTAAGACCTAGTCTTTTATAGTACATTAAGTGATACTTAATTTAATTTGAAAAACCTTAATACTAAAAGCCAAAACAATATAGTGTGTAGATAAAGTAAATTAAAAAGAAAAGGTAGGAAAAATAGAAGTACATAAATGTAGGAATGAAGAGTGAGTTGCAAAGTAAAGAAGATAGATTATTAAATAGAAGAAGAGAAAATTTGAGAAAAAAATACATCAGTATGTAAAACTAACGCTGTTCCGATACATACTGTAATATTTTATTTTTAAATTCCTTAGTCCCGTAAATTTGTTTTAAACGAGTTGGCAGAGCATTCCAAAGTTTAATAGTACAGACAAAAAACAACCGTGCTGAGTTTATAAATTTACCTACAAGTTGGTGCAAAGGTTGTACAAGACTCAATTGTCAACACCAGAGGAACAATCTTTCGAAAGTCTATACAATTAATCATCTACGCAGACGATATTGACGTAATGGGAAGAAAAAGCGTGATGTCATAGGTGCTATTGCGAAAAGCGGCAAAAATGGGTTTGATGGTTAATGAGGGTAAAACGAAGTATATCATCAAACAAGGACACAGAACATCGACGAATTGGACAAAACCTCACAATAGACAGACATAACTTCGAGGTAGTACAGGACTTCGTCTACCTAGGATCCGCTGTAGACACGGACAACAACATCAGTGCGGAGATCAAACAAAGAATAACTTTTACCAACCGTTGCTTCTTTGGGTTAAGAAGGCAATTGAGAAACAAAACTCTAGAAAAACCAAGGTAACTCTGTATAAGACCTTGATCATCCCAGTCCTGCTTTACGACGTGGCCCGGACTTAATCGAAAGCGGATGAGGAAACCCTTGGTCGTTTCGAAAGAAAAATACAACGATCTTTGGACCCGTATGCGAAGACAATGTGTGGAGAAGAAGAGCTGTAATGCAATGAGCTGTATGAGCTGTACCGTGACATAGGCATAGCCAGAAGAGTACGCATCGCGAAGCTACGATGGTTGGGCCATGTATAGTGGATGGACCCAAACGCTCCGGCTCGACGGGTTTTCGAAAGCACATTGCAGGGAAATCGCGGAAGGGGAAGACCTTGTCATAGGTGGTGCAATCGAAAGGATGGAAGACCTCAACCGACTTAGAGTGCAAAGTCTGATGTCATCATACAAGGAAGTCAAGTGAGAGGAAGAAATAACGGTTTCCGTCTTATTCAGGTAGAGTACCAATTACTTTTCTTCATAAAAGTGCAATAAACCCACCACTTCTGCTTTCAAGGACTCAGTTTTAAATAACGGGTTCAATGGAAAGAAATAACATAATTTATTACAACGATAGAAATCAAGGGACCAATGTGGCTTCCTTTTGGCACGCAAAGCAAAGCTTTGAAAGTTTTCAACAAGACGTTATGAAATTTGACTTCATAAGATCAGTTTTAAAATAACTTATAACAATAAATACATACTGGAGGTAATTAAAATGCTTTGAGCTTTTAAAGCATAAGATTAAGCGGTATGCAAAAAACACAGTAAATGCTTTTACTGATGATTTTCTAAGTATTTATTATTTTTGCATACTAATGGAGTAAATGCTGAAAATAACATATTTGCTATCTTCAAAAATACAGACGAGTTTTTTAAGTAAATACTTTATTTCGTATGCATAAAATCAAGTATTTACTTAGGTTAGGTTAGGTGGAAGTGGCTGTCAGTCAATGAGTACATTGCCTGACACACTTAGGCCGCAAGGGCCCATTGTGATACCACAGAGATCAGCAAGTTAATCACCTACTGATCTCAGAAACCCGATGTAAGATTAACGAGTTGATCACTTATTAATCTTCCATTACGGGACTAGCCGGTTAATCACCTGCTAGTCGAACCACGTGGAACTTTTGATGTATTTTGAAAGACTTTTAGGGTCTATGTAAGCTAGGTCGCTAGTATCATCGAAGAAGAATTCACAGAGATGAGTTTTCCTCCTATGAAGTAGTGCAGGGCATGAGCAAAGAAGGTGTTGAACGGTTACTTCCTCCTCCTCGTCCATGCAGCTTCTGCAGAAATCATTGGAAAACACACCAAGTCTTTTGGCGGGTCTCCCTATTAGACAGTGTCCCGTAAGAACACCTATAGTAGAACCTAGATACAGACGGTTCAGTATTTACTTTCTTTTTAAAGAAATTACTTAAATTTTTTAAGGTTACTAAAAAATAACTTGAAAATATTACAGTTATTTTGTGGTGGAAGAAAAGAACAAGAACGTAAGCATAATAGTATTGAGTGTAGATTTGACGGGCTGTGATATTTAAATTACGTTTTTAGGCATATTTATTAAAACGGCAGAATTTCTAATTTACACAAAATGTACAGGGGTTGAAGATCGGCTCCAGGCTATTGTTTTAAACAACTTTATAGTTTTGAAGCGAAAAATGTGTAAGTTAAATGAATACTAAATACTTTAAGGTCAGTAGTTGTCTTGACATCAGCTTGAAATTATTCATGCTTATTAGGATGTCAAATTCTAATCGATAGAAAGTTAGTCGAATTCGAAAGAAGTGCATTTTAAGACTCGAATGATTCGAATGTTAAACATGTAAAATTTCAAATCGTTCGAGTTTCAAAATGCACTTCTTTCGAATTCGACTAACGAATAGAATGTTAAAATAAGCATGAGTATCTCCTTGTCACTTGTTCATCACTAAACTAAACTGACCCCCGGTTTAATATATAATATACTCTTTAATAAACAATTCCATAGCTTCGGTCATGGCTTTTTTCGAAGGCTGTAGAAGAAGGCTGAAGAAGTATTCACTTTTTTTAACCTCAACGCTACTAACCGGGTGAAATTCGATTTGGGCAAATATTTTCGCTCAACGTAGTTGACTTCCGTCTTACCTTCTCAGCGAATTTAATGCAAATGCCTTTAAATGAATTCCAGATTTTTTTAATAAAAGATTTGGAGACTTGATCGATAAAACAAAAATTAATCGTTAGATTTAAGAAACAAAATCAAAATTATGATACAAAAAAGGAAAAAAAACATTAGAAACATTACTTTCGATTTTAGATTAGCTCTAGTGTCTCCTTGGGTGAATTTCGAATAAATTGAGAGTATTTCGTATGCTTTATTTCATGCATACGAAATTATGTTAATTATATGAATTTCACCTTTTACTCAAAGTTACAGTATTTACTTTATTCTTTGACTTCTAGTAAATACTTTTGTTTTATGCATATCGCCAATTATGAAAGAGTTGGTCAAAGGCCTAAGAGAGTCAGTTTAAATGCAGAAAAGCCCACATCTACTTTTTGTATCTTCTTCACCAAACTTTATCCACACAAAGAGACCATTGATTTTTCTCATAAATAAAAACACTTTCTTCTTTTTCTTATTTACAAACTAAGGACTACTTTCTTTTTTCAATCTATCGTCACTAAGTGCTCAAATCTGTAGAGGTTAAATTGTGTTTCAGCAAATTCAAACGCTGTTTCTTTTTGTATATTTTATTTATCAAATCTATGGTCTCCCCCTTTTTTGTTTTCAAACAAATGGACTTAGCCAAAAAGAACTTCAATTCTATTTTATCAAATGAGTATTTTTTGAATGAGTATTATTTTAATTACGAAACACCCAGCTTCTATGGTCGTTTGAGATCTCTTTCGAACATTTGTACGTATACACTAAATAACATACTCATTCAGAGTTCTTTTCAAGATTCAAATGTAAAAATTTGGATTAAAAATCGATTTTCCGTTCAATTTCAACATTTTTGCTTTTTAATAAAAACGATAAATACTATAATTGTAACTCCCTTTTATCATACGCTTTACAAATTCTCTTAAATATTTTGTGATACCTTTTTCTAATTTTTATTGTACATACATATATATATTGACAAATTTATAGCAAAATTGTAAAAAAAAACTTAACAATGGTGTTCATATATTTTGTTTCTCTGCAAACATATAAACACATAACTATTTTAAATATTTTATCTTAGATTTAATTTTTTCGTCTCTGCGGCCGGCATTTAAATGGACGTAAAAGAAACTTTTGGTTTGATCTTTTTGATTTTTTTTTCCAAATTCGTTTGGAGAATATTCATAGCTCTCACAGATAAGTCTTTTCTTTTATATTATAGAAAAGGAATTGTATTTTGTTTTGGGTTCAATTTTTAAATAAGCAAAATAAACTATATAGGCGATTGAAAGAAACAAGGAAATAAAAAGAACAAGAAGAGCCCCTGAATTGGGACTAGTGTTGTTTTTGTTGTTCGTTGGATTCCATTGCACGGAATGACCAAGCTCCTTGCCCGTTGAACTCGAGAATGTGTGTGTGGAAACGCCTGTAAACAGAAAAAAATTGTTATTGAAATTTATTAAAAACAATTAGGTGCATCTTACCATAAAGTGGGCCGATGTGTGATAGTAAGTAGAGTGATTCCCATGTTTTTAGCTATTTCGTATATAGAACTCTCCACATCTATAGAAACAGCACTAGTGCACTCATCGAGCAGGGCGTATTTTGGCCTAAAACCAAAATCAGCAAATTAAAACACCACAATTAAACATAAGAGTTCAATTCCAACACTCACTTATGATAAAATAGCCTTGCAACAGCCATTCGCTGCTTTTCACCACCCGATAAGATGTCTTTCCAATCCCTTACGTTATCAAAGTTGTCCCTTAATGTTATAAAAAAGTTTTAAACTCATATATGAAAAAAAAAAATACACACGAATGTTTATTTACCTCTGGGCAATATGCTCCAAGCTAACCATTTTTAAGATCTCCCTGAGTTGCGTCTCATTAATGCCTTTTTTGAGCATGTCTTCTCTGCTGTCGGGATAGATTATCTGATCGCATAAGCTACCGATAGACATGTATGGCCTCTGAGGAATATAGAACATACATGGTTTGCCTTCAATTGGTCGGGGAATATGTAATTCGCCAGCATAAATCGGCCATAGACCGCTCAAGATGCGGAATAAGCTGGATTTTCCACATCCATTTGGTCCGGTTATAAGTAAATGCATTCCCGGATCAATACGAATTGTTAGACTCGGTACAACGACATCACAGTTAGGTGTGACTACAGGCACTCCATTTAACATTATTGACATGCGTTCGCTGTCAGTGTATATGATTTTGCCCTTAGCCACAGGGCGGTCATTGCGGTACTCAATTATACCTTGTGTGTCATTTTGGGGATCTTGGGTGACAGTAGTTTTAGTATAAATTCCCTGTGCAGTTTCCTCAAGTACCTCGAGCATTCCAGCTACTCGATATGTATATCCAGCTAACGAAACGACTTCCTTGTATGATGACATCAGACGTTCGATAGCATCGGAGGCAGAGATAAGAAGATTTCTAGCTGTTGTAAGGTACTGTGTACGCTCGCTTACTGAGCTATCTATCATGTCAATATTGCCTTTTGTATCTATTTTTTATCGACAAATTAAAATGCGTTTATTTCATGTCATTAAAAAAAATTAACTCACCAGCTCTTGGCTTGATCGAAGAAGTAAGTATAGGCAACGAAACCATGATCATACCAGTGCCAGACCACACATATTTCATGAAAAATTGTTCCAACATAACAAACCACAATCGTTGCGTGAAAATTGTGTTCATTTGGTTCACTAGACGATTGTAGGCCTGACGCAGCTGAGAAAGCTCCACCTTTAATGCAAAACGCAAAAGGATATTATTTGTCATTCAACTTTAACTATTCTCAATACTCGAGTAAGTAAGTACCTTGTGGCCACCATAGAAAGCAATTTCTTCGGCGTTTGTGATGATGCGCGAATGAATGTGTCTCAAGTATCCATACCGATTTGCTTCTTCTGAAACAAGCTGTCCAAACTTTGGCGATACCACGCGTAAGATATGTGCCGTCAAAGAAATTACACTTATAGATAACGCTGGGCCTGTCAATGCACAAATACTTGTTTTCATTCAATAAACTCATATAAGCAACGAAATAACCCACCGGAAAAAATGTTGGCCTTCATTTTTTGAGAAGACCGCATCAACGCAAATCCTATGAGCATCAGGTCAAAACAAGGCTTTGTCATGCTGCTGTAAAGATGAGCCACTGAACTTGCAAATACTGATATATCTTCTGTGAGTCTTACGAAAAAAAAAAACAAATAGCACATCATTTAACACTCTCACAATAAAAAGAAAATGTCCATGCTAACCTATGGTCGGCATTTTCGATACGTCCATCCAAATTCGAAACTCGATAGTAGTTCTGATTTTTGAAATACAATCGGTATGAATGCCTCACAAGTCGTGTTCTAAAAATAAACAAAAATTTAACGTCTTTTTTGGATTCCTTGATTTTTTTCTTCACAAATATTCACCTAAAAGCCAAGGATAATTTGTTCTCCAGGTATCTTATCATTGAATTGATGAACGTCGCTGGTATTGCAATGCCGAACCATTTCATTAGCATCACAGCAAATTGTTTAACATCCTTACGTACAATAAATTTTACAATAGCTCCTTCAAGAGACGCCACGTAGATGCTTAGAAATGTCCGTGACACTAGACATACTGTATGAACTCCCAGTAAGCCCGTTTCATAGCACAATGGCCTGGGTATCATTATTTTGAGCAATTGCTGAAGTTGAGCAACAAATTCCCAGTTTAAGCCTGGAAGAACTTCTTGATTTTTTTTCTTAGATGCTACCAGAAGCTTTTCAGCCTCGGCAAATTTGGCTTCCTCGTCGTTAAGAATTGTTGTTTCTTTTCTGTTGTTTTCTTCCTTGCACTTGCCATTCGGGGGGAGTTTCTCTGTTTTGGTTGCTCCATCGACGGACTTACTCTCATCATAACCAGTACCGGAAAGATTCGTTTTTATCAGTGGATAAGCCATTTTAAGAGTGTAGGCAAAAATGGCAGCACCCACTAAAGCCTGACTGAACCCATGTGTGGAACAGCCAAGTTTTTCATAGTTATGAACAACGCGGTCGTAGTATTTCGACAGCACTGCCATATTGTTTTTCTATGTTTAATAATCACTTTTATAGATGATCTCGCACTTACAACTTGCCTTATATGATTTGTTAAAAAAGTCTTGTTAAAAAAGATTTAGATCTTTTGTAAGTCATTAAATATTAAGCGTGTTAGCCGCTTCTTGAGCTTCCAAGGAGGCTGGAAAAAGCTACAAAGAAATATCACTTTATTAACACTTTGAGAGTACGTTTCCAAAAAAACCCATATTATTGGTCATTATGTTTTATCTAAATTTTTCTATCATATGAAAGTAGTACAATGAAAAAATCTGGTGCCTAGCTGAGTTGTTAGTTTTGGTCAAAAACAGTCAACTACGTTCCTAGTGAACAGTAGTGCACGGCATGTTTCCGCTTTTATTTGTTTGATATGTGTTTGTGTTTTTGACGTTTGGTTGGATTCCGATGAAATAAAATGAATAAGTTTTTTGGATTTACGAGGCAATTTCAGACTAGAACTCCATGACTTGCTTTTCGTTTACTGTCCCAAAGAATTCTTTCATTAGAATCTAAGGCCAAGCTTAGCGTTTATTGTACGTTCCTGAGTCAAAACTCAAAAGAAGTACTACCACTTTAAACGAAATTCACAGGACATGACAGCGTATAGGGACATATATAATATAATTCTTAAGGAAATAATGATTTTGAATTTTCTTTTCAAAGTTGTTTTCGTACAGTAAAAAAATGTGGGGCCCGTGGCATAAGGGCTCGCTTGCATGTCTGCATCTTACGTGGGAGTCTCGTCGCGTCGTTCAAGTCCAAGAAATAACAGACAAAAAATATTTAGTTATCCGCTTTCGCGAGAAATTAGCAAGTACTCCGATTGTAACTGCACACTACCATGAAAAGCTCTTTCTAACTTAGCCGTTTGGAACTGGCACAACATTGTAGGTGCTTGAAACGCGTTAGGCACCGTGGTTTCCATAGCTTTGTTAAGCCTCTATCTATTTATTTATTAATTTTAAAAAGGTTCTTGCGTCAATCCCAAGAAATTTTGTCACAGAAAAGGCAAATAATATAAAAAAAAACAGCTACTAATCCTCATTACTCAAATTTCGATTATAATCGAAAACGGAGATATCCCTTCAGAGCGAAGATTTGTACGCAACGTCGCGTCGGATGAAATCGAAAAAAAAATCACATAAGGCTGTCAGAAATTTCACAAATAATCGCATTTCTATGCAGTTCGCCAGGTTTGCTCAAATAATGTCGTTGAATAATGTCGGAAAATACCTAGAAGCAAAAACTCCAAGTCCTACAAAATCTGACAATTTTCCTTCCCGAACGGATACTTCGCTAGGGCAGGATGTGTTTCTTATGTCCCTGTCCATACGTGTTATTCCAATAACGTTATATCGGTCGTTTCTGGGCAAAAGGGGTGAGGAAGAAACTCGATGCGCAAAATGAAATCTGATTTATCTGCCTAAGCAGTACACTTTGCGTGTCCAGACGGGTTATGCTCATAACGTTATGCTTTTTTCAATACAATTTCCAACACAAAATGGAGAACTTGTGCGAGGAATTATAACAACGTCTGGACATTAGTTGTTAACAGCATAACCCGTCTGGACAGGCAACGCGTGTTCTGAACTGAACATGTTGAGTTGCAGCATTCAGTCGTTTGTTGAGTTGCCTCATCTTAATGTTTAAAGCACATAAAAAAAAAACAAAGTGCAGCTGTCGCTGAAATGAAAAACACTCTTCATTACATTTAACCTACTCTGGATATAAACCAACAATCTAGAGGGAGTTACAGGTTACAGCAAAGGTGACAAAGACCATAGGCCAATACACTCTTCATTTTTTAACGGCTCAATTCATAAGTTCCGAACTATAAAAGGATTATTTAATTGTTTCCTTTTAAAATATTCAGATAAAAAAACAAGAGTGTAATCGAAACACAAGAATATATATCAAAGTTTTGCCCAGCAAACATAGACAGTTCTTTTTAGATATTACTTCTTGAACTAAAGTGAGCAAAGCTCAAAACTCATCACACAATATAAACGAAGCGAGTAGCTTTTTTCCAGTGTAATTGTTATTACTACATATATTAAACTCGTTTTTATAATTGCCGCATAGTTTTTACCTGGTTAATTCGTCTTTGCATTTTTTGTGTTTAATGGCGGAGGAAATTAGTGTCAACCTTTCAGATGTCACACACTGGTGATTGCAATTAAATATCACCGGTTAGTGACATCAGAAAGGTGGTTAAGAGAAAAATTCTTGGGAAATTGAATGCAAGACTTTGTCCATTTATATACGTAACCAGTTACTTGGTGTGAAAAAAAAACTATGCAGAAAGCCTTTCGGCAAGAATATGGCATAATTATGTGAATAATTTAACAAGCCAGACTAACTGACTAGTAAGGATGCAAAACCGATTTGTAACTAGTTCCTGTTTACATATATGTAAATCTAAAGAGCTATTAAACATTGACACTTCAGTAATCGAAATGCTATTGAAACAACTTCACTTGAAACTCATTTGTTTTGTCAAAATTGTCCTTATGTGAATTAGAGTTAAATGTCAAACCAGATCCTAAAAAAAAAGGTAAAATGTCTTTTGACTAGAAGCAAGAATAGAGTAGCCATACGAGTACACTTTTGCAATCGCTATGATAGGAACACGAAGTAAAAGGCTTGAGGTGCCACTATGAATTTTGCAATTCTTTATTTAGCAGCAAAATGATATGCCAATACTCACGTATTAACTTGTTCGATGTAGCTTTACTGCATCACCTCTCACCGTTTTATATCTTAAGTTTGCCAAATACGTACTTGAAAGACATTAGAGCGCACACAAAAAGCAAACCATCGGATGCGGATTGTTGCAATCGTGAGATTGAATGAATACAATTTAAGTGCGGTGGTTTTGTGCCTATTTGCACATGCACAAGTTCCACTTTCATGGTTGCTAATGGCAAGATTGTATTAGTGTTGTCTTTAAATTAGTTTTCAAAAGTTACTTGCTTGACAAGTATTTTTTTATTAATAATATACGAAAAATTGAGTTATTTTTTTTTATATTTAATGTTTGTTGTTATCTATGCTCCCTACGCACATTGTTGTTTTTTTTTTAATATCGTTACAACATATTTCTCGGGTATAAGAAATCTAAACTATTTTGAGGCGCATCCGATAGCAGATGATAACATTGCTTCACTTCAATTCATTGGTTTACATTTTTGTTTGCACCTCCCCGTTTCTATACACTTCGATATTTGATCTTTGCGCTTTGAGAACAAATTAATAAATGGTTTCGAAACTCCGGCCGTAAAATGTGCACTATACGCTCACAATCACAACATAAAAGTTTCGGCAATCCGCCATGAAACTTTACCGAAATGAAAGACCACAATCTTGTTCATGTCGGCATATTATTTATTTGTCACGCTTCAAACCACTGACGGAATATTACAAATCACAAAAGCCGTCTTAATAAAGAGTCATTGTGTTTACAGTTTTGATAAGTTTGTGCTCTTAGTACAGGGTCACAAAATTGTTCGATAAGGGCAGCAATAGAACATGTACTCATTTTATACACTTTATATTGGTATACTTTTGCCTCGAAAACACTTGCTGTTAGTTGACTTTATTGGAACTTCTCGTCACTGGAATTTAATTAAATTAAGTCGCACTGTAGATGTTAGTCTTTCGACGCAAACACGGAATCTATAACAATATCGAAAAAGAACTTAGAATTTCATTTATGTTTCAGCATCGTAAAGCGAAAGAGTAGTGTTTTTTTTTTCTACTACTCGTATTTGCTTTGCGCAAGTCTCAGTTCTAATTTTTTGTGCTGCTAATTTTTGCAGACATTTTTGGTATTTTGATGGACTGGAGATGGACAAGTTAAGACAAACGTACGCACGAAGATTTAGTGAAAACACTAAATTATTGAAACGACTTCAAATAAATCAACACCATGCTTACATTGAGAATACGACCTTTTTGCCGTTTTTAGAAAAAAAAATTCAGACTAAACCTCCTGATATATTCCACTTCAGGAAATAAAATAAAACATTGCATGTCCCTTCGTGTTGGAAAGTGTTTAAATGTTTCAATAATGACTTACTTATCCACAAAGATTAAATAAAGTCTGATAGGGTGAATGGATTATTAATTTGCCGGATAAGAATTCCTGCGAAGATAAGAATTTTAAGAAAATCGCTAATCGCTTTTGTTTAAATTTCAAATAAGCCTTTCAAGTAGCTGTTCTGTTGAATTGAAATGATCACAAGGAAAGCAAATATTATGTAAAAATTTATGACCCATAATTCTGATATTTTACTATCGGAAAATAAATATAGCAACCAATAACTTATAAATTTTATCGATAGGTTTCAAATACTAGATTTATTAGTGATAATCTGTAAACACGTTGCCTCATGTGCGAAATTTAGGGTTTTTAAGCCACTTGGTTACATTGCATTGTAGCACCAATTCTTGAATTTGAAGTGTTGCCTTGTAAGATATATAAATGTACTGAAATACGTTGGTTCTTTTCCTTGCTTGACGAATACCCGCTTTGACTGGCCTGTTTCTTAAGGGGGCAGTAGGGTTTTGATTCTTTTTTGCATTTCTGTGTATTTTTTGACGAAGCGACGGCGACGCTATGAATATTTTCATACGTGCTCGACCCAAGAGCTCTATTGATATGTACCTGGCAGCTTTAAACACATTTTCTAAGTCGGTGCCCCTCATCACTATCTAGGGAGTGGAGAATTGAGAGAAATTCGCAATGAGAAGGTAGGGTGAGAAAGTTTCTAACGTCGAGCAGAAAACGACGTTGAACGCTTTCGATCCTTGAGATGTGAACCGCTTTATATGGGGTCCATACTTGCGATGCATACTCAAGGAGAGGGCGAACATAAGCTATATAGAGTGATTTAGTAACAAGGGGGTTGCAGAACTCTTTGGACCATCTCTTGATTAAATCAAGGACGGAATTAGCTCTTGATATTACTTCGTAAATATGAGAGCGAGAATTTAATTCGCCATCACAGAAACACCTAAATCTCGGATAAGCTGCACACGGTCAGTGGGAAGGTTCTGAAGCAGATAGGATTTGTGGGGAGTTTTTTATTGTTTCCTATTTGGCAATGTTTAATTCAAAGAAATTTTTACTACATGAATGAATCGACGTCATTTTGAAGCTGGAGAGAATCCCGATCAGAGAAGATGACTTTGAAAATTTTTGAGTCATCCGCGTAAAGTGAGATAGAAGAATATTGGATGATCTTTTCTACATCATTAAGGCAAGGATAAAAAAGAGGGGTCTAAGATGGCTACCTTGGGGGTACATAGGATGATGCCACAAAAGGTACTGAAAGAGCCGAATGGAAACGAACTCTATATTGGCGGTTGTCTAGATATGAAGAGATCCATTTATGTAGGATAGGATTGAATCCGAGGTAGGAAAGTTTAAAGAGGATTAAAGTGTGAGAGATTTTGTCGAAAGCCTTACCGAAATCTGTGGTAATGACGTCTATTTTGCTCCCATTGCTGAGAGCGAGAAGGAAACAAACTACAAAGCAACCCTCTTTTTCCGAAACGCTTTCAATAACAGCCTGCCATTTCCGTTTTTTTTCATATTGCTTTGTGAAATTTATTCTTTAAATCATAAAGATATATAACAATATTTTAAAGCAAAGTTGAATTTTTTTTATAAAAAGATACTAATTGTGTCGTTTAAAAAAATTCACAAATTTCGAATCACGCACCAAAATCTCGAGAATTAGCAAGCAAGAAAATAACACATTGCTAAGAAAAACGCTTTCTAACTTAGCTTAGAATCGGTATCAAATTTTAGGTTCTCAAAATGAGTAAGGTTTGAGGTTTCCAAAGCTTTGTTTAATATTTGAAAATTTTCTTAATATGCTCACCAAAAAGCTTATTGTTTTCATCTTTTCAAGTAAAAAGCAATGTAAATGCACTTGAATCGTCTCACTACGCCGATTATGTTGACTAAAACTGAAAAAAGTGCTCTATGAACTTGGTGACAATTAAATTTTCTGCCGTAAAACGATTCATGATTCAAACCTTACTGAGCAGAACAATGTCAGCACAATTTGACATTTTCAACTGTCAAACCATAAAAAAAACCATCGGAACTTCTAATGCAGCTTAACCACTCTTTATTTTAAAATAAATAGGTACAATATAGTAATCCGACAATTAATCAATCATTCATTCATCTGAGTTTTCAAATTGTAATACTCAATGAACAATGCTTAAAAAGCGACATTGAAAATTGTGATTTTATTGTGATTACTTTGAGTGCTCAGTAACGACCTGGTGCTAATAAGTGGGTAGGTACAGCATTTTAATTGCAGCACTTAATTTGTTAACTGATACTGATATGTTCTTCAAAGGTCAATGTCTCATTAAGTAAACGCCTGAGTAATCAATGAACTTCACTCAAGGCGCCATTTCTTTCTCTTGTACAAACGACTGACTGTTCTTGAGACTTTTGCTTCATAAAAAAAACTGGCTTTTAGATTTCTATTTGAACAAAACTATATAGAGCTTCGCTCATTAAGATAAGATATTTTGCTTCTCAATTTGCCAAATGATAGGAATGAGACAAAGTGTTAACTTCATACTATCGTTTATTTTAATAAACAATGAAAAATTAGATTGCGATAGGGAGCAATTCAGAGTAATGCTACTGAAGTAGAAAGCCAGTGCAATAATAATATTTTAAGTGACTACTATATGCAGTAATAATTAAATTAAAATGATTCGTTTCAACTCAGTACCTGTACATAAAAGTAAAAAAATATGAAATGGTATTTCTGTCATTATTCAATTGTGCTAAAGAAACAATTGAACTAAAGAAACAAAGTTCAAGTTTATTTCTGTTCCGCGGGAATTCCTATCACTTATTGAACATTGAACGTTGTCCATACTAGCGAGATAAAAGAAAAAAATGTTGATTTATTTTATTGTTTTATTTTTGGTTTGACAGTGTTTGCTTCAACTCATAGTGACGACTTTTTCTAAGTCCAAACAATTAAAAGTGATTGACCTAAGAACAAAAAACTGCATAACTGATAAAGTTAGACATTTTTTTTCTTGATCATTCGAAGAAGTACAAAATCCAGAAAGATCATTTTCTTCTTCTCTTATTGACGTTTAATCGAACTTTTATGTGAGGCTCTTAAAATATCTTACTTTTGAGTAATTGAGGGATAAAAAGTTAGTAAATATACAACAAAAATGAATTTTTTACAAAATAGATCCCATACAAAATTTACTTCAAAACAAATATTGAACCAATACGTCTCGGTTCGAAGCACTTGACAACTCCTCCGCTAACTAGATTTTGAGGAATCTTTACTTTTTATATAACAGAATCTTTAAAAATAAATAGGGTGGCGCAACAGAGCGAGGAGCCCATGGACCTAGCGCATTTCTCACAACCATGCCTTGTGAGGGAATGGGGAGGACCTACAATTTTCTTCCGGTTCCGAACGGATAATTGAGAAAGCGCTTTTCATGGCAATGAATTTACTAACGGAGGACTTGCCAATTTCTCGCGAATGGCGATACCCGTGGAAAAACATTTTTGCCTCTGCTGGGATTCAAACCTCGAACCTCTGGGTTAGCAGGTGGGCATGTTAACCATCACGCCACAGAAACAGAATCTTTGTCTCAAGGTTATTCACATGAGCACGACCGACGCATAAATCATGAAAAGTGATTTAAAGATTCTTTCATACCCTATAAAAATTATTCAAATGTAGCTTATGTTAAATGTTATGTTTAGATGCATATAATTGAAGAAGTTTGGAAAACTTATTGTTCTTCACGAATCATCTACTCGTTGCTACATTCTATTCGCCTTCCACATACAATCTTCACTTCAACTAACAAATTTTTCGCATGAGTAAAGCCTCAAAAATCATTCTTGTTTAAGTCTTGAATATTCTTTAAGGGGTTAGGCCACCCTAGAATTTTCGAAAAATCGATTTTTATTTTTAATTCCAAATGGTCCCTTAGAACCTAGAATATTATGGCCGGGAAAAACCTTTAGGTACTCGGTTTTCGAATTTAAGTACAAGCCCGTCTGGTCCGCAGCGAGCTTCTTTGGTGTACGCAAGGGGGAAGGTACGTTAGGAGAGTAGAGCATTTATACGGCAGTTGTTATTGAAAATATTTATTTCCTGACTAGTCTAGACGAGTTAGACTTGTCGAACGTCTCTTTAGCCCTGTTCACACTGTACAATTAGTTGGACAGACTTCGTTTGATGGAAGTTGGATGGTCGGATGTGTTTTGCGTTCACACTTATCAAGCATGTCGTCCAACTTTATGTCACGTACCTTTCAACTCCGTCCAACTTCTAAGTTTTCAAAAATATTTGAAAACTATCCAACAAGTTGGACAAGCGGTCGTCTGAAGGGTTCACACTATCAAGCTTTGGTCGTTCAATCCTAGGTCTGTCCAACTAATTGTACAGTGTGAACAGGAATCAGGAATCGCAGATTTAAGGTATCGTAAAATTATTCATGATTTTCTACTACTCAAAACTTTAAACGCGTTTATCTCAACACTGTATTTTTGTTGGCCGGACTCGTAACTGAAGCAATTTTCAACCGATTAACTTGAAATTTTGAAAATATTACCGTTATGTGATATAAACGAAGAGAGGTATAATCGATGAGGCCTAAGGATATTTTGGTTTGAAGGGCTCACCATCAAAATATAAAGTAACTAGGGGCCGTCCATAAAATACGTTCGCATACAGGGGGTCTCGCTGAGTGTGACAAGATGTGACAAGGGGGAAGAGGGTCTACGGAAATGTAACGTTCGCCGTTCATCAAAAAATGTTACTACAGTATTTCTTTCGACTAGTTTTTTTTTGAATCGTTGTCATGATAAAAGTCATTCAATTCGTATTAGTAAATGTACAGACATTTAAATGCATATACATATATTTACTAATGTTTATTGTTTCAAACATGAGCGCTAGCTCTTTGGCGCGGCTCTAGCGTTTTGACTTGGCTCTAGCGGCATTAGAATCCGCAAAATATATTTGTTAATTTATTATAAAAAAAAATTAAAAGTTACAACTGCACTATCAATTAAAATTTATCATTCGCAAGGAAGGGGGGGGGGGGGGTCCACACTTTTGTGACGTAATATTCATAGGGGGGTCACAGAAAGTGTGACACAGCGTGACACTGGGGGAGGGGGGGGTTCAAAAAAACTTAATTTTAGTGTGACGTATTTTATGGACGGCCCCCTATCAAATCTAATTAACATAACATTAACTATCTAATTAACATGTTGCCTGTAACAACAATCAAATAAAATTTAGGCGTGCAATTTAAGATTGGACCGTCTTTGGTTATAGCTGTTCTTCGAAAAGTGTGGGACTTGAAAAGACGCAACTATGTGTATAAATGAGGCCTTAAAGTGGACGCAAAGCAAACTTGAAGGACTAACCATCAAAATATAAAATAACTATTCAATGAACTAGCCGATCAACAGATTATCTTAAACCACAATCAATAGCAATATTGAATTGGAGGCATGCAATGTAAGATTGGAAAACCGTCTTTCGTTGTTCTTCAAAAAGTATATGAAACTGCATTTTAAATTCACAAAAACCAAAAATTAATCACCAGAGGTGAATCGAATGTACATAAAAGCAATGGTTTAAATCTGCGTTCATTTCTTATTTACACTGAAAACATGTCAATCTATATTTGCCACCAAATTGAGCGTCTAGTGGAAAAATTTGAGTCCACAGGCACAGTTCAAAATGTCCCCGTGCCAGTGAGACAAAGAAGTGCCCGTAGTGTCGAGAATGTTGCTGCCGCTGAGGCTTAAGTTGCAGAAAACCCAAATGTGTCTATTTTGCGAAAAGATCTTGGCCTACATCCTTAAGATTAAATTGACGCAAGAACTGAAGCTACATGACCACCAAAAGCGTCGTATGTTCGTGAATTGGGCTGAGCAACAACCTTGAAAATGATTCGGATTTTCATCATCTTCAGCGATGAGGCTCATTTCTGGCTCAATGGCTTCGTCAATAAACAAAATATGCGGTATTGGTCAGGCAGCAATCCACACGTACTCCATGAGTTGCATCCCGAAAAAATTACGGTTTGGTGTGGTTTATGGGCCGGCAGCGTCATTGGTCCGTACTTAGTCGTGATGATCAAGACCGGCACGTTACTGTGAATGGGGATCGCTACCGTTCAATGATAACCAAATATTTTTGGACCAACTTGGATGATTTGGACTTGGAGGACATGTGGTTTCAACAGGACGGCGCCACAAGCCACACAGCGAATGTCACAATCAATTTACTGGAAACCAAGTTTGGAGAACGTGTTATCTCACGAAATGGTCCAGTCGCTTGGCCGCCTCTGTCGTGCGATTTGACGACGTTAGACTATTTCCTGTGGGAAGTCTATGGTCTATGCCAACAAGCCAGCGACGTTTGATGAACTTCATACGAATATCGAACGCGAAATTGCAGCAGTATCTGCCGATTTCTGCTTGAAAACCGTCGAAAATTGGGTTCAGCGTCTGGACTTCTGCAAGCGTGGCCATGCAAAAGAATTCGAAATTCATACATAATGGCATCGAACGTACTTTCACAGAAATAAAAAATTTCATTGATATCCAAAACCGTTTTTGTTTTATTTAAAAAAACTTTTGTTTAAAACTGTCCGTGTACCTGTATCATTTTCAAACCATAGCGTCCTCTATGAGCGTCCAAATAAAATTGAATATGCTGCCAGGAAATATTAACCATTCTACAAAAAAACCTTCATAAGATTACAAATAAGTTGAGTGACAATTCTCTATTAAGCCCATGATGATGCTCCCTTTTGGGAAAGGCAATCGTCCTTCTCCTATTGATATGTATATTCTATGTGTTACGCTTTGGCTGCTTTTTGGTATTGGATCAAATTTTGATTTTTTTTTAAATTCCGAATATACCGGCTGCTAAGCTTATTTAAGGTTTAACACATGAAAGTATAATTGGACCTTAATGTTACACAGTAACAACAAGACACACATAATTTTAATTTGAAATGAAAACCAGAATGAGAGGAGGCGGAGAGCTAAACGTCAAATCAATCTTGTTTGTTGTCGGTCTGTTAACTTTTAATTTTTTTTCGCAATCACTTAGTACAGACTTAGTTTTGAACTCATTTGACCGTACATAGTACCTACCTACCTAATACTTTCTGATTTTTCTAGTAAATACAAAAAAAAAAATATGAACTCTGGTATACCATGATGGCCTTAACTAACGTGATTGCTGCAACTCAATGTTTCTTTACTCTCAATTCCTATCATAGAATTAAGCAAAATAATATTGTTGAAACAAAGGCTCCAATACCAGGCAAAGGAAACAATTAAAAAACAAAAAACAAAACAAAGACGAAACAAACCAATAAGTTGCGCACAAAAGTATCGTTTTATTACTACGAGGGGTAGGATGGTGGTTAAAGGAACAGCTGTTCGTGACCATACGAATACGAATAGCAACGAATTGTTGTTGGTTCGGCTTTGGCTCAACAGCTAATACCAATTTTGTTTGTTTATTTTAAATCACCTTGTGTGTTTTGTCACTAGGCATTGAAAACCATAATCATGTGCAGTGATTCGGTGGGCGGTTTGGTTCTTTTCCGACACCTGGACAGATTGACTTTTATTTGTTTTAGTGCAGAACTCGGCTGCTTTTGCACTACGAGCATGGGCATGACTAATGAAACGAATTTTCTTCCGACTTCGAAAAAAGTCACGTACATCCTTCAAACACATTTTTTTATTATTATTGTTTCGTTTTTGTTATTTTTAACGACACTATGCATCTTCGCGTTCGCAAGGTTGAACGCGAAAAGAGACAAGTCTGAAAGTTAGTAATCTTTGCAAGCATTTGAAATTTTTTATTACAAACCCCTTTTTTTGGGCAACTAACACTCAAAGGTGTTTGCTGCTGTCAGTTAAGACTACAAAAATGTCGAACATTCACATGACTGCATTTAAAAACACTTAAATGTAAACAAAGACCGAGACAACGCATTCACTCTTATTCACCAAAACAAGACAAAGAGGAACACAAAAGTTACGCGGGAGCACTTCTACACTTAATCGTTGCGGTGAGTGCACTACACTAAAATTAAGTCATAACGCTGGGGAGAATAGAGTTCAATTGACGAGACGATTAGTTATTTTTTCCAAGCATTCAAATGCGTGGGGATTGGGGAACACGTAATCATAACACAGAAACAGAAAGCAAGCAGCCGCACCGCACCAACAGAACCAATTTTAAAGCTTTAAAGAAGACTAGCGAGTGAGAGAGATGGCTAGCAATTGATAGGAAAAGTTAACAATTTAGATGGTGGTTAAGTGTAAATTGACGATGGGAAAAATAAAGTCCCTTCCTGAAACAGAACGATTTAGACTTTTTGTGAAGAGCTATGTGTACTCAAAAAAAATATTGGTATTTTATTTCAATTCACTTAAAAGCCGAGTTTCATTGAGAATATGTATTCACTTCAGCAAAACATCGCCCATGGGAAAACAAAAACTCTAAAGTGAATAACGATGAGTAAACAAAAATAAGTCACTTGCAGAAGTGAACAACAGGGATGACTGGTAGTTGGAGTTGTTGTTTTCCCATGGGCGATGTTTTGCTGGAGTGAATACAGATTCTCAACGAAACTCGGCTAATATCAACAATTTAGGGAGAAACAAATTTTAAAAAAATTTTTTTTTAATTGGTTCATGACTCACACATGATAAAAATTGCAAATTGTGTCTCAATTTAGCTCAAATTTCAATGTGAGCAGATTGTTGGGACTAAGTACGAACTCTTATATGTCAAAAAAGTCGCTTTTTGAAAATATACATAATTGAAACGACAATATTCACCCCTATCATGAGGCTTGTCGCCGTCGTAGCAATTTCGGACTACGAATGTCAAATAGGAATGACTAAAATCATGTTCATATTGAACGCTGGGCAACATATATTTATAACTTGTTAATAATTTTATTAGTAATAAGAAATTTTGTGGCAAAAAATTCACTACAAGGGCGTCTGTGATGTTTCCATTTTGGTATTCGTAGTCCGAACGAAATCGCTACGACGCGACGGGACTCATGATAGGGGTGATTAGGAAATGAGTTATGCCTTCAATCGAAATGTAAGTTTTTTTAAAGTTATTGTGCAGATTCTAATTTAATTTTGATAATTATCGAAATTCGAAGTTGAGTTCTCATGTACCGTGTTTCAATTCATATTTTATCACTGGAAACAAAACAAATGAATGCTAATGTCGAAAAAGCTTGCAATTCAACTCAATTTAGTGGTGGTAATGGATATTCTAGCTTTCCGACAAATAGGTAAGGAAATCAGATGTTAGTAAGCAGAGATGTGAACCATCAACCCGTTGAGAAGGAAATATAAGCTTTTTTGCTAAGACAAAATTCAAAATTTTCGAGGAAAACTCTTTCAAGGGGAGGGATGAACTTTTGAATGAAAGAAGATTCAAATCGACACTGCTTTTAATACTTTTTCTGCGAACCCACCTCTTGTTTCCTGTTCCTCATCAATAAAGCTACCTTAAGAAAAGAGGTTGAAACTCTATTAATATTTTGTTTTTTTTTTTCAGTTCCAATCCTTATGATGACTTTTTTCTTGGAAAAACCTAAAAGAGGATTCAATACGGGAAAATTGTTTTAAATTGAAAAACGACAAAGAGAGAGAAACCTCATTGATCTAAGTAGGAGCACGAGGAAAAAATGCAGAATTGGAGGAAAATGATCGGAAAAATATACAAGAGTCACACCATCTGAGAGTAAAAGTTCTTCGTCAAAACTTACTTTGTCAATATTCATTATTAATGTTAATTTGTATTTTTTTGGCTTTTGCTATTAAACTTATTATTTAAACTGGCAATATTGAGGAAATATTAATTAAATTTTCTGAAAGTAAAATTAAGCTACAATTTCTTAGAATGAAAAAAAAAATATTTTCGAATTCGAGGTCTTTGGGTTTGGCATTTTTGAGAAAACTTGCCATTGTAATGTATTTTTTACACACCATCAGAAAGTATAGGTTTTGAAAAAGCAAAAAACTAACTGAAGATATTTGGACACCAGAATCTTCGATTGAAAATTAGGATACTTTTTCGAAGTTTAGTCAAAATTAGGTTAGAAAATAAATATTTTATACCAAAAATATTTAAGTCTGTTTGACATATAATGAGGTAAGTTTTCACCAAATTTTGTGAGAAAACAAATATTTTTGAAAAAGATAAAAATAAAAAACCAAAAACTTGGTTATTTGAATTTTTTACATAAATTCTGAGGTTATCTGAAAAAGTGCAAATACAAAAGTTGCAGATCCTTTTACTACCTATAGCTTTGCCCTCAAACTTGTTTTGAAATGGACCATTTCTTACCGTTAAAAGCCTAACCCCTCCCACTTCCCGACATCAGATCGGGGGTATGGGTTTCATTGTAAAAAAGACTTTTTTTTACGAATTTTTTTCTTTAATATGGATTGAGTTTTATTCGGACCTTTTGTGCATTATTGAGCATACTTTCGACAATATGGGGTAATTTTTTCATGCAGAAATATTGAAGCATAAGCCGGTAACAGAGCTTTCCCCAGAACGTCTTGAGAAAAAAACAATTTGCGGTGTTCACCATAACTCGATTGGAAATTATTTGAAAATAACTTATGATATTTTATTTTCTTTTGGTGAAAAAACATCTTAACTCCCAGTGAAAGGTGATATCAGACAAAAAAAATATTTGAGGTCTTACTGGGAATCGAACCCCGACATTCCAGGCAAAAAATCAAGGAACTGAAGATGGTCAGAATGAAAAGTCAAAAGTGTAAGACTGTTTCTATATGAAACTTTTTTACTTTAGTTTTAGGACAACGACCTCCGGATCTGCACGTGGAACGTAAGATCTCTTAACAGACTAGGTGCAGCTGGAGAATTAGCGGACGCCCTGGACTGCTGCAAAGCAGACATAACCGCCATCCAAGAAGTGCGATGGAGTGGACCGGGCTTAAAGAAGATGAAAAACTGTGACATCTACTATGGCGACCGCTACAGACAACAGAAACAACGCTTATTTGGATGCGGATTTGTCGTTAGAGGAAGACTCAGGGATAAGGTGATTAGCCAAAATCCAGTTAATGAGCGTATAATGACCATCCGCATCAGGGCTAAATTCGCCAACATTAGCCTAATATGCGCCCATGCCCCCACAGAAGAGAAAGACGACAATTCCAAAGACTGTTTCTACGAGCTCCTCGAAGAAACATATGAGCAGTGCCCTAGACACGACGTGAAAATCGTTCTTGGCGATTTTAACGCAAAGCTAGGGAAGGAGGACATCTTTGGAAACACAATCGGTAAGCATAGCCTCCACGACAAAACCTCCGAAAACGGACTGAGGGTGATCGATTTTGCTGCGGGGCTAAATCTTGTTGTAAGTAGTACACGCTTCTCGCATCTCAAAATTTATAAAGGTACATGGCGATCTCCAGATCAATTAACCGTCAACCAAATTGACCATGTTGCGATCGACGCAAGGCACTCTTCCAGTGTGTTAGATGTCCGAACTTTGCGAGGGGCCAACTTTGACTCGGAACACTACCTTGTTGTAGCCAAGGTACGAATGAGGATATCTTGTTCACGACCAGAACTAACGCTGTGAAGAGATATGCTACAATCGCAAGAGATTGCCAATGCCTTTTCCAATCGAGTGTCCCTTCAATTATCCTTGAATCCCATGCCGCCAGCATTTAGCATTGAAGACCAGTGGCAGCAATGCCAAGAAGCAATCAGAACCGCTGCCTCTGAGGTTCTGGGTTTCACTCGGCCACCAAAACGAAACCCATGGTTCGATGAAGAATGCAGGCAGGCAAATGCAGCCAAACAAAAAGCACGACAAATGCTGATGCAACAACGAACAAGGGCTGCTTACGATCTACGTAAGTGAAAAAGAAGGGAAGAACATCGACTTCTCAAAAAGAAAAAGAAGCAGCATGAGAAGCGCTCGTTTGAGGAAATAGAGAAGTGCCATGACAGGAACGAGATTCGGAAGTTTTACGAAAAGGTAAAAATATCCTGCCAGGGTGGCAAACCCCGAACTCAAGCCTGTAAAGACCAGCAGGGAAACATAGTTATAGAGTCACAGTCACTACTGAGGATCTGGAAAGATCATTTCTGCAGACTGCTTAACGGCGATGAGGACACAAATTCCGCTGTCAGGCAGATTGCCCCATTTAGCTTGGACGATGATCAAGAATGCCGTCCTCCCGACCTAGAGGAAGTTAAGCTTGCCATATGCAAACTTAAATCAAATAAGACTGCAGGTGCAGATGGCCTTGATGCCGAACTCTTCAAGGCAGCTGGAGACCAGTTGGAAAGGAGCATGCACCAGCTGATCTGCATGATATGGTCGGAAGAAAGCATGCCCGATGAATGGAACCTCAGTATCGTATGCCCGATCCTAAAGAAGGGAGACCCTCACAATTGCGCCAATTACAGAGGGATAAGCCTCCTTAACGTCGCGGTCGCTTATAAGATCTTGTCTGCTGTAATATGTGAACGTCTGAAACCCCACGTCAACAACCTGATAGGTCCTTATCAATGTGGTTTTAGACCAGAGAAGTCCACAATAGACCAAATTTTCACATTACGACAGATCTTGGAAAAAACCCGAGAATGTAATATCGATATTCACCATCTTTTTATCGATTTCATGCCGCGTATGACAGCATTTACAGAGACGAGCTGTACGGAGCCATATCTAGTTTCGGCATCCCTGCAAAACTCGTACGACTATGCAGGATGACTTTGGAGAATTCACGCTGCTCCGTCAAGGTCGGTAAAGAACTCACCGAGACCTTTGATGTCGAAAAAGGTTTTAGGCAAGGCGACAAGCTGTCATGCGATTTCTTCAACATCATACTTGAACAGATTGTAAGAAACTCAAACGTCGACACCAGAGGAACAATCTTTCAAAAGTCTGTACAATAACTCGCCTACGCAGACGATATTGACGTAATGGGAAGAAAAAAGCGTGATGTCTTAGGTGCTTTTGCTAGTATTGAAACAGAAGCGGCAAAAATGGGTTTGATGGTTAATGAGGGCAAAACGAAGTATATGTTGTCATCAAACAGGGACACAGAACATCGACGAATTGGACAATTCGTCACAATAGACAGACATAACTTCGAGGTAGTACAGGACTTCGTCTACCTATAGGATCCGCTGTAGACACGGACAACAACATCAGTGCGGAGATCAAACGGAGAATAACTCTTGCCAACCGTTGCTTCTTTGGGTTAAGAAGGCAATTGAGAAACAAAACCCTCTCTAGAAAAACCAAGGTAACTCTGTATAAGACCTTGATCATCCCAGTCCTGCTGTACGGCGCGGAAGCATGGACTTTATCGAAAGCGGATGAGGAAACCCTTGGTCGTTTCGAAAGAAAAATTCTCCGAATGATCTTTGGTCCCGTATGCGAAAACAATGTGTGGAGAAGAAGATACAACAACGAGCTGTACCGCGACATGGGCATAGCCAGAAGAGTACGCATCGCGAGGCTACGATGGTTGGGCCATGTATAGTGGATGGACCCAAACGCTCCGGCTCGTCGGGTGTTCGAAAGCACATTGCAGGGAAATCGCGGAAGGGGAAGACCTCGTCTTAGTTGGCGCAATCAAGTGGATGAAGACCTCAACCGACTTGGAGTGCGAAACTGGAGAGAGCTCGCCCGAAATCGAAGTCGTTATTAGAAGGATGTTGGTTGAGGCCCAGGTTCACCCCGAACTGTAATGCCCACCTAAGTAAGTAAGTAGGCATCGCCTTTCACATTTTGATGTTATAATCAAGCAGCGGTGAAGTTTTGTTGTTTCTTTTGAGAAATTCAATGCTTCGTAAGAAGTAGTACATAGTATTTTATCTAAGCGTTTTCAACAGAAAATAAAATACCTAAGCAAACTCAAAGATGTTAAACTCAGCCCAAACTCATAAATTTCGATATGCAGATACATCGTTTCAAGTTGGGTTCCTCACAAACCAAAGCGATCAGCGACAGAAACGCTGACAGGATTTCTGTCAACTGCAAATGTATTGAAACGCGCTATCGTTCTTTTCACTTCAGCCCTTCAGGGTAGGCATTCTCATATAGTGCTGTGCATATGCAATTTTACAGCTGAGTTAGTCGCTGCCGCAACTACGAAATCAGTTTGGGTTAGCCCTTGCATAGTTGTGGCAGCTGCAAAAAAGCTGTTTCCAGGATTTCTGCCGGCGCGGTGCCACAACTGCAAATGTATGAAAACTCCGTGTCATTTTCGTCGCCTCAGTGTGGGTACTCTCATATATCGCTCTGGAAACTTAATTTGACAGCTGAATTTGTAGCTTTAGCAATTACAAAATCGCTTTCACAGATCATAGCGATTTTTTTTAAATTATGACGGGTATAAATACAGCTCTCAAATGATGATTTCCAAGCGATATATGAGAGTGCTGAAGCTTTGGGAGAGAAACCGTGGGAACAAAGATTTCTAAACAGCGTTTCTGTCGCTGCCGCAGTTACAAAGTCGCATTGGTTTGGTTTGAAGTCATGCACAAACCCAGGCCGGCCTGCGATCGGGTCGCAATCACAGGCCGTCCTGGTTTGCGCAAGGCTTAACACGGCAGTACAAAGCGATAAGTCGTCTTACGCCGCATATATTTTTAAGCATTTTCTGCCAAAAGCCAAAAGAATTTGAATTGAACAGCAGTTTAAAATCTAAACATTAAACAAACAAAAAGAAATTTAGAAAAAAGTAAATTTATAGTAAGTAGGGATACTCACCATCAATAAATGAATGCAAAGCTTATATTGAAAGCAGGAACACACAAAATAACAAAAAATTGTTCACATTTCAAAAGCAACACCAAAATTAATTTAAAAGAAATCAACAAACTAAACTAATTCTTTTTTTTACATCAACGTACCCCACATCGGCGTACCCCACAGGCGGATCACTAGTGTGAAGCAGAAAAGTGGGAGAGTTGTGATCGCTTCAAGATCACTACTCGTAACGCCGGAAATGGAAAGAAGAAGAACTCACCCGAAAGACTTTGAAATTTACTTACTGTTTTAGAAAAACTAGATTTTCACTTTTAATATTTGCTTATATTGACGAAATTTCACTATAAACCAACCTAGAAATTAACTACGCACATATGTATACACTATATACACATCAATGGCAAAGAATAAAACTAAAAACAGAACGAGTAAGCACCGCATGCTGACTGAACATTAACTAACAAGAAATGATTTTAAACAACTTTATTCTGATTCCAAAATTACTTTAAAACAAAAACTTTTTTAAGTTTAAAGTCAAAATCTTGCAATTTTTGTTGAAACCATTAATTTTCTATGCAACGACATGTTTTTGCTTGCACTTTTCACAATGAACTGCTGCAGTTTGGTTTGATTTGTGATTTACAAAAGACACCTGTCTCTTTCTACCTCATGTTGGTTTGGATAGTACATAAAATACCGCGAAACTATTTGAATTCAAATAATTTCTTTGAGAATAATTATTTGTTTAAGATACCCTCGTTTAAAATAATAATTGTATGTGAATTTATGGATGTTCTTTTTGCTTTTAATTGGCGAATCGAGAATATTTATATAAGCATAATAATCAAAGATCGACTAAAGGAGGGCTAAAGTATGCATGTAAAAGTTGACCAAATACAAATTTTTTGAATGTACATAATTTTTTTGGAAAATGCAATAAAACTTAAATTAAATGTTTTCAAAATGTTGTGGCTTTATTAATGTTTTGTACTTTCAAACAACAAATCGGGTTTCTCCCCCCAAATCACCCACTGGCTCTACACCGCGGTCATCAGACCAATACTCACATACGGAGTAATGGTATAGTGGACCGCTCTTGATAAAAGGACCTACTGCGACAATTTAAGCAAGGTCCAACGAACAGCCTGTCTGTGTATAAGCGGAGCACTGAGATCAACACCCTCAGCTGCACTAAATAGGCTATTTAGTAAATACACTCCTAAACCTCACACCACTAGATATCTTCAGCAAACAAATGGCCGCCAGTGCAGCCACTCGTATGAGAGCTATCTCCCAATGGACCGATAACAACATCGGTCATGCTGCAATCCTGAATTTATTCGGATCAATCCCCTGTCACTCCGACTACACCATTCCCCAATTGGTTTTTGATAATAAGTTCCAAGTCTCAATCCCACCGAGAACGACCTGGGAAGACGAAGAATTTTTGAGAGATGATTCAATTCATTTCTATACAGATGGTTCAAAAACCGAAGAAGGGGTAGGCTGTGGGGTGTACTCAAACCGACTTAACGTAAGTCTCTCGTTCCGCCTTCCAAACCATTGTAGCGTGTTCCAAGCGGAAATTCTGGCGATCAAAGAGGTTCTATCATGGCTAAAAGAAAACGTGATATCCTCAACGAATATCCGGATTTTCTCAGATAGTCAAGCAGCCCTCAAATCACTCGGCGCTGTTTCTACGAACTCAGTAACCGCCCTCAACTGTCGCTTATCTCTTAAGGAGATGGCTGAACAGTTCAATATTCACCTTAATTGGGTGCCGGGGCACAGAGATATCGTGGGTAACTGCAAAGCCGATGAACTCGTCAGAGAAGGAACCGTTCTACCGATCTCAACCAGCAGGCTGAATATTGGTATACCAATCGCTACATGTAAACTTATGCTAAAGCAAGAGGCAATGGATAGAACAAATTATAGGTGGTACAATATCACCACGTGCGTGGCAACAAAACGGATATGGCCTGGTCTAGATCCAAAACGCACAAGACATTTGTTATCAATTGCCAGATTGCAAGTTAGCTCCGTAATCAATGTCATCACCGGACATTGTCTGATAGGAAGACACGCCATAAGACTTGGCGTTCCCTCAAATGACTTCTGCAGAAGTTGCTTAGATGAGGAGGAGGAGGAGACAATCCCACACCTCCTCTGCTCATGTCCTGCACTCTCTTTTAAAAGAAAGCGGCATCTAGGAAAACATTTTCTTGATGATCCAAGCGATCTGGCACACACAGATCCCCTGCATATCCTTCGCTTTATTAAAAGCTCCAAATGGTTTTGTTAAGTGAGGTACTCCCTCGCATAATACTTATGGTATCACAATGGACCTAATATTGGTCTAAGTGTGTCAGTTTGTTTTCCTGACAGCCATTTAAACCTAACCTAACCATCTGTAAGATCAAATATTTCCAATATTTATGAACACCACGTCGTTCAATTGACTAAATCGGCTTGCTATGCGGTAGCGCATTCCATCCCACCAGTTTTCCATGACCTTGTGGATGGTTTCGGGCTGAAGCTCATTAATGGGTTGCTTTGATGATATTGCGGCCTTAAATGCTTTCACGGTTTCCGAATTGTTGGAATAACACCGGATCTCCATGGTTGCTCATTGTAAATAGTCAAAATTTGTCAAATCGATACTCCAAAGTGGATGCCTTTGACCCCGCGAAGACGGCTGATAACACGTTTTGGTGCACAAAAGATTGTTTGCGACACCAGTTGTTTGGCATGTTTTTTGTGGCAAGGCACGACATCCCACATGACCCAGAGTTCGTCCAAGTCCCTGTCATAAATTTAATTAAAAAATATATCCGGCTAGCATATCTCTTCACCGCCTACCGCTAACCGAAACGTTGCTCCGACCATCTTTATTTTTTTTTCTTTCGAAAAATGGTCCAATGATGCCACTTCAAAATCCACACGGATCTTACACTCTCTGAGAACATTAACTGCGCTCTACAATGACGTGCGGGTTTTTCGAGCCACAGATGCAGCAATTTGGTTTATTTACTAATGTTGACATCGAGATAAAAATACGTTTTGTCAGAAAAAGTATAGTTTCTTGCCTTAAATCGTTTTCCAAATCAAGCTGCGAATTTTTAAACTAAGAAGCGACAGCAGAGCAGATGTTCGTTTTTACCGCCAGCGCAGACAATTGTATCAGAGCTATTTCACAATGGACCACTAACAATATTGGTCACTCAACAATTCTCGTTGAAAACAAGTTGTTGAAATTAAGTTCCAAGTCTCTATTCCACCGAGATGAACTTAAGAAGACGAAGACTTTTTAAGAGATGATTCAATTCAGTGGTGCAAAGACCAAAGAAGAGGTTGATTGCGGGATGTACCCAGACGGACAAAACGTAAGTTCCTCATTCCGACTTCCAACCCACTGTAGCGTGTTCCAAGCGGAAATCTAGGTTATCAAAGAGGTCCTATCGTAGCTAAAAGAAAACGTGATATCTTTAGTGGATATTTGTTTCTTCTCAGACAGCCAAGTAGCCCTCAAGTCACTCGGCGCTGTTTCCCCGAACTCAGTAACAGCCCTTAATTGTTGACTATCTCTCATGGAGATGGCTTAACAGTTCAATATTCACCTTTATTGAGTACCGGAACACAGAAATATCCTCGGTAACTAAAGGGTTTTCCAATAGGTATGATATGATTTTGCAGTGGCGTTTCGGCCATTTGTAGTATGTCATGATATGTCATTTGTTTTTTATTGCATTCAGAAGTGTTTACAATTTTACCATTGGACCACCGTAAACGTTGTGAGTTTTCTGATTTTGCCATGGAACAACTTGAAAACGACAACGATTTTTTAAGAAAATCATCTTTTCCGATGAGGCTGACTTTCATTACAAGTGCGGTAAATAAACAAAACTGTCGATTCTGGTGCGATGGAAATCCACAAAATATTCATGAAAAACCATTACATTCACCTAAATTGACAGCTTGGTTTGGTTTTTGGGATGGTGGAATCATCGGTCCGTACTTCTTTCAAAATGAAGCTGGTTACACCATTACTGTCAATGGAGAACGGTATAGATCGATGATAACCAACTTCTTATGGCCGAAGTTGGAAGAAGTTGATCTTGACAACATTTGTTTTTAACAAGAAGGTGCTACGTGCCACACAGCAAAGGCAACAATTGAATTATTGCGAGAAAAGTTTGGAGATTCGATTATTTTAAGAAATGGTGATATTGAATGACCTTCAAGAAGTTGCGATTGAACGCCATTAGACATTTTTTTTAGGGGTTATTTGAAGTCGTTGGTCTTTCAGGATAAACCAGATTTTCTTCAAGCCTTACAAGTCAATATTGAACGTGCCATTCATAATATACGACTTGATTTGGTGGAAAAAGTGCTTGAAAATTGGGTTCATCGAAATTGTTGCAGCAGAAGAAGTCGTGGTGGTGATTTGAATGACGTTTTATTTAAAACTTAATTGTATTGATTGAACTGCATATTAAATAAAATTCCTTAACTAAAAGTGTGTCTTTTTTAAAAAGAAATCATATCACTCTTATAGGAAAACCCTTTACAAGGCCGATGAAATCGCCAGAAATTTTACCGGCACTGATCCCGTGGTCTCAATAAGCTGGTTGAACATTGGTAGACCAATCACTACGTGTAAACTCATGCTCAAGTACTCAAGCAAGGTTCTGTGGTTAAAAAAATAAAAGATGGAGTAACACCACCACTTTTGTGTTCTGTGACAGCAAAACAGATATGACCAAAATTAGATCTAAAACGCCTGAGACACTTGCTATCGATATGCAGATTGGCTGCGTAGTCGGTGTCATTACCAAACATTGCCTTATAAGTAGACACGCCACATAAGACTCGGCGTTCCATCAAAAGAGTTCTGCAGAAGCTGCTTGATCTGGAAGGAGAAGAGACAGTCCCACAAGCCACAACCTAGAAATATTAGTCAAATTATGATCAAATCTTCCCCCTAAAGTTCTCTGATAATTTTTTTTTATTTAAAATTTTTGGCGGCCACTTAAAGTATAAACTGTTATTTTCCACAAAAATTTCGCCATTTTGGGGGTAGAAAACACACCCAATCGTTGGGGCGGAATTTTATATGTCAAAAATGTGTATAAAGTTTGAAATGAATCGGTCAAGTAGTTTTGAAATGACAGACTTAAAGTCCGTGTTCACTGATACAAAATCATGCAAAATGCTATGAATAGGTGGAGAAATACCATCTTGCCTAGCGACGAAACAGATCTGACCAAAACTAGATCTTAAACGCACCAGATTTGTTATTTTTAAACAGACTGCACACTACACCCGTAATCCGGACACTGTCTCATTGGTAGAAACGCCAAAAGACTTTACGTTCAATCGAATGAAGAATGCAGAAGCTGCATAGACACAGAGTAAGAAAAGCCAGTCTCATCATAGGTAAGTAAACGATATGCGACATCTCAAATTTTGAGGACCGATTCACGCACAAGGAACAACTTGTGTGTTTAGCGAGTAGAATCTGTTTCAATAGATAGCATACAGTCCCAGTGGCGCTTTTGGTTGAACAGTTTCCTCGACGCCACTTTCCAACAGCTGCACCTAACTTTACGGAAGTATCCGACGTCACAGTCGAAGAAGTTAGGGAGGCAGTTAAGAACTCTAAAAAAGGCAAAGCGATTGGGCCAGACGAGGTACCATATGAGTTTTGGAAAAATATGGGAGACATCGGGTTGAGATGGCTCACGATTCTCATCTCCAAACTTATAAGAGGTGACAGTTTGCCTAATCAATGGAGGGAAAGTTTTCTCCTTCCAATGTACAAGGGAAAGGGAGATACCAGAAGCTGTGACAACTATCGTTCGATCAAGTTGATGTCCCACACTATGAAGATCGTTGAGCGGGTCTTGGATAGCCGACTGCGGAAAATAATAAGGCTTTCTGATGACCAATGCGGGTTTGTCGCGGGTAAGTCAACTACAGACGCAATCCAAAGTATAAGGATCATTATGGAAAAACACCGAGATGCCTTAGAGGATTTGCATATTGTGTTGGTTGACTTCGAAAAAGCATTCGATCGACAACCACGAGATCTGATATGGGTGGCCCTCAGACACCGAGGAGTTCCTGAAGCCTATGTGCGAATAATTATGGACATGTACGAGGGAGCAGTTACAAAAGTGAGATGCCCAGCTGGAGTCACCGAAGAATTCCAAATAAGAGTAGGTGTACATCAGGGAAGTGTCTTGAGTCCACTGCTTTTTATTGCTGTTCTGGATTATTTGCTCGAAGGAAAAGTAACGGACAATAAAGTACAAGAATTATTCTTTGCTGACGATGGAGCCATCATAAGCGAGGATCCTACATCCCTGCAACGAGCACTTGACGTTTGGATTGATGTTCTGGAAGGAAATGGGTACCGTATTAGCGCTAAAAAGACTGAATACCTGTGCTGCCCTTTTTCTGATCCAGACAAGCCTATTCCGGACATTTATTTGAATGGAAATGTGCTTCCCAAGTGTGAAAAGTTTAAATATCTGGGATCTATGATCAATAGTGAAGCAACTTGTGATGACGACATCAATCATCGAGTAAGCGTAGGGTGGATGAAGTGGCGAGAAAACTCCGCTATCTTCTGTGATCGAAAAATGCCCCCTAAGCTGAAGGGAAGACTCTACACAGCAGCTGTCCGTCCAGCTCTGACATACGGTTCACAATGTTGGACAATGTACAAAAAGTATGAGAGCAAATTGACGGCAGCCGAAATGAAGATGCTTCGGATGACAGCAGGAGTAACAAAGCTTGATCGAATTAGAAGTACTAAGATCCGTGGAAGCCTTCATGTCAAAAGTACCATCTTGGACAAAATTCAGCACGACCGGCTCAGTTGGTATTGTCATGTTCAAAGGAGAGATTCGCAGAACCCCGTCCAAAAGGCAATATCGTACAACGTTTCAACAAATTCGCGACGAAAAAGAAAAGGCAGGCCAAAACACTCCTGGTACAAGCAAATGCAAAAACAGCAGCATTTGGTTGGCCTCAGACATGGAACAATCCAAAACCGGGAGGCTTGCCGACGCTTTCTGAGGTCAACGCGGCGTACCCCACAGGCGGATCACTAGTGTGAAGCAGAAAAGTGGGAGAGTTGTGATCGCTTCAAGATCACTACTCGTAACGCCAGAAATGGAAAGAAGAAGAAGACAGTCCCAGTGGCGCTGTACTATTGGAAATTTTTATAACCTCATCTTGTATCTACAGATAGCCAGTTATTTCACTTATCTTGTCTGACATTAACGTTGTCATTGCAAGTATAAGTAACCTTTTGGAAGTCAAGTATGGGGATTCATATTGTAGTCGCACTACCCGTATGTGGAATGCTTTACCAGATTCTGTTTCTCCACAGCACGATCCGCAAAAGCTCAAAAGACATTGGCACCTGTGTTTCCTTTTGAATCCTCTCTTGCATTCCTAATACTCGCACTTGTGTTGTGTAGCATTACAAGGGTATTTTTTAACACCTAGAAACTAACACGGAGACTAGACTGACTCATACCGTTAATGTCATCTTGTTTCTACTGTAGATGATAAATGGCCATTTTAAAATATGTAAATACATTAAAGGCATTAAGAAATATATCGTCGGCGCGACTGCAATAGCGCTTAAAAGCAATTTGCAATACCGCGTATCAGTATTTTATCAATTTTACAGGAGGAAGAAATGATTGATTATCTTGGTCGACAGAATAGATCTGTTTGACTAAACTTTTTTAGAAGTCGATGGTGCAATAACGAATTTTTGCGACTTTTGTAAATACGCGGTATTGCAAGACCTTCTCGTTGAATGCTACTTCCTACATGGAATTCAAATTCCATTTTCGCTTGCTATTTGCTAACAGCAACGCGACGAAAATCAAACTGGGCTACTTTTCGTAGCGTCGGTCGCACTCCCCTACAGTTTGATTATGAAAAGCTTTAATTATAAAGCTTGAACGACCATGAAACAAACATGTGCGACCGTGCAACCCCATCGCCCGACCGCTTTCCTGTGTTAAGGACTATTCACATGAGCACGACCAACGAACGACGAATAAATCAAGAATTGTGATTTCAAGTACCTTACAAGAATAAATTCCTCACGATTTTTTTAGGAAACGATGGAAATATAGTTCATACTTATTTTTAGGTGGATAAACTCTTATTTTTGTGCCTAAAATTAAAAAAATAGAGAAAAAAAATTTATTCGTTCCGAATAAATATCTAGTAGGTACGAACTGTCAGACTTTATTCTCGTTCCACACAATCCACACTACAACGAATAAATTTTTCGCGCGTGCTTAACCTCAAAATCATTCCCCATTTTGAATACTACTTTAATAAGGACACAGATTAGGGTTGTACTTGTTTGATATTTTGATCGTCCGATGCAGCGCCCGTCGCTCGTTGTTCGGTCGCACGTTGGCTGCCAATTAGGACATTGGGTAAGACTTATGAATTTCACAATAATAACTTTCGAAGACCTGTGTGTACTTTTACTTGAAGATTTTTTCAAGTCAAGTATTTTGTGCACAAGTCCACAAACATTATTTAAACTATTTTTCAGAATTCACACCGACACGAACGCAAAAAAAAAAAAACTACAAAATGGAACGGACGATTTTTCAAAAGAAGGAAAGGGATAGATTTTGATGCAAATTTTTGTTATTTTGCTCATTTTCAGATATAAGTTAAGAAAGAGGGATGCACAGAGTGAATTCAACGCAATTTATTTTCTGTGACGTGTATCCACGAAATTGATTTGATTACTTTTTCCACGCATCTAAGAGCCCAGTTATAGCGACAGGAAAACAAATCAGGAAAAAGTTTCAAGCGTTATAATGGGCACGTTGAAGAACTTATCGGATAGCCTATCTCGGATACCCGTATCTTAGATACCTTTTTGAACGATTCAGATATCTTTTTCCAGACTGCTGCAGACAACAGCTGTGAAATATTAAAATTCGACTTTTGAAAACAGAAAAACATTAAAAATATCTTTGCTAGACGATTATAAGTTATTTTTTCGATTTCCCATGCGTTTTAAAAAACTCTAATGCTGAAATAAATGTACACCAGAACAAAAAATCAACATGAAAATAAATAAAAATAAAATTTCTATCAGCTGATCACTTGAATAGAAAGATATACCAAAAATACTCGGATACATTTAGATAGCTTATTAGTAGAAATGGGTTTATGACTCTGCTAAACGTTTTAACACGTAAACAAGAACAAAAAGCTATCCGGATACGATTATTGAACGCCTCAACTATGTTTTCGTTAGAATTGAATAACAAATGTTATACCGATCGATGGCAAATCACTCAAAGAATTTTTAGTGCCCAGAAAACGTATTAGGTATAGCACAATTATTTTATGTTAAAGCTGTATTTTTTCATTTTCCTGATTCAATTTTATCAGGAAAGTAGAAAAATACTACTTTCACGGAAATTATTTGTTCAATTAAACATTTTCTTGGCAAAAAAGATTCCCTGGGTTATTTACTTTCGATTGGTATAACATTTGTTATTTCAATTCTAACAAAAACATAGAAGGTAGTCATTCCATTTGAAAATTTTTCCTGATTCGTTTTCCTGATCGCTATAACTGGCCCATAAGCAGGGTCAGCAAAAACTCAAAATAAATGACTTCTGTGCCATAAAATGGGCTCAAAAGAAGTAAGTCAACTCTTATTTGCATTCTAAAAATGATTATAAATACGATTTTTGCTTGAAGCAAGGGAAAGGGTGGTTTTTCTAAAGGTACATAACAACTAAAAATATTTGTGCGATAAAATTATTTCAGTACATTTTCTTATAACACTGATATTTTACTCGGATATTCACTGATTATCACGAATTCGTGGTTGTATTGAAAAATGTCAAAAGTGCATGTATATTGTATACTCATTCCTATCTATAGCAATTACTTTTTATCAACTGCTTGTTAATGAGTGCAAATAATTTTCCTTGTTATGTAAACTAACTTAGTTTGAATTAGTTTAGAAGCAATCGAAACTAGTAAATACTCACGATCATCATTACCTAGGATAATTTCGTTTATTAGCTTTCAAAAGTCAGTTCAAGTCATTCAACTGAGGTAAGAGTGTCATTATTATGTAAATTCAAGTGGGATTGTGGAACGTGACAGTGCACAGTTATTTGCTAATGATGTAACAAACGACCGTTGTGACTAATAAAATAGATGTTATACAAGAAACACTACAGTTAGAAACAATCACAAGCAAACACGATGTGTCCTAGGCATTTGGTTATTGATTGTTGTAGAACAAGTAGAACAATAAAGACCATTTCCTGTTTAAAGAGATGTGGTTTGTGACATAATTCGCACTGCAGCTTTGAGGACTTCGCATACAGTATATGTATCTTTTGACTCACGTCTAATTTGATATGCCGTTTGATAGGTTGATTCCAAGGCTCAAACTGCGTCAGAAACACACCTTCAACTTTCCGTTTGTTCAGGACTGGTTCACTCCAGAATCTGAACCAGGAAATGATTGCTATCGCATCTTCACGGTTGGTTCTAAAACCTGGTGATGGTGCCTTTGTGGATTGTAGACCAAAAACTGAGTTTGTCTAGAAGATAGCTGGAATTATTTTTAGTTATATGTTTGAACAAAAAAAAAAAAAAACAAACAGCAACGATATTTCAAAAATGCCTCCAAGTTCAGAAGTCCGCGCAGAGTTTATTAATAGTTTTGGAGAAACCTAGCCCGGTACAGCTATAAGCCCCGTGTCTTAATTGGTTTATCCTGCTTCCTGCATAATGAGCCTATTCGGACTAACGCGTCTAATTGAGTTAAGTCCTGATTTTTGGCCTTCTAATCAATTTTGAAGTATGTTTCAAAATTCTACCTCATTCGGAAGGAGTTAATGAACTCAAAATGTGGTAAAAATAATGTAAATGGTCAACGGTTGATCCTCTAATAAATATTAAGAAATATTAATCAAGAAAACTGGAAATAAGTTGCTGCGGGAAATAACCAAGCAAAACGGATTCAACATCAATATCAGCAGAATCAATGCATGCGTAGAGTGTGAAAAAGAGTTCATAATGAGGTGACAACAATGTACAAACATACTTTTATAATTACCAGTATAGATCGTCAACAATGATAAAAAAAATAATCCGTCAACAGCCCCTACATTCAATTAGTATTTTATCATGTCAAATGACATAACGATAACTACTTATATGACCACATACAGATTCTTATTGTAAACCTTTCTCTTATCAAAGATCTCATTCGAATTTCAAGTGACGGGCATGGGAACTAATATATGTTTTATAATAAAAAAGATGAAACTTTTTGAAGTCTAAGAAAAATTGGTTTTGTTTTTCTCTAAGATACGTTTAAAATCAAAAATCAACGATGAAAAATTATATCACAATCATGTTGTTAAAATCTGCTTAACGAACAATGAGAAACGTGATCTGATATATGTTCTTAACAAAGGCACTATTTAAAAAAAAACATTTTAGCAATTTGCGTTTCTTTTAGACAATTTACTGTCAAATGACACTTTGATGATTGGCCTTCACAGTTATTTGTACAGTTTGCACCACTGAAAGAAATCGGATATCATTGTGTGTATCTTCTTGAGGAAAACTAATAGATTGAAAAGTATTTGTAAATTTAATTACAACTCTTGTTAAGAAAGTAACACAATTAAAAAATAAACCTAACTATACGCTCTAAGACTTTTAACTAATTAGTTAAAGCTTATTCACATAGCCTCAAAAACGAAATTCGTTTAGGTAAACATGTTCAGCCATTCAGACCAAAAGCTTACAGGTTTTTCTTTGACATCTCGACCACTTAATTATTTCTTGCAAAACAAAGCAACTGAGTCAAACACAAATTAATGTAAATCATTAAATATTTTAATAATCATGTGCTTGAAGTTGCGGGAAAACATTTGTTAAGATAGCTGTTTAGGTTGAACAAATTCAGCACTCAAAATGGCTTCTATCATGTACAACCACCACTCGTTTCGCTATGGATTTCATCTTGGTGTGAAATTTTGTTACTCAATCTATTTTTAGGTATCCGCACCAAGCTCGTCTCTATTCAAAAGAGAATTTGAAATGAAAATACAATAAATTAAGCCCGAAACGAAAGACGGAATCTCCAGAAGAACTACCAAGCCCAAAGTTTGATTTCCACACTGATATTATTTTCCGTGTTTATAGGAGATCCTTGGTAGGCAAAATCCTAGCCATGAATTGCGTATAGTTTTGAACAACTATCGTCTAAAGTACTAAGAAAACGAGCTTAGAACAAATGGAGGTTTTTGATGTGCTGAATCCAAATAGAATCACAAATAAGGTTCTTTAGACTATACTAATTGAAGGTCAGCATACTTCAATGTTTAAGTCCTCGAAAACCCTACGTTATATGACTGGATTTGTATTCATTCAGCACATCGAGAACTTCCAGGAATTTGCTATCTGATTCAAATTTACTTTCGACACTCTACCAATGCTTCAAAATAAGGAATGACCATGCATTATAACTATTGAAGTTGAATATCTCAGTATTTTGATGTAAAACAGCCATTTAAAGACCTAATTTGGATTCTGTGCATTTATAACCATAGGAAAAGCAATATTCTTTTTTTTTCGTGTCGAAAGTACGCTGCTGATGCGAAACGGAATTTTCTCGTTGGTGAGAGTCAAAATCAAGTAAAGTTCCCACCAGAAGTAACTATGAAATCAATTTATATGAACAAAATATATTTACGGGCGAAAGCCCAAAATATCAAAAATTAATCTTCCATTTTGCTAGTGTTGTTATTGTTGTGGCACAAAATAAATGTCTGAATTTTACAAGCATTTATTGTACTGAGAGATAAACGATACCCGGAAAAGTGTGGGGAGAATTGTAAAAATTGTAGTAAAAAATCTACTACAACTCATTTCGTAAAGCAGCAGTGTTAAGTCCAGTACGCTGCTGATGCGAAACGGAATTGGTTGGTCTCCACATCCACGACGAAATCGTGAACGAACACCCAGCGGAAAATATTTGTATGTAGAGTATTATCACCTGTTTAGAAAAAGTGACAGTCCAAGTCAAGTCAAAATTGTCATAAGAAGCAATAAAACAAGTTAATCTTTTTATCTTTAAATGAGTTTAAAAAACTATGGAGAGCAATTACTTCATTCGGCAATAATTTGCTCATCATTTGCACTTTTCATGATGCTTTTGAGAAGAAAGAGAAAACTTCCTTCAATTCGAGCCAACCCATATCTAAAGCATAGGTAACCCACTTTCACTTTCGACTGCCTAAGCGGGTAGTTTAACTTACTTAAGTGGACATTACTGTTTGGGGTAAATCTGGGCCTCAACCAGCAGTTTGTAGTTTCACAGATCTTTAAGAAGTATGCTTTTAGTATTAACATGTGAATTCTGATTAATTTTTAGTTGTAGACTCAACTTGATCTTCCTCTTCTCTTCTTCTTTCCATTTCCGGCGTTACGAGTAGTGATCTTGAAGCGATCACAACTCTCCCACTTTTCTGCTTCACACTAGCGATCCGCCTGTGGGGTACGCCGCTTGACTTGATCTTCCTCGTGACCATATACATACAAGCACTAGATGATCCTGTTTTGAAAACAGCTGCTGGCAGAAAAGCAATCACGCAGCTGCTAAACAATGAACAGTGACATTAGGTCCGTTCGTTGAACTTTCCCCAGGGTTGACCCAGGTTATATGACAACCCTATGAGCTGTCAAAAAAACCTGGGTTTTCCAGTTTTCAAAAAACGCTAAACCACAAATCACCACACATCCCTGTCACTAAAAAAATACATGCCATTTGACAGCCCTCAACTCGCCACAGCAAAAACATAGGGCGAGTTGAGGGAAAACCTTGGTCAACCCTAGGGCTCAAAAAACACTCAATTTGACATTAGCCCTGTTCACACTGTACAATTAGTTGGACAGACTTTGAACGACCAATGCTTGATAGTGTGAACCCTTCAGACGACCGCTTGTCCAACTTGTTGGATGGTTTTCAAATATTTTTGAAATCTTAGAAGTTGGACGGAATGGAAGGGTACGTGACATAAAGTTAGACGACAAGCTTGATAAGTGTGAACGCAAAATACATCCGACCATCCAACTTCCATCAAACGAAGTCTGTCCAACTAATTGTACAGTGTGAACAGGGCTATTCAGGCGACTTTAGGTTTCTCAAAAAACGCCCAGCGCAGCCCCAGGGCTTCAACAAACAAACCTATTGATCCTTCATTGCTACGTCTCGAAGCAGTTCAGAACCAACGTAAACGTTTTGAGAAATGGAAAGGAAAGTTCTCCATTACTGTTAGTAGTTATGTGAACAATTTGTTTATACATTTGGGAAATGATTTTGAATATACTCCACTATCGTCCACTGAACTTGTTCTGCCCAAACATAATTTTGTTTATAAAGAATTGGTGGCTTACACAAAACTTATGCACTGGACAAAAGCAATGGACCGAGAGACACAACATCTTTGAGTAAAATCTATGTCCGTAACTTTAAATTTTGGTTTTTATTTTTCTTCGATTTATTCAATTAATTCTTCTTTTTTTCTATAAGCTCGGCTTCAGATTTCGGAAAAGTTGCGAGCATCACGCGAAGACTTAGACAGTTCTACTTCTTCGAAAAAGTTTATTAGTGCCTTACGGAACATTAGGTGTCAACCAAGAGTCCTATGCTGCTGGTGTTGAGACTGCGGATCGAAAACAATTCGATATGATACTGGAAAAAGTTCTAGCCGAACTAGAAGCGGTTGCTTTGCGGAAACAACTTTTTCGCATAAATTTCTTTCAAATGGATGGATGCCTGACAACTAAAAATACTCAAACAATAATGGATGCTTTATAAGAAAGCCAACGGAAAAGGACGTTTTATGACCGATTGGCTCTTTTATTTTCACAAATAAAGATATTTTCTTTTTTTCATTTGAGTTAATTCTCTTTTTTTGCCTTTTCATCCTCATATTCAATAAACTCATCCAAATAAAATTCTTCTATTTTCTATTTTACAAAATTTAATTAAATGGTACAGTAAATGCACAAAACAAAAAAAAACTGTCAAAATTTCGCAAGCATTTATTGTCCCGGAAGACAAATGATGGACGAAAAAGTGTGGAGAATTTCCGAAGCTATACTTTGGCAATAAGTTCCAATTTGTTGCTTCTTTAACAAGTATTACAAGTACGATTTGTCCTTTGGGTATCATCAGCTCTTCTTATTGCGATGTGAATACTAAATTTTTCAGAATCGTAGAAATACGAGAAAATTAAATGTTTTTTTTTCAATGCAACAACATTGAACATGTAAATGTTAACAATTTTACTACAGTCATTGGACCGTAGGAGTGTGAATGTCATTCCATTAAGACGGGAGTGGCAATCTGATAAAAATTCATTAGCTTCAAATTCATTATCATCAAAAATATTTTGCTCTCGAAGAGTGAAGGGCAATCTAGAAGACAGGAAAAAATACCTTACCAACGCGGAAATAGAACGCTCTTGTCCAGCGTAATCATTACTCATCAATTGCACCAATGCTTTTTTCAAATTTGGATCAGTATGGTTTGAGAAAATAATAAAATTTAAAGCAAAGTTAAAGTCATCTTCTAACTTTATACTTTAATTTAAAAAAGATTGCGACGAGAATTTCGTTTATTCGCAATAAGTCTGTTTTTGAAGTGACAGTTACAATTCACTTTAGATACCTCGTCTTTGTCGGCCTAAACCTTACAGCAGTGTTTTTCAATTTTTTTGACTTCGCGACCCCTTTACAGGTCGAAATATTCTGGCGACCCCCGTCTCGTCATAAAAAGCCAAACAATAATTTAACGAAAAGACTACATACGCTAATGATTTTTTGCTACTTTGGTATATTTATCTATTATTCACGCGGGCTTATTTCCCACACCGCATTGTTGCGGCGGCAAAAAGCGCCACGAGCGTGCCACCCACTTACTTGAACATGTTCAAATGTTCATGAACAGGCAATGTGATCACGCAAAATAAGAAGTCGAAAAATCAAAGAACAGCCAACATTTTACTTTGCAGTTTGACGAATTTGCAGATGTTTCTGACTGTGCACCGTTTGTGGTATTTGTGCGTTTTGAAGCAGATGACAGTGTCACAGAAGAAATCTTATTTCGCAAAGCACTTCCTGCAAACAATACTGGCCAGTGTTTGTACGATAAATTTTTGGAAAGCATGCAACTACGATATTGATTGGAAAAAATGTATCGCAATTTATATAGCGATGGCGCTAAAGCTATGACTGGAGAAAGTAGCAAAATTAAAAGCGATAATGCCAAACATATCCTGGACACACTGTTTTCTTCTTCGACAGGCTCTAGCTGCTAAGGTAGAACCTTCTGATTTAAATGACGTGATCATGGAGCTAATAAAAATTGTGAATTCTATCAAAGGCAAAGCTTTGCAAACCCATCTATTCAGAATCGTTTGTGAAGATATGGGGTCGCTTCATCAAAATCTCCTTTATCACACGGAAGTCAGGTGGCTATCCAAAGGAAAGTTATATTAAAAAGAGTTCTGGAACTGAGAGCCGAATTGTTAATGTTCTTAAAAGATGCAATATCTGAATATGCGTATTGTTTTCTGATCCTATTTGGCTCTTGAAATTAGCATTTTTGGCAGATCTTTTAAGCATCCTTAACAATTTAAACAAGAACCTTCAAGGAAGAGAAGAAAATATTTTAACTGCCAAAGAAAAGTAAAATCATTTCACGCAAAACTTCGTTTGTGGCCAACCTCTGCAAAACAATATGTTTGAGTCTTTTCCAAGATTGTTGAAGATAATCCAACATACCAAAGTTTTGCAGTATCGGCTCACATTCCTTGCATGATACAGAGCTTTCATAATTTACAATCGAAGCTTTTGACATACTTTCCGGATTTGCACTCTGAAGCTGACAATGGGCGTCGATGGATTTTAAACCCTTTTTTGGACAAATTAATAGATCTGGTCTGATGTCACTACAAAAACGAAAGAATGTCTTCTAGATTTGGCTGCAGATGGCATGCTTAAAATGTTCGCAAAGTGTCGACGTATTTTGGATGAAAAGAAAACACGAATATCCAGAGCTGACAAAGGAAGCTCTTAAATTATTGGTGCCATTCGCCACTTCATACCTGTGTGAACTGACATTTTCTTCAATGGTAGACATTAAAACTGAGAAGAGAAATAGGCTGCAACTAGAAAATGATTTAATTATTAACATTTCAAAAAAAGAACCACAATTTGATAAACTTTTGAAATATGAACAAGCGTATCCTTCTCACAAAAAGTGTGTTTTTGTTGTGTAAGAACTTCTACTTTTTTTTAGCTGGCGACCGACCCCCCGAGTAAGGCTTCAGAACAGATTGAAAAACACTGCCTTACAGTAATTAAACACTTTATTTTTGATGCTTTTTGATTGCGTAAGTTCTCCGCGGTTCTGTATTGCTTCTTTATGTTTTGTTGTGGTTGGTAATTTTGAGGGTGTTTAGTAATAACTTTTATTTCTTTTTATTGAACCATGTCTAAATAACCGTCTTGTTGGAGAAAACAAACAGGAAAAAATGGAGCTCTGTTGGTAAACACCGAAAGCATAGTTTTGGAAAATTAATACAAAATAGAAAACTTGCGAAACTAGCTTCTTACATTGCGAGCACAGGAAGCTCGCGCAATGAAATGAGAGAAATGTTCATTCTAATGAGCTCTTGCTCTTATGATATTTCTCGCATCGCAGCAAACCATTGAAACATACATTAAGGCGCCAAAAGAAATAAGTTTTCTACAGGGCAGACCAATGGAAAGGTATATAGGGGTGAGAGTTTGAGCCAGAATGAAAACTGTCCATGGTTGAGATTTAAAAAAATTTTTTTTTAAATGTTTTCATTTCGGAAAAAACTACTTAAGAACTGCGTTGGTCTTTATACCTGCTTCGTTTTAGTTTAAGACCCTTTAAAATAACTTAATTCGAGTTGTAAGGTGCATATCTTGCACAAGTTCAGTACCTACAATTCTTAATATCTAAATTAATTGTTATTAGACTATGACAATGAATACCAACGAAAAGCAAAATAGGTACTCATATTCATATAAATGAGGAAGACTCTCAAATCTCAGCAAAGTTTACTCTACGCTCTACAGAATTTAATCTATTCAACCAGCTTGGCATAGTTCAGAGATTAGTGAGACTCCAAACGGTCGGTTTGTGACGAGCTCCATTGTCCAAGTAGTGTGCTTTTTTTTAAATCTGGACGATACTTGCTTTTAATATATCAGTCAGTTGACTTATTGTTATTATGGAATGAGATCTTCTAAAAAAAAAATTATAATAACCTCCCTATCGCATCTGCACCTATGCACGCGGGAGTAAGTTGAATGAGTGACGACAACTTAAATAGATAAATGTAGACAAAAATTGTTGTTTATTCAACTCTATTGTACCGTTATTTCAATAAAAATTTATTAGTAACACTTTAGTCTAACATACAATACGGTGTAATTGCTCAAATCTGTTTATACAATTGTGTCTCGCTTTTTATAATCACTGTGCGCGGTACAACGTGTATATCACGCTTCATTATTTGAAAATTAGGATTTTCAGTTTTGGATATAAATTCTTGAACACAATCATCATAATTCAGTTAAAATATTAAGTAGCTGCCGTTCTGAACTCAAAGTTGTATTACGGAGGACGGAGACGCGAACTTTAAATAAAAAGCTTCTATAGGGGAAAAACTTTTTTAAGAAAACGTCTCAAAAGAATTTCTGTATATTAATTGCATCGTGGAATATTACAGATGCCAAACGGTTTTTGGTATTGCAGCAGTTAGCATCGTTCAGTAGATTTCAAAGTGATAACAATTATTTAGTGAAACCCTAACCGCTTTTTTCTTTGTTATTTAATCGTTGAAATGGAAAGTATAGCAAAAAGTTGTGCAACTATTCTACTTGTTGTTTGGGTACTTGCAGTTGCATGTGAAGGCAAACGAGTGCCCTTTATACCACAAGCAACTGAAATTGAAGGTAAGAAAAATATTTTATTTTTTAAGATCGGTACGCGACACAAGATATTTTCTTAAAATTTAAAATTGATTTGCCCAAAAGTTTCCTCGGTTGTCACTGATTGCTTTGAAAGAATAAAAATTCAAATTCGCACCAAAAACATTATTAAGTGTTGTAAAGGCATTTGCTTGTCAATTACGTTAAACGGTTTTCTTTTAACCTTGTCAATTTAAATCAAAACGGAATAGACGACTCGACCTTGTGATCAGACAAAAATTTCAAATTAATTAGAGAACTCAAATATTTTTGGCAAAATAAGGTAAGGTAGTTCAGTGAATTTTTTTTTTTATAAAAGAGAAACAATTTCAAACTGCTTTTTTTTGCTAACGACAATTTAGTGCGATTGCTTCGAATGTGCTTACGATTCAGGATAGCTACCCAAAGAAACTTATGCACTCGTAAAAAAGTGGTTCCCCTAATTCTGTCAGTCTATAAATAAGCATATAGCCTTGATGGTTAGCATGTTCACCTGCTAACCCGGAGGTTCGAGGTTCGAATCCCAGCAGTGGCAAAAATGTTTTTTCACGGGTATCGCCTTTGGCGAGGAATTGGCAAGTCCTCCGTTAGTAAATTCATTGCCATGAAAAGCGCTTTCTCAATTAGCCGTTCGGAACCGGCAGACAATTTTAGGTCCCCACCATTCCCTCACAGGGCTTGGTTGTGAGAAATGTGCTAGGCCCAGGGGCTCCTCGCTCTGTTGCGCCACCCTATTTATTTATTTTAGTATATATATGAGCATATAGCCTTAAGAAGACTTTACCGATTTTCCTCAAATTTCGTATCTAGGAGTTTTGAGAACTGAACCTCATTAAAATATCGCTAGCTGCCAAATAACCATCATAATGAACCTTATACTTTACTCTACATTGCAATGAAAAACGTCTTCCAACGGGTTCGATAAAACTTTGTTCTTTTTTGCGAACAGAATACTTTTTTAATGAAAAGTCTTACCGTTTTTTAACGTTTTCCTTATCAATTATCCTGCCCAATGTTAAAAAATACTTTAGTTTTAAAAAATATTTAAAAATGGTTTAATTTTTAATTTTTTTTAGTTCCAATGTCGATGGCTTCTAAAAAGATCAGATCTAATGACATGAAAATTATTTTTAACAAAATACGGAAAATATAAAATTGATCTACATAGGAACAGCTAGTCGAATGATTATGATGAAATTCTGTTTACTGATATCCATACATCGATAAAATAAAATGGCAATTCAGATTTTTTTTGAAAATGAAACGTTTCCGGGGGCTTCCCGCTCTGTTGCACCACCAAACCCAAAATTCATAACACCATAGTATACTATTCATACGACTGAGCTTATGACTTCGTCTTTTGAAGCTTAAATACAAATTTTTTTAAGCATTTTACCCTTTTTTACTCCATCCTAGAAACGTTCAAATCTTGTCTCCACACTCCAGAATCGTCAAAATATTTTATAACCATTAATTGCCCAGAAGATACAGTTGAGAGAAATGCCTAAGCCTCAAGGCTCTCTGAGCCCTGGTAGTGCCACTCTATTTATTTTTATTTAATTGCTTGACATCCAACAATCATTCAGATAAAGTTTTTTTTATTAATTTTAGATAGCATATCACTGAAAATAGTAGTTGCAGTTTCAAATCAAGTGATGTGAGGTTAATTCAGAAGCTTTTTTCTCTCTCTCTAAATTACCCTTTAACATTATTTGTCATAGTAGGTAGTTTGTTGAGATCAGTTTCTCATATTAGTTTCGCTTCAGTACGTTTGTTTGTCGTTACAAAAGGTGTTACATGTGTTGTGTTAATGTAGCAGAAGCAAAAAAAAATGTATTTCACTTTTTAGATGAAATGAGTGAGCTTTCGCATTAAGCGACTTAATTTTAAATTTTCGAATGTAGTAAAAAGTCTCGAAAGTTCTTTGTATTTAAAAGATACGCTTACTTAAAATATAAGAATTCGAATCAAAGCAATTAGGTAAACTCTTTCATTTTCCACTCGAAACAAGAACTCGATTAGAAAACGAAATTAAAGTCTTTTTCCATTGGTGATACGAAATTACCACACTTCTTACAATCGATTCCATTAGGGGTGCTTGTAGAGCTTTACGGCTGCCCTGGGCACAAGTTGTTTTCAAATCCAACATAGAAAACCACAAGGCACTAAAAGTATTTTTTATATACATATGTTTTCGATGAAGCTATTACGATTCTTAATAACTGCTGAAATCAATTACCTCAGTATATAAAATTCCTCAGACAGTGCCCTGTATGAACAATGATTTAACCCTGGCAGAAAGGTACTTTTTATTATCTACTGCGACTTAACTAATTACACCTTTCACGTATACCTACACTTTTTAGTAGCATGACATACCAATTGAGTGCATCGACTCGACAGTAATAACAAATAAATAAAAGTCTTCTCCACATGAGACATGACACGGTGCAATGCGACTGTAATCAGCCGAAGCAATAAAAGTACGATATATTTTTATTTTATCTTATGGAACAGAACGTGAGCAGAAGGTTTTTTGTTGTTAGTGTACGAATTAGAATTAAGCTTTTTATGGTGATTTGAATGCAAATTATACTCATGTTTTACTGATCTCTGAATGAAGTGCATGTCCTCGTTCATTTGCGTAGGCAAGAGATACAATATACAAGCACACAGTGGCGTGGCGTGGATATTTTCAAATGGTAAGTCGAGAAAAATGAATCACCTACGAGCCATTCCATATGAAAACGGTCAATCCGAAATGTTGCTATACCTCCGATTTTGCTCAAACTTTGTAGAAATGTTCCTTTGCTATCGAAATACGAAATCGTCAAAGGATTTTTTTTTTGTAATTTTCCTCTCCCCTCCAGCCATACTCAAAGAACCGAACATAGCGATTTTATGGGCTTCAGACTTTGCACTCTAAATTGTCTGTATTCAAGCGATTAGGACGATTAAGGTGTCATTTTAAAGCTGATAAAGCATTCTTTTCAAATCAATCAAAAGGTTTAAGATATTTGAGTTGCTTTAGAAACCTGATCCTTTTGAAATCAACACATTTTATATACATTTTTGCCATTTTTGAAGTAGTCCTGTGCCTAAAATATCAATAGAAAGTCCCTAAAAATTTCCCTGATTAAAAAAAAGCTTATTCTTTTAATAAAACACAATTCTTAGTTTCAAAGACTTTTTTTAATATCGTTCTATCCAAAAATTTTTTAAATTTTGTTTGTAAACTTGTTTTTAATCAGCTGTAGCTTCAGTGTACATGCGAATAACAAAATGAAATTTTGAAGACTTAAGACTTTTTTAAAACTTAAAGTTGAAGAATAGACCTTTGAATCCTGCCCACTCCCGTATTGATATCTGGTAGTCAACATTCCCAAAAATGTGCCCAAAGATTGGCTTTTTCCATAGCTTAGAAATAAGCTTGTTTTTAATCATCTGTAACTTCAGTGTGCATGCGAATAACAAAATTAAATTTTCAGGACTAGTTGAAGAATAGACCTTCAAATTCTACCTACTTTCGTTTTGATATCTGGTAGTCAACATTCCCAAAAATGTTCCCAAAGATTGGCTTTTTTCAAAAGCTCACAGTTTGAAAGGGATGTAAAGCACATAAAAAAATTTGTGTTTTGATCAACTTTGGATTTTTTATTTTGTACTTATTGTAAGGTTTAATTAGGGAAATTTTTAGGGACTTACTATTGATATTTTAGGCACAGGACAACTTCAAACATGGCAAAAATATATATAAAATGTGTTGATTTCAAAAGGATCAGGTTTCTAAAGCAACTCAAATATCTTAAACCTTTTGATTGATTTGAAAAGAATGCTTTATCAGCTTTAAAATGACACCTTAATCGTCCTAATCGCTTGAATACAGACAATTTAAGAGTGCAAAGTCTGAAGCCCATAAAATCACTATATTCGGTTCTTTGAGTATGGCTGGACGGGAGAGGAAAATTATAAAAAAAAAATCCTTTGACGATTTCGTATTTCGATAGCAAAGAAACATTTCTACAAAGTTTGAGCAAAATCGGAGGTATAGCAACATTTCGGTTTGACCATTTTCATATGGAATGGCTCCTACACAAATTAATAAGGAATAAATAGAAAGTACCTTAAATTCCAAACGTGGATTAATCGAAGCCAATTTTTCTATACTTTAAGTCATTTAGGTTGAAATTCACTTTAAACTTGCAAGTAATTCAAAACAATGATCAGTAGAACAAAAAAAAAACAGCACAACAAAATCGAATTCGCCGTACATTACTCTAAGGCGAAAACTGTATTATTTTTTCCAAGCAGAAATTGCAGTAAGACGAAAATTATCGTCTTACTTTTTTCAATAAGAGAACGTGTATTGAAAAGGGAGGCACCGGGGTGGAAGTATATCGTAGGAAAGACAGGGACAAACACAGAATATTTTCTGCGCGGCGATTTTCAATGCTTTGTGTTTTGTGTATGCTTTATGTATTGTGTGTGTATCTCGCAAATTTAAAAGTGCTTGAAGAACATTGTATGTATGGGCAAAGATAGGCGTTGACTGCTTTGTAGACTTGTTGTAGACTTATGTTGCTGGTTTTTTCTACGAACAAGGGACACATTTTAAAAGGTAAGACGATAGGAATCGTGTTATATGGACGCCACGCCACTGATAGCACAATTATTATCTTTTAAGCTAAAAAGTATCAATGGGAAATTAGTGGTTATTCTGTTTCATAAGCACACATAGAGATCGTGTTTCTAGTTTGCTTACACTTGGTGGCGTTTTGTTTTTTAGGCCTGTAATCTGTAAATCAACAGCTTATTCATTGTAAACAAATAATTTTTTTCCTTCAGATGCTGATTACTGGCGTAACATTGGAATGGCAAAGCTCAAGCAAGTTCTTGATAACTCAAAGGTTCCAGATCCCAATGTACACAAAGCCAAGAACATAATAATCTTTATTGGCGATGGAATGGGCATGACAACCATTACAGCAGGTCGTATTTTTAAGGGCCAACAATATGGATCAAGAAAAGGCGAGGAGGCATCTTTAGTGTTTGATGACTTCCCTCATACAGGACTTGCAAAGGTAACACAAAAAATAAGTTAGTAACACCTTTTCAGGAACAGACATAAAATTTGTTTTTTTTTTTTTAAGACTTACAACGTTGACAAGCAAGTGCCTGATTCAGCTGGAACAGCCACAGCAATGTTTTGCGGAGTAAAAACACTTTACGGTGTTATTGGTTTAGATGCGACTTGCGACAAAAAAGACCCAGCAAAGGGACGGCTCCATTCAATTATGGACTGGGCGCAATCTGCTGGTAAACGTACTGGTATTGTGACTACAACTAGAATTACACACGCAACACCAGCAGCCACCTACGCCAACAGCTATGACCGCGATTGGGAATGTGATTCAGAGATCCCAGCTGAGTTGAGAAAAGACCAGGTGGACATTGCTCGCCAATTAGTTGAGCAAAGCCCTGGAAAAAATTTCAATGTTATCATGGGTGGCGGTCTTAAACCAATGGGTGCACCTAATGCAAAAGAGAAGAATTCAACTCAATTCGGCGGAGATGCTGAAACTGTTTGCTCTCGTGAAGATGGTAAGAATTTAGTCGACATGTGGCTGCAAAAGGAATCAAATGGTAGCCGAACGTTTATCCAGGATCGTGAGCAATTGATGAATATGGACACACAAGATGTAGACCATGTTTTGGGGCTATTCAGGAACAACCATTTAACTTACAAAATTGCAGCTGAAGAAGGAGAACCAGATCTTAAAGATATGGTGGAACAAGCTGTGAAAGTCCTACACCGTCCAAATTCAAATGGATACGTTCTAATGGTAGAAGGTGGTCGAATTGATCAAGCACATCATCAGAATTATGCTAGAGCAGCATTGCATGAGCTTCTTGAATTTGATAAGGCAGTAGAAACTGCCTTTTATCTAACCAAACGAACAGATACACTCATAATAGTGACAGCTGATCATTCTCATTCTATGACATTCAACGGTTACGCTCCACGTGGTAATGACATCTTGGGCTTTGCAAATAAAACTAAAGACATAGACGCCTATGAAACTTTGACCTACGCCAATGGGCCCGGCTTCAGCTCTCATCGCAAAAACGACACAGCTGCCGGATCGACTAAATACACAGATATTTGGGTTCCACTTGGGGATCTAGGAAAAAAGCGTTTGGAACCCACATATCAACACATGTCTACTTTCCAACTCAGCTCCGAGACCCACGGTGGAGAAGATGTTGCCGTATTTGCATCAGGCCCAGGAGCATCTCTGATTCGGGGAGTATTTGAACAAAATTACTTAGCATATGTTATGAGTTATGCTGGGTGCATGGGTCCCGCCAAAGAAATCGATGACACATGTTATCTTCAATCTCATCCTACAACCATGGGTACAGTCATAGCAAACTTCAACCCCGAAATGACCCACAAATTCAATGCTCCTCCAACTCCAACTGAGGAACAACACCAGACCAAACCAACATCTGGATCTGATCACGGGGTTAGTCCTTGGAAACTAGTCACAGTCCTTTTATGTCTGCTTTGTTGGAAAATTTAAAAATACTACATAATTAAATAAGTTGGTGTTACCCGCCATAAGGTGTAAGCAATATTTAATCTTGAAAATTTATCGCTAGATAAATAAGTAAATGTTAATTAACATGTATAATGTTGCAAAATAGTTAATTTAGATAAAGTTTTTTCTCTTAAAGCTCAATAATGCATTTTCTTTTTATATTAAAATGACATGGACAACATTGTTTAACCCTAGAAAGGTAACCATCGTCGATTCGACGAACATCAATTTTATTTTTTTCCGATTGTATTCTTTTTTCGTGTAAACCTAGTCATCTCTGACTTTTTTTTATAAAAAGAAACTAATAAAATAAACATAAATTATTTAACATCACAGGAATAAGCCAACATCTTTTCTCTAAAAGCGCAGTTGAATATCGCTCCGTCGACGAATGGTTACCTTTAAAAATAAATAGGGTGGCGCAACAGAGCGAGGAGCCCCTTGGCCTAGCGCATTTCTGACAACCATGCCTTGTGAGGGAATGGGAATGGTTACCTTTAACGTGCTAAAAAATATGGTTACCTATCCAGGGTTAACATTAACTAGTGGATAATTGGTAGCGATTGAGGGTAAAAGTGATAAAAACGAAAACAAGCTTCAGTGTGTTGCTAAAAACATTTCTAGATGACAATAGGCGTGTTTTTTGTTTTCAATTCAGTAAATAGTACAGTACTGTCAAATATATCATAGTAAGCTACGTGCAAACGGAATATAAGCGCCGCAAACAATTGCGACTCTGACGTCAATTTCACGTCATAATATGCGACTATTGACGCATATCGTCTGAACACAATCCGCACATGCACGCAAGTGGTCTGCGAACGATGTGCGACAGCAAGACCGCACATAAATGGACGCCTTTTTGCATTTCGTCTGAACAACTTCGCTAATTTTTTGTGACAATTCTCATACATGTGCGGGCATGTGCGACCTTCCCAACCATATGCGGTGTCACGAGAACAGGGCGGTAATGAACAGGGCTGTCAAATAGCATTTCTTTATTCAGGTGTGCGGTGATTTTGTGGTTCAGTGTTTTTTGGGGACGAAGGTTTTTTGTACCAATAGGGTTGTCAAGGAAACCTAGGTCAACCCTGGAGGGTAAACCAGACACACACAACGGCATCTCTGCACAATCTGATTTTACAAACACCACTTTATTTTCGGATTTCAAAACCAATTTGAAATTCGAAAATAAGGTGGTGCTGGTAATTTCACAGACACAACTGTATATTCAACTAAATATTTGTATCACAGACAGATCTCGTGTTACAAAAGCATCAACAATGTAAGCAAATGGAAGTTGCGGGGCAAGATAAATAACGGTTTTACATTTTGCTTATGGTGCTTACAAATTGAGCAGGAACATAAAGTACCTGTTCTTGTAAATTAAAACTATCCTACGGCCATTTTGTTACTCGTTTTGTGAGAAATTATTGGCTAACTAAGTTCACTCCTTAAAAATGCATTCAAGAACTATTTACAAGAAACAAGAATGTCAGAATTAATCCACCGATAATATTGAAATTTTCGGTAAATTTGCCCCATTTACGCTTTCTTTCAACAACCGTTCTCACCTTCGACAATAAAAGTAATAAGCTCACACACGATTCTCGTCTCTGATATATATGTAGTATTACTTGCCAACACCACTGTATTTTAGAACATTAGAATATGCAAGGTAATGCTAATATTGTAATCTCTTATTACCATTAGTCTTCTCTTGATTTTTATGTCTTATCATAGTCTCTAGTATGTAAGCATGTACCTAGTCAGTATACGTAGTATAAGAATAAAGTCAGTCTTCAACTGAACGTAGTCGTGATTTCATTTATCTCCACTCCTTATACAAACGCATATACGAAAATCACGTGGAAACCATACCAAAAAAATATTTACATTATGCTATAATATTGGCAATATTTTATAGTAGATTCTCTGTCAACATACAATGTCCCCACCTAAAAGTGAGGTACCGAACTTTTGGGTATATGGTTCTGGTAGTAGCTAAGTACAGTACGAACATACTTTAAGGAAAAGTGTCTTTTATAGAAACTATAGTACGGACAAAAGGCGATTTAACAATCTTATGGACCGGAGGAATGGTGAAACCATTAGCTTGGAACGGAAACTGCTTAGTTGGACCGGACATAATAGCTTCGCCACCAGTTCAAAAGTCTACACAATTCTAATATAGTTTCTATAACAATGGTAGGGTGGTTTTTGCAAGGAACCACCAAACACTTCTGACCTCTTGCTCATGGTCTAAGTTTATTGGTATTACAACAACACTAGATGGTAACACAACCATTTAATTCGAATTTTGTTAGCTCAATTTACTTGAACACTATGGACACTCTATTTGTTGTGTCGCCAATAGTATATATGTACGTGATGCCTGTGGCGTTATAGTTATCCGATAGTTACTTCTGTAGCATGAAAAGCGCTTTCTCGATTAGCTGCTCGGAATCGTCAAAAAATTATAGGTTGTGAGAAATTCGCTAGGTCCTGCGGCTCCTCGCTCTGTTAAGCCACCCTGTTTATTTATTTTTTGTGAAGCAGGCATAATCTGATACTTTTGAAATCACGATACTAATGATGTTGTTAAGTGACTGATTAGGGAAAATTCTTATAATTTTTTTCAAAACGCATTAAAAGAAGTATAACTTCAACAACGTTCAACAGTTCAAAATACCCACATGTAAAAAAAGTTTCTACTTTATTAAAAAAGGAGCTTCTTTGTTCTAGTAAGGCATATTTGTTCAACCTGTGGTAAAGTGTGTTAGAACCATCCGCCCGCAACGGCGGGTATTTTTAAAGTGGTAAATGCAACTAAAACTATAACAACCCATTTGCACAAACGCCACAAGCCCACAAGCCTGGTTTATGGTCAATGGTCAGACAGTCAGTGTAGTGAATAGTACATATTGCTTAAAACTGAGTCAGAAGCGACATATTTGAGAATAGTATAAGCCCATTAGGATTCAGTCTTTCTGAGTAGATTCCACTTCCTACACCTTCGCTGGTTTTTGAACCATCGGTGTAAGAGTGTATTGCTTCATTTTCGAAGAGAGTGCCTATTTCCCAAGCTTCTCTTGAAGGTGTGGTCACTTGGAAATATCATTAAACACCAACTTGGGGGTGGTGTAGTCGGATCGATTCGGTAGGAATCTTAAGTTATCTATAGAAGGTTAGTGTGACCGATTTGATTTTATTGGTCCACTGTGATATTGGTCTGAGTCGAGTAGCTGAGCTAGCTGCGACTTGTTTGCTGAAGATATCTAGGAGTGTTAGATCTAGTAGTACATTGAGGGCGTCCGGCGGGATTGCCCTCAGTGCGCTACTAATACACAGACTAGTCTTGTCTAGTGCGGTTCACCAGACAATCACCCCGTATGCGAGTATCGGTCTTATTACCGAGGTAAACAGCCAATGGGTGATTTGGGGGTGACAAACCCCATTTCCCACCAATGGCATTTTTATAAGAGAAGTAGCAAACGCATCGATAGTATCCATCGCGAAACGGCGAAAACTGGAACCACATTCTACGAATTTTGTATAATTTCAGTTCCCATCGTTTTTTCGATGGATATTATGGATCCGATAGTTACAAAACAGGGATACAGTAAAGGGTAAGATAAGAAATAGTCTAAAGAGAATTCGCATAATTTGTGTACAACTGTTTGTTTTATGGCTTAAAAGTTAGCACATAGGGTACAAGGTTACCCTAGTTAAGGATTGTGGAAGTCCCAAACAACAAAAAATCATTTTGCAGGGGAAGGGACATAATTACCACTCCTCTTTAGGCTAGCCTGTCAAAGGAGTACAGAGTTTTCCAAAAATAAAATTATGTCGTTCCTTGTTTTAATGAAAAGCTTAGCATCACAACCACATAGGGTAAATGTCAAAGTAAGTTGATAAAAAAACAATATGGTCGTACCTCTATTTTATAGATGCCTTTGTGTTTTAGTTTTTAGTTAATTTTGCAGCGCAATATGTTCATGGAAACTTACCTGAAAATAAAAAAGGAAAAGATATTAAAACAAATTTACCGGTAGGTGCATTTAGCTTAAGTATCTATTGTATAAAAAATAAAAAACTAATTAATTAAGGATTTAAATAGAATAGAATATAATTTTTTTTTTACTAAGTCCCTTTAACTTTTTCAGGGTGACAAATAAAGAACAAAAGTGAAGGGCAAGAAGAGTAAGATTGAGAAAATGTAGCTGCGAGGTAAACAACTAACACGTTTTGGCCAATAGCGAGCTGTATCTATAGTATAGATACAGCTACGTAAGACTACGATGGCTGGGACAAGTTAAGTTGATGGACACTCTCAATTTGTCCCTTTAGCGGTTTTGAAAATTTTTGTTTGGTTATTCACTTTTTCTCTTTTGAATAGAATAGATTGTGAGTATGGTAAAAAAAAAACGATTCCCGAAATTGACTGGTTCATTAAATAATTTCTTATAGCATTTTAAGTTCAACGTGAAAAATTTAACTGGATTTTTTTTATTTAATTTTCAATTGGAACAAAAGTATAGAAAAATGATTCTGTGGCGTGTTGGCTATTAGGAAAAAAAAATCAATTGCGCGTTTTTGCGACACCCATACAATTTTTTCCAATTTTCAGAATTACCTCCTTAATATCGCGAAACCAAATTTTTGAAATTTGGCTGGAAATGGATAAAACATTTAAGCTTGATGTGGTTAGAGCAATTATTGTAGATAAGCTTGAGCTTTCTGAACAGGGAAATTTAAAAGGAAAAGTAAGTAAGGAAATGTAAAAATCAAAGTGGAGTGAAGTGCTTTAAAATAATACACTTGACGTCACAACGCAAAAGGTAACTGTCATTCATATTTTGTTTTTTGATTTTTTTTGCCAACACGAAAGTTTTAAGTTGTGAAGTTAGTAGTTGACGAGTCACTAAGCCAAAGTAGCTGAAGCAAAAAAAAATCCATGACAGGTTTCGAAGCGTGCTTGGTTTGCTTGTAGATATGCCAACACAGCAAGCAGGCAATACAAATGATGGCAATACTGCCAGATGTTTTTTTCGAGCTGCTGAAAAGAGCTCAGAAATAACCGGTGTTAATCAAGAACTCGTAGAACGGTTTCAAATAATCTTAGAACTTTGGAATTTTAGAAAAGGAAGGGAAGTGAATATGCTATAAGTGGAAGTGCATTTGAAAAGCAACAAGAGATCTGTATTTTAGGGAATATTCTTGGTACACTATGCCAGTGAGTGTTTATAAAGTGCTCTTTCATGGAAATGACATCATATCCGTCTTGTATTCTTCCTATAGGGCAACTCTCGGAAGAAGCGCAAGAGGCTAGGAATAAGGATACGAGGAAGTTTAGAGAGATGTTCACAAGGAAAACTTCAAGAATTAACACAAACACAGATTTGTCGAATCGGTTGTTGGTATCATCAGATACTAGCTTACGACATGTACCAAAACGAATACGTTCGAGTGGGACGATAGCAAAAGAAGTTTTCTCTTTGTTATCAATCCAGGATCTCGATGAAGAAGTTTTAGTCAGTCAGAAGTTCAGTCAGTCATTTTCAATGAAGAGATGAAGACATATTCTTATTTACTTCAGAAAAGTAAATTTTACTTTTAAGAAAAAAATTGATTTTATCAAATTATTAAAAAAAAAACTTTTTTTCTTATTTTGTATAATTTCTATATAAATTATTTTTGTAAAAAATTGCACAATCTAGTCATTTATAAATAAATATATAAATAAATAAATAGGGTGGCGCAACCGAGCGAGGAGCCCCTGGGTCTAGCGCATTTCTTACAACCATGCCTTGGGAGGGAATGGAGGGGACCTACAATTTTCTAATTGAGAAAGCGGTTTTCATGGCAATGAATTTATTGACGGAGGACTTGCCAATTCCTCGCGAAAGGCGATACCCGTGGAAAAACATTTTTGCCTCCGCTGGGATTCGAACCTCGAACCTCTGGGTTAGTAGTTGGACATGCTAACCATCACACCACGGGTACCACATTTAGTCATAAGCTCATAAAATAAAACATATAAGTATATTTTTCTTATCCAAAATAGTTTTGTCCCTCTAGATTGTCGAATCCGACCACTGTGCAGCGGGGGTAAGAATGCGTTCCTGTGCAAAAAGTAATTTTATAAAAACATGAATACCTATATTACTTTTACAATTTGTTCCCGGACGAATAAATTTTTTTCTAAATTTTATCATTTAATACAAATGTTTTATAAACATCTCACTAACTATTTGACATATTTGAAATAAACTTAGTTAAGGTTCCCCCCTGGTCTAGAATTTTGAAGAAACCGATTTTTTTTGTCTTAAAAGGTACTTTAGGGTCTTAAAAATAACATACCAACGGATCTATGCCGGCAAAAATGTCTAAATGCCCAAACTATCCATTCTACGGCAGTGCCCCTCAGATATGCCATATGATTTTATAGTACTTAAAACTTTAAACGCGTTTTTCTCGAAATCACTTTTTTTGAACTGGCCAAAGACATAACTTGAACAAATCTTCACCGATCTATACGAAATTTTGACAGTACATTCGAAATACCTTTCTCCGAAGACGTACGTAGGATTGTTCCTTTCATATTGCATAGTTTTTTTAATCAAATGTTGACGTTTTTTTAGTGAAAATTTAAATTTTTTGTTCAAACGTGCACCATTTCGCGAAAAAACAAAATATCGAAAAAATCCTATGTACCTACGGCCTTTGCTGTTGTTATATAGAAACTAAAAATTTTCGGGATTTTGTTCCAGGACCGAAACTAAGGAGGTTACATCTTCGGTCATAGACCCGTTTAAAAATGAGGTGACTCCGAAGAAATGCTGGACAGCTGCCATTTTGAATTTAATTGAGACGAAAAAATTTGTTTTTGTATATTAAAACCTAAATTATAAAACCTCTTTCACAGATTTTCGATTGATCTTTTTGTTGAGTCACAAAAAATTCATAAATTATGCCCATTTATTCACGCTCTAGACCAGCTCCACCCTTAAAATAAGTGTGAACAGTACCTACCTTAGTTTCGACAATTTAGGCAAATGAAAAAATGGACACGACTGGTTCGCACGAATTCGTGATTGTGTGATAAGAACAATATCAAAGTCTTGTGGCTGAGGGCAAGGATTCAGGCTCTTTATAATATATTTGGTGGTACAGGGTTGCCAACATCACATTAAATATGTAAATTGAATAAGATCGCTAAATATATCGAAAAAAAGAGTTTATTAAATATTTCAGATGTTTCTAGCGAATATATAAGAAACCTCACTTTTTAGTAGTTTTTAATACATATTTATAAACACTGAAATGAGATGAAAATCGTTAGAGCAGTTTTTTAAAAACTGCTTTTAAACTTTTCACTTTTTCCAAAAAAGAATTTTTATAAAAATCAAGTATGTATGTCTTAAGACCTTGCCAGAAAATGTTTCGACAGTATATTTGAAAAAATTAAAGGCACCGATTTGAAAATACAGTGGTGGTCCAGTATAACGAACGATATAATGTCCAAAGTCAATTCGTTATATCGAACATTAGTTGCATCGAAACGTTTTTGTCATACAAATCTTTACGTAAATAGACTCAATTTGTACTCAAATTTAAGAAAAGAATCGTTAATATGCATTTGTTTTTTCGGGGGTTGAATGTTATTGTTGAATGCCTCTTCCCGTAAACTTTTTAGAACTAAGACTTTAGAGTTTTCAGTGCCATTTTGTTTGAAATTCGTTATTTGTTCGTTATATAGAATACCTAATGGACTTGAAAAAAGTGTTCGTAATATTGATCATTCGTTCTAGATACTGGACCACCACTGTATTCAAAAAAATTAAACTTCAAAAATTTCAAAAATTTAAAATTTTCAAATGTTGACTCGCAATCTGTCAGAACTTCTTCAGAATCGTGTAAGTCATTAACGAGAAAGTCTATGAGGGATACCGTTCTTAAACTTTTTCCAGAAAAGTTTTTTACATCTTAAGCAAAACCTTTAAGAAAAAATCTTTTCATAAAATTTTATAGAAATTGTTGGAGCAGTTTTCGAAAAAAAAGTAATATTATATTGGTTGTATGGCAGGTACCTGCTGTTATTTCAAAACCCAGACCGCAGACCCCCATTTCCAAAATCCGCTCCGGCTGCCCTACAGACACTAACTGCAAAATTTGAAGAAAAAAGGCCAAGACAGCCTTAACCAAGACGTCTTGGCCGATTTTAGATCCATATACACACAGACAGACAGAATTGCAGGGCCCACTTTTATCGTATTTTCTATCATCGTTATGTCATATTTTATTGTTTTCTTAAATTTTTTTTTTGTACGACTGCAAAACTTGCCTTATAGTACCTATGTAGGTACTATAAGTAAATAAAAATGAGAAGAACTATAATATTCTTATATTCACTTTAAAAATCCTGAACTGAAAATAAAATGGTCTGAGCTGGTGTTGCCTTCATGATGAAGAACGTGGTGCGTACTTTCACATTAGCTAGCTCTAAGTTCAATACCGCTTAAGAGTCTGAGATACGAAAAGAACAGAGATGTTCCAACTCATGCGTGTACGGGTTAAAGAAGAAGAAAAAGAAGAGGCTTATATGCTAATCTGGAGAACTCAGACCTAATTTCGGGTTCATTGTACAACCAGGGTAGCAGCCTTTTTTGTGTTGCAGAGTTGATGGAAATAAGGTGTTACTAATTTCACATATAACCTCAAGGGCGGCGCGGCGTCCATATGAAACTGGGAGGCTGAAAGAAAAGAAGATGTCCAGAGCGGGATTCGAACGCGTCCGGCCGTATGTATGTACATTGTAGGTACATCATAAATAACGCCTCAAATTTAGTAAAAAACAAAAAAAGCTCCTATTTGGTATACCTACAATATTTTTATTAAGGGCAAGTAGATACATTAGGGGGATTTTTTTTTACTCCTATCCCGAAATTTTATGGAAAATACCTAAAAAAAAATTCCCTAAAAATTTGAGCCCTTAATATTAACATTAACTACTCGCCCAAGACATGCAAAGATTTCCCGTATAAAATTCACGTAAACTTAAACTTTTTTTCTTCAAAATTCTACAGTTCAGAGGCATTTTATGGTATAGTCTAGAACGTTAGTGGGTTTTCTTTAGAATTGAACGCTCTACAAAAGTGCTCATTGCGGAGAAGTCGTAACTTATACATCGGCGACGTAGTACGGGTCACCAAACACAATTTTTTTTAGCCCCTCCCTATCTCGTAGATGACAATAGCTACAAAAGAAATTTATTCTACAAACTTGTAGGAAATTCAATTTCCTACAAAAAAGTTGAAAAACTAAATTGCTCATAGATCGGTATATATTGAGATATTGAGCTTTTAAGTTGAGGAAGTATAGAATTTTAATTCCATACATCCTCAACTTAAAAGCTCAATATCTCAATAAATATCGATGAATTTTTTAGTTGAGATATTCCACGATGTTAGCAATTTGCTTATTACAACTTTTTGTAGGAAATTGAATTTCCAACAAGTTTGTAGAATACATTTTTTTTATTTTCCAAAAAATTTTGGGATGGGAGTGAAAATAAAAAAACCCAAAGGTACATTGTATTGCGGTGCTTGTGATGAAGTGGTTAACATGTCTGACTGGTACGTGGGAGTTCGAGGTTCGAATCCCAGAAACATACATACGGGTAAGTAGGTATATATCACCATTGTATATAGAAACTAAAGCAAGTTGGAAAGATCATTTAACAATCTTATGGCACCGGTGCCGGTGGCGCAGCAATCGCTGTAATACACACAATGGTGAAACCAATAGCTTGAAACGGAGACACTGTGTTGGACCGGATATAATATGTTCGCCGCACCGCAAATTATGAGAAATTGGCATGTCCTATAAAAGTGATTTCACTGCGATATGGACACTAACTTAAGCGGTCGGAAACGGCGAAAAACTGTAGATTCCACAATTAATCACTTAAGTATATGGTTTAGAAAAGTGCGTTGTGCTCAGAAGCTCCCTGAGCTCTTTTACGCCACTTTTTTTATTTGTAAAACTTACGCATTGATATTAAAGATCTAAGAAAAGAATTATAGGTAGGTACAAATGCATCACCTAGGTTTGAGAACACGAACTTCTAAGTGATTTTTGCTAAACCAGTGTTAACATTTAGACAACTTAGAAGTGGAAGCTGCTTCTAAATTCTAAGCTTCTGACTTTTCCAAGCAAAATTCTTTTAAAAATACTATATTCATCTCAGGACTCCGATAACCTACTCACAAGTAGTACAATAGTAGCACATAGTTGTGGTATATCTTAGTACCAGTCCTAAATACCCAAGTACACGCAATACAAAATCATTTTTTCTACTCCACTCTAAAATCATGCGCTCCATAAATGCATGAGTTAAACAAAATATTTACTCTAACGCACGGACACCTCCCACTTCCAACACTACTTATCGTTTAAGTAAGGTGAAATTTGAAACGGTTGTATAATAATGGCGGCCAGTGTTCCGATTGCAGCCAATTGACAGTCGCACAGAGAGGCAAAAACCCGCCCATTAACATCGGTTTTGGGAAATGGCCACGCCTATTTGTTTAAATGTAATATGAATTATCATCCTACTGGGTGCCCCCTTGGTGAAACCTATACCCAAAAGAATGGTATAAACTAAGTACTTTGCTTTTAGTACGCAAGTCCATGACACCATCTGGCACAATTCAGGGATAAAAAGGGTGTGTTTTATGAAAATTGAGGCGCGCGTATTCAAATGTTGCTCTCCTAGTGCGTGTGGAAGTGTACCTTAAGTTTCTCCTTGCAAAATTAATTGTTGAAAACGCAAATAAAAGGACTCTGTATAGGCACATAGAAACGCTAAAGAAAAATTTAAGAAAAAATGAACAAAAACTACCGTTGCCCTTTAAAATTTCACTTTTCATTATTGGAAGAAAAATTTCTTTTTTTCTTTTTTTGCTCCCTTTTTGAATATGTTTCCACTTTTTTAAATTTATTAAAAAAGTATATTTGCTAGGAAAAATAAATGGATGAAAAGATGGATGTATTTTTCTTCGGATTTATTGAAGCGCGTTTTTCCAACGAGCAACAACAGCTAAAGCTTTAGCAGCAGCGCCCGAGAAGGGAGTAGGTACTATATGAATGTTCAGTAGGCACTCCACCAAGCTATTCATGCGATTGTTGTTATTTAAAAAACACATTTTCAATATTTTTTTAATTTTCTTGCTGCTGTAGGTAGGTACCTACGTATACCTTGTTGTTTGTTGTTTTCCTTTTCAGTTTATTTTATTTTGGTATAAGTATTTCTCAGAAATTACTGACTTGTGCATACTGAGCTGCTATTATTCGAAATGTTGCAGCTGCAATTAGGAGATATTAAATAAATAAAAAGGATGTTTCAATTAATCATGGTCTCGTAGATTTTACTTGTTGGTAGGTATTCCTATCTACTTGTGGTGCTGATATTTTAAAATTATTCGGATAGAAACATTCTTGCTGAAGTTTACAAATTTTAGGTAGCAGTATGATTTCGGTGAGCTACTTTGTCTTAAAGTCCATACATTTTGGACGGACACACATTTTTTAATTGAGTACCTAGTACCCACCTATCTGCATAGTAAGTGCTCATTGTCAAAGGCACAGAATCCGATTTCTGATTGTTACTTTACAAAGCGACGAGCTCCTTGCTAAATAAAAAAAAGTTTCTTAACTCAATTCAAATCAGATTGGACTTGATTGTTAGAATATTTTGTTTGAAGTGCATTTTCATATTAGGAACTGAAATTTGCTTTTTGAACCAAGCATATCGGTTAGTAGTAGGCTCCTGTGACAGGTTTACGCGGCTATGAGCGCTGCTATCTCGAAGTGATCACGAAATTCTCATTTGTCAGCTTCAAACTAGTAAACTTTAGAACCAGTCGACATGAGCTTCAAGTTTTCCTCCCTTTACATCGATTTCGACATAAGTTGCTTTACTTGATCATAGAGCTCAGATATTTAAAGGCTTTTCAGTCTTGGGATGTAGGTACATTTCCATTTGAATTAATTTCTGGAATAGGTAAATACTTAAGACGCATCTTTGGTTTACCCCTACTTTTACTTGAAATGCTTTAATTACTCCACCTGGACATCTTACCATCAGCGCACTGCTTTTTCACGTTCATCCTTTATCATTCAGTCGCAACTCTCTTCTTCAACGATTCTCCATATGTCAACTCCATCGACAAAGCCTATTTGCTGGCAGCTCAATTTGCTCGACATTTCCCAATGTGCTGCTAGGACATTGACACCGCCTGAGCTTGAGTCTGTAAATTCGGCAATGAAGCAGATATTTTCTCGTACTCGTTCGGTTGCGAGAGTCCTCAAAGATCTCAATATACATAACTCCGCTGGTCCAGATGGTATCCCCACCGTAGTTCTGTAGATGTGTTCTTCTACACTGGCAAAACCACTACCCGGGGCTTCTCTATCTTGCCTATTCTTCTGGGCTCTTGGCGAGCAGATAGAAAACTGTATTTGCTTAGCCCATCACTAAAAAAGGCGAATCTTCCTCCCCATCCAATTAGCTTCCAATTGCACAACATCTTTTCGTCTTTCCAAGGTCATGGAAACGTTGATAACCCGCCGAATCATAAACCGAAAGCTTTATAGTGACCGACAGTGTGTCTTTTGTAGCAAACGGTTCACTGGTGATTTGATGGTATATCTCACCGAAAAGAGGGACTAATCTTTACACTCTTTCAGACAAAGTAAGACAATTGCGCTTGATTTTTCTAAGGCAATTGATACAGTTTGGCATCGAGCTCTCTTATCGAAAATACATTGTTTTGGTATCGCTTTCGATGTATTAGAAACTACTTTTGGGACCGTTTAATACAAGTTGTATTGGATGGTTTCAAGTCTGATACCTGGTGTGCCCCAGGGCTCCGTTTTGCCTACTGCTCTCTTCCCTATCTTCATTAATGATCTCCTGTCTGAAACTTCTAATCCTCTCAGTTGCTAACGACTCAGCACTCAGCTTTTCATATTCGCTTCCAAATTCAAGTCCCGGCTTTTCAAACGTGGAACGGTTGCGTATGATTAGCTCTAACCTGGACAGCTTTGTTACATGAGGTAATATAAACCAAATTGAATTCAAAGCGTCGGAAACTCAATGCTGTCTCTTGTCGTTAAAGCTTACCATTCCTCCATTGCCATTATCCTTGAATGATACCTTCATCCAAGAAACCGAAAAGCTGTCAGAACTTGGCATGCTTGTCAACGGTGATCTTCGTTGGAATGACTACACATTTGAAGTCTGCAAAATGCTTAGGTTTCTTAAGACGATGCAGGAAAATTTTCAGGGGGCCTATAATTTTCTGCCAGTTCCGAACTTTTAATCGCGAAAGCGCTTTTCATGGCAATAAATTTAGTAACGGAGGACTTGCCAATTCTTCGCGAAAGGCGATACCCGTGAAAAGACATTTTAGCCTCTATTGAGATTGGAACCACTGGGTTAACAGGCAGACATACTAACCATCACGCCATGGGTACCACTAAGTCTGCTTACTAACTTAGCTGGACATTATAGTTCGGGGTGAGCCTGAGAATCAACGAATATCTTTTCCGGGAAGCTCTCTCCAGTTTTGCCCTCTTAGTCAGTCTTGGATAACGATTCTTACAGAAATGCGAGAATATGTGAGATGAGTTCACCTTATAAGTAAAAGAATGTTTACTATTTTGTTTTTGTAGATTTCTTTTTCAAAATGATAGCCTGTCAAACTCCTTAGCATTTCTAGTAACGAAAAAAGATTTAAAAAACAGCATCTCCAGACGTTCGACGAATAACTCTAGTATTTTCCTGGAGAATGGGATAGAAATACAGAAACAGAAGAAAAGTCAACAGTAAATAGGAGCTTGGTTAAAGCTACAATAACATGTTGAATGTGAATCTAATATTTAGATTTCGCGCGCAGCTCATGGTAAGGGGGTGCCTTCAAAGAAGCAGGGCAGGCTTTTTTTGAATAAAAACAAAAAAAAATTGCCAGCTATAGATCAATATTCATCGTGAAACAATTTTCGAAGACAAGACGCCATGTAAATAAAAGATATAGTTACTGTTACTATCTTTTAGACAAAAAACACGTGGTTTATGCCAACTACAAAATTTATCGGTGCTACTTATCACGTACTCGAAGTGATGAGTACCAACAGCAAAAAAGTATTCCAAATTGCTACTAATTGATTTGGGTGATCCTTGGGCGTCTATTTTTTTTTTGCTCACTTTAAACGGAAATATGTAAAAAATTAACCTTAAACCTCTACACATGCACAGCAATACTTTATGCTAGCTTGTAATTGAAAACAAAGCCTGGATTGAAAGCACAGTGAGAGGGTCTTAGCTTGAACTCGAAGATACTTCCTATGGCATTCGCTGAACGCATTAAGAAGGAAGCCGGAAAAAAGGGACAGGAGGTAGGTTACCTAAATTTGTGTCCATGTAAGGTATGAGGGGCTAGAGTACAAACTGCAAAGGGACCTACGAAATATTAAAATTTTATATCTCAAACCGGCTCTTCAGAGTACGGTATGATCAAGAATATTCAAAGCTAAGTAAAATACAAGCCGGTGTTCCACAAGGAAGCGTCCTAGGGCCTACCCTGTATTTGCTATATACAAGGGATATTCCAGTGGATAACAACACCATTATGACTACTTTTGCAGATGATACTGCAAATTTGGCATCCAGTAAGTGCGTCGTCAAGGCTGCTGAGAAATTGCAAAATGCCGTCGACACCGTTAGTGATTGGACCAAAAAAATGGCGTATCAAGCTCAATGAAGCTAAATCTGCACACATAAACTTTACAAATAAAAAGTTAAGCTACGTTCAAATATTCATCAACAATCAAGCTGTACCTTACACCAATACGGCCAAATACCTTGGGATGAATTTCGATGCAAAGCTAAAATGGAAAGAGCATATCAAAAAGAAAAGAGAAGAGCTCAACTCGAAATATATAGACAAATGTACTGGTTACTCGGTAGAAACTTTGACTTATCTGTCGAAAATAAAATAATGCTTTATAAACAAGTACTTAGACCTGTTTGGACCCATGGAATCCAATTATGGGGCTGTACAAAGAAAACAAATACTGAAATCATCCAAAAGTTCCAAAACAAAGTCCTTCGTATATAAGAAATAGCGATTTACACCGTGACCTACAAATAGAAATGGTTACAGAAGTTGTAAGAAAACATGCTATATCACAATCAGCGACTGCATAGTCATATCAACTCTGAAATGGAGTCCGTATTAAATACGAGAGGTAATGTTCGGAGATTAGGAAGAACCAAGCCACACGAGCTAATGGTCTAAAAGTCATGGGAAGCATTAAAAGTTTAAGCTTCCCCTAAAGCGATTATACTATTGAGAAAGAAAAATCTGTTGCCGATCGTTCATAGATTGGTTCTGATTACGAGGAGTTTATAGTGAGGTAAGAATCCCACACTACTTGGTGTCGAATACTGCCAAGTGTCTTTTGAAGATTTCCTCCGGACAAAAAAAAAAAAAAATGTAAGATATTTTTCATGTCAAAGAAAAGATAGACAGATAGAATGGCACAGAAGATTTTGCAGTGCTCTCTCTCTGCCACACCTTGAAAGGAAACTACAAGTTATTCCGAAATTGAAAGGCTAAGTGAGAAAGCGTTAGCGTTGTTACAAGTTATTCCGAAATTGAAAGGCTAAGTGAGAAAGCGTTTTTCATGTCAGTGTAATTAATTGTTCCTGATAGTTCCACGCAAATAGCGATTGCAACCTCGAACTCCCATTTAATATTAGGCAACCATGTTAACCATCATTACGCCATGAACACAAAGAAAAGCTTAGTTTTTTCCAAATTTAAAATGCTTAATACTTAAAAAAGCGTGAAATGACAAAGTCATCCTGAAGACAAACTTAAATTCAGCCAGGCCACAGCCTTTACGAAAACATGGAATAGTTCCGGTTACCGAAAAAAATACAAAACTACGCAACTGATTTTGATGCGTTTTTAAATAAATAGATAGAGTGATCCAAGAGAAAGGTTTGCAGTGAAACCTCCCTTTGCGGATACCTCTCTTAGACGGACATATTTTTTTTGCACGAATACTGCTCCATAACAAGTTTCATTGTTTTCAGTTTCCTTTGGACGGACACTTCTTGGGCGGACACGGACACAAATTTCACGTATGAAAGACAAAATATTTTCTCTTAGACGTACACCATTGCAGGAATGAACATGTCATCACGCTGATAACTTTGGCAGTGATATTTTTTTTAAGTGGCAGTTTACAGCGAGCATCAAATTCTTTGAAAAATATGAACACACGTGCCAGCTGCCAGTCGAGAAACTCTATTACGTATGTGTAAATTTTGTGTAACTGTTGAATGTGTATTTGATTTGAAGGATTGTAAGCTCTCATTCCTGTGGTGATCTTGTTTGGACGTAAAAAAGATTTATTTTTGGATTTTGGTTTATTTGCGCTCAGGTAGTCTTAAATTCTCCTAATTCCCTGTATAACTTTATAGAAACATGTTTTCAGGATGTCACCAAAAAGGAGAACTTTGACTTTAAAGGAAAAGGTAGACGTAATAAGCTTTAACCAAAAATATAAAAAAAGCATACGGGAACCTGAACTAGCAACAGGATTTAAAATAGGAAAAACCCTAGCAGCTGAACTACTGAAAAAAAAAGAATTAGCTTTCGAGTGAATGGGAGTGTGTTTTTGTTTGATTTCCCTTAAACGGATAACCCGCTTAGACGGACAAAAATGTCTGCACCATGGCTGTCCGCCCAAGGGAGATTTCACTATACATGTATAACTAGATCACCATATGAACAGAGATACGCCGAGTGTGTCAGCTAGTTATGTATGAGTATTGGCATAATATGAGAAAAATAAAAATCATTATCAAAATAACTTCTCTAGTTTAAACCTAAACTGGTTTTTCTTCGACTTCGTTTGCCAAATTTGTTTAAATGTGTTTCGAAAACATGGAGTTGGCTGATGCTATTAAATCAAAACCATTTGTCTGCTTCTATATCGAACTATGTATGTACCTATGTAAATTCATTGTCGCATTAGGGGAAAATTACCTGAATTCGAAAAACTATCGTCTATTAGAATTTGTAAAAAATATAAAACCCGCTCTTCCCCAATCACTGACAGCGAATTTAAATGAAACAATCTTTTGAAACTACAATCGATGATAAACAATTATACAAATATATCTTACCACACATCAACAATTATAAACAAAACAGATCTTTTTTTTTCTTCAGAGCAATGAACAAAGGGAAAAGGATTGCAATTCTTTAAATACTTTAGCTTACCTCAAGTACATAGCTAGCTATCTGAAAAGGCCTTAAAGTCATCACTCTCTGTTGTCAGTAATCTAACATGCAATTCGCCCCCGAACACATTCGTCGAACGCAAAATAAGATAATGCGATGCGGTTATACACAAGGAATTCGACTTTAGGTGAAAATCTGCGCACATACCAAATACAGTACACAATTTCCCCCTACTGACAAATATACGCGTTTTTCGTCATGTTTTCCGGACTTTTCGCAGAAAGCATTCCAATTCAAAAGCAGAGGGGATTCCTTTAAAAGATTATCCTTTTGCTTTGTTGGAATGTTGCCCAGTTTTTTTTATTTATTTTTCCTTTTTTGCTTTCTTGTATCGATTGGGGGAGTCTATAGTATAGACTACATTCGCATTCATCATCTCTCCAAGGGATTGTTTGCTCTGTATCGTATTTGAAATGCTCACACTATGATGTGATGTGACTCTGATGGGAGGAGAGAAGCTCTATGCCAGGCAAACGACTTAAAATAGACCATGAAGGTGCCACTTAAAGATGATGCACGCTTGTAAATCATTAAATCGTTAAGAAAAGAATCATTATCCTGTGGGAATTAAGGTTTACTTAAGGTACTTCTTATTTTTTTATTCTTTGGTTTTTTTTTATACTCTTTGCCGCATCATCGAGAGATATCCTTTCGATTATTATGATTGTGCATGATGATGGGTATCAAACTAAACCGAGGAAAAAGGGCGAAAGAGGATTATCGGTTGAGGAATCCAACTTTTCTATGCCATACTATATTTTTTTTTTTCTTGTGGGAGAATTTTAATCAAAATAAATATGCTTGAGTAATTGAGTACACTGTATACAAATAACTCGCAGCAGCAGTCAGCAGATGATGATGAGGATGAGCAATTGAATGGTTTATGTAGGTACCTATCTCAGTACACACAACCAAAGAGAACGAAGTTTGCCTTTATACGAATTGCTATTTTTTTCTTTCGCAGAAATTTCACAATTTTACTGAATGTGAATACTCTTCTGAATTTAATGATTAAAATGTTCATTCTATTCAGAATCCAGATGGTTCGTGCTCGTCGGTGAAAAGGTCAAGAAAAAAACAAAAAAACTGAACACTGTATTCAGCGTAGTACGTAAGAAGTAACTTTTTGCAGGAAATCCAATTTCAGAAGGATGTATTTTGAGGTGGTATTTTATGGAAAACCAAATACTGAATGATATTCTGTTCATTCCTCAACATAGTCCTTAACACAGACTCTTCTTTACATGTTGTAAGAACTGTTGTCTGTTGTTTTTGGTTCTGCGGCTTAGTGAACAATAGTAGCGTGGGAAATAGCAATTGAAATATGCACATCCTGAACTTACTTCGCGTCTCTACATAACTAAAATTCAATCAAGCATTTAATCAGCAGTCTCATCCACAATCTAATGGTTCTATTTGGATGGACAAATTAAGTAATTTTCAGGACTAGATTCCATGGTGTATCTGCGCAATCATTTTGGCCAAAAGAAAAAAAAACATGCTCTTGAAGAGATTAAAAGTTCGAAATTCAAACCGTTTCACACTTTCAAGATCGCAAGGCTCACATAAACATACACGTGATTCGCTATTCTCATCCATTTATAGCTCATCGGCATCGTAAATTTTCGACGTGACCCCATTCATATCGGGTTTCTGAAAGACTCGAGACAAAAATCCTTTTTCGGTTCACACAAAAAACAAAAAACTAATTTCAACTATTTTGGAAGCTATTGAAGCAGAATTAATATTGAGCGCTAAAAGACTGTCCTGATGATTTCATTTTTTTTCTTCTATTCTATGAACCTTCCTATAAGATAGGTATGCATGTATACTAGCTCAAATTTCAACTGTGCAGGGTCTCCAATCATCATGCGTATATGATCGAGCCGAACCGAATTATAAGAGAGCTTGTTTTTTCACGGTATGTCGCTTCGCGTCGTCCGACAATTCGCATTTAGAACAAAAACAAAAAATTAGTTTGGAACTCGAATCTGACCTGCAGTTTTTGTTGTTGTTTCTTTTTTAATATTGCAGAGAAAATCATTCACATTAAATCCATTCAACATGGATGCATATAGTGACGTCTATCAGTTGCGATAGCGCAATGAAGCTGCATTGCACGAATTCTTGATACAATGTTGCCTTATTGAACGAAAATGTATTTATATTGACTTCGAGACGATGTTATACAGGAGCTGACTGGGTACCTAAATCGCCGCAAGTGACTGGATTGGATATGAAGTTGCTCAATTAGTTTTGAGGTTCTAGGTGTTATTAGCCTATCACCTCACATAATGCCTCAATGGGCTTGCAATTGACAGCGGTGATAAGGGTTTAAGAACATAGTTCAATACATGTATGCAATTACAAAGTGCAATCAGTGAAAAAATACTCACTACTTATGTTAAACTTACGCACCTTGGAATTTGGAGGTGTATATGTATACCTAGCCCAACAATGTAAAAAACATGATTAGGTATAGGCATATCACAACGCCGCGTCGCGTCGTGTCGTGTCGTGTGATAGTGGTTTCTTACAAAAGCATTATAGGATTGCCAATTGATATGATCCTTCTAAATAACATTTTTGATGTGTGTGCTGATTATAAAAAAAAGGCTCAGGCCTGCAATGCGTTTCAAGGGCCTACGATTTTATGCCGATTCCGAACGGCGAAGTTGGAGAGCGCTTTTTATGGGTGTGGAGGACTTGGAGAGCTTGCGTATTTCTTGAGAAAGGCAATTATTTTATGCTGATATTTTTGGGATTCAAGCAACGAGTCTCCCACCTAACGGGTCCCAAATTTTTTTTATATACCGTAGTAATTTTTCTAGGTTTTTTTTATTGTTGGTAAAGGTGTAGATAATGACCCCACCCCCGGAGGTGGTGGGGTAAAGTCGGGAGTGGTAGGGGGTGCCTCCACAACAACCTCCAAGTGCAAACAGGTGGCGGTCACCAAAAAAAGTTATACCCCCCATTTCATGAAATTTGATAAATTTGATGAATTTTATAAAATTTACAGGAGTTCCTTCGGCGTGGGGAAAAGTTGGAGAGGGGGTGTTCCCCACAACATCCTCATAGTGCAAACACGTTGCTTTTACCCACCCCCTTCGAAAAAGTTATACCCCCCATGTCAGAAAAATTGCTGAATTTAATCAAATTTAATTCATCAGCACCACCCCTCCGGGGGTGGGGTCATTATCTACACCTTTACCTTATTGTTTTATAGGATACTGATTGCTTTTTGAATCATTTGAAACAATTCGAATGAGAGAGGGTATAGAGCTTTAAGAATTCGGCACTCTGGTTCCTGTAACATAAAGCTGCAATTCTACAAGCCCGCAGCCACTTGAAGTATTATGTCCATTCCACTTGTAGAAGATCATGCAAACTTGTTGCTTTGTTATGTGTCACAGAAATTTCTTACACTTGTCATAATTCACTTGTATTAAAGGTACTTGTGGTTTTGTGTTACCGGCCCACGCCCTAGTTTTGTGCACTTGTCATTTTTGGAGCCGCAAAACAACTTAAACCAGAATCTACGCAACCGATTCTTGTAAAATTTATTATACTACTATTATTATACTTCCGCTCCGAGATTCATTTAAAAATATGTAATTAATTTTGTACCAATTTTTTAATTTTTTCGCCCACTTTTAAGTCGAAAATCAGTGTTTCCAGTGTCATAAGAAACTTAAAAATCAGAAAAACTTTCGGGGCTGCCTTAGAATAACACTTGTTTAAAGATAGTAAGTTTTCTTTTTTTTTTAATTTCTAATGATCCAGTTATGGGCTATGCTGTTCACCGGCCGACAACTTTTTTCCGAAGCGGCTCTTTAGATTTGAAGCCATCACTAATATTTTTGTAGACACAATGGTGTTGAAAGTTAGAGTGTGGTCCGCGATTGTGAAAAAATAGAATTGAGCTTATTGATTTTTTTTTAATTTGTAAAGAACTTATGTAGAGACTAAAGCGCTCCCACAAACGTGTTCTTTTCACCTTCTCAAGTGTATAGTTTAAAACTGGTTTGCAGTATTTTTTTAAATCAAAGACTTCTGGAAAACATGCAGCCGTAGTTTTTTCTTCTACAATATTCAGACTGGGGTAGATACTTTTCTATTAGCTACGAAATTCCGGCTATTGTGTATGCGTAGTTTCCAGTAGTTTCTTTAAGCGAATGTGTAGGTACCAGTGGCGTGGCGTCCATATAACACGATTCCTATCGTCTTACCTTTTAAAATGTGTCCCTTGTTCGTAGAAAAAACCAGCAACATAAGTCTACAACAAGTCTACAAAGCAGTCAACAGCCTATCTTTGCCCATGCATACAATGTTCTTCAAGCACTTTTAAATTTACGAGATACACACACAATACACAAAGCATACACAAAACACAAAGCATTGAAAATCGCCGCGCAGAACATATTCTGTGTTTGTCCCTGTCTTTCCTACGATATACTTCCACCCCGGTGCCTCCCTTTTCAATACACGTTCTCTTATTGAAAAAAGTAAGACGATAATTTTCGTCTTACTGCAATTTCTGCTTGGAAAAAATAATACAGTTTTCGCCTTAGAGTAATGTACGGCGAATTCGGTTTTGTTGTGCTGTTTTTTTTTTGTTCTACTGATCATTGTTTTGAATTATTTGCAAGTTTAAAGTGAATTTCAACCTAAATGACTTAAAGTATAGAAAAATTGGCTTCGATTATTCCACGTTTGGAATTTAAGGTACCTTCTGTTTATTCCTTATTAATTTGTGTAGGAGCCATTCCATATGAAAACGGTCAATCCGAAATGTTGCTATACCTCCGATTCTTTTTTGAAAAGAATGCTTTATCAGCTTTAAAATGACACCTTAATCGTCCTAATCGCTTGAATACAGACAATTTAAGAGTGCAAAGTCTGAAGCCCATAAAATCGCTATGTTCGGTTCTTTGAGTATGGCTGGAGGGGAGAGGAAAATTACAAAAAAAAATCCTTTGACGATTTCGTATTTCGATAGCAAAGGAACATTTCTACAAAGTTTGAGCAAAATCGGAGGTATAGCAACATTTCGGATTGACCGTTTTTATATGGAATGGCTCGTAGGTGATTCATTTTTCTCGACTTACCATTTGAAAATATCCACGCCACGCCACTGGTAGGTACTGAAGTCGCTTTTTGTGATTTAGATTTATTTTAAACTTAAAACATTGTAGTTCAAAATTTGTACAGGTTAGTAGATAAGATTTAAATGAGGAGTCAGATATTTTTACTAAAATATCATACAACTTTTTGGGTCGATGTAGTTTAGTCTAAAGACGGTTCCTGTAAAGGTTTGATCGCCATATTTCCGAAACGGAAACTTAGAAAAAAATGGACAGATTTCGAAAATTCTTTCAGCAATAGAATGCTAAATTATCCCGCAGTAACATAGGCTACATTTCATCCCTATATTCCCATGGGAACAGAAACTGGGATGAGAACCTCAAAACTACTTAACCGGTTTCAAAGAAGTTAGACCCGAACAGCTCACCTAGTGGTTATAACATAATAAAAGTGCACAGCTATTGTGTAAGCTTTGAAAATCCTTCATTTTGGAATTGTTTTTTAAGCTTTTAAAATTTACAACAAATACATGTGCATTGAAAACTAATGCAAAATTTTACAATGATTTCAAAATATTAAAGATAGAACTAAAGAATTTGTATTTCGGAAAAAGGGAATAAAAAATGGAAAAACCAAACCTTCGTGTCCCAGCGACGCACGTAGTGTCAGTCGTCGTTCAGCGGAAAAAATCCGCAAATTAATACCATAACTCGTGAATGGATGATCCGTATAATCAAAAAATTAACATGCTATTACAATGTTATACCTACCGTAAGTGGTTTTTGATTTTTGAATTTCTTGTTACACTTAGAAGAAATTTTCGCTCTTAAATGCTCTTGCTTGTTATTGTCAAATCAAAAAATATTAATAAAAATCTTTTGGGGTTATCTGGTCAATTGCATAAGGAATATACCAAGTTTGAAAAGAATCGGTCGAGTAGGTTTCGAGTTGAACTGTTTAGCGGCTTAAGAACTTCAAGTGATAGGAAAATCATTCAAAAAAAGAACTTATGTAAAGAAGTCGTTCGTTTTTTGGGAAACATTGGTTTTGAAAGCTCACACACGTTTAATGTTTTGTGTCACTGTCAAACTTCTTCAGTTTGGTCACAAATTCAAATATAAATCGTTTAAAAAACGAGCAACGCTTACAAATTTTAAAATTTTATTTTTAGCTCTGTTAAAAAAAGGTAGTTGTGTTCAGTGTGGAAGCTGACTTCTGCTTGAGTGCATACGCGTACCTACAAGCAAAACTGCCGTATTTAGTGCAAAGAGCAGCTAGAAGCATTGCAAGAGCTACCAATGCATCAAGAAAAAGTTACTGTTTAGTGCGGTTTATGCGGGCTGCACTAATCATTGGCGTCGTATTTCTTCAAGAATGATGCGAATCGCAACGTTAATAGTGAGCACTAATGTGTGATGATAACTAACTTTTTTTTTGTGGGGCTTTGTTAAGGCTTATGTTTAAAGCGACAAGTCTCTTCGATTGACGAACTGGAAGCCAACATTGAAGCATTTATTCGTGAGAAATGTTAGAAAGAGTAATCCAAATTTAGACTAAGCGGATGGACCAATTTCAGGCACAGCCGCGACCAGCATTACATCGACCGCATTACCGATTCAAACAAAGGTTTCATACATTTTTCTGAATCCTAAGCGTGGAAAGAGTGCAAACTATATAAAATTTTTAGCTGCAAATTTAAATAATAGAAGATGCAATTACTTGATTATACTACCTTGTTGATAAAACAAATTTAAGGGGTTCTGGATTATGGTCAATCAATCATCAATCAAATATTTTAACAATCGATTTTTTTATAAGTTATTAACTAATGTTAAAAAAATACAGAAATCAGCCAAATGGTCTTTGTCGCCCGGCTGCAACCCCCCCTACTCCGCAGATTTATATGTGGAGTAGGTTTCATGTAAATGTAAATGTAAAAATACAGAAAAAGAAAAAAATATAAAGATCTAAAAATTAAAACAAATTAGCAGCCACGGTTGCCATTTGCCAAAAAAATATGTGTCCAAAAATGAAATAAAAATGACCAAACGTAGCTTGAAGTGAACAATAACAATATGATTGATTTCGATGAAGTAAGAAGGGAAGAACACCAAGTTCTCAAACGGAAAAAGCAGCATGAGAGCGCTTGTTTAAGGAAATACAGAAATTTCATGAAAGTATGAGCTTCAAAGTTTGCACCAAAAGTTAAAAAATCATGCCAGAGTGAAAAACTAAGAACCAAGCCCGTAAAGACAACCAAGCAAACATAGCTATAGAGCCGCATTCATCTCTGAGGATCTTGAAAATTTAATTATGCAGACTCAATTTAGACGATTGTCAAAAATACCATCCTCTAGATCAGAAGAAGTTAAGGTTGCAAGCTTGTATGTAAATAAAACTGGATTTCCAGACGCCGACATTTGAAAGGAGAGTGCACCAGCTGCATGATTAAGTAGGGGAGAAACATGTTCAATGAATGGAAAATCTTACAATTGCACCAACTATAGAGGAAAACTCCTCTTTAACGTCAGATGCGATGTCTTGTGTTTGTGAAAGTCTGAAAACCCCCCACGTCAACAAATTCGTACAGCACACGGGAGATCTTGGAAAAAACATGCGTATAACAGTATTGACAGAAACAAGCTGTGCAGCATCATGTCTAGTTGCCAAAACACCTTGGTTTTCAGTTCGTAAAACAGATTTGATCACGAAGTCAACACACTTGCCGGTCATTTGAAGAAAAGCACGTGTCATTTGATATCAGTGTTTGCTACCTGAATTCTCTCTGGCAAAGTACCCGGAGCAGGGCGAGCGCAGAACTCAAAAAACACCTTGGTATATTAAGGGCAAACTGAGGTTTCTCAAGAGAACTCATTGCGGCTACCTCAGAGCAATCTTTGGGCTTGAACGAACGATCTTTTTGATGCACTTTTTACATAATTCGATAAGAAAACTGCCTTACGTATACATTTCAATTATAAGGACCTCTGAAGGGTTTCTCTTATTTCATTTCGTTGAAAAAATTACCAAATGGAATAAAAAGTGGCCATGTGACCAAGTGAAAAAATTATATTCAGATTTGGACATAAATTACCAAACTGGCAACCGTGCACGTGACCATGGCAACGATTCCAACCCTTTAATCCATCGGGAAAAAACCAAAAAAAAAATTATCTAGAATAATGTCGCTATGCTCGTAACTACGCAAAGTTGAAACAAAAAATTTTCAAAAGAAAATTTTACTACTTTTTTGGAAATTGCCGAATTTTTTTTACAAAAAAAAATGAAATTTGGGCTCAACTACGCTCATCCCCAACGATTGAGAAAAAAGGCTTAAAATGTTTTTTACTTAAATCCGTTCAATAGAACTCGAGAAATCGCGGATACATTTTCGAGAAAGTAGACCTATGAAAACCTTGCCCGTGGCGCAATGGTTACTTTACATTAATATTTTTTTTTGCCTGCCATGCAATCGATAGCCCGTGTGCGGGCTTGAAGAAGAGATTTATTAAGTGTCTATTTTGCGAGGTTTTAAGGATTTTGTGTGCCCGTGGCGGAACGGTTAGCATGTCTGCCTGTTACGCGGAAGGTTCGTGGTTCACCACAGAAACCAATAAATGTTTTCCACGGGTATTGCCTTTCGCGAGGAATTGGCAATTCCTGCGTTAGTAAATTCATTGTCATAAAAAGTGCTTCTCGATTAGCCATAACCCATTCCGAATCAGCAGAAATTTGTAGACACCTTCCATTTACAGGGAATGGTTGTGAGAAATGTGCTAGGTCCCGGGGCTCGCCGCTCTTTTGCACCACCTTATTTATTAATTTTTTATAAAGATCTAAAATAATTTGAATTTTGAATAATTCAGCTTTGTGAATATGAATGCAAAAAAAAACGATTTTTTTTATTTCCACACCCTTAAAAATACTTTCACACTCTCTCTTTATCTAAAGAAATCTATGAAACAAGCGAAATTAATAAGCATAACAATAAATTCTTTGATTTATTGATACAGGTAGGTACAAGGTTTCTTATGATGACTCGCAAGAAATTACTTTACCAAAATTCTAGACCATAGTACCCACTACTTAAAAGAAATATTTTAAAGACTTTGTAGCAGAAAAGGTTCTTTAAAGGTGTAGGTATGTAGGCATAGGTATTCGCCCTGCCATAACTCATATTCAACAGTAAGCCAGCTACTAAAAAGTATTCTATTGCACTTGTAAAAGACAATTTATTTTTTGAAGAGAAAGAGATATGTGAGTGAGTTGAGCAATGAGCACCTACCTATCTATCTACACGTAATTTCTATTTCAATCCTATTCCCCACCATTTTCCAGAGTGAACAAGCACAACAACGCTGCATTGCCAAAAAGGAAAATACAACATATTCGCTCCCCTTAATGTTTGACTGTTGTGTGCGTGTGTAATGAAGCCTTTTCGTAGAAAAAGGGGATACACTATAAGGACCGACCGTGTAAAGACTTCAACTTTACAATGGTTGCTTTTGCTTCTCTGGGCGTGTTGGAATTTTCTTTGTATTCGATATATCTATAGGATATGTTTCCTCATTCCAATTTTCAGTCACCAGTATTGAGAAAAGATACTTATTCGTATTTGAAAAAGTAACAAACAGAAAATATTCTTTATTATTTACGATGAAAAAAGTTTTCTCAAACACAAAAAAGTTAACCTGATTTCATACTGTGGCAGAAACACTATGGTGTGCTTGAAAAGGAAAGCAAATTGTAAGGTATAGTTTCATTCTATTCATGTGAGTTATAAACCAGTTAAGTATTTTGGCGGGACAAAACTACCCCCTTACTGTTTCAAGAAAATGGTAACTCTAGGAGAGATGCATAAAAGTTTCAAGCTGAACAACTCTACTTCATCACCTGCTTTCAAATTGTTTCCTCATTGAATTTTTAAAGATATCTCAGCCCACTTGCTTCTTAGAAAAAGTTCAACATTTCCGATAAAAAAAATAAGGAATTTATACGTCACTCTGTAGAATATTCATCTCAGGAAAAGGAGATTCTTTTCCTGAATCATTCGTCATGGCAAACAACACCGAAATACACAAGAAAATCCTTGTAGGGGGCGGTCGTCAATCATCCGTTTCGTTCTCACTCAACGTAGGTATACCTACCTACTGCTATATGAAGGACATTAAAACAATGTCCTTAAACAGTATAAAGTAATCAGAATTTAAAAATAAGCATTCGATTTCAAGGACATCCGCTTTAATAGAACTTCACCCCCCACACCCACTGCTGCATCGTTTGCACAAGCAGATCGATCTTTTTAGTCGACTTTAAGAACAACATGTGTCATACTTCTAAAAACAAGAATATTTACTTGTTGTTCAAGGACCATAGGCTCCAAATACAGGAATCTAACCCTACGCTCTCCACATCGTAATTTATGAATTACCCACCAAAAAAAAAAGCCGCAAATTTTTTCACTACTTTTCCTGCTACATTGCCTACTTTGTAGTAGAAAACCCAAGTCGACCAAATCTACCTGTCTCATTTTTTCCCTACATTTTGTACTAACCCCCCTACAATTTTAATCCGCAGTATACACAACACCAATAACGGACGGGCAGCTATTAACTTTTGTAGGAGGGTTCACTGTCCAGAGACCAGTTCTTCCGTTCTTTTTCTCCAATTTTTTCTTCCATCTTCTTTTTTAAGTTTCTTTTTTGGTGAGCGTTTTCTGCGATGAGTTCTGTGAGTGGTAGGCTGGCAGGTGCCTCCAAGACCTCAAGCAAAATTTATACACTAAACCTCCTACAAAAATAAAAAATAACCAACAACAACAAACAAAAATAAAATACAGGCAAACACATACAACGTGCTCCATCATCAATGTTGGGGTTTCTTTGACTGCATATTTTAGTTGATGTTAGAGTGTGCTACTTTGAGGGTTACATTCACAAGTTTTTTAATATTTTTTTCGTCTTCGTAGACGTCGCCGTAGTTCTTAAAGTTCTTAGAGATCTAGTACTAAAAAAAAAAATAAAAAAAAAATAAAAAATTTTTAGTGCTAATTGTGCCGCACAGTGGCAGAAACAAGTAGCTTTTGACAGCTAGTCTTCGGGTTTGTGTTTTATTTTGTTTTAGTCATTTCTGGATTTGAGTTCTTTTTTTTGCGTTCCCGTTTATTTGTATACTGGTTGTTGTTTGTGTTGTTGATGATATGGTTTGTTGTGCGCTACTCATAAATAATAAACGCACAGATATACAAATACGCACACACTTCTTGTAGTTGTATATATTTTTATGAATATTTATTTATTTATGCATTTCCAGTATAGGGGGCAGACAGCTAACATAGTGCCGAATTACTTTTGTACCCAGTGAACAAATATACCTACACCGGGAATAACGAACGATTCATTTTGTTGCTTTGTTTTTTGGCATCAATTTGTTCTGCTTATCATATACGCACATGCTATTTATGAAGAAGAAAGTTTGCTAGGTCTGATATCCTTCTTGAGTGTTCGTGGCCCGGTTCTAAAAAGAAAATATATAAAATATCTAACTGGTTTTGTGTGTTTTTTGTTGGATTTAGCTTTTTTCAACGACGGTGACGCGTTTGACGACGGTGTGCGACAAGTCTTTAGAAGCAGTGGATTTACCGTCGGTCGGTTGAAAATCTAATGAAAGCTTTTTGTAGCAAGTGAAAAATTAGTTACATGAGGTAGTTCATTGTTTTTAGTGTGCATAAAGAAATCATAGTAAAAAAAAAAAAACAAAAAAAAATATCAATCACAATCGAAGAAAATCACACACAAAAAAAGGAATTAACATCTTTGAACAAAAAGTAATAAATACGGTGAGTTGTGTTTTCATCTTTTTAAGTATGAGCCCCTTGCATAAATAAGAACAAAACGAATCTGGCTAAGGTGCTGTATTTTTGAAAGCAAGGCATAGTGCCAGTCTATGTGTTCATGTTGCATTGATGAAAATGGAGAGATGTTTTTCTAAATATTTTTCGTAGTTTCACGGGACCGGGGAAGCTCTTTAACTAGGAACTTGATCACCGCTTATGAACGCAGTTTCGTTCAAAAACCAAGTCCGCATCATCAGAGTATAATTGAATTCCTTTGAAATTCCTACGGAAAAATGCAAGGTTTTTGGGATACTATTAAAAAAGGTTTAGTTTAAAACCTTTTGATTATGCTCCAAGTTGAGGTGTACCTATAAGTCGAAATTAAGTTGACCAGGTTTACTTGCCAACAGTTTTTTGAAACTAACTTGTTGGTGGGACTCTGTTGAGCCATGTTAAATTCTGAGTGGTTTTTTTTTACCACGAAAGAATGTCTGACGATGTTAGTTAACATTTTATTTTAATTGACAAGGAATAACTATTGATGTTTTCAATGAATGCCTTACCTACACAGTGCCTTATTACATTATAAGGGTGTCTGCATAACAAATTGATGTGCGCGCTAATTATAAAAATAAAAATTAATTAGAAAAGCAAACGGCGCGGCGTTGAGAACACGAAGTTCCAGTGGCAAATAAAGGGTCCGCCATCTAACGTTTTCTTCAACCAGCGCTTATTTCGTGAACGGTAACACTAAGCTCATGTTTGATTTGACAGATAATTAGTTTTATCCTTCCGCTGAACGAATATTTTGCGTTTTCAAGTGGGCCTACGATCGACTTAGAGAAGATGCCGATTTTACCAAAAAAATCATCTTTTCAGATGAAGCTCATTATGATTTTGGTGGGTATGTAAACCAGCAAAATTGTCGCATTTGGGGCACAGAAAGCCCGCACGCATACATTAAAAAGCCGATACACCCAAAACGAGTCAATGTTTGGTGTGGATTTTGGTCCAGCAGCATAATTGGGCCATTTTTTCGAAAATGAGCAAAGAGTGGCCGTTACAGTCAATGGCGATCGTTATCGGCCCATGTTGAACGAATTTTTGTTCACAAAAATTGAAGAGGAGGATATTGGCAACATTTGGTTTCAACAGGACGGCGCTACGTGCCACACAGCCGAAGCTACACTCTATGTTTTGCGCCCTGTTTTTGAAGATCCCATTATCAACGGCAGAGCTGATGTCGTTTGGTCACCTCGAAGCGGCGATTTGACAACGTTGGGCTATTATTTGTGGGGTGCCGTAAAAGATAAGTGCTACGCCGACAAGCCAGAGACAATTGACGCTTTAAAAGACAATATTCGTGAAGCCATTGGTGATATACAGCTGCACACAATCGATAATGTGCTTAAAAATTCGACCGATCGTGTAGGCTACTGCATGGCCAGCCGAGGCAGCCATTTGAATGAAATTATTTTCCATTATTAACCGGAAGGATTGTGCTTTCAAATAAAAGATGCAATTTGAGAAAATATTCAGTAGTTTTTTTATAGCATTTTCAAAAAAAAAAGAAGTTATTTGGCGGGACCCTTTAGCTTATGAATTGATTTTCTAGTTCATAAACTCGCAACCCTTTTGAAAATATGATTAGATATTTGGGAGGTAGACCCAAATTACTTCCTGAGATAGCAAAAAAAAATTTGATTGGTCATATTACGGAGTTTTCACGGCTTGTTTTCGAAAATCTATGTCTAATCGTATAAGTTAGTTTAACCTGGGTTCCAGGACATCGTGACATTATCGGTAATGAAATGGCGGATAAGCTGGCAAAAATCGGGTCAGCACTCGAATCCAGCGAAGCGAACACTTCAGTTCTAAAGCCACTAGAGCAAGAAAAAAGCAGAATCAAACACAATTTTCTAAAAATCGCCAATGACAGGTGGTCATCTTTAGAAACATGCCGAGTCTCTAGAAACCTTTGGCCAGATATTTCCAAGAAAAAAACAGAATTTCTACTCCAGCTAAGCAGACCTCGGCTCTCTCTGTTGATTGGCATTCTCACGGGTCACAACTCGTTGGGTACCCACATGATGAGAATTGGCATTAGCACATCCGACTTATGTAGAGGATGCCAAGATGAGGAGGCAGAGGAGGGATCTTTCCACTTCCTCTGTGAGTGTCCTAGCTTAGCCCACACTCGGAAAAAAACCCTCGGAGAATACTTCTTCGACGAACTGGGCGACATCTCTAACCTCCCACTGAGCAACGTCCTGAAATTTACTCAGGGCTCCAAATGGTTCAGTGGGAGTTCCCTACCACAATAACCATCCACCTCTCCAATCCTCCCATTTCCTCATCCTCTGATTTCCCGGGGAGCACAATGGATCCTCGAGATCCGAGTGAGGTGTTGCCACTTGTGGCTGCACCCCCCATTCAACCTAATCGTATAAGTTAAAGGGAAAATTGTTTTTTTAAAGCAAATATGACAATCTACAGCAATTAAAAAATAAGTTTGTAGGCACTTACCATCAATTTATTTCTGGTTTGCATTGAAAAAGTAAAATCACACATCATTCCCACCCGCAGGGGACTAAAAAAAACATCACACAGCTTTTAACCCGCGAGGGACTAAAAAAACATCACTTTTCTAACATTTTTTAAAAACAGCGGCCAATGCACCCTCCCGAATGCACACCCGCGAGGGACTAAAAAAACATCACACATCTTTCCACCCGCGAGGGACTTAAAAAACATCACTTTTCTAATATTTTCTAAAAAACAAGGGCCAATGCACCCCGCGAATGCACACCCGCGAGGGACTAAAAAAACATCACTCATCCTCTTTTGTTTTTAAATTAAAAAAAGTTTTTTCTTAAATGAAAAGGAATAATAAAGTGAGGAATTCCCAGTGCTGTTCGGTTTTTCCTAACAACCAAGTAATTTAATAAAACTTACCAATAAATTATTCGAGTTAGTATTGAAACTCACCTGAAACGAAAAAAAACGAAGAAAAGAGTTAGATTATTTGGTTTGTTAAGAATTCATCAAAGATTAGTCCTATTTAACCATCATCACAAAAAAAAAACAAAGTAAAAGGATCAACGACAAAATAAAAAATAATAAAAAAAAAAACAGTCTCGGTATTCCGGTGTAGACTTTTCAGAGCTTGTTTCGGAAATTAATTATTAAGCCAAAGAAAAAGAATCACCGCACACGTGATCGGGTCATACGTGACTGAATTATTCGATTTTGGCATTACTTCTCATGTTATCGAGCAGCTAAGAACCACAACTTAATTATTATTATTCTTTATTGTCTACGATTTGTAATCTACAGACTTAACAATACAAGTAGTACAATATTATATACAACAGCTTAAATAACCACCACTGGGTCCAGTATAACGAATGCCGATATGACGAATGATCGATATTACGAACACTTTTATCAAGTCCATTAGGTATTCTATACAACGAACAAATAAAGAATTTCAGACAAAATGGCACTGAAAACTCTAAAGTCTTAGTTCTAAAAAGTTTACGGGAAGTGGCATTCAACAATAACATTCAACACCCGAAAAAACAAATGCATATTATCGATTTTTTTCATAAATTTGAGTACAAATTGAATCTATTTAACGTTTTAACAAAAACGTTTCGATACAAAGAATTTTCGATATAACGAATTGACTCTGGACATTATATCGTTCGTTATACTGGACTACCATAAAATAAATAAATAGGGTGGCGCAACAGAGTGAGGAGCCCCTAAGCCTAGCGCATTTCTCACAACCATGCCTTGTGAGGGAATGGAGGGGACCTACAATTTTCTGCCGGTTCCGAACGGCTAATTGAGAAAGCGCTTTTCATGGCAATGAATCTACTAACGGAGGATTTGCCAATTCCTCGCGAAAGGCTATATCCGTGGAAAAACATTTTTGCCTCTGCTGGGATTCAAACCTCGAACCTCCAGGGTTAGCAGGTGGACATGCTAACCATCACGCCACGGGTACCACTGGACTACATAACTACCATACCACTGTATTATTTTTGTGAGCTAAAAATGCTGTTAATAAATTTTTAAAAACATTTCTTGGTAAACATATGTCTTAACAATTATAGCATTATTGTTTTTTATAGCATATAGGTTCACGTAATCCATAGTTAGTTCGATGTGAAAATTCAAATAATAGAGGCCTTGGTCTTAGTGCTCTAGACGGAGCATACACATTTACAAGGGAAAGTAAGTTTGAACTATCAACAAAATTACATAAAACATCTCTAATAAACATAACACTAGGTATATACATCCCTCAGTGTTTCAAGAGATTGTATTTCCAGCCAAAGACATTTTGACCGATAAGAGTAATGATTATGGTTGTTAACAGTAAGAAGTTAACGCAAGAAGTTTTTTTGTATTCTTTCAATCTTTGAAAAATCAATTTGATTTGTTGAATTCTAGAGAACACAAGCATATTCTAGGAGGGTCTGGCAATACAACAGAATACAATGATATGGGTATTCGGGTCAGTAAAGTCACAAGAATTTCGTTTTAAGAAGCCCAGCAATGAGTTAGCTCTTGCAATAACATAGTTAATATGGTATTGGAATGTGAGCTGTTCATCAAATAGAACACCAAGATCTTTTACATTACGAACAATTTTCAGAGGCTTCTTGTTTAAGGAATAGGATGGAACAATAGGATAAATGGTACGATTGTAGGACATGGAAGTACATTTATCAACATTTAATCTTAGATCATTTGAGTTGCACCACTTAGTAAATAGAAAATGTGGTACCCGTGGCATAATGGTTAGCATGCCCACCTGCTAACCCAGAGGCTCAAGGTTCGAATACCAGGAGACGCAAAAATGTTTTTCCACAGGTATCTCCTTTCGAGAGGAACTGGCAAGTCCTCCGTTAGTAGATTCATTGCCATGAAAAGCGCTTTTTCAATTAGCCGTTCGGAACCGGCAGTAAATTGTAGGTCCCCTTCATTCCCTCATAAGGCCTGGTTGTGACTTGTGAGTTGTGAGGGGCTATTCGCTCTGTTGCGCCACCCTATTTATTTAAGATCATTTTGCAAAAGATCTGCAATATTTGAAACAACAGCGAAAAACTTAATGTCATCTCCAAAAAAAAATTTTACATTCTTTCATCAGCATTTGAACGAATTAAAATCAATGAATGAACAGCAGACCGAGTGTGCAATTTTAAAGTGAATTTCGAAAGAAAAATGACACTCACTCACTCGATCACTGGTGTGGTAATTCGGCCCCTGATTTAATTCACTTTTCTAAGCATTGAAATCGGCTTGTGTAGCTAATTTGAAATAATTAAGTTAACACTCGAAATGTGAACAATAACTTAATCATATTATAAAAAAGCGAACAATAAGGGACCCGAAATTGAGCCTTGGGGTATACGTATATTGTATACATGTGCAGCCACTGACAGGAAACATGATCAAGCTTAGTTCAGTTATTAAATTAACAAAGTCTTATAAGTGTTTTATAAGATAATTTTGTCAATTTTCAGCTACCATGCTAAAATTGTGCTCCACCTACCTCCACGCAATAACCACTGCGAACTGCGATGCCCCACCCGGACAGATCCTGCTAAACTAATAATTGCGAGTGTTGACAAAGGGCCGAAGAAGTTCATCACTATAATACTCAACACTATTATCCTCTGCTAGTAATGATTAGCTGCCTGAACCTCAGTGGTCTACCAGAGGTTTATTAGAAAATGTCTAAGGGGATGAATTCGACTTACAGAATCAACGGTGGACTTCAGCAAGCAAAAAGCAGAAACCTCTGAATTAGCTACTCCAACAATTTTTTTTTAAAGGTTTTTCAGGGTCTTTCAATACTAGGACAGGGTATTGAAACAGAGATGGTGGCGGATAAGTTCCTATCGAGCCAACGGCTTGTCTCATACCTCTGCAGCAGGGTACTGCTTCCGGATTATCCAGTTCTTAAGGGGATACCAAAAGGACCTGGCCCTCCAGGATGGGGATTGTGCGTATTAACCCCATACTAGCCAACCACGTAAAAACAACATGGTTCCGAAACAACCAACAGCCTCGGATAGCAATAATTATGATTTCAACGTTGACGACCCAAGCGAACGAAAAAAGGACAAAGACCTCCGGATCTGCACGTGGAACGTAAGATCCCTTAACGAATTACATGCATCTGAGGAACTAGTGGACTCCTTGGACTGTTACAATGCAGACATAACCGCCATCCAAAAAGTGCGATAAAATGGGTCGCACATAAAGAAGATGAAAAACTGCGACATGCTATGGCGACTGCTACAGACAACAGAAACAACACTTATTTGTGTGCGGATTTGTCGATAGAGGTAGACTCAGAGATGTGGTTAACAGCAAATCCAGTATAATGATTTTCCGCATCAGCGCATTCGCCAACATTAGTCTAATATGCGCCCCCACAGAAGAGAAAGACGAGAACTCCAAAGATTGTTTTTACAAGATCCTCGAAAAAAGATATGAGCAATGCTCTAGACATGACGGGAAAATCGTTCATGGCGATTTTAACGCAATACTAGGGAAGGAGGACATTTTTGGAAATACAGTCGGTAAGCATAGCCTGCATGACAAAGCATCGACGAAAAGAACGACGAATGTTGATGCAAAAGAGAACAAGGGCTGTTTTCGACCTGTATAACGAGATTTACAAGGAAAAAAGAAGGGAAGAACACCAAATTCTCAAAAAGAAAAAAAAGTAGCAGAACAAGCTCTCGTTTGAGGAAATTGAGAGATGCAATGACAGGAATGAGGTTAGTAAGTTCTACCAGAAGGTAAAAAGATGACAAAGCCCGAACTCAAACCTGTTAAGACCAGCAGGGAAACATAGTAATAGCGACTCAGTCGCTACTGAGGATCTGGAAAGACAACTTCTGCAGACTGGTTAACGGCCATGAAGGCAGCAATTCCGCTGTCATGCAGAATGCCCCATTTAACTTTGACGATGATCAAGAATGCCGTCCTCCGGACCTAGAAGAAGCTAAGCTTCTCATATGCAAACTTAAATCAATTAAGGCTGCGGGTGTACATGGTCTTGATGACGAACTTTTCAAGACAGCAAGAGATCAGTTGGAAGACAGACATAACTTTGAGGTAGTACAGGACTTCCTCTACCTAGGGTCCGCTATAGACTCGGAAAACAACATCAGTGGGGAAATCAAACGGAGAATAGCTCTTGCAAACCGTCGCTTCTTTGGGTTAAGAAGGCAGTTGAGAAACAAAACCTTTTAAAGAAAAACAGAGGTAACCCTTTTTTGGTCATCCCAGTCTTGCTTTAGGGCGCTGCACGGAACCGTGGACCTTATCTAAAGCGGATAATGAAACCCAAGGTCGTTCGGCAGAAAAATACTCCGAATGATATTGTGTGGAGTGTGGAGAAGAAGAGGATCAACAGCGAAATGTATTGGGCATAAGCATAGCTAATAGAAGAGTACCCATCGTCCATCGAAACTCGAACTACGATTGCTTGGACAAGAAGAGCGGATGGACACCAAAGCTACCGCTCGACGGGTCTTCGAAAGCAAGTAAAAGTGAAGGAGTGCAAGAAGAAGACCTCGTCTTAGCTGGAGTAATCAAGTTGAACACGACTTCAACCGACTAAATAGTTCAAACGCGGATAGAGCTTGCTAAAATGGAAATCGTTAGCGAAAGACGTTTTTTGAGGCCCAGTTTCACCATGAACAGAAATGTCCCATTAATTAAATCAGTAAATTCACTTTGAGATTGAGATTCAACAATCTGAAGATGAAGAACGTTAAAGGTACATAGATTAAAATGCTTCACATTGAAAAAGCCACAATTAAGAGGTACAAACTCCAACAATATTTCATAGAACATTTCTCACAGACAATCAACGCCTGTTAATCAAAGCAAATTATTTAGAAAAATATGAAAATGATGACCAATTAATCGATAAAGGAACTCACCAGGAAAAACATAATCCAATTTTTAAATACCCAAACAGATTTAGAGGTCTTTTGCACCCGCGGAGACTAAGAAAACATCACAAAATAACGCAATTTAAATGAAAATCCAAAATATAAGCAAACTCTACTGAAAAACCACCATTTTGATTCTCTTTTTATACACATAATGAAATAAGCACCCTAAGAAACCGAAACTATATCAATTAGCTTGACCAAAACACAACATAGCACTGAGAAATTGAATTGAAGACTAGCTGGACAAAAAATTTCATTTACACGAGATTTCTTCAATAATTTACCGAATAAAACACAAACTACACGACTGTTGAAACCAATTTATAAAAAAAAAAACACTCCGATTTTACACAACGCACCACTGTTGACTTTAGTTTACAAGAAATGTGCTTCAAACCAACAAAATTCAGTAGCATATCAACCATTAAACAATAAAATCGAACGAAATTATGAATTTGAAGTTGAAACTTTACAAATATTCGCTAAGATTATTACTTTCTCTCGAAATGACACGCACCTGTCACGATCCATTGCAGTTTGACAGAATTTGATAATTAGATTAGACACCTGTCTCTTTCTGTCGTTAATGGTAAATTGGAAACTACAAAATAAACCGCGAAAACGTTTAAATTCAAATTATTTACTTGTTTGTGAACATTTTTAAAGGGTTGTGTGTTCCTCTGTCATTCTTTTGGTTGATCAACTAACTTCGTATGTTTATACAAATTGTTCAAGAATCGTTCGAGACAAGAAGTTGTAGGAATATCCGGAGTGTCAAATGCCAGAGCTGTTAATATCTTTCTTTCAGCACTAAAAATCAGATTTTCTACAAACTACAAGTCATCATGAGGAACACTAGAGTCAGGTTTTGATAACTAATATTGATTACATCTTCTTGAAAAGAAGATTTCTTGAAAAGAAGTCAGGACTTCGGCAAAATGACAAATGATTTACTTCGTCTACCTATATTGACACGGAAACCAACATCAGCGCGGAGATCGATAGAATTACGATTGCCAAATGCTGGCTTCTTTGGGTAAAGAAGGCAATTGGAAATAAAACCTTCTCTAGAAAAACCAAGGTAACCCTTTAAGAGTCCGACTTACGGCATGCGTGGAAGCATGCACCTTATCGAAAACGAATGAAAAAACTCTTGACCGTTTCGAAAAAAATACTCCTAGTGATCTTTGGTTCCGTGTGCGAAGACATTGTGTGGAAAGGAAGATCAAGGAACGGTCTGTACCGCGGGGTGCTAGAAGAGAACGCATCGCGAATCTACGAAGGCTGGGACCTAGAGCGAGTGGACATCAACGCTGCGGCTCGTCGGGTTTTCGACAGCACATTGCAGGAAAGTCGCAGGAAAGAAAAAGCTCGTCTTAGGTGGCGCAATCAAGTCGAAGATCACCTTAACCGCCCACGAGTGCAAAGCAGTTTGTTTAGACCCACCCAGCTTCAATCACAACTATAATGCCCACTTACAAAGTATCTAAACTACCGGGAGATTTCTTTCTGAAAGGCATGCAACAAATGATGAATCGGCTGGAGAACTATTGTGAAAACTGGAATCTATCCGTTAATTTACAAAAATCTAAAACCATGATATTCAGGGATGGAGGAGGTAGATAAGGAACATGCACCAGCTGATCTGAATGATATGGTCGGAAAAAAGCACACTCGATGAATCAGTATCATAACCCCGATCTTAAGAAAGGGAGACCTTCACAATTGCGCCAATTATACGGAATAAGCCTCTTTAACGTCGCTTATAAGATTTTGTCTGCTGTAATATGTGAACGTCTGCAACCTACGTCAACAACTTGATAGCTCCTTTTCAATGTGGTTTTAGACCAGAAAAGTCTAAATTTTCACTTTACGGCAGATCTTGGAAAAAACGGAGAAAGTATCGATATTCACCATCTTTTTATCGATTGGTTTTCGAAAGCATATTGTAGGGGGATCACGGAAGGAGACGCCTCGTCTTTGGTGGCGCAAAAGAAGACCTCAACTGACTTAGAGAACTGAACCGAACTGTAATGCCAACCTAAGTAAATAATTAACTAACACATTTTATATGGCTTTTCTGTCACTAAAATGTGTGTTAGTCTATTCAACCTCTTTAATTTCTTTGTTAATACAGCTGTAAGTTTAAATCACAAAACTGTGTGGTTCGCGTTTGATAATGGTTTAATTCTTGTATCTGGTCAGATGTTCCCCAAACATCTGTATGTGGAATGCATTACCATATCTTAGCATTACAGTTGCAAAGCAACTATTGGAACCTCTCCTATTTACCTAAATGCTCGCCTTGTGTTCTTTAACATTAATATGGTATTCATAACTCCTTGATGTGCGTGTTATTTGTAAAAAAGAGAAAAAAAGGGCGAAATGGCTAAATCAAAATTTAATCTTGTCGTCTACGACTTAACAATAGCGGTCTAAATAAAGAAAACTGAATTGAACGCGGCTTAGATAGCTGGGTCATGTAGAGCGAATGGACACCAACGCTCCGGCCCGGAAAGACTTCGAATCTAATCCCGAGGGACGGCGCAGTAGAGGAAGACCGCGACTCAGTAGGAGAGGACTTCAACCAACTTGGCGTGCAAAACTGGAGGCAGCTATCTAGGGACCGAGCTAGCTGGAAAAGCATGTTGGTTGAGGGCCTGGTCCGACCCGGGACCACCTTAATGATGAATGAATTGAACTCGGTAGATCAAAAAGGCCTTAATTGTTGAAGCAAGGAACGCTATCAATTGCTTAGCAATGATAAATTCAAGAAAAGTGAGTTTCAAAATGAATATTCTAACAAGTTCTACCGATGTTTATGCTACTTCACATCATTCAGGCTGGCCCACCTTAACATTCATAAAATGCAACGTTGCAAACCCAATTCAGAAAACATCAGAGAGGTTACTACGTACTCAAGTTCACAGTCCGAATCCAATTCTAGTATCAGTGCAAAAGAAAAAGGAACTATCAACCAGTATACCAATAAGAAAGTAGTGCACTTTTACATTGGCTTTGTATTCAACAGTGGAAACTCGGAAATTAATTTAGGGCGAAGTTAACAATACCAAATGTGATGCTCATTTTAGATAACTGCTTGAGATGCTAAGTTTCACTTAATTTTCTTAGTAGTTACCCACTCAAAGCAAACAACCCCTGTTTATAGTTAATTACCATTACACTTATATGTACGGGGACTAATACAGCTACTCGTCCCCTCTTACGCCTATTTTATTACTAAATTAGGTGGATAATTTTTGTTTTACTCTTCGCATTTTATTACAATGGCAACGAATTTGTTTGAACATTTATTGTAACTGTTATCGCTTATTGTTGTCTTAAGAGTTGCAAGTTAGCTAGTATCTAAATGTCATGTGCACGACATCATCATCGTTTGTCGATGCTCACACTGTTGCAACAATACCTACCGTGTGCATGTGCTTAGCATGGGAGAATATAAAATTGATGTTTTTTGTTTGGCAAAGACACGGTTGCTGACAACTGATTCTGAATGATAAATTGGTCTGAATTATTATCGAAGGCTTGAAATATAAAAAAAAAAAAGAGAAACGGAAAATCCCCAGTCATCAATGAAAAAGAAGGTTTCACTCTTAAAGAATTTTCGGTTGTTGGAAAAATCTTTAGATAGTCACCGGCATCAATTTTAGTGGTGGTAGGTAACTCATTTCCGACTCAATGAATTGACACGTGGCACGTGTCGCAAGTTAAAATTGTTCCTTTGCCTTTGCATACTTCTTGGGCTAGTGTTCCTGCTCCCTCTCACTTTTACCACTGGGGTCAGGTCGTATGTGAGGCTATAAGAAGTATGACATTCATCTATGAGGTTTATGCAATTCTTTGCCTGTCCTCGACAGATGAGAAAATGGACAAGGAACAGAAGTCTGCCTCTACACTGAATTGCGGATGAAAACAATAAAAAGTTTTTTTTAGAACTTTAATTGGTTACAAGGACGACCGACGACGACGACGGTGGTAATGGTATAGCTGTCGTGGGCTCATATTATGCCATATTACTGCCAATTGAAAGATTCTATTGTTGATAGAGAATTGTTATTGAGTAGAAAAGGAAGCACACAAAAAGGCGAAAAAATGCACAAATTTGTGTTAAATTGGAACAGCCACAGAGTGCGTCGATACTGCGGAGTGTGTGCCAGATTGAAATCAATCAGAGTCACTGAATGAGACTTTGTATTTGAATAATAGAATCTCTGTTCCAAATCATCTCTAGGGTTGAGCCACGTAATTAAATCCAACTGAGCACATGGTGTGATTGTAATACGATTTCTTTTCTTCTTCCGACGCTTCTACCCTTCCTTGGTATGTAAGTAGGAGTTGAGTTGAATTATTTTTTGATCCATAATTGTTTGAAAGTAATTATTGGCTTTGGCATGCTTTAATAGACTCAAAGGGTTATGGAGAGTACACACATTAGACCACGGGTTAAAGAAAGGTTTCGGGTGGATTGGTAACAAGTTTGTAAAAAGTTTCTTTCTTGGTGAACCTAGTGAGTTATGATTTTTCGTAGCTCATGAAACAACACACAGAGGAATCTACCACGCACAATAGAAAAGAAATGTCCTATTAAAACTGTAGAGAAGATCTGACCACATATATTTAATAAGATATCTCATGCTATTAAGGGGTAACACCACTGTAACAGCCTATAAAAAACGTGATTTTTGTAAATTTTTTTTGGTGGAAGGAAAGGTAATAAGGTTATAATATTGGAGGAAGTTATTAACCCTCCTTTACGACCGTTCATGTCAGGTATGTCTATCAAAAGAAAAAATAGTCATTTTTTCAGTTTGTTCGGTTCATCAAACAACTTTATGACCTCAAAAGCGATTGAATTTCGCCAATACATGCCAAACAAGCCTGCCAACAATGGTTTGAAGTTTTGGAGGCTGAAAGAAAGTTCAACGGGCTATCCACTGAAGTTTTCTATCTACACTGGTAGCTCTGACCAAAGTACAGGACTTGGTCGTGGATATGATGTGGTGATGTCGTTTTTGCCATCATATTTTAATTCAGGACGCAACCTCACTATTGATAATTTCTTTACGTCGGCGTCGCGTCGGTGGATTTGGCATTTAGGTTGCTGATGATCATTATTCTTGGCACGATCCGGAAAAACAAAAGCGATGTGTCTAAACCATTTGTAGCGAAGGAGGTTCTTGATGACCAGAATGAACCAGTAAAGGTCAATAACAAAAAGCAGTATTGTCGAGTACACTAATCCATCTTTGGATTTTCTCAAAAAATTACATTGGGGAGTTATGTTCCGAAGCCAAACAAACAAGTGGCATCGCTATCAACATAACGTAATTGTGAGAAAGCCACTTCCGGTCATCCAAGTTAACCTGCAATGATATTTGATTAAAACCGCACCAAAGGTGGAGTCGATGTATTCGACCAAATGGTCTCGATATATTCATGTACACGTCAAACAAATTGTTGGCCGATGGTTGTATTCTACAACTTACTGGACCTAGCAGCCCTAGCAACTGTCATCATTTTCCGACACTTCAATCCACTTAGAAGAAACAAAAATTTGTTCAGAAGTGATAAGCTTATCGAACCAGCCGAAGAACTGATGGAGTCAGAACTGAATAAACGTTCACAACCTGCAACACAATCTGGCATTGGATGTTCTCTGTATTTTGTAGAGAGTTCAGGTAGTATTATCAACATTCCCCGAAAGGCTGTCTTGTAAAAGGGGATAATGTCACCTTTGCCCAAGAGCAGACGACAAGAAAAGCAAGAACCTAATGTGTGAAATGTCTCGGAACTGCCAACAACTTCAAGTTAAATCCTTACTAAACATAAACTATGTTACTTTTATAATAAAATAGTTATTTATTAGAAAAAATATGATTTTTCATAGGATTTCAGTAGTCAGGTCGGGTGAATAGGTTTGTTTCACAAAAAATTGCAGAAAAATCAGTAAACATTTGATAAGTAAGAAATGAATCAAAAATTGAATTTTGTTCACTGAGTATAAATCCCACTTGAAAAAAATGAAAAACAAAAAAGTGTTCAAACATGCTCTGAGGTCCAAATGGACCCCAGGTTGTAAAGGATGATTATATGGTTAATAATAAAGTCAAAGTCACAAAATGTTGCGTTATTTATGACCATGGAGAGGAGCAAGTGGAGTGCATAACTTGCGACTGAATCTTCCTATTAAATTAAAGTTATCACTTCAGTTTTTTTATAGTTTCAAAATCGAACTAAATGTTTTAAGTCTATAAACAGGACTTGGATTTGAAATAATGTTAACCACATGGAAAGTAACTACCACTCTCCCTTTCTTGATAAACCTTACCACCGCCATTATATTTGTTCTTTTAGCTAAGTCCTCTGCCTCTGTGTTAAAAAAAAAAATAATGACAGTGTAAACGCTTGCCGGGCTTGCTGCGTACACACGATGTGATGAGTTCTATTCTCACAATGCGTCGCAAATCCTGTTAGCACTCAGTCCAGTGAACAGCACGCATCAAAATAATTGCTGAGAGGACATTTGAAATTAAAAAAAGGAACTACAACTGTTTCCTTAATTTTTATTAATTCAAAATCACTCAAATGTTCATAATGATAATCCCACATAACAATCAAAGCTATACCCATGCACTGGCAGACGCTCGCTCGCCCACAGAAAAAACAAAGACAGGGTGCATGGGGTATGTTTGTATGTCGGGCGTTTTTCCATTGTTGTCATATATTTCTGTTTTCATTGATAAAAGATAAGTCTCCTATTTTTTGCATGAGCAAACGATGCATCCTTATTAAAATTCCGGTCATTCCGAAAATCGTGCTTGAGTTTGCGACCAAGAACAAAACTCAGTTTGGCCAATTTTATCCAAAACAAAAAAGAAAACATAATCGAAGAGAGTAGCAGTAGCAGGTAAGTAGCCTTTTGTGTTCTAATGTGGTGTTCTGTGGATTCACAAGAAAAGCAACTTAAACAAAGAAGAGCAATCAAATAAAAACGATTAATGTTATCGTTAGTTTCAATCATCAGTTGTCATCATTGAGGGCTGTTACACTCACCAACAGAAATTTCTGTTTGAAAACTTAAATGGCTATGTACGTTGTCCATGTACTTATGCGTAGTTGCCATCATCAACAAACAACGAATTTGTCATCGTCATCATTGTCCTTATCCTTGTGGACCTGATGTCATTTGCATCAAGACAAAACTACAGAGCTGCAGCTCATTCAGTCCCCTTTTTTGCGTCAAAGATTTCCAATTCAAAGGATAATTGCTCACTGGTCCGAGATAAAAAATCATTTTCACAAATACATTTTTTTTCATGCTTTACTCGAATAAAAATGTGTGGGCTATGGTGGTGTAGTTATCCAGCCTTTCTATTCCTACTGATGGTTTCCTTGGTAAGGTTTTCAACTAACATAAACCCGTCGCCGCGCCGCCGACTATAACATTAAGCCAGTGCAACTCTTGCAAGCGGCAACCGTTTTCGAACAACAATAACGCTGTATTAAGTTGAATGTTATAGACTTATGGGGAAAGCGTGTAAATTTTAATGAATTTTTCAATTGAATTTTCAACACCGGCTTAGTTTCACACATTTTTAAGAAGGGTACACGCACAGATTTATATCTTGAAATAAAGTTCGGCTGGCTCACGCTCGGCATTAGTTCCGAATTCCAAGGATGTTTCTGCGTGTTGATTTTTATTACTAGAAGTGGTAAGTTGGATTCCAAATTTTAATGCTCTATTGTGGGGTTAGATGTTCAATGGGTGACATTTTTCAAATTTACACCAGGCATTTTATTTTAAAGGGTCAGCTGCGGAAAACTTTCAAGTGTACCTACTCGTTGAAATTTTATGTCTCATAAAACGATGTTGATGTTTCATTAAAAGTGTGATCGATTCTCATTTTTTTTTTTTCAATGCACACCCACACACATCACACATAGAAATAAGCACTTCAGAACGCATGAAAAAAATAGGGTAAAGGACTCAAGATTGGGTATGGAAATACGGTGGTTTGAAGCCGGACCCGATACTCCTCAGGTTGTAAAAATTGTAATTTATGTATAAATCCTAGGTCTTTTCGGACTATTCACTAGCTTTTCTCATAGTAGGTTGGTAATAATAAATTGATATTCACTGCTTATTGCACTCTAAAAAATTAAATAAATAGGGTGGCGCAACAGAGCGAGGAGCCCCAGGGCCTAGCGCATTTCTAACAACCATGCATGTGAGGGAATGGAGGGGACCTACAATGTTCTGCCGGTTCCGAACGGCTAATTGAGAAAGCGCTTTTCATGTCAATGAATTTACCAACGGAGGACTTGTCAATTCTTCGCGAAAAGCCCTGTTCACACTGTACAATTAGTTGGACAGACTTCGTTTGATGGAAGTTGGATGGTCGGATGTATTTTGCGTTCACACTTATCAAGCTTGTCGTCCAACTTTATGTCACGTACCCCTCCACTCCGTCCAACTTCTAAGTTTTCAAAAATATTTGAAAACCATCCAACAAGTTGGACAAGCGGTCGTCTGAAGGGTTCACACTATCAAGCATTGGTCGTTCAAGCCCAAGTCTGTCCAACTAATTGTACAGTGTGAACAGGGCTAAAGGCGATACCCGTGGAAAAACTTTTGTGTATCTGCTGGGATTCAAACCTTCAACCTCTGTGTTAGCAGGTGGACACTGGACATGCTAACCATCACGCCACGGGTACCAAAGTGCTTATTGCACTCTGGTCTTGTGAAAAATGAGTACGACTGGTCGCACGAACTTGCGATTGTGTGCTATGTACAATACCAAAATCTTAAGGCTGACCAAAAGGTTTTAGTATTCGCTCTTATTTATATATTTGGTGGTACAGGGCTGCCAACTACACATTAATTATGAAAATTGAACAAAATAACACAAAACATTAAAAAAATTATAAAAAACGCTATTCTTTTGCAGTTGCTAATACATATAAGCGTCGAAAATTTTATCAAAATTTTTGAACCGATTTTTTCAAAAACCATAACTGCAAATTTTGAAGAAAATCGGCGCAGTGCTTTAGTCTGTAGATCTATATACGGATTGACAGGCTTAGGCCGCGTTTCCATTTGTAAGAAAACTTCTGCATGAAATGCCCGACAGTCTGTCCGACAGTGACTTTCAAGTGGAAATTGCGAATCAAGTTCGATCGCGACAGTCCTTGCATAGCTTCTTGAGAGTATTTGCGAGTGCAATAAATTGCAGGTTGAAACAGATTTCCATTGACTCGCAACAGTTCTTGCAGATTACCGAAATAGTTTCGTGTATATCGCGCTCGCGGCTAGTTGCTCAAAAGAGAGTACGAGTACGTGAATTGTCTCGAGAAGAAATAATGCGGTCAATTTAACGTTACGAGTGTAATCCGTATTAAGGATGTTAAAAATCTCAGCGTCAAGAGGAGTATATCCTTCGTTGATATTGAATCACGGAATAGAGAGCCCAGCTTTTTGAAATGGGGCCCACTTTTAATAACAAGACTTCCAAATTAACTGGGGCCATCGAAGTGATATTGAAATATCTTTGAGCGTCTTCTATGTCTAGTTCGATTAGTAAATTATAAAATACACCAGCTTCCCGTCTTTTTAAAATCCAATCCCGCACCCAAGTTGATCGTTTTCTTTTTTTATCCATAAAATTGTGATTGCAGCTCCTAAACGTTGACATATTCTCGCCACGACTGCACAGTTTTAAATAAATAACCAAATTTCTTGCGACACTAATGACTCTCCAGTGTAGATACCTCTACGATGAATTGCGACAGTATGATGCGCGACCTTCTTGCAAGACATTATTTATTGCAGAAAAAATTACAGGAATTCATATAGCAATGTAGACCCTACTGCAAGAAACTTCTGCATGACTTCAGCAGGCTTACTTGCAAATGGAAACGCGGCCTTACAGAGAGACAGACAGACAGACAGAACTGCAGGACCCACTTTTTTCGTATTCTCTCTTCATCGGTTTTCCAAATAAATATTATTGATGTGCGTTTTTGATTGATCATTTTGAAAAAATCTCTTTGCGCAACGTTCTAAGATGTTATATATTTTGCAAGTTATTAAGCGTTTGTTGTTGCATTCCGCGTTTTCAAAACAGGACTTGGTCTGATCAAACTATGCTTGGTATGCAATTTATGGTGTACCCCCGTTTCAGTATTTATGAAAAATAAAAAACAATTAGACTAATAGTTTTATATCTCAGTACGTTAGGTACTAAAAATTTGACATAAACTCTGCAGGTAGGTTTTAGAATTTGCTGTTTTCCAGTTTTTCCCGTTTCTCTCCTCGTCCAATTTTAGTATTCAGATTTTTTTTCAGAAGCACTTGAACTCATTTAAATTTAAGACAATACACTCTTGAATAACCAATGACAAAAGAATTGTGTATTTGAATTTAAGCACCCGAAAACAACAGGAAAGTAGGTTGCAGGTGCGCGTGCCGCAAAGGATAATCCTTATTGAAATACATTTCGTGTGTATGGGTGTAATTAAAAGAAGCCTCTTCTATGAAGGATTCCTCATAGAAAATGACCATCAGAGTAAAATACAGACTATTAATTTCATATACTAACAACAAACAATTCAGATCATGTTACCTCTACGTTCCTCAGAGGTTCCGCCTTAACAATTGAATGAAATTAACAGATTCTTTTTCTAATCCATTTTTTGTGTCGAGTTTGAAGTCTGTCAGATCTGTTTTGAGTCCCAGAAGTTTGTTTTTCTTTGTTAATTTAAGCCTAAATATTTGGTTCAGTTCAAACTGAGGAGTGTGTTCAATTTAAAATAGCATATAGTGGTTGTTGCTATCCCAAACAGTGCTCGTTAAGCCGAGATAGCGGGAACTTGTTCACGGTACAATATAAGAACAAAGAGAGATATAGATAGATAAATAGAGAGAGAGAGAGAGAGAGAGAGAGAGAGAGAGAGAGAGAGAGAGAGAGAGAGAGAAGATCGGTTATTGGATCAGATACTTCCAATTTTATTTTTTTGGCAAAGCAATAGTATACATATTAGAGTCGTGTGCCCACTTTTACATGCAATGTTAACCAAGAAATCGCTTTTCACTATAGCTAACAAAGGACTTGCCAGTTCCTTGCGAATGGTGATACCAGTGGAAAAAGAATTTTTTTTTTTTGTTGGAAAAATGCTCAGAAAAGAATGTAATCGAAAGTGCAATTGAAATAGATTGAATTGACAGAAGATGTACCAGATGAGGTTCAACACACCTTTTGTAAATAGAGTCATTTTTTAAATGTGTTAATACTCCAGCCAATACGATATATCAATCAAAAATGACTAATTTTTTTTAATAATTTTGTTGGGACAATAATTTGTATTTGTATTTATTTTTCAGTACTTAACATGATACAACAAGATTAAAAATCTTTTATATGTATAAAGTTTGAATAAACAGCTTAAACTCGGTAACAAATAGCTTAACAATTGATCATTTACAAATATCAATGTAAAATCTCAAATTTGTTCAACTAATTTTATGTTCTCAATAAAGATCCCCTGAGGAAGACAGCAAACCCTGTCGAAACGTCGGGAAAGTAAATGAAATAAATTTCATTGCGTTAACTAATGACCAAAAAAGCCGAAGAGGAATCAGATTTTTCAACAATACATATGATCATTTACAAAGCTTAATATTATATTGAGATACAAAGTAAAGTAAAAAAAAATGAATCTTAAAGATGAAAAGTTTAATTAGGTTGAATAAGGTTGAATAAAACAAAGATATCTTTTCCTAAAATAAAGTTGGCGAGCTTATTCTCTGCAGTTCGATCGGCAATGCATTCCACGATCGAACAGAATATACCAAAAATGATCTCTCTGCAATTGCATGTGTTAAGCGAGGTATGATCATTCTCAAACCTCTTGGTGACTGAGCAAACTGAAGTAGTTCCTCTAAATACCCCGGGCATCTCTTATGTATAATGTTGTGAAGCAAAACAGTATTCTTACATTTTAAATAATTTTCCAGGCTAAGACCTAATAACGTAGTTTGGATGTTAGAAACACTGACAAATCTTTGTACATTAAAAATAAAGCGCAAGCAATCATTGAATGCTACGTTCAGTTTGCGTTTACAATTATAGTCTAAAACTGGATACACAGATGAATTGAACGTGAAAAACGGTTGTATTAAACTTTTAACGAGATGTTTTTTTAAATTTGGATCCAAGACATCAGATGACGATCTCAAACACCTTAGAGAAAAATAAATTTTTCGAATCGCATCTGAAATCGCATTGCAGTATGTCAATCGATTGTTTACTTGGAAACCTAAATACTTCACTTTATTAACATACTCTATATTTTGCTCATTAAGTACAATATTTGGAATATCTAAGTTATTGCACTGATTTCGAGAGCATAGCATGCTTACAGTTTTGGAAGGGTTAAGGTGAAGTTTATTTGCAACTGCCCACTCCTGAATATTGTGTAAGTCTTCATTTACCTGATTAACACACCTTTGCAACTTAAATTGTTCACAACAATTATAAATTATGACATCATCTGCATACATATGTACGGAAGAATGCTGAACAATACCGGGCAAGTCATTGACAAACAACGTGAATAACAGTGGGCCAAGAACAGAACCCTGTGGAACTCCACTGTTGATGATAAAGGGATTTGATAACCCAGTATCAGTTTTTATTATCTGTGTTCGATTTTTTAAGTAACTTTGCAGAAACTTAATTGCAGTCCTAGAGAATTTAAAGTTAGTAATCAGCTTAAGGATTAATAAAGAATGATCTATATTATCAAATGCCTTGGAAAAATCCAATAATACCATTAAACCCAATTGTCCTCAATCAAGAGCATTGCGTAGATCAGTTGTAACTTTCAAAACAGCGGACTCGCAACTGTGCTTACTTCGAAAACCAGATTGCCACTTTGTTAACGTGTCATTGTTTTGAACAAAGAACAAAATTTGGTTTGCTAACAGTTTTTCGAGAACTTTGCTAAAGAACGGAAGAAGACTTATTGGTCTGAAGTCAGAAGGTACAATTGGATTACTCTTTTTCGGAATTGGTACGACTATTGCACTTTTCCATTGCTCTGGAAAACAGCTGCTATAAATACAAGTATTGATGATATGCAACAGTGGTTTCAATATGATTGGAATGATCAATTTAATAAATTTAGGAGAGATGTTATCTCCACCAGCTGCATTTGATTGAATTGACTTGATGGCATTAATTAATTCACGAGATTCAACACAGTTAAATGAAAAAATTTCATCAGCTTCATGGAAATTTAAATGTAGAGTTGAGCTTGACATTGGTTGAGCAAGAAAAGTTTGCATTTCCTGTGGATCTACAGCACATGTAGAAGCATTTGTGCTCGAAGCAACACCAAATTCCCTCAAATTTTTCCATAGCTCTTTGGAACTCAGTGAAAGATTAAGCTTTTTCGAAAAATAAGATCTTTTGCAAGAACGTATGAGGTTCGTTACCCTGTTGCGTGCAAACACATACTGACTTTTATTAAAAACGGAAGGATTTCGTTTGAATTTTTTTATAAAATTTGTCTCTTTCATGAATTTGTTGCTCAATTTCTGTTGTACCAAGGACAATTATCAACATTTCTAACACGTTTCTGAACTTAAGGTACGTATTCATTATAAAGTTCCAACCAACCAAGATTCCGATAACATAATTACGTCAAGTTTAGATCCAGCAAGCATCTGGTATAGCAGCGTATACTTAGAGGAATGGGAATAGGAAAATAATGAATTACAGTAATGATTTAACGACCCATAGAAGTAAGAAGATTTTGTTGATTAATTCATTTATTTATTGATTATTATCTTTTTATTCAATAAAAAAAACTCGATATTTTTAAAAACTCCCTCTAACTCGAACTTATTATGACATCCCGTGAAAGTTCGACTTAGAGGGAGTCGGCTGAAATTGCGCAGACACCATTTTGGTGCTCGAGGAACAGAAACAGAGAAACAATCGATGGCTTTTGTAATAGGCAGGCGATAATTTATAATAGATAATATTTCTTTCCATTGCAAAACTCTCGGAAGAAAATCAATTTCAACTTCATCATTTCTTGAAATGTGGTTGAAATATTGAGGATATTTTTCTTTTGGATTTCAAGTACTTTCTCTAACATTTCTTTGCAGCCAAGTATTCGTGTGCTTTCAATAATCCTTAACTGCTCTTGAAATCACATCGTCACGACAGATGCTGATGACAGCTAAGGCAAGTAAAAGCGATACAAATATGTACTTGACTTCAGTTGTTGAATCCTTTTGGAGTAGGCTTTGTGTTATGCTTTGTCCCTGCGCCCAAATAAAGAAATACCATTTATAATTGAAGCTAAATTGTTTATTTTTCTTTTTGTTTCTTTTCTTCCTGCTCTTTATCCGGTTTTTTTTTTTGTTTATAAAAGTATACACCCCGCTCACAATGCGCCTTTGAGTTGAAACACTTGCACTTGATTTGTATACGAATGCAAACCAATATTTCATTTCGATAAGCAAGTGGCAACCGTGAAGTGCGGATGATGTACATTAACGATTAACTTTTTCTTCACAAAGTGAGTGGTTAAAATTGTGGCTATGCTTTGTATTGGATCAACAAAATGAAGTAGGTACGCAAACAATACAACCGTTTTTGAAGTTTGTGCAATGAAATTAAAGGTCATGCGAAAGAAGTGACTGTTATTGACTAAAACCACTGGAGATATTGAAGAATGACGAACAGTAAAACAAAACCGATTTGGAGTGTATAATAACCCTATCAAGGAAGAACTGGCTGGCTGTTAACTGGTATCAACAACTTGTACACTCGCATAGGCACTTCAAGAGAACGGACAACTTAGACGACAACAATGTTTCACTGTTAGCCACTCAACGCCCCCTAATAAGTTTTTCATAACACACTCCTTCCCAAAAACATTTCATGTCAATCAAAATGGACAATAATCCACATTGCACATAAAATACAATAGGGTCATCATCCCCATAGTTATTGTAATCTTGGGATTAACATTTCAGCAATAAACAATTCGCATAAGACGCTCGCCGATGTTTAGAAACGATTTGATGTGATGGGGGGAGGTGAAAAGCGAGAGGGAAAATTTGTAGCAAAAGCGGACTTCCAGATCCAAAGTTAATCAAAACACTCAACAGTAGGTCCAAAAACTTTCAACTCGTACTCGTTTGTCAAATGACTTTCTTCCACAAAGAACATAATCAGGTGATGGCATGGCTTTTATTCAAAACAATTAGCTATAGAGAACTCTAAACCGTTTTCCAATTACTGCAAAAAATCGCAGCCAATTAAATGGTTTCCCTCTAACATTTCACAATACTTGTACTAATGTGCATTTTCACGTCATTAATTTTCGTATTTGAAGAGTTTCGATTATGCTGATCCCGAGTTTTAAATTTTGTTTTTGGCAATTTGTTCCCTGTTCGCTGTCATACAATGTCAAAGATGAGTCCTCATGACACCGCATCTGATATGAAATGAAATCAGAACGTGTCCTACGTTTCTTTTTTTCGTTTTGGTTGTTTGTTTTATTCTTTTATTCAAAAGCGAAAAGTTTTTAATTGAATCTGTTGGGTTCATTTGAATTTGTTGGCATTGGCGAACAAGGACAAGAGAAGATATGAGAAGTAAGAAGTGAGAAGGAACAAACAAACAAATCACAAAAGGACTTAATTAGGGCCAACGGGTGATCCACGGGACCGGGAGGAAAAGATTATTATTATCGTTTAGTTATATGTGTATGTGTATGGGTAGATAGTAAGGTATTGAAATAAAATTCAATTTTAAAACTAAACTAAATTGGAAAGATTTGAATTTTCTTCTGCATGAGCTCTAATTATATTGTCTAGTCTACAGTTCTCAGTGTTGATAGCACTCAATTTCTTTCGAAAAAAAGGAACTTGAAGGAGAGTTTGAATCATTTTGGTATGAACACATTTTGCTCCAGATTTACAGAGTGCGTTTCATTTATTTATTTAGTTATTCATTCAAATCTACGATAATTAAACCAACAGATTTATACTTACAAGTAAAATATAACTTTAAATAAAATAATTCAGGAGATAAATGAAAATGTATACATGTTATTACGAAGAATGAAGAAAACACGAGCCTTATAATGATCTCTATAGGTACAAAAGTATACAATTAATCAAAATATTTATTAAATAGTTAGTGAGATATTGGTTGGCTCTGTATATAGTTAGTAGAATGGGGTATTTCGAATATAAATTGCCGAGTGCTAATTTGCCGGAATGGAGCATATATATTTATATAAGGAATTCACAAACAATACAGCTACATTAGGTATCCCAAAAAAAACATTACACCATACATTTTACACCTCGATTCCAGAGTATGCATTGCAAGTAAAAGATATCTGTGTTTATGTGTAATTCAAGTTGACATTACCATTCAATTGAAACGTTTTCAATGCAAATCCTTAAAGATTTTGCGGGACAACTTCTATTCTTTCAGAAGTTTTTTGAAGATGGATTCCAAATAATACAATTGTATTCGATTAACGAACGAACAATTGGAGAAAACAAAGTTTCACAGTATACGTATGCTTAAAATCTGAGGAACTCCTTCTCAAAAATCCAAGTAATTTGCTGTATCTATGAAAGTAAATTAAGTATCAAAATTTATGCCTAAATATTTAACTTTATTTACCCTAGATAAGTTCTCATCATGAAATGAGTAAGCGTAAATAATTTTGTTCAGTTTTCTAGAAAAAACTAAAACAGCATTTAAAAGGATTTACTACCAAATCATTTTTAGCACACCAACGGTCAAAAATTCCATTCCATTCCTCCATTCCCCCACAAGGCATGGTTGTGAGAAATGCGCTAGGCCCAGGGGCTCCTTGCTCTGTCCGTAGCGCCACCCTATTTATTTTATTATTAACGGTCAAAAATATTGAAATCATTCTGAAAATTTAAACAGTCCCATAAGGTGTTTATAGAATTAAATAATTTCATGCCATTTGTTAGCATAAGACACCCATGCCGGAATAGATGGCAAATCACTTAAAAAATACAAATAATTCAAATAATTAGGGGCCTAGAAGACTTCCTAGCGGAACACGTAAATTAAATGCTATCGAAAAATCAAAATCACCAATTCTTACAATCCACCCTGCATTGTTATGATAATGAATATGGCCATTTGAGTAAAGTGTCATCAAAACCATACGGTTCTTACTTTTTTTATGAAAAATAGGTGAATTAATTTACTAATCGCCTTAACGAAGTCCGTGGTACACCGCATCTATTTGACATTGCTTTTCTACAGTTTCAAAACGCACTTTTTACAAAAACAAGCAAAATTTGTTGATGTAGAATTGTAGATCAACCACTAAAGAATCCATGTTGGCAATTTAAAATACGATTAGGCTATAATATTTTGAGCGGTACCCGTGACGTGATAGTTAGCATGTTTGCCTGTTACGCAATAGGTCAGTTTTTCGAGTCCTAGCAAAAGCCAGAAATGTTTTTCCACGGGTATAGCCATTTGCGAGGTATTGGCAAGTCATCCGATAGTAAATTCACTGCCATGAAAAGCACTTTTTCGATTAGCCGTTCGGAATCGGCTGAAAATTGTAGGTCCAATCCATTCCCTCACAATCTGTTGACTATTGTATCGTAGATTTAATGAATAAATAAATAAAATATCCCAATAATTTGATGTAATAGAGCCATTTTAAGCTCAGACTAAGATCCAGCGGATGACAAATCATAGGGAAAGCAATAGTTTGTATCGGTGTTAACATTTCAAACATAGAAAGCAAAAACTTGATTTTTATGATCTTGAATGCTTAATATCTCGAAAATGCGAGCTTTTAGATAAATTCTAAGCTCATCATTCTGCGAGGCAAAAACTGTAAGAATGATTTAGTTTGCATTTGGAGGCAAAACTATTGTCAACCAGTGTTATCATTCGATATTGAAGTGAACAATTAACTCAAAAGCTTATTTATGCTCGTATATTCCTTCAATTGTAGTTCCAAAGAATACAAAGCACATACATATGATGCCTTGTGTGGAACACTTTGTGGAAAAACCTTTTGAATTCCGATGAATTTGAATTCTCAATCATCATTGAGTATTGTTGTATTGAATACTTAATTCATAAATAAAAATGCTGCTTTTTTCGTATATGTGTATGTGACCATAGTGACCAAGTGTGAATGCAAATACTATAAATACCTGTAAGAGATAAGAAGCAAATCAGGCCGAATTTCTGTCGAAAACAATTGTGACTGTTTAAGATCCAGCCATGAACCTTATTAAATTATTTGTATACACCTACGCACACGCCCAACAATTATTACCCATATTCAAAACATTGAAAAGCTTCTTGCTGTTAATATAACTTTTAACCCTTCCAATGCAATTACGACTATGTCTTTGAGAAAGAAGAGGGTCTTTCGACAATCCTCATTTCTTTACAAAGTGAGAAGAAAACCAAATTAGGATTTATTCTAGCAGATATCATACTCGTGTGTATATGAAACCAATTTGTATTTAACAACAATTTTCAGTTGTGAAAACATTGAAATATACAAAGCAGCGAATATGTTGGTTTTGTGATAAATACGGTGCTACCAAATCAAGATAACGAATTATGGCTCCTGCTTTAATTTGAAAGAAAAATTGCAAAACACCCCCAAATCAGACATTTGAAATAAATAAACTTCTGATGGGGGGGGAGTCGAAAACGGTAAAATGTCACCGAATTACATGGTTGCCGGAGCATAAAATCTTCACTTCTAGATCCCAATTCAGGGGCGGTTCATTGTTTTATGCTTCTTTCCAAATTCTTTGAGTAAACATTTGGTCGTATTAGTAAAATCTATAAAGGGGCAGGCATTTGATGCTCAGAAAAAATACTTAATATGAAATTTTGTGTTAGGTATGTGAACGCTTTTCACGATTAAGTAAAAACTCAAATTTTAAGTCCTTTACTAAGAGCAATGTACCTGATTTTAAGCGTCTCAAGTTCTTTTAAACAAATTTAAGGTTCGGTGGAGTATCTTTATAGTGCTGGGATCAAACGTGTGGCAGTGCCCCAAAAATGTGTTTTTCAGTCAAGTTAATTGTATTTATAGCTTTGAGTTTGGTGACTTAACTTGAAGTAACATCGAGATCACGTGTGCCATCAGCGAGTGTTTTTGACAGTCGCTGGGCCCTGTGTTCAATTGCAAGGGAATGGAATTTTAAAAATGATAACATTCCTATCTGGAATTTATTTTGGTATTATTAAGAAAAACCATCTTCAGATGAACTGTAAGAAAAATTATCCTGTTTCCTCATAATTTGCAACAGTTAATCCGCCGTTAATTCCTCCAGGGTGCCGCTAATGCACTCTGGAGTTCTTACAAAACTCTTCTCATAGCCAGTAAAATAAATTGAATAACTTATAAATATGTAGTAATTTAAATGCTTAGGACATCATGTGACAAACGACAAAGAAATTGCATATAAAAATAAATAAATAAATAAATAAGGTAGCGCAACAGAGCGAGGACCCCCTGGACTTACAATTTTCTGCCGGTTCCGAACGGCTAATTGAGAAAGCGCTTTTCATGGCAATGAATTTACTAACGGAAGACATGCCAATTCCTCGCGAAAGACGATACCGGTGGAAAAACATTTCTTCCTTTGCTGGGATTCGAACCTCGAATCTCTGGGTTAGCAGGTGGACATGCTAACCATCACGCCACGGGTACCACATATGGTTTATGCATATGGTTTTTGTAATTCATCACAGTTCTTAATAATAGTATTCATATCAAATCTGCACAACCGTTTGTAATAGAAAATTTAAGTAACAAAATTAACAAGAAGACATTATTCTAGAAAATTCGAAACTCTCAATAGATGTCTTCATTAAAAGGAATGTTTTGAGATAAGAGAATAACATGTCACACGGAACTGCTAATACAAGAGGAAGGCAGCATACGATGTTGACTAATTGATAAAATTAGGGCTGTTGTTGAAAAAGGAAAATTTCAATGTTTATGCAGTAGGCGAATATGTGCTGATACTTGCCCTTAACTCAACTAGACTTCTAAGCATAGAACACTTAACCAAGCCATGGCAACGTCCAAATAAGACTTTACTCAGGCAAAAGCTAATACGGCGAGGTTCTGATTGATGGAGTAGGCGAATATGTGCTGATATTTGCCCTTAACTCAACTAGACTTCTAAGCATAGAACACTTAACCAAGCCATGGCAACGTCCAAATAAGACTTTACTCAGACAAAAGCTAATACGTCGAGGTTCTGATTGATAGCACCCATTTCTTGCATGGGTTTAGTAGATGTGGCACCACTTTGGCATCATAGCAGAAAGGTGCATTGATTTATTTAGCCAATACGTTGTAAGATTGCAAGGTATCGCTGACTAACATCTTCAAACGAAGCAGTAGCAAAAGCGAGCTATAGAATGTTCCTCAAATTCTATGGAACTTATGTAATATGTAACTACATTGTTAATATTGTAATTTGTTTTACAATAGTTCACCAATTACTAATTTCCACTAGGCATTATGCATTGCCGCGTATTGAAGAAGTATGAAAGCAGCACTCGGGAGTATATCATCAAGTTCAATTGCTGGAATACCGACCAAACTCGAATATAAAAAAGATAAGTAAATATTTCTCGAAATTGTAAAATAACTCTGAGGTATTTTGCCGGTTTCGATTGCAATCAATTACCTAGTAAATTTACAATGCCTCATTTTATTTGAAAGATATTTGGTGATACACAAAAAAGTGTGATTTCGGTATCTTTTTGAAAGCATAATCAATAAATTCCCTCTGAGAAACTAATTCTTAAGTCAGCAAACTCAAGAGAAAACTCGGAGCTAGATTTGCATTGAAAAACTGACCCTGAGAGTTTACTTGCAAGGAAAAAATATAATAGGTAATGTCTTTTTTTCTACCTAGTCCGCTCCTGTTTTATGCTCATTTCATAAATAACTGCTGTGTGTTTGTGGGAGATAAACATGCCCATTATCATCGTCTCAGCATACAGCGATGACAGAATAAATTTCATCGCCATCGACACACACGACAACAGTAGGTACAATCTTCCGTCATCGAGGATTTTGCCAGTACTTACACATTCGTATTCACTGTAAAAGGAAAGAAAAATGATACTAGCTTTGATAAAAATCCAGGAACAAGCACAATACGACAGCAAAACGGATTTGACTGAATGTGTCATTATGAAAATTACTTTTAAACATGTCTACCAAAAAAAATGCACGAATGCATTGAATACACATTCGTCACAGAACATTCAAGCGGAACTTATGCGGTAAAAGTGAAGGTTTTCAACCTTTCATTGAAAGGGGTATTTTGTACTTCAAAATATCTACAATGGATTTTGTTGAAGTGTATGTATCTTGGTATTTAAGAGACCTACTTAATTTTTTGTCTTCTCTTCTTCTGCATTACTATAGCAGTCTTCAATTAAAAAAAAATAAAAGTCTGTTAAAGGCAGTACATTTATTCTTTCAGCAGAATATTACATCAAATTTTTAATTGGAATTTACTGGTAAGCTTAATGTGAACATAATAAATACTCGCAGCTTATCTAATAACCAAGTATCCAAGACAGACATTACATCAGAGTTTTTCGATAAAAAATACTGGCACTTGTCTTTTTGAAACGTTGATGTTTTGGATATGTTACTACATGCTGTCTTTTCATATCGACAGGTAAATTTTTTACATAATGCCAAAAACAGAAAACTGTCACGCTCCTGAGAAACGTGATTTAAGCTGGCTAATTCATCTGCATTCATTGCTAGCTAGACACGGAATACTATTGTCTGATTTAGTTATCAGTTGAGCGTCTTGGAGTTAACACTCCCATTGGTCAATAAAAATATTGTATTGAAGAAAATATTTGCTGTCAACTAATCCATTAAACATTTAACTGTGTGTATGCCATTAAATAATTGGCCGGGATTCTTTCGCAAGGCATCCTTACTTCTTGCAGTTCAGTTTTTTTAATTTTGTGACGCCTCAATCCAAAGGAAATCTGTTCAATACTGACTTAGACTTTACCTAATCTTTGTGAGTTGTACCTACTAGTTTACGATAATTCCAATTTTGTATATAAGTGCAAAAGTAAGCTTTGTTTTATGATTAAGGGCATTGAATGGCCTATCTAATATTATCGTGTAAGCGAACCTATTAACTTCAACTTTAGATGTGCATTGCTTAAAATTTGATGGAAGAAAGTTATTGTGTGGATGAAAATTTCTTCATATACGCCAAACAACGCAAATAAAGGCTAAAAGACGTTCAACTCTTAAATCATCATCAAAGTTGATCTTACAAGTGACTTCTTATTCGAGAATAATAAAGATTTTTGGTACGACCCCTGCAACTACAAAAATTGCTGGCGGTACGCGCTCGCTGTTCTCAAGGCTTCGCGCGTCTGAACCGATCCATCTCTTTCCGGTATTATTGTATCAGAACAAAACATGTTTTCGTACAGTAGAATTGAGTGTGTTGTTGCCAGAAGAATTCTCCGTTTTCTCGCAGATGGTCCATCTACAGTCTGCCATCAGTTTGCTTCGGTTTCGATGTGGAAGTCGATAACCGTGGGAATTCGTTTTTTTGTTAGAAGTACTGCTTCAGTTTTCCCAAAAGCCAGATACAGCTCCACCGAATTTGTTATTCGCATCACGTGGTTCAGCTTTGTCTACGCGCTTTCGGTGTCCTTACAGTTATCAACGCAACAGCGTCATCAGTTTATCCAACTAGAAAGCAGTCTTTGAGCGTCTCCATGTAGAGAATGCGACTTAAAATGTCGATATCTCGAAAACGAAGCGATATATCGAAAAATTCTCTTTTACATTTTCGTTTTGTTTTGACCTAATTAAGCTTAATTTAATGTCAGATTGCGGCGCCACGGATATCGTGCTATCCACGAGAATGCCGTTGTAGAAGAGATTCCAGAAGTTTGGTGCTATGAAAGATACCTGTTCTGCCTCAGCTGTTATGTCCTTTCGTCTCATTCCTTTTGTAATTCAGTAAACAATCTTCTCTCAAGCGCATCAATCATTTTATCCAAGACAGACATTACATCAGAGTTTTTCGATAAAAAATACTGGCACTTGTCTTTTTGAAACGTTGATGTTTTGGATATGTTACTACATGCTGTCTTTTCATATCGACAGGTAAATTTTTTACATAATGCCAAAAACAGAAAACTGTCACGCTCCTGAGAAACGTGATTTAAGCTGGCTAGTTCATTTGCATTCATTGCTAGCTAGACATGGAATACTATTGTCTGATTTAGTTATCAGTTGAGCGTCTTGGAGTTAACACTCCCATTGGTCAATAAAAATATTGTATTGTATTGAAGAAAATATTTGCTGTCAACTAATCCATTAAACATTTAACTGTGTGTATGCCATTAAATAATTGGCCGGGATTCTTTCGCAAGGCATCCTTACTTCTTGCAGTTCAGTTTTTTTAATTTTGTGACGCCTCAATCCAAAGGAAATCTGTTCAATACTGACTTAGACTTTACCTAATCTTTGTGAGTTGTACTAGTTTACGATAATTCCAATTTTGTATATAAGTGCAAAAGTAAGCTTTGTTTTATGATTAAGGGCATTGAATGGCCTATCTAATATTATCGTGTAAGCGAACCTATTAACTTCAACTTTAGATGTGCTTTACTTAAAATTTGATGGAAGAAAGTTATTGTGTGGATGAAAATTTCTTCATATACGCCAAACAACGCAAATAAAGGCTAAAAGACGTTCAACTCTTCAATCATCATCAAAGTTGATCTTACAAGTGACTTCTTATTCAAGAATAATAAAGATTTTTGGTACGACCCCTGCAACTACAAAAATTGCTGGCGGTACGCGCTCGCTATTCTCAAGGCTTCGCGCGTCTGAACCGATCCATCTCTTTCCGGTATTAGTGTATCAGCCCAAAACATGTTTTCGTACAGTAGAATTGAGTGTGTTGTTGCCAGAAGAATTCTCCGTTTGCTAACAGATGGTCCATCTACAGTCTGCCATCAGTTTGGGTACATTCTTTGGAGGTACATTCAGCAGCCGTATCTATCTGGTCCCAAAATCTTAGTTTCGTAAAGAACTTTGTTCCCAGGTATTTTACCACGTTGATATTTTGCTCTTTATAGCTTCGGTTTCGATGTGGAAGTCGATAACCGTGGGAATTCGTTTTCTTTGTTAGAAGTACTGCTTCAGTTTTCCCAAAAGCCAGATACAGCTCCACCGAATTTGTTATTCGCAATATTCGCATCACTTGGTTCAGCTTTGTCTATGCGCTTTCGGTGTCCTTACAGTTATCAACGCAACAGCGTCATCAGTTTATCCAACTAGAAAGCAGTCTTTGAGCATCTCCATGTAGAGAATGCGACTTAAAATGTCGATATCTCGAAAACGAAGCGATATATCGAAAAATTCTCTTTTACAATTTCGTTTTGTTTTGACCTAATTTAACTTAATTTATTGTCAGATTGCGGCGCCACAGATATAGTACTATCCACGAGAATGCCGTTGTAGAAGAGATTCCAGAAGTTTGGTGCTATGAAAGATACCTGTGCTGCACCAGCTGTTATGTCCTTTCGTCTCATTCCTTTTGTAATTCAGTAGACAATCTTCTCTTAAGCGCATCAATCATTTTATCCAAGACAGACATTACATCAGAGTTTTTCGATAAAAAATACTGGCACTTTTCTTTTTGAAACGTTGATGTTTTGGATATGTTACTACATGCTGTCTTTTCATATCGACAGGTAAATTTTTTACATAATGCCAAAAACAGAAAACTGTCACGCTCCTGAGAAACGTGATTTAAGCTGGCTAATTCATCTGCATTCATTGCTAGCTAGACATGGAATACTATTGTCTGATTTAGTTATCAGTTGAGCGTCTTGGAGTTAACACTCCCATTGGTCAATAAAAATATTGTATTGTATTGAAGAAAATATTTGCTGTCAACTAATCCATTAAACATTTAACTGTGTGTATGCCATTAAATAATTGGCCGGGATTCTTTCGCAAGGCATCCTTACTTCTTGCAGTTCAGTTTTTTTAATTTTGTGACGCCTCAATCCAAAGGAAATCTGTTCAATACTGACTTAGACTTTACCTAATCTTTGTGAGTTGTACTAGTTTACGATAATTCCAATTTTGTATATAAGTGCAAAAGTAAGCTTTGTTTTATGATTAAGGGCATTGAATGGCCTATCTAATATTATCGTGTAAGCGAACCTATTAACTTCAACTTTAGATGTGCTTTACTTAAAATTTGATGGAAGAAAGTTATTGTGTGGATGAAAATTTCTTCATATACGCCAAACAACGCAAATAAAGGCTAAAAGACGTTCAACTCTTCAATCATCATCAAAGTTGATCTTACAAGTGACTTCTTATTCAAGAATAATAAAGATTTTTGGTACGACCCCTGCAACTACAAAAATTGCTGGCGGTACGCGCTCGCTATTCTCAAGGCTTCGCGCGTCTGAACCGATCCATCTCTTTCCGGTATTAGTGTATCAGCCCAAAACATGTTTTCGTACAGTAGAATTGAGTGTGTTGTTGCCAGAAGAATTCTCCGTTTGCTAACAGATGGTCCATCTACAGTCTGCCATCAGTTTGGGTACATTCTTTGGAGGTACATTCAGCAGCCGTATCTATCTGGTCCCAAAATCTTAGTTTCGTAAAGAACTTTGTTCCCAGGTATTTTACCACGTTGATATTTTGCTCTTTATAGCTTCGGTTTCGATGTGGAAGTCGATAACCGTGGGAATTCGTTTTCTTTGTTAGAAGTACTGCTTCAGTTTTCCCAAAAGCCAGATACAGCTCCACCGAATTTGTTATTCGCAATATTCGCATCACTTGGTTCAGCTTTGTCTATGCGCTTTCGGTGTCCTTACAGTTATCAACGCAACAGCGTCATCAGTTTATCCAACTAGAAAGCAGTCTTTGAGCATCTCCATGTAGAGAATGCGACTTAAAATGTCGATATCTCGAAAACGAAGCGATATATCGAAAAATTCTCTTTTACAATTTCGTTTTGTTTTGACCTAATTTAACTTAATTTATTGTCAGATTGCGGCGCCACAGATATAGTACTATCCACGAGAATGCCGTTGTAGAAGAGATTCCAGAAGTTTGGTGCTATGAAAGATACCTGTGCTGCACCAGCTGTTATGTCCTTTCGTCTCATTCCTTTTGTAATTCAGTAGACAATCTTCTCTTAAGCGCATCAATCATTTTATCCAAGACAGACATTACATCAGAGTTTTTCGATAAAAAATACTGGCACTTTTCTTTTTGAAACGTTGATGTTTTGGATATGTTACTACATGCTGTCTTTTCATATCGACAGGTAAATTTTTTACATAATGCCAAAAACAGAAAACTGTCACGCTCCTGAGAAACGTGATTTAAGCTGGCTAATTCATCTGCATTCATTGCTAGCTAGACATGGAATACTATTGTCTGATTTAGTTATCAGTTGAGCGTCTTGGAGTTAACACTCCCATTGGTCAATAAAAATATTGTATTGTATTGAAGAAAATATTTGCTGTCAACTAATCCATTAAACATTTAACTGTGTGTATGCCATTAAATAATTGGCCGGGATTCTTTCGCAAGGCATCCTTACTTCTTGCAGTTCAGTTTTTTTAATTTTGTGACGCCTCAATCCAAAGGAAATCTGTTCAATACTGACTTAGACTTTACCTAATCTTTGTGAGTTGTACTAGTTTACGATAATTCCAATTTTGTATATAAGTGCAAAAGTAAGCTTTGTTTTATGATTAAGGGCATTGAATGGCCTATCTAATATTATCGTGTAAGCGAACCTATTAACTTCAACTTTAGATGTGCTTTACTTAAAATTTGATGGAAGAAAGTTATTGTGTGGATGAAAATTTCTTCATATACGCCAAACAACGCAAATAAAGGCTAAAAGACGTTCAACTCTTCAATCATCATCAAAGTTGATCTTACAAGTGACTTCTTATTCAAGAATAATAAAGATTTTTGGTACGACCCCTGCAACTACAAAAATTGCTGGCGGTACGCGCTCGCTATTCTCAAGGCTTCGCGCGTCTGAACCGATCCATCTCTTTCCGGTATTAGTGTATCAGCCCAAAACATGTTTTCGTACAGTAGAATTGAGTGTGTTGTTGCCAGAAGAATTCTCCGTTTGCTAACAGATGGTCCATCTACAGTCTGCCATCAGTTTGGGTACATTCTTTGGAGGTACATTCAGCAGCCGTATCTATCTGGTCCCAAAATCTTAGTTTCGTAAAGAACTTTGTTCCCAGGTATTTTACCACGTTGATATTTTGCTCTTTATAGCTTCGGTTTCGATGTGGAAGTCGATAACCGTGGGAATTCGTTTTCTTTGTTAGAAGTACTGCTTCAGTTTTCCCAAAAGCCAGATACAGCTCCACCGAATTTGTTATTCGCAATATTCGCATCACTTGGTTCAGCTTTGTCTATGCGCTTTCGGTGTCCTTACAGTTATCAACGCAACAGCGTCATCAGTTTATCCAACTAGAAAGCAGTCTTTGAGCATCTCCATGTAGAGAATGCGACTTAAAATGTCATATCTCGAAAACGAAGCGATATATCGAAAAATTCTCTTTTACAATTTCGTTTTGTTTTGACCTAATTAAACTTAATTTATTGTCAGATTGCGGCGCCACAGATATCCTACTATCCACGACTACAAGTCGCGATTGCAATAGCTTTCGACTTAAAATAGTAAAATCAAAGTTAGGTTTAGTAAGATCTCTTGGAACCAGGCATTTGTTCGAACGTCAAGACCATCAGCGGTCACCTCTTGCTCCGATGTTATAATGAAAATTCAGTTCATTAAGAGAAGAAAAAGGGGGAAATATTTTTGTCACGCAATGCAGACAATTCTCAAGGTTATATATTTTTTCTAAATAAAATGATATATACCTAGGTATTTACATACATTTGGTGTCAAATAATTATAACCGATCTAACAAGAATTCAATTACAAAATGAGGTGATTTCTTGACTGGTGACTTGTTTATTTCTTCTTTTGCTTAAAGTCACCAATCGTGAAGACATTGGTAGACGGAAGAACTTAATGAAAAACATATACACACAAGCCTATACGGTTATTTTATGACGCCAAAAACAGACCTGTCAACGATTCATCAATCAAAAGTCAAAAGTGAGCATGCGCGCGAGTAGTATTTTAACCTCTGCTCAACATTTCACTTTTATCGTGGTGTCTCCACAAATCCTGAACGCACAAGCGAGTCCGTTCATTTTCATTTTTTTTTCTGTTGTCGTTATTATTATTCAATTCCTTCTTATTCATCAGTTAAAATTGTGAGTGGTTTGACACGAGCACACCAACATGCACGCGCGGGTACCTATTTGGGTTTGTCTTAAATTAAGCAAGAGGGGACTCGCTGTTGAATTTCTGTTCTTTATTTATCTTTTGACATTTTCAAGCACTGACGGCTTATCGGAGTTTCAATATTCTTGTCAAGAAACAGAAGTTAAGGGAAAAAAGAAACTGGAGCAACACAACAGGACGAATGAGTTAAGATTTTTTTTTATTTTTCATTAATTAAACACTTGCCCTTCGATTTTTTATTTATTTTTTTTTTTTGTATAAGGTAGTTTTCTAGAGGAAAAAAAATTAGTGCAATACGCATTCAAATAATTTGTAGCACACGCATTAGTTCGGTTAGGTTAGGTGGAAGTGGCTGTCAGCCAATGAGTAATGCCTACGTACATTGCCTTACACACTTAGGCAGCAAGGGCCCATTGTGATACCACAGAGATCAGAAATTCGCGCATTCGTTGTTTTAACACCTTATTTCAACTTGACAATGACTCTTTCTAACTGTGGTACCCGTGGTGCGATGGTTAGCATGTCCACCTGCTAACCCAGGGGTTCGAGGTTTGAATCCCAGCAGAGGCAAAAAAATGTTTTTTCCCGGGTATCGCCTTTCGCGAGGAATTGACAAGTCCTCCGTTAGTAAATTCATGCCATGAAAAGCGCTTTCTCAATTAGCCGTTCGGATCCGGCATAAAATTGTAGGTCCCCTACATTCCCTCACAAGGCATGGTTGTGAGAAATGCGCTAGGCCCAGGGGCTCCTCGCTCTGTAGCGCCACCCTATTTATTTATTAATGACTCTTTCAGTTCCATACATAACGCTTTATTCGGTGAGAAATATCACAAGCCTTCTTGCGATGCGTCAGTTTCAGATACGAAGATTTTGGACATTTTGAAAAAAAATAAAATACTTAGGAAGCGAGCATCCCACAGATGGATTACAAGTGTATGAAAGTGTGGAAGAGCTATGATACTATTGAGATCACAATGCTCATTTCGTCCTTAAAGAAACAACAGAAGAAGAAGTGTATCACAAATAAGACCATTACCATACGTTTGAGACTGAATGACTTTTATGGTTACGACCGTTTTAGCCACTAAACTTCGTCGTTAATATGGCAGCAAATTTGAGTTAAAGATGAAAAGGTAGTCGCATTTTTCTAGGAAATGAAAGTAATGTCAAAATAACAGCAGAAAAATTACATAACTTTCATTCCTACATCGAATTTCGTTTTTAAAAGTGAGAATGCACTTGATTTCCTTATTCTATATTCTGTCAGAATGAAACTTTCAGTCGGCGAGATGCAGATGATAAGTATGACGGCTGGAGTAACAAGGATTGAGCCCTAGCTTCAAAAATACCATCTAACAACAAATAAAGCAAGAACGGATCAGCTGCCATTTGGAATTGTTATGTTCAAAGGAGAAATCCCGTAAAAAGACAGTATCATACAATCGGTCCAATCGAGGTTTCCGGTCAGAAAGGAAAATTTTCCGATTTTGTTATTTGTTTTTGAGGTTTTCTTCCGAATAGCTGTTCGTAATCTTTCTCCAGGACTATTTTAACACACCCGGTGAACTGCGTTGAAGTAAAATCTAGTGCTATATTTGTGGAACTTCATAGAGGCTTAATGTAATTGTGTTTCGATTTCGTCTGACGTGGGGTACAGTTCTCCCCTACGAACGAATACCTCGATAGGGCCGAATGTTCAGACAAGATTGAGAAAGAAAAAGGAAAGCTAGACCAAAAAAGTCCTGGAACAGACAAATACCACGAAATCTGCAATTTGATTGGTCTAAGAAATGGAACATGGGAGGTAAGCCAACGCACTTTGCGGTCAAAACTGCGTACCCCACGAGGTGATCACTAGTGTGCAGCAGTAAAGTGTTAGAGCTATGATCGCTTTCAGATCACGATATCCGTAACTCCGGAAAAGGCAAAAGAAGAAAAAAGGAGAGACATTGAATCTTTCTTCGTTCAAACCAGCTAATCGTAAAACAATGAACCTTAAAATTAAAACAAGCCGGCTATGGACTGTTTTCATTTCATTTTTAAGCTTCGGAAAAAGATTTGAGCTACATACATAATCCTTAAGCCTCTACGGAGGTGCTATCAGGCTTTCGATGTTTTTATTTTTCAAAATTGAAAAAAGCCAAAGAGGAAAGAGATAGCTTAGCAATACGAAAATTTGATTTGTGTTTATTGAGAAAATTGCAGACAAACCTATTTGATCATAATTAAAACCGAAATATGAAATAATAAATCTCGGGTAAACAAGGAATATAAAGGAATGAACTCACCTTCAAAAGGAGTTGATTTTTATTGCAAGTTAAAACAACACGAGCCGAATGAAAATTTGATTCTCTCCACGATCAACGTTTTGACAATTTTTTTTTTCACCATTCACAACCGAGAGAAACACAAAAAAATTAAAACAAAATAACCTCAATAAAATAGAGAATGACTAGATTTACTAAAACACATTGCAATTGGGCTCTTAGAAAAACCTAAACCTAGAACTTTGTGAACACAACTGAAATTAATAAAATGAAAAAAGAAGAAAAATTAAGCTAAAAACCCTTTGATGGCCGGCCACACAAATTTGATTGAGAAGAACAACACTCAAGCACAAGAATTTTGTTAAATAAATTATTTCAAAACACTAATTGAAACAAAAATGTGAATTTTAAGCGAAACATTTCCTGGAAATGATTAATTTTCCTTAAAGCGCCACGGACTTTGACAGTAGACTGCACTTCTCTCTATACAACATGGCCGCTTCGTTAAATTCGCATCAGTCAATAAAAAGCATTTGTCTCTCTCTACCTTTCAGGGCGAATTGGATAGATAAAAATAAACCGCGGAAACTCTTGAATTTGAATTCAAATAATTTCGTTCACAATAAGAGTTGTACTCAAGTGTATTACATAGACAATATAAATGTAAATATTTGATTGTTTCTCAGTTTTTGCAAATGTTCTGAAAGGTTTTCAGTCCACAAATAAAATGAAGTAATAAAATAAACACCAACAACGCTTCTCATGGCCAAAATGTTGACTAAATGTACAGCGGATGAAGAGATTCTTGTCTGTTTGGGGAGAAAAATAGTTTGAATTGTTCGGTTCGGAAAACGATATATGGGCAGACAAGGAGACATGATGATGACCCAATCAATCTTCCTCTCCTTGACACCTTCATCACGGGATGTACTCATGTAAGTACTCTTAAAATCATTTCCATTTCAAAAAGAAGTAGGTAGTCTCTTAGCTCTGTCAAAGAGCCTATTACTCAAGTCAGCTCTGAGAATCTAGCAATCAGAAGTCTGAAACTGAACATCTTTTTACTCACGTCTAGGAGCACAGCCACGTGTGAAGCAAAGCGCCCGCCGGCAAAGTAGAAAAATTAGAACTAAATTAAAAGCTGAGCGACTAAGCGATATCGCTAAGCATTCGATTTTGTTCTAATTTTGCCGTTTTGCTACTCCGAGCGTGGCCCTAAGGATACTATGATTCCAAGGCTCAAACATTGGCAAACATTCTCAGTCAATTTTCCTTCAGTTCCACTCTAATATCGGAACCAGGAAATAACTGCTATCAAATCTTCACAGATGGTTCCAGAACTGATATTGGATCTAACTCTTGTTTTTGTGGACATCCAAGGCATTCGAATGGCGTCTTCATTAAGCCCACACGTGTTCTTCTTGAAGTCGCCAAAAACGCTGCTAAATGCTTAGGTTTCTTAAGACGATGCAGGAAAATCTTCACCCCTTCTGATCTAGCTACAATTTATAAGGCCTTCATTCGCCCAAAACTGGAGTATAACTCCCATATCTGGTCAGGTGCTCCTCAAACATCTCTGCGCCTTTTTGATGGGGTACAAAACAGTTGCAGTTGCATTCCTCCCCTGAAACAATCTAGCCGCAACACCCGCCTCGCTAGGAATGCTCATCAGTTTTACCTTGAGCCCAACTTCGGCCGTACAGTCAAGTATAGAGATTCGTATTTCAGTCGCACCACCCGAATGTGGAATGCTCTACCTGGGCCTGTTTTTCCCCTTCATTACGATTCACAAAAATTCAAAAGCAACGTGCATCGATGTCTCCTTTCAAATCCTCTCCTGTTTTCCTAAATACTCGCACTGTGTTCTACAACATTATAAGGGTAGTCATAACCGAATTCGAAATTCGATAGTCGCTTTATTCGCTATAAATTTCAACAAATCAGCCAATGAGAAGTAAGGAAGTACCCATACATTCCTGTGTGCCGATCCCTCCAAAGCATGCCAACGTTGGCATATCGACCAAAACTCCAAAAGCTTCGCGCTGATGTCCGCCCACGGGATCACTTACGCATTTCTTCGTGAAGGGCCCATGACAAGGTTGCACATTCCGGTCCCTTCGTCTTCCTGTTTTTTGTGTCGTCTTCAATCATAATCTGGATGATGCTATTTTGGGTGGTTTCTATGCCTCTGGTGGGTGGAGAGAGAGTAAGCGTCCAACTCTCCAATGTTAATAAGAAAATTTAAATCGTTTCCCTTTCCCTTAGCCTAAAAGACTGTGGAAAAAAACCAAGCGTCTAGCGTTGTTGATATTTAATGGTTCAATGAACCCAAGGAAACGCAAAAATACGCACAAATCAGCAAGCAAGAGTCTGTGTCATTGAACAATTAAATTTTAAACCATAAAAAAAAAGAGATAAAATTCTTAAATGGAGTTACAAAGCAAGCGTAAGTTCTGTCGTCTCAGAAACTTGCTAGACGAAGATGACTTTTGCAAGAGTAATATTTTACAAAAAGCTTAATGGGCTTCTAAATAAATTAATGGTTCTCTTCGCAAAATGCTTGAGTTCCGATAAGTAAAGGTTGGGGTTAAACAGTGTTGTACTATCAAAGATAGACTAAAAATATTTCACGCTTCGGAAGAGTTCAATTGAGATGCGTTTGTTTACCTATATTTTCCCTGAAGCATGATAACATGAGTAGATTAAAGTCCTCCGATTCGTTAACAGTTTCTAAAGTCTCTTAGTTTCGATGTGATTTAAATTGACTAGCAAAAGGCAGCAAACAAGTTTCTATGTGCTTCTGAGAAATAATAATAATAATAATAATAATAATAATAATAATAATAATAATAATAGTACCTGAACCTGTCCAACAAACTATTCAAAACAAACAGAATGCAGCATTCAAAGTTTCTTTCAGTGTACAAACCAGAAAAGGGACTTCGATTAAATTCTAATGTCGTTTTTCAAAACTATTTTCACTCCTTCAATCTTTTTTAGTCGGCTTTGAAATTCGTTTGAGCACAAATAACAGGTTTGGAGTGATTGCGTTGGTAGAGGTAAAGTTGCTGGATTTCTTCTTGAAACAAGACAAGAAAAATTGTTTAGTGGTCTAAACTATATCAAATTTGTCAATTATCAAAAATTAAATAGAAACTGCGGCTTTCATTGACAAGTAGTCAGATAAACGTTTGTTTATGCATAAGTGTTCACTCATTTGCCCCGAAATAGAAACGGAAGTGAAGAAATCACCCAAAACAGTTCGGAGTGAATTGGAATGTTTAATCATCAAATCCGTCACTCCAAACTTCAGTTTTGGAAAACAACATAAACTTTCTTCATAAAGAAATCATATGATGTTGAAAGCCTAAATCCAGACCTAAAATGATTGTGAGAAACTCATCCTGTTGATTGTGCTAATCGAAGTGTCAACTAAGGATTAATAATTGCATTTATAAATTTTAAATATTTCTTTTCCCATCCCCCTGCATTAATTGATTTGATTAGCTGACAGAACTTTTCACACAGTTGGATGAATGTTCTTGAGCATCAATAGATAATCGATTGATGTAAGTATACAAAAGCGTTACGCACGAAATGACTGTGTCACGAACACTTGTTGTATTCGAAAATGTTGAAAAGCATGCATGACACGGTGTTCACTTACCGAAACCAATTTGTAGACAATAATGCTGCAATAGATGTTGCCGCAGTCATCGTTGTGACGAGTCACCCCTTTCGAATAGCCAGAGAGAGAGAAAGAGAGAGAGAGACTCATGAACTTTTGAATCTTCGTAAATTTGCACATTTTCAGTTCACAAAAGCGACACGATGGCCAATTTATAAAATATACATTATTGTGTCAAGGGGTGTTTCGGGAATTTTATCGACCAAATAAAAAAATGTTATGTCATTAACTCTATCTGTAGATTAGTCACACTCACACTAAAAATGTACAAAGATAATTTTTGTAGTTTGTAACAAAAATAATAAAACATATACATAAATGCGTAGATGTCAAAAATATAACCAACAGGTCTTAATGAGAACAAAAATTTTATTTTAACCCAACGGGATCAAAAGATTTTAACAAAAAGGGTAAAAAAAAATGTTTCTTTTATTTTCAATATACTCGCTCGCAATAATAAAATCCATTCACATTAAGAGGCCACTCATACAATAAATTATTCGAATTGAAAAAAAAATTGCACATGAGTGTTGTTATTCTTGTTCGTGTATAAAGCTCCTTCCTTCGCAACTTCAATATTTTTATATTGCGTACATTTTTATAACGTCAAAAGGTCCAACAAGATTTTAAACAAGACGTTTAGCTTTGATGCTTTTGTATGTCGCCATTATGATGAGATCAAAGGAATAGCAATTATTTTTTGGGTTATTTTTAGCAGAAAGACACGACACTCAGTCAAATAAACACGCGCTAAACATAAGCTCGAGAATCAAGGATACAAAAGAGAAATAATTAAATTTAATTAAGAACGCCAGAAAACTCGAGACAGTTTATACTTTAAGTGGAGTTACCTAGTTTATATGTATGTACAAATGTACGTCTGCATATGCATATGTATTGATTGTTTTTAGTTTTATGTGACAGTGAAATCATTTTGCAATAATAGATACAACGTCGCCAATGAGTTTGGTGTTTTGTATTGCAGTTTGAACTTGTGGATCTATTGTTCACCCCTTCTAAATTAAGTGGTGTTCCTTATATTATAACAAATTGCCCTGATGTCTTAAATTTATAAATAGCTTATTAAATCTACTTTGTAAGTTAGTTTTTGTAAATAAATAAATAATAAATAAATCCTTATTATAAATATTTTCATCCAGATTAATCTCTTTGATGAAACAAATGATCTGGGTAAGGTTTCGAGATTTTAGTTCTCTCTTATCTATGTAGTATGATCCTTTAGGATCAGAGATAGAGCCTATAGGAACTTCTTCCTTTGATGTACTTGAGCATCGCAGTCTCCGAGGAGGTGGTCGGGGATTCTTCTTGTTTGTTACAGTATTTGCATTACTCATTACTCCCTACGTCTGTTAAATATCTGAATGAAGATATTCCCACATGGCTTTATTTCTGGAAGATCGACATCCAATCTTTCATTAATGACCAAGCATATTACAAATGATTTTGAATCAAACTGCCAAACTTATACATATTATCTTTACAGATTTTGCCAAAGCATTTGATCACGTAATCCATCATACTTTATTGAATGAAATTTTTTTTTTTCTCCTCAATTTTCAATTAAACATTTATCATTTTACTCTCAGTAGGTTTATCATTGTAAGACCCTTTAAATTTTTTATCTTATTTATTGTTTTTAATTAAATATGTCCTGATTGTCACCCCACATCAGTTATTATCAATATACAATTAATTCAAGAAAGCATCATTCAACACTAACTTTATGTTAAAGAATGATAGCCTTTATTTATTCACTTAAACATCTTTATTGCTGTACTAGTTTTAAGTTTTAACTTTTTAATATCTATCTATCTATCTATTTTTTGGAATTAGCGTTTCACTCTAAGCGTCTTGATTGGTTGAAATCTTACATAACATCAATAGTTCAAGTTGTCAAGATTGATAATTGTCATTCTAAACATATGCTGGTATCATCTGGTATCCCTTCCCTCAGGATAGCCATTCATTCCTTACGTATTTTCGAAATTTCAATGTCTTCTCTTCGCAGACGACCTTCAACTAACTTTGTATAAACTGCATTGATGATTGTGCTCTAGTCCTCTAGTCGACTTGATGGAACTAGCCGAATGGTGTTGATTAAACTTCTTGCATCTAAATCAGTGGCGTAGATAGGGGGGGGGGATCAAGGGGATATACCCCCCCCCCCCCAGTTGAGATCGATAATTATTCAACATAAGCAGTCATGAACCAAATAAGTTATGAGAACCCACTCCGAAATTTAGTACCTACTTCCTATGTGAATTAAGTCTTATTAGTACTTACAGGATTGTACATTCTATACCTACATTCTACGCGGAAAATACAAAGTCACCTGAAAAGAAATTATTATTTTGGCAAATCACCTAATCTTTCGAATTTCTTTTTTTATATCGATTTTTAAAAAGTTTTTTCGAACAAGTTTCAAATGGCGTTCTATAAGAACGAAAATGGTTCCAACAGCTTCCACGGCAAGTATGAATAAAATCTTTTCAACTGCCTTGTTAACTGAAAAGAGTCGGTTCCCATTAGAACACCGTAATTAAATCGGGATGAGCGCTGTTAGTGACAAGATGGGGGACCGTCCTGTACTACTGCGTGCTGTTGTCAAGTGTTAATTGTTCTATGTAGTATTTGTGTAGTTAGTCTTGTGGTGTATCAGCCAAATGGTCTTTGTCGCCCGGCTGCAACCCCCCTATGTGTGGAGTAGGTTTCATGTAAATGTAAATGTAAATCTTTTCTCTTAAAATCTCAACAGTTTACCAAACATTATTGTATTAACAATCCAGGTGATGCTCTTGCTAGACTTATAGTGGAAAATCTTCGAAATTGTGATCTGGACATTTCATTTTTGATCGGCCAAGGAGCAAGCAATATGTCTGCGGTTGATGCAATGGTGTTCAGGCGATTATTCGCCAAAAATTTGCTCCGCATGCTCCTTACGTGCATTGTGCAGCACATTCCTTAAACCTTGCTATATCTGTTTCCAGCAAAATACCAGCCATTAGAGACTGCCTAGCCACAATTGAAGCAGTTTGCAATTATTTCAATACACCGAAAAGAAAAGATATGCTGCAAAAAACAATAAGCGAAAGCAAATCGTTTCGAATTAAACAAAAATTAGCTAAAAAGCTAAAGCAAAACAGATCGGTACCCCAATGGGTCCGTCTACGTACTGGAAACACTATCCGATACAACGCTAAGAGGCGTCACTGGAGGCGTACAAAGTTGAAGTTGTAAGCTGCTGTTCATCTGGATAATGTGGTTATACGAACATCCAATTACCACGAGGAGCTGAAAACTTTTTAATTTGTAACTGTACGAGCTATAAGTTGCTCAATAAAGATACGTTTGTTCAAAGAGACTCCATAAAAAAGACATAAAAAAGGCTAAATCTGACGCGATGCATCTCAAAATATCAAGCAGTTGAAGATTTTGAGGAGCTATTTCTGTTTGTGTTCGAGACCAAATAAGAACATTGGAAAGTGGCGCAAAGGACTTAAAAAACGCTATTGACGCGAACTCTCGTTCCCATTCAATCGTGAAAATCAAAGACTGAATTAAGACTTGGTCCAAGCTATGGATCTCGCCAAAGATTTATGGGATCAACTAAAAATTAAACGGGCAGAAGACGACTTATTTCCGAAAGTGTTTGAAGATGAAAAAAAAAAAAATAGCGGAATTCCTTGACATTGACTTTAAACATAAGAGAATAGTGAACCGACAAAAGAATCGTTCGAACCCTTCGGTTCAAGGTACACAAGAATATTTTCGTGTTACTGTTTTCAATCCTTTTCTCGATTTCTATGAAATGGACCTTAGAGAAAAATTTACAAACCATGAAAACATACTAGAAGAGTTGTTGGTTCTTCTCAAGGGTTCTTCGTCTGAAATAGACTAAGCAGTTAAAAAATTTAATGAAACTGTTGAGTTTTACTAAACATATTTGGCTGACGGATCATCTTCTGTTCTTGAAGAATTAACTCGGAAGAGACATTTGATCCGAAGGAATAATACTTCCTCTAAGAATTCATTGGAAGCGCTCGATAGCTGCCCCGAAGAAAACTTTACTAACATATATATTTTTTTCAGGATATTAGCTACACTGCCCATTTCAACGTCAACTCCCGAAAGAACTTTCTCCTACTTAAAGAGAGTAAAAACAACACAAAGGAGCATGACCAACGAAGTGAGATTCTTAAAAATATGTCTTTTTTAATAACAGTGTGATAAGCTTTGGATGTTTACTTATTTGCAAGATCGTTTGAATGGGTTGGATGCTCTAGATATTCATCGCGAAATACTTATAGCCAACGAGGACGGAAATAACAAGGATTTTATTCTATTTTTTAAATTAATATTATTTCACCTATTAGGTACAACAATATTAATTGTAGTTCATATTCAAATTAATGCGCATAATATATGTATTATCTTTAAAAAATATAGTTTTTTATGCCATACATAATGAATTCAATGAATTTTGTAAAATGAGCGAACTAGGTCCATTACCCCCCCAATCTATCGCTATCTAAGCCACTGATTCCATCGTGTCGATGTATCTTATTCAGAATGCAAAGTTTGGCAAATCGACGTACATATTTTGCTAAAATGTTCATTAGAGATGTTCTTACTTATCATATAAATTATAAAGTATCCCCAAATTCTCGCTCAAAAATATGTTCGTGTTCCTAATCATATCTTTTAAAGGAGCTTTTATCCTTTTTCACGAGCAATTTCATAAATCAAATTATGGCCATAATGAATCGGTTTTTCGTTGTATCAGAGAAGCAAATTCAGTTTGTACCAGGTTGGACTTTTTTAGAAACTACACCAGAGATACCCTTGTTTTTACTTAGGTAATTATGAATTTTGTATATATGTTTATAATTTGTTATTCTAGTTTGTATTCTACAATTTTCCTTTGGATTGAATATTGTAGTCTATTAGTCTGTAAAAGAAATAATTAAATAAATAAATTTGTTCCCAACCTTTTAGAACTAGCGACCCAAATTGGAGTTTTGGAAAAATTCTGCGACCCAATGTGTTTGAATAAATGTTGAATTATAAACCTTTCCGTATACATATTAGGTACATACTTAAGAGTTTTCTAGAAATCTGCACGCAATGACAATAATTTCATAACAAACCTAAATATATAAAGTGCTAAATTTATTCAATTGAAAAGAGAATGTGTCATACATACATACAATATATTTTATACAATTGTATATGTATATGTATATGTACATATACAATACATAGCGTATTTGAAAATTAATAATTAAAAAAATAATTATATTTGCAGTTAGTTTCCTAGTGAGAAACTTGATATTGACATTTAGATACCAATTCATCAATTCTAGGGAGTGTTGTTGTCAAGGTCAGTCTCATATCGTGTTTTACATCCAATTTATTCTTTGGTTTGGTTTTAATATTTACAAACTGAGAAAATTCAGCTTCGGAAATTCGTTGTTTCGAAATTATCTTTAGCAAAAAAATTACATATTTCTTAATTCAATAAATTCATTTTGGATAGTATCCGGAATTTCAGAAACAATTGGGTTTGTAGAGAAGGGATCTCGGATTTGTGTGAGTTGAACATTATTCAAATCTTAGAAGTATGTAGCAATCTCCTGTTTTAAATAAGTCAGGTGATTTATGATAAAGTTTTCTAATTCTTCCTTAGCATATTCATTTTCGGCTTCCAGGGTCTCGCTGAGTTTGTAAAAACATTGCTATGTTATGCCCAGTTTTCAAGTTTTTCAACAAAACACTGCAAATGATCTTTAAATTGAATTATAGTGATATGTCAAGGTTCAATTTGTTGAAGTCTTCGAATATATCTGCCAAATATGCAACCATAATCAACCAGTCATAATTTTTCACTATATCTGAAAATTTTTTTTTTTTCGCATGTCAAAAAACATTTGAATTTCTTTTCTTAGTTTGAAAAAACGATTTTTTACAAAGAACACATTGAGACTTTTCGATGCAATTCGAGATCAATGAAGTGAAACCGAATTTTAAATAATCTTCACAATATTTTCTTTTTGCCATTGTTCCTAGTAAAATAAATAGGTACCTAGTCAAACATTTTTTTACAACAGAGGAAAAGTTTCAGTGCTTTACCTTTTTTGAACAGTTTTTACAAATTTTTGCAAATAGAAACATAATATTTATTAAATAAAAGAACAAACAGCAACAAAACTGACTTTCGCAAATTATCAATGTTTATTTGTTTCACAGTTCAACGGTTTCATAAAACAAAAAGGTAAAATGAACACACAACGAACAAGCTTTTACTTGATATATTTTTTTCACACTCCGACTAGGAAAAGATAACACTATTTTAACGTTTAAAAATTCGGCACGGCGAACAAATTTAGCGAAATTGATGTCCAGTTAGTTAGTGGTAGTATGTCTATGCGATTTTTGCCTCACAGCGATTACTTACAAAAAAAACAAAGTCGATGAAAATGACAACATTGAGATCGGCACTTTAGCACATACATAGACATACCTACTTACAGTTTGAAGATAGAAAAAACACCAACTCTTACAGCCGTATTTATTAGATTTCGCTATAGCACGCTTAAAACGCAAAATAGTTATGCAGTGAATAAGAACTTATTAAGACTTTATAAATAAAAAATCCTTACTTATAATCCTTTTCATCAGCCATTATAGTTATTCATACCTTATGTCAAAATCATAAAGAAACTCCCTAATTTGGTTTCTCAATGGTAAAAACTGACTACAGAAATTTGTTTTTGTTTCTATTTTTTTAGCTATGGAACATTCGATGTCTATTGCCTTTTTAGGAATAAAAAAGGAAATAAATTTTCAACAATTAAACACCTTTTATTGTGTTATGTTTTTTTTTGACAAATAACATAGGACACCCAAATGTATTTGGCTCACACACTCTCTACAGTACATATACATAGGCGATGAATGTTATCTTCGACCCACCCGACGCGGCGTAGTTCGAGTCCTACAGGGCTGTTTAGTGCATAATATCGATACACGACGCAAAGTTAGTTAATTTGCTTTGCCAATTTGTTCGAAACCAAACACCGGAAGATCATTTGTACCTATTATCTCTTTAGCATTAAACAAATACAATTCGTTGGTTTTAATTTCTTGTTCTTTTGTCCAAAAAGGCAAAATCAAAAACTGGAAAACTTTAAGAAACCAATTTACAAAAAAGGAGAGCACAGCATTTTTCTTTCAATTGAAAACACATTTCCAATTTAGTTATTTTTCAAATTCTCAAAGTTGTAAGTAAACCACTGAATGATAACTCAATACACAGAATCAAATGTCATTAATGCGCTAAAACAAGCTTAAGACACGCTTATCGGTGTTTAAGCAATTCAGCCCTTATTCACTGAAGAAAAATGATTATAAATACGATTTTTGTTTTATTTAATGATTAAGCGTGTTTTAAAGTTTTGCGGAGTTTATTATGCGATTATAAATACGGCTGTTAATGTTTTGTTGGCGGTGTTCAAATTATTATACTTAAAACAAGGAACACACTTGTTTGTTCAGGTGTTTTGTTTTGTGTTGTGTTGCAACTGCTTGTCTGTATATTATATGAGACAAATGTGATTGCTCTCTTATGAAATACACACAAGCGATTGCGACACAACACACAAGAAATATGCCAGCGTAAGATTTATTTTAAAGCAAAATATATATATATATTTTTTTTCAAATTATAAGTTTTTTTTTCAGAATGTCAGTTTGTGCTCGCGACCCACCGAAAATGGCTTGGCGACCCAATTTTGGGTCGCGACCCATGGGTTGGGAACCAGCGTGTTAGACCAATGGCTTTGTAGGCTGAAAGTCTATCATTATTGATATGCGTTTGCTTTTGTAAATAATCTCTGACAATGTTCACTTCCGCACATTTGCATATACCATAGACTTCTTCAGCCTGGAATATGTCGCGGGGGCAATAATAAATTTTCTAATTAAAGTTCAAATTAGCCTATACAATAAATTTCAGTTGGAAGCTCGTCAAGACACGTAAACTTTGCTTATTAAAATGAAAATTAATTAATAGGACAACAGAACAAAGATCGGCGATGATTTAAGCATCATGTTAGAGCGTATGATCAGAAGGCAGGAATTTTCATTAGACCAAAAATCGGATTGAGCATTCTGAAAGGTTCTTATATTTTCAGCATTTCCTTTGAAAAAAAAAATCAGACATAATCTTCTTTTTCAATTTTCTAAATTATTCATTGTAATAAAACACTTTTTTCTTTCTTTTCTTTTCAGGTAACTGGTACTTCGTGTGGTTAAAGCGAATCTGCCACTATCGTGTCTTTTTACTCAACAGTGTTATAAAAAAAGTCGTATCCAAACTTGAGCTATTGAAAAAACAAAAAAAAATTAAGTTTTAGGTGTACTTTTTTTGTTCTTAATGATTTTTGCATAATTTCTTATAGAAAAGAGTGAATCGCTTTTAATCAAGAAAAAGATAATATAAAAATATCAAACTGATTGGATCGGCCGGCTTGCAGCACCCGTTAACGCGGGATGGTATTGATACATTTTGGAAAATGCCGCATGCAGGTATACAGTTGTTTTTTTTTTTTTTATTCACTTTTTGAATACAAATTTTAAAGCGAAATGGTAAATTAAAAAAAGATATTAAAAAAAAAGTAATTATAAAGCCGAATGGGTAATCAAGGGTTCTGCATCGACTGTATATATAAATATATATTAATGAACAAAAAACCCTATCTCCCATATAAAACTAAGAGTGGATAATCACATCACATCAGCAGATTTTCATAACCTATCTTGAAAGTCAGTCATTCGAAATATCTCAACATGATTGAAGAAGCAGATTTCGTTCCGTAATCCATTTTAATTTTCTCTTCTTCCCAATCTTAAGCGGCGCAGCTGGAGATGATTCAGAATCGTCACTTTATTGAACCGCTCAAATGCGTATGCATCCCTGTTATTTGGATTTATGTTGCCGAAACTTTGGAGGGCGCGAAAAATACACACACTTGTCTTTTCCTACAGTACGTAATTGTTGCTGCTTTCATAAAATGGGGTTGATACTACTTTGGGAGAGGAGTAACTTCTTAATTTTTTGACGAATGCCTGCTTTTGAACCATTGGATATTAAAAAAAAAAGACAAATACTAGCTTTTCTTCTTCGTTTCTGTTTTCTGATTTTGACTATACAAGAGTTCTACTCATCCCAGCCTTTTCTCGTCTGACATCTTCAAGAATTTCTTTGTAATACAAATCAACTCCCTATCATCTTCTCTATCGATTTTAACGACCTTCCTAACAGTTATCTAAAGCATGAATTTTAAGAGTTGGGATTTATTGAACTATCAACACCCAAGAATTTCCTTTAAAAAACAAATACAAGCTTAACGCAAATACTTATTTCATCTCAACTATCCTGTAAATATGTATATTGATGCCCACTTGAAGGTAAAGTCTACAGCAAATTTTGCCGCACGCGCCTCTTTCTGTTTAACCCCAGAAAATAGCTAGAGTCAACTTCTGATTGCCCCGACTAAATCTATACTCAAGCGATGATGATATCATAATTAAATTGATGTAGTTGACACATGGGCACTAAAGAAAAAGAGTATATGGTCGATTATCATCAAACACCCAGTGAAAGTGTATATTTAGTTTGCTGCCAAACTGTGTAATCCTTAACGTCGTCGCGTCATGTCGTTCCTAGTCGTTCGTTTCAAACGAAAAAAAAATATGATGACTATGCCACGTGTCATTTTTTCTTTTTCAAGTGCCACGAATGGCATCATTTTATTTCATTTGAGCCGTGTATGCAGACATTTAATTAGTTTCCTATAAAAAGGTATTAAAGTCCTTTTTAAAGTTGGTGTCGAAGAGCAACGTTATCGATCGGTATTTTGTAGCGGTCCACAGACTATGGTTAGGCTATTACAGTTGCTCTTATATGTTTAAAGTCCTTGTTCGGCACACGCGCTCTTTTTGAACAATTCCAGCACTTTAACAGAACAGCAGAAACAAGAGTAAAAGAAGCAGTGCCCAACAGCATCAAATGCAAAAGGGTGGCAAACGGAAACAAAATGAACAGCACAATCGTAGGTGTATGATACTGCCGCCACCACCACCAGTACGACCACCAAAGCCAACCCAACCACCCTACCAAAAGTAATCGGCAGAAAAAAGGATAATGAGAACTTCCACAGAGAAATATCAAGTATTTGACTGGTGGAAGTCCTGTGTCGTTCTACCAGGAAGGCCCTAGCAACGGATGGTTGCGCGGTGTGGTGCGGCACGGCAGTGGCGTCGTCAGCGTTGGTGGTGTGTACAAAGATAGTCAAGCATTCTTCTTTACGTGTTATATGTACTTTGTGCTTCCACTTTTCCGTGCTGGCATTCGTTCAGCGCGTCATGAATCAGTGCAAATTTTTTGGTTTTAACAAAGTTTGGTGCGTAGCGCCGAACACGTTTTTGCTTTTTTTTTTATATCTGAGCAACACAAGCGGCAGCAGCAGCAACAATACAACTGCCATATTCAGGGGATGAAAATCTTAATTGGTAAACGTTGTCGATTCGTATCACAGGCGTTTAAATCTGTATTTAGTGCACTTTTGAATGTGAAATTCGTTACGTGAAGTATACGATGGCAAATTGCTGTATGAGGTGATTTCCACAGGTCTCAAAGATCTCCCGCCACCGGTCGACCGACCATTCACTCCCTTTTTTCGTTTGATCTCCAATAAAATAAATAGAAGGCAAGGAGTTTAATAGAAGCAGCGCAGTGTCGTGCACATAGCAACAATTCGACGCACTGATGAGCGACATCAAAGCAAACAACGATTTATACCAAAAAAGAATGTTAATCCGTGTAATTTTGATTCGGTAATATTATCATCGCTTATCATCCTCTGTCTTCGTTATGATCTAATGCATATATAAGTCCAAGTGAGATGTCTTAATTATGTAGGCTATAACTTCTCCTTTAATATAAGCGTGAGAACGAAATTTCTGAAGCAAAAAGTCGATAAAATAAAAACTGCACCTATGGTGTAATATGATTGCCTTCTGCTCATATGTACAATTCTGATAACTAACCAACTAAAATTTTGTATTTAACTTTTTTTCGGGTTCAGGCGTTAAAAAAAATTAGGGCCAATTGTTAGTGGTTTTTCAACTATACAAAGTCTTATACCGCAACAAAGCTTTGAGCCTCGGGGCCTAGCGCATTTCTCACAAACATGAATGGAGGGGTACTACAATTTTTCTGCAGATTCTGATTGGCTAAATAGCGCTTCTCATGGCATGAAATTGCTATTGGAGGCATTTCATAATTCTTGCGAAAAGCGATATCAGTGGAAAAACACTTTTTTGTTTTTTGTTGTTAATCAAACCTCGAGCCTCGCACGTAATGAGTAAAAATGACAAACCATTACTCCACGGGCGCTACATTTTGTCCTGATGTAAGAATATTCTTAAATATGTTTTGGAATCCTGTTAGAGATTTTTCGTTACAGACTCGATTCTATAAGATCTTACTTACTTACTTAGGTGGGCATTACAGTTCGGGGTGAACCTGGGCCTCAACCAACATCCTTCTATAACGACTTCGATTTCGGGCGAGCTCTCTCCAGTTTCGCACTCTAAGTCGGTTGAGGTCTTCATCCACTTGATTGCGCCACCTAAGACGAGGTCTTCCCCTTCCGCGATTTCCCTGCAATGTGCTTTCGAAAAATCGTCGAGCCGGAGCGTTTGGGTTTATAAGATCACCAATTCTTAAAATAAAGTTCTCTTTACAGCTCTTTTGTTTAAATTCACCTTTCTACAGAGTTTAGCTTTCAAATATCAAAGCAAATTTTTGGAAACATGTGTTAGAAAATTAATAAACATAATGTCCGCAAGATCTTGGTGAGAGCCAGGGCCATCCACCAACTCAAAACATATATATACACATGAACTATGAGTATACTTCACGTATTCTGTATTCTCCCTGTCTCTTTCGAAAGAAAAGTATTGTTTATTTTTACTTGTTTAAATAATACATTCAACAATGCTTTATCGGCTTCATCACAAAGATCAATTAACCAAACCAATACTAAAACCTTATTACAGAATGGTGAAGTTGATCCAACAATGACAATATATCTTAAATTTGATTAATTGTGTCCTATCAGAGGGCGAATTTATTTTTCCTCACCCTATGTTGACCTATTTTGTTTGTAGAATTTCTGTTAGAGCATCATTGCTGTATCATATTTCAATTCAACAATTGTGTCAAATATAATTGCCGCTGTTGCTTTAATTTTTGTGAAGGGATGTGTCCTAACCTTTGACTTAAATCATGATTTCTGCTGCGTTTTCCTTTTTTCTCAAACGATTTAAGAATAATCTTTAGGGAAAAAAAAATTGATGAAACCGTTTTCGTGTCAATTTATAATTCTGTTACGGGAGTCAAAAACCTTGCGTATCCTTTAACGTTTTTTTTTTCTTCCTTTTTTAACAGAGGCACAGCCTTTTAATTTAAAAACGGATATGCTTTCATGAATGCCACGTTTTCTAGCGTCCATCGTTTATTGTTATAAAACGTTTTAATTTGCATTCGAGTATCCGAGATAAATAGCTTCCTCTGTCGAAGAGGCTAAAACTCATACTCAATTGGCTTACACACTCCAAACCGGAAAAATATGAGATTCTTCGAGTTCTTAATATGAATGATTTTCATTTTAAAGGAGAAAAATCGAAACGGATGTTATAAGCGAGTTGGAGCAACTAGCACATGTTTCCATCAATGATGCAAGTGCACGCTCATCGACGAATGGACGTTAAGCAGCTCCGGAAATACGAAAACGATGAACGTCGACAGATAAACGGATTTTTCCGAAATCATTCAATCATTTATGTATGAAAAAGGGGTTGGGATGTATGTATCAAACTTCTTTTATTCAAACTGCCGACCGCCAGCAAGGGGTAGCAAAATATCCACTGACTAATGGTGACTACGTCCATTGAGTCATTCAAATTAAACTTAAATTTGTGATACTTGAAAAAAGGGCGCAATCCACTTTTTTCCAAATCTTATATATGAGCCCGACTGTGTTTGAGTTCGGAATGGAACTTTGCATTTGAGAGACTTAATTTATCTGATTACTAACCAAAGAGTAAATGTATCTAATGACTTTCCTATTCTAACAAACAACATAAAAGTTTTGACAGGAAAGTACACCTATACACATAAGAAAGCATTCGATTGAGGACATTCATAAACAAGAACGGACTTTATAGTGAACGTACCTGCCTGAGGAAGGCAGAATAGAAAAAAAGGAAAGAAAAAAAAAACAATTTTGTACAATGTGACGGGATGGTATTCCAAGGCGCGCTCCCATTTCTATAATACTTTGCGGTTCAGTGAATTATTCTGTTTTTGTTTTCATTTTGCATTGATATGTCCCTATTCCTTTTAGGAGTGATCTTCTTCAGTTTTTTATTCATCATCATCTCTCTATCTTCATTATCCGTATCATCAGCATCTGGCCTGTCAACGTTGTTGCGGCAGTAGTAGACAGCAATGTGTTGGCGGCAGATTTACTTTATTGGTATTAGCGTCGTCGGTCGTCTAGCTATCTTATTTCTGTACTTCAAGTATCTTCTTATATTTTTACATTCTGTTTTGTACATTGCCTCCGATTGTAAGGGATAATCCTTACCGCTTTCTGTCGCTACAATTTTTCCGCTTAAAAGTGGTTTCTATTGCTTTGTACCTACGAGCCGAGCGAGTATAATAAAGACCAAGATATTGGAAAACAAAGCAGTTGCTTGAAGTTTAAGAACCGATACAAAAATATTCGATAATTTTGTTTTCTGATTAATGTTCTATATTAGCTATAACATCTTTCGTTCAGTTTTTGAAATGTTCAATCATATCATGTCATGTCATTGTTTGATTTTGTTTTTTTATCATTGTACAATTAGGACCAGAATCTAAAATAAATTTTGCATGATTTTTAAAATGAAATGAGCTGCATGTGGTTTTTCTTTGATAAGTGCCTTCTGAGTGTGCCCAATCAGGAACAACTCAACTTTCAATTTTGTTCTTATTTTGCCGAACGGCAGAGAAATGAAAAAAATTTACCGTGGTCATTGCCGAGATTTCATTAAAAATTGAATTGTGAATAACTTATCTAGTGAAATTCAGTGTAATTAGCTGTGACTTTACTCACTCAATCTGTGGACAGTGAAATAAGCTTAGTCTAGCCCCTGCCCCAGGGCTTCCTCTATAAGTTGCTCAGGCTGCACCTAGCATAACGTACCTAATCTGAAAGATTTCTCTATTGTTGTAGGAATGAGAAACTTCCTTTCCATTAGCAAGTTTTCTTAAACCTTTTCCTTCTGGCCATCAGACCCTGGCTGGCTAGAAGTGAAGTCCAACACTTCAAACTACTTATTTTTTTACTGTTACCTGGATAAAGGTAATGAATACGAAAAAAAAGTTTGTTCTTTAAAAGACGTCGCGTCGTGTACGTGATATACAACATATCCTCTTCGATCAATTTAAAAGCATTTTGCCTTTTTTGACTTGCATTGCATGCCTATGAATTATCAACTTGGCACGTTGCTAAATTCTAAACAAGAAGGATGTACATTAAGAGATAAATTTCCTAACCGAAGATAGAAAATATGTAGCTTGTGGCATTGGTCTTATAGAAAGCACCCAACATGTTTCGCATAATAAATCTGAGGAAGTTCAATTCAGTTCCGTTTGACGTTAAATGCGGTCGCCTTACTTGGCCACGCACTAGTTGACTGCTGTTGTGTTTATCGTCCAACAAACAAAACATCCCAGCGGGAATACACAAGGTCTCTCTGCAGTTTATGGAGAATAATGGTGCTGGTTATTGATTGTTGTTCACCCCTCTTCAGAAAACACTTAACTGTTTCCGTGTACAAAAATGTTACCGAATGAATTTTGAAAATTTTTCTTCACCAACCAAAGAAAAAAACAAAAAAAAAAAAACAAAACAAATAGCCTAGGTATCGAATGAAAGCTTTTCAAAATTGCGTATAAGGGACAGACATGGGTAAACAATACTCAGCCCATGTGATGCATTGCCTGACTATTTAAAACAAACTAAGGGAGGAAAAGTAGGTATATCGCAGCCAAATGATCTATGAGAAGCAAAATGTCACGAAGGTACATCACAGAATAGAAAACACAAAAATAAATACTGTTTGTGTTGACAATGTCGCAAATGACTAAATGAGCCACCTATTGAGATTGCACTATGGTTTGTGTAAATAAAACATAAGACACACGCCGAGGGGCGGATGGTTCGGCCTTGTCCTTGCTGTCATCGAATTTGAAACGGGTGCAATATGCTCCGTTACATTTCTGCAATCAAAAAATTGTTGACATGATTGCTATTGCTAGTGGGAATGTATCATTGAGGATCTACTTCCGACCTAATTCAGCCTTCTTCATGAGGATATAAGACGTCTAGAATTTTTTTTAGTTTATGCTTTGTCTCGTGCTCGATTTGAAAATCTTAATGAAATGGAAAACTTTTGCACTTGAAGGTGTTTAAAGATTTCTCAGTCTTGGTAAACCCGCACAAAAAGTGCTCAAGACTTTTGAGGCATAGACTATTTTTGTAGTTTGCAAGACAACTCTTTTGTTCTGTCTCATAACATTCAGAGATACCTACCGTCTAAATAAATTATTTTCTAAAAGCCCTACACGAAAATATAAATATAGGGTGGATTAATATAAAAGGAACGTAAGGATCTAAACCGCAAAAAAACTATGTGACTGTTTTCAATGAGTTTCATTCCAACGAATGTTTTTTTTTTCTAGTGTATTTTGTGTGCCTCTATTATTTTCAACCATATTATGCAAAATCATAAATTTTTATTACACGAAAATTCACAATATGAGTAGGGCACGCATCAAAATTTTTTTACGGCTCACAAGGCCTGTTCAAAGGAGTGAATTTACCTTCTGGGGATTCAAAGAATCAATTAACGGTTATGTAGTCCATTGAATAGAAACAGTCCTTAGGTACAACAGATACTAACAACTACGCTTCGCAAGTGATACCTATACAAATTTTTCATTTTGTTTTTTTTTTTTGTAGGGAAAGAGATTATGGAGGGTTTTTAAAGGGGACGCGTCATATGCCTAAATAAAACCCAGACAATGCATCACACACAACAAAAGGATTTGGGTCACGGTTGATAGAAATGTGCAAGGATCATGCCAATCGAGAGATGGGCATAGTTTCTGATAAAGAACGAATTATATGATTGCAAAGGCTAATATCGAGATGATACTGTGTTGCATTGTGCCTGATGTGTATTGCTTATTGTTTGTGTTTTGTTTTTTCAATTGGTATCTCTGTGGTTGGAGGAAGGTTCAACATATTCTATTTGGGGCTTACGGAAAAATTTGAACAGTCTTAAGTTAGTAAAAAATAAATTTTTGGGAATTATTTTCGGCTTTGTGTTTGTATGTACATACAAAAATACATGGAAAAATGTTTTTCTTTGAGGGTACCCCATATTGATTTTGTTGAAAGGGAACAAAAAAAAAAACTGGGAAGTTTAGTTACTTCAAAAAAATTTCGCTTGAATTACAGTTTTGAAAACAGAGAATAGTTTGAAATGGTGGTATGAGTGGTGTAATGGTTAGCTTGTCTGCATGTTACATGGGAGTTCACGATTCAGTATGGGAAATGCTTTGGACTACGAGGTTTCCAGAACTTGCATAGGCCAATTGGTTTTTCTGTCTTGAAACTTTATTTTAAAAGTCGTAAAGTTAAAAAGCTGTAATTTAATAGTTAGTGTGAATATAACAACACTTTGTATAAATATCCTTCTCACCGAATAAAAATGTTTGATAAAATTCTATCAGCTTGTTATAACATTCTTAGAGGCCAAGGCTTACATGTAATTTTTCCTACAAGTTTGATTCTTCTTCACTTTAAACAAATTTACAAAATTCGTTAAGTTTGTAAGATTATTCTAGAGCTCAAAGTTAACGTTCATTTTTTCCTACGAGTTTGTTTCTTCTTCACTTTTATAACAAAAATGTCAGCGTTAAAGTCATAGCATTAGCGAAAACACCAAAAGACATGATAATGTTTTGCTTCTTCATATTGATGCTTTCAGCACAACGTTCGATAATATTGCGTGAAAAAAAAACAATTGTAAGTTAAAAGCTGTTCCTTATCGCGGTGCAACAGAAATTTTTAAAAATTGTAATTTAAAAAACCCCAAAATGAGCTACTCCGACATATTTCTTTTAAAGGTAGAGATGGTTTCGGATTAGCTCCTTGTGGGCCAACGGCAGCTATCACACTCCCATGCAACATGGCACTGAAACTGGATTATCCGGAATTTCATGCCCGCGGGAATTCCAAAAAGACCCCGTCCTTCGGATAGGGGGTGGTTCCGACAGGGCCAACAGCCAAGGATAACAATTATGATCACAACATTGACGACCAAAGCAAACAAACAAAGCACACAGAACTCCGGATATGCACGTGGAACGTAAGATCCCTTAACGGATTGTGTGCTGAAATAGAATATGCTGCAAAGCAGACCTTAGCACCATCCAAACAGTGCGATGACATGGGACGGGCATAAGGAAGACGAAAAACGTCGACAGCTAAAGACAACAGAAATAACGCTTATTTGTCGTTATAGGTAGACTCAGGGTTATCAGCCAAACGAATGAGCGAATGATGATGACTCAAATCAGGCCTTAATTCGATAACATTAACTTAATACACGCCCACGCCCCCACAGATGAGAAAGACGAGAACTTCTTGCAACTTGTTGCAAGTAATAAAAAATTTAATTTAATTAATAAAGGCACATGGCGATCCCCCGATCAATCTACCGTCAACCGTCAATTGACCATGTTGAGATCGACGCCAGGCTTTCTTCCAGTGTGATAGATATCCGAACTTCCCGAGGGGCCAACTTTGACTCGGACCGCTACCAGTTGCCAAGGCACGAATGAGGATATTATTTTCACGACTCTAGCGAACCAACGCTGTGAAGAGAAATGACGTTGGAAAGCTACAATCGTAAGAGATTTCTAGTGCCTTCTCCAATCGAGTGTCCCTCCAACTAACCTTGAATCCTATGCCGCCAGTGGCAGCAATATCAACAAGCCATCAGAACCGCTACCTCTGCGGTTCTGGGTTTCACTCGACCCCCAAAACGAATCCCATGGTTCGATGAAAAATGCAGGCAGGCAAATGCAGCCAAACAAAAAGCACGATGAATGTTAAAGTAAAAGAGAACAAGGGCTGTTTTCGACCAATATAACGAGAAAAGAAAGGAAGAACACCAAATTCTCAAAAAGAAAAACAAGCAGCATGAGAAGTGCTCGTTTGAGGAAATTGAGAGATGACGTGACAGGAATGAGGTTCGGAAGTTCCACCAAAAGGTAAAAAGATCTTGCCGGGGTGGAAAATCAGACTGCTTAACGGCGATGAAGACAGTAACTACGCTGTCAGGCAGAATGCCCCATTTAGCTTGGACGATGATCAAGAATTCCGTCCTTCGGACCTAGAAGAAGCTTAGCTTGCCATATGCAAACTTAAATCAAGTAAGACTGAAGGTGTACATGGTCTTTTTTCAAGGCAGCAAGAGATCAGAGGAACATGCACCAGCTGATCTGCATGATACGGTCGGAAGAAAACATGCCCGAACCTCAGTATCCTATGCCCCATCCTAAAAAAAAAGAGACCCTCACAATTGCGAACGTCTGAAACTTCACGTCAACAACTTGATAGGTCCTTATCAATGTGGTTTTAGATCAGAGAAGTCCACAACAGACCAAATTTTCACATTACGACAGATCTTGGAAAAAACCCGAGATTATAATATCGATATACACCACCATTTCATTGATTTCAAGACCGCGTATGACAGTATTTACAGAGACAAGCTGTACAGAGCCCTGTCTAGGTTTGGCATTGCTGCAAAAACTCGTACGACTATGCAGGCTGACTTTGGAGAACTCACGTTGCTCCGTCAAAGTCGGTAAAGAACTCACCGAGACCTTTAATGTTGAAAAAGCTTTCGGCAAAGCGACTAACGATTTCTTTAACATCGTACTTGAAAAGATTGTACAAAATTCAAACGTCAGCACAAGAGAAACAATCTTTCAAAAGTCTGTACAGTTACTCGTCTCCGCAGACCATTTTGAAGTATGGGAAGTAGGAAGCGTGATATCATAGGTGCTTTTGCGAGCATTGAAACAGAAGCGGCAATTGATGGTTAATGATTGTAAAACAAAATATATGTTGTCATCAAACAAGAACACCGAAAATTGAAGAATTGAACAACACGTCGCAATAGACTGACATAACTACGAGGTAGTACAGGACTTCTTCTATCTAGGATCGGCTATAGACACGGAAAACAACATGAGTGAGGAGATCAAACGGCGAATAACTCTTGCCATTCGTTGCTTCTTTGGGTAAAGAAGGCAATTGAGAAACAAAACCCTATCTTAGAAAACTAAGGTAGCTCTTTACAAGACCATCATCATCCCAGCGCTGCTTTACCGCGTGGAAGCGTGGACCTTATCGAAAGCGGACGAGGGAACCCTTGGTCATTTTGAAAGTAAAAAAACACACGATTTTGGTCCTGTATGCGAAGACAATGTGTACAAAAGCAACATTGGCATAACTTAAAGAGTGCATGAGGCTACGATGGTTGGGCCATGTAACGCTCCGGCTGGACGAGTTTTCGAAAGCACAGTGCAGGGACATCGCGGAAGGCTAAGGCCTCGTTAGGTGGTGCAATCAAGTGGATGACGACCTTAACCGACTTAGAGTGCAAAACTGGAGAGAACTCGCCCAAAATCGAAGTCGTTATCGAATGTTCTACAGGTTGCTTCGGTTAGCCTTGCAGTAGCGCATTCTGTCACTCCAATTTTGCGTGATCAGTCAAAGCGATATGGTTTTTGGCTGAAGGTTCCAAACTCAAAAAAGTCTATAGGGGTCAGTGGCGTGGCGTGCATATTTTCAAATGGTAAGTCGAGAAAAATGAATCACCTACACCAGTGATGGGCAAAGTACGGCCCGCGGGCCAACTCCGGCCCGCGAAAGCATTTAATCCGGCCCCTGACGCGATGGTCATAGATGAGACTGGTAAGATGTCAAAGATGAGACTGGTTAGATGAGGGTTACCTAAAATCACTTAGAGCCAACCTTTTTCCGTTTTACTACTGCATGACTAAGAACGATTTAACTCACTTTCCGCGTTTAAAATCGGTGTCACCAGTGAGTGAAAAAAAACTGAAAGAATTCTGTCAGGTGTTAAAAAACTTCACACAAACTTCGAAACTAGGTTTAAAGATTTCAAGGGCATTCAGTCGTCGCTAGATTTTTTCTCGATGCCGTTTAATGTAGATCCGGAGTATGTCTCTGCGAAATTGCAGTTGGAAATTATTGAAATGCAGTGCAGCACCCATTTAAAACAACTGTTCTTAAATCCCACAAAATAAGAATTTTATATAACAGTACTGAAAGCTAAATTCCTTAAGATGATTTCTCACGCCCAGAAAATTATGGCTGTTTGCGTCGTCGCACGTATGCGAACAGACTTTTTCGACCATGAAATTGCGGAAAAACTCAATCAGAAACCGACCTACTGATGAACACCTTTTCGCGCTGCTGAAAGTTATTTCGCCACAGCTTGAACCTGCCTTCGAAAATATTATGGCAAATCAAAAGCAATTTCATACATCTCAAACTGCAGGGCCTTCGAATAAAAGTTGAATTGTAATTTTGAACATTTGTGTAATGTGTAATGCTGTAATGTTTTAATATGATTAAAAGTTTCAACACAAATTACATTTTTAAAATAACTCTGGCCCTCGTCTGCGATTTCTTGAATTTTCTGGCCCCCCGTTATGAAAGTTTGCCCACCACTGACCTACACAAATTCATAAGGAATAAATAGAAGGTACCTTAAATTCCAAAATTCCAAACAAGGATTGATCGAAGCCAATTTTTCTATACTTTAAGTCATTTAGGTTAAAATTCACAATGAGCTTAAAGCATAAAAAAAGCAGCTTGATACCACCGTATCTATAAACCGCTCCATCAATTTACGATTTCTTTCAACTTTTTTGTTATGAGCTACATAGGAATTAACTAAGGAGGTTTCGATTCGATTGGTTCCAAATTCATGTTACGATAAACAGCTTCGAATGTGTTTTTCTCTTTTAATGTGCTTATTAGCAGAATTTGTCAAATTATTTAAACCGGCGTAGCCCGTGCGACTCCAAACGCTGGAAGAATTTGAAAACAAAAATCAGGGAAAACAAAACATTTTGTTGACCTTGCAACTACCTGTCAACCATGTATATTTTTGGTAAAGGGAATCATGGAAACGCGAAACGAAACCATCTTTACGCTTATACTCTATTTTCATAGACGGAAAAGAGCGTCCGATTTCAATAACTTTTTTTTTCACTATAAAATCTTACTTTCTAAACTGATTTTCCTCTTCTAAAAGGTAATCTGTTAAACAACACTCAACAGTTAGCAAAGCCATTTAAATAATTAAAACAAAACAGTTCTCTTCGACGTTAACTTTTCACAATTTTTAGTTTTTTTTTTATAGTTTTTAGAAATGCACGATACTTAAAATTCACTTTACACTTGCAAATAATCCAAAACAATGATCAAATGATCAGTAGATAATAGAACAAAACAAAAAGCAAAACAAAACCGTATTCGCCGTACGTTACTCGAAGGCGAAATCTGTATTATTTTTTCCAAGATCCAAGCAGACATTGCAGCAGTAAGACGAAAATTATCGTCTTACTTTTTTCAATAAGAGAACGTGTATTGAAAAGGATGGCACCGGAGTGGAAGTATATCGTAGGAAAAACAGGGACAAACACAAAATATGTTCTGCGCGGCGATTTTCAATGCTTTGTGTATGCTTTGTGTATTGTGTGTGTATCTCGCAAATTTAAAAGTGCTTGAAGAACATTGTGTGTATGGGCAAAGATAGGCTGTTGACTGCTTAGTTGTAGACTTATGTTGCTGGTTTTTTCTATGAAGACAAATTTTAAAAGGTAAGACGATAGGAATCGTGTTATATGGACGCCACGCCACTGATAGGGGTCGAGTCGCGCATCCGCCGATGTCAATTGACACTTTGGCATTCACATTAAGTTTTATAAATAAATCTAACCTTTTATTTGACAGAAATTCGGTTTAGCGTTTCATAGGTGACTTTTCAACAATCAGAAGCCGAAAAAACTACGATTTCACAAAAATTTAATTTTGATGAATGCGCCCATTTCCAGAACGGCTGATAACACGATTTACGCATATATGGTGCCCAAAATATCGATTGTAAGCATCGACTGCGACTGTGTGGCATGTTGTGGTATGATAAGCCTGAACCAGACTTCGTCCAAATCCATGCCAATAAAAAAAATTGGTTAACGCCAACCATTGACCAAAACGTCGTTCTCGGCCTCATTTAAGAGGACAAAAAGGTCCACCATCCACCACTCCACAGTTCACACCTGTCACTGGAATGCACCTTGTTAGAAAATATGATTTTTCGCACAAATCCGTTGTCCAATCTAAGCTGCTCTTAAAGCACGGGTCAGCTTTAGAACGGATGGTAGTGCGCCAATTGGATCTTGTAAGCGAATAATCAAAGATGTTTGTAAAATATTCTCCTCCAGCTGGTGCCTGAAATCTGAAGCTGTTGATTTCTATAGCGAGTTGAAAATTATACCTATATTGAGTCTAACATTCTCGGCTACAGCTGGCATATTTTCTGGACCATAAGTAGGTACCTACCTACTGTGTGAAATTTATAGCGTGGCAACATAAGCAGCTTTTTGTATTGGCTTGCGTACAGCAGGCCAAAACTTCTTTTCATAAATCGCACTATTTGGGCTACACAGTAGCTAGGTACTTTGAAAATAAGTTTTGTATATTTCTCAACTCTTCACTCTTTTTAACAGAAATAAAGGTTTGTCGGGTGCGTGAAAGAATTGAAGAAAATAGACTTCAACTCGAACTAAATTACCTGACTCTCAAACTTCATTTAATTTCACAAATATTTATGAGCATATCAATTATCTTTTGAATTGTCAAACACGATCTTATGAGTCTCAATATAAGATACCTCTCACAAAAATAATAGGTAGTTAGGTACCTACCTACTTTGTCTACGGGAACAGTAGCTTTTGATTGACAGGAACATGTTTTCAACAAACAAAACAGATAGGTATAGGTACCTATACGAGGAGGTACCTACCTATTCAATTTTTCTAGCTTTGTATTCACATTCATAAAATAATGACTCCCTAAGTTCTGTCACCTACACATCACACGAGCTATTAACGGGATTTCAGAGGCTTCACTTTTAGAAGGTTCATAGTGCAATCACATATGAACTTCATTTGAAAACGAAAAAGTACTTGAAACTGTACAGAAGTAGGTAGGTATACCTGAGTTGCAACACTCCTAAACTGTATCACAATCAGAGTTGTGAGTAAAATTGTAACAAATAAAAAATTAAAGCAATATTTGGTATTATGCATACTCTCTAAGCAGAGACTAATTCATCAATAAATCGACGGCGCCGGCTGACAGCCACAGCACAAATATGATAGGTAGCCTATAATTTAAGCACTAACACTGGCCATTGTTTTGAAATCTCAGCATCGCCGCTAAAAAGGAATGCCTCAAAACAACACTCAAAATTTAACAATGAATAGTTTTTAAATTAAGATAGCTAAACAAAACTCCTCCAGCATTCAAAAATTCAAAATACACTAAAATTCAAATAGTAGAACAAGAAAAATTACGCAGTCCTGTCCTACTCTGACATGTTATCACATTCACAATTTGCGCTAAAAAGGAAAATATACACCAACAAAACTGAAGAAGAAAAATATCATCACAAGAAAATTACAAAGCGAAGGAAAAAGAAAGCAAGTGAAAAAAATTACCGATGACGAGAAAGAAGGAAATCATGACATAAAACTCGCCGTAACTTAAAAGGGGCTCTAGCTCTATCCATCGCCATCCACCATACACCCCGCCCTTACATACATCGAAACGGTTTATAGCTGTACTCTGTACCCTTGTGTTGTTTCGTCGTCGTCGTCACTCGTGTGCATTGAAGGGTTGTGCACACTGCCTTACCAGTACTGCACACAATCACAGTTTTCTGGTTGAGAGTGTGTAAGATGTACACACACACACAACCAAGGGGGTTAGACCGTAAAAATATAATGCGTAATGGTTGGTTGAATTTCTGCAATATTCATTTAGTTTCGAAATTTTATACGCATCGTCCGATTTCTCTCTGAACACACAGATGTAAGGCAAGAAGGGCTTTTCCTTCTTTGCTCATTCATATTTAAAAATAGTATTGACAAATAGTGCTTAAAAAAGTACTTTTGAGTTTGGTCGCCGTGTTCTCTCTTCTTGGGTCTTTGTCGGTTGCTTCCAATTGTATTTGTGTGTAAAATGTTCGCATGGATAGAATTATTCACGCGACGTTAAGTATCTAATCTGAAGAGAGGTCTCAATGCTTCGCTGACAGCAAGTTCAATCAACTGCGAACGATAGCAGCTAACAAAATCAAAATAAACACAAATTGTTTGTAATTTAGTAATAAAAAAAATAAAAATAAAAACAGTGCAAATCCAACTGGATGAATCTTTTTAGATAGTTTACCATTTTGCTTTGAAAAATTATTTTGTTTTCTGTTTGTTTAACTTTAAATAAATCTACATATATATCTACCTAAACAAAGTGATTCTGTGTTAAAGAAAATAATTTAAAAAAAATTAAATTGTGTGTGTTCTTTCATTTGGTTTTCAATAATAAATATACATATGCGGATACCTTAACAACATGATGGAAATGTGCTGATGAATATAATTAAAATATATCATTCAACAAAACAAAACTAAACCTCCTCTGCAAAATAAATAACTACTATCTTAATATGATGCTAACTACAGAACACATAATGCATGGCCATGCGACATCGGTTAGTCAAAGTGCACTTTTTGGTTGTTCAACAGCTGGCCATAGTGGCATTAACCAGCTGGGGGGTGTCTATGTCAATGGGCGCCCCCTACCTGATTCAACACGGCAGAAAATTGTCGAATTAGCCCACTCAGGAGCGAGACCATGTGATATATCACGCATATTACAAGTATCGAATGGATGTGTTAGCAAAATTTTAGGCAGGTAAGTCTAATTCAAATAATGTTATTATACTTTCTTTACCTACCTACCTACATCAATTTCGAAAACCCATAGTTGCATGTTTAGATATATTTTTTGTGTGAATAAAGTGACAACTCTCCGGCGCATTTCTTCTTTTTTTTATTTGAAGCTTCTTAGTGCGAGTGCTAGCGGATATACCTAATGAAGTTAAAAATAAGATCTTTTTCGTTTAAAAAAAGCACATCCAATATTCGAATAAAAAATTCTCATAATATTTGCAATGGAAAACAAACCGCTACGCCCGCCGCTCCGGCTACTGCTACTACTACTAGCCGACGGGCTTTTAAAAGTCTAATCAAACTTTGTTCTTTAATGTTAATCAGTTCACTTTCATTCCCCGTCGAACTACTTATCAGCTTGCTCATTTAAGAAACTTTCGAGCGTACGGAACACGACTTTTTAGGCGTGTAGTAAAAAAATATCGGAGGTTTTCAATTTCGTGATTGGTCCCGTTGGACAAAATTCTTATAAAAGTTTCAATGTCTACCTATTTGCTAGTTTTGTAGAGATTTTGTAAAATTTACTCGTAGAAACTCCCTAGCCTTTACCTATCCAACACCCAATTGATTAGAAGACTTTGATTTATTGTTTTTCACACGAATAGTCGATTTGATTTAAATAAAATTAATTATTTTGGTTTAGTTCACATTAAATTGATATTAATAACATTTTCCATTGGACAATTTGATGAGAACATTGAGTAAATATGAAAACAGCTTAGTAACTGCATGTGCTTTTAGTTTGAAACTACACAATCTTTTTTTCTACAAACAAAAATTCAGACAAATTTTTTTTATTATTTCCAAATGAAAATCAAATGTAAACTAACTTTCTTTGAAATTATTTCCCTAAATTTAATTCAGTTTTTGATCGAAAATATGATTGAGCTGTTTATGTTCTAAACCAACGAGTTTTTATACGCGGCAATGAACAATTCAAATGCATTCGAGCAGACAATATATGAATACAATGTGGCTTCAATTGAAAATAATAATTGATTATAGTTTGCTTAGAAAGTTTCTAATAACTTGATCAACAAGGATTAGCCCCGGTTTTTGTGGCCCAAAGTCGTTTTACCAATTTGCATAAACATGAAATCAGGGGCGTAGCAAAAAAGCCAAAGGTAGGGGGTGACTTAACAGTGCCGAGGTCAATGCCAACTAATTTTACGAATTTTTCGACTGCATTTGCAGAGGCGTAGAGAAAAGCCAAGCTGTGGGGGTGACTTTCAGTAAAAAGCCATACGGCTTTAAGGGGGGCGCTCGCTGGTCTAGAGCGTGAAAAAATGGGCATAGTTTATGAATTTTTTGTGACTCAACAAAAAGATCAATCGAAAATCAGTGAAAAAGGTTTTATAATTTAGGTTTTAATTTACAAATACAATTTTTTTCGTGTTAATTAAATTCAAAATGGCGGCTGTCCAGCATTTCTTCGGAGGCACCTCATTTTTAAACGGGTCTATGACCGAAGATGTAACCTCCTTAATTTCGGTCCTGGAACAAAATCCCGAAATTTTTTTATTTCTATATAACAACAGCAAGAGTCGTTCGTAGGGTTTTTTCGATATTTTGTTTTTTCTTGTAAGAAGTATATTTTCTTTATTTATTGAAATATAATTTTTGTTTTCTACAAACATCAAACATATACATTTATATTACAGTCGTTTCATATTGTGCAAGAATAGCATAAAATATTCATTTTCTACATTGTACATATAAACTATAGTAAGTTAAAATGGCGATTTAACAATCTTGTGGACTAGAGGACACCGGTGCCGTAGCAATCGCTTTTTTACACACAATGTTAAAACCAAAAGCTTAAAATGGAGACTCCTTAGTTGGCCCGGAGAAAATAGGTTCGCCAACAGTCTACACAATCCTATCATCGCTTCAATATACAAAGTTATCTATACACTCCTATAGAGAGGAAAGATTTGTTTGTTTGTTTGATTGTATTGAATTAGCACCAAAACTATTGAGCCGATTTGAATGAAATATGGAACAGAGGTGGTATAGAGCCTAGAAACTAATGGAGGATATATTTCTTTGATCCCGATATTCCGTCGGGAACAGAAATGGGAAACGACAACTTAGTGTTTGTACTGAATAGGCTCCAGAACTACTGACCCGATTTGAATGACATCTGGAACAGATATAGGCTATATTTTTGTCCCATATTCCCTCCTGAACGCAAACATAAACGCGGTAACATATCTGGGGGAAAAAAATGTACAGATTTAAGGGGGGGTTAAGGTTTCAAGGTAAAAAAAAAGACTTTTTTACGAATTTTTTTCTTAAATATGTATGTTTGTTGTTTTTTTTTTTTTTTTTTTTTTTTTTTTATAATATACGCGCACATCAAGGGGTTATTAATACCCTTATAATGTTATTAACACAGTGCGAGCGGTTAAGAAGGAAGTACAGGATTAGAAAGGAGGTGCCGATGCACATTATTTTTAAACTTCTGTGTATTACAATGAGAGGGGAAAACAGAGTCAGGTAAAGCATTCCACATCCGAGTAGTACGGCTAAAGAATGAATCTCTATATTTCACTGTACGACCGAAATTGGGCTGAAGGTAAAACTGATTTGCATTCCTTGCGAGGCGTGTATTGCGGTTAAATTGCTTAAGGGGAGGAATGCAACTGGCTATTTCGTCCGAGCATTGTTTGTAAAAAAACCTATAGAAAAGAGAGAGACATGAAACATTACGTTGTTTTGTTTAGGTGGCTCAACTAGAGCGTGGTGCTCCTAGGACTTGTCCAATATGCCCCTCCAGCCGGCTCGATCTCTAGCCTGCCGTCTCCAATTTTGCACTCCAAGTTGGCGGAGATCTCCTTCTACCTGGTCGCTCCATCGAAGATGAGGTCTACCTTGGCTTCTGACTCTCTCTGGTTTGGCGTTGAAGACTTTACGCGCTGGAGCGTTGATGTCCATTCGCTCTACATGGCCCAGCCATCTTGGTCGTTGGACTCTAATTTTTCTGGCTAAGCTTATGTCGCTGTACAGCTCGTATAGTTCGTCGTTGTATCTTCTTCGCCAAACGTTGTCTTCTCGATTAACGCAAACAGGAACATAAATCGTACGCAGAACTTTTCTCTCAAAGACTCCAAGTGACTTTTCATCCAAATGGGAGAGGGCCCATGCTTCTGCCCCATATAGCAGGGCCGGGATGATGAGTGTTTTGTATAGTGTTTCCTTGGTTTTTCTCGATAGGGCTTTATACCTCAATTGCTTATTTAACCCAAAAAACAGCGATTAGAGCAAGAGTTAGTCTGCGTTTGATTTCAGCACTGATGTTGTTGGCTGACAAATTCACTGACTACCTCGAAGTCATACCTGTCAATGCTGACATTTTGACTAAGTCGCTGGTGGGATTGGACTTTTGTTGATGAGAGCATATACTTCGTCTTGTCCTCGTTTATTTTCAGCCCCATTTGGCTTGCTGCTGACTCCATAGTAGTGAATGCACCAGTTACTGCTCGCTTTGTTCTTCCTATCACGTATATGTCGTCTGCAAACCCAAGTAGTTGTGTTGATTTATTGAAAATGGTGCCCGATGTACTGGCATGGGTGCTACGTATTACATTTTCAAGCACAAAGTTAAAACAGCTGCATGACAGGGCGTCACCTTGTCTAAGCCCTTTGGTGGTTTCGAAGGTTTCAGTAGAGTGTTTACCAACTTTGACGGAACAGCTAGCGTTCTCCAACGTCATCCTGATAAGGCGTATCAGTTTAGCGGGATTCTAAAGTTAGACATAGCACGATACATTTCAACTCTTTTAACACTATCTTACGCTGCTTTAAAGTCGACGAACAGGTGGTGGGTGTCGATGTTGTACTCTTGGGTTTTCTAGAGGATTTGGCGCAATGTGAATATTTGGTCGGTGGTAGATTTTCCAGGTCTGAAGCCGCATTGATAAGGACCTATTAGATTTTATTCGGACCTTTCGTACATTATTAAGCATACTTTCGACAATATAGGATAGTTTTGTCATGCAGAAATATTAAAGCATAAGCCGGTAACAGAGCTTTGCCCAGAACGTCTTGAGAAAAAAACTATTTGCGGTGTTCACCATAACTCGGCTGGAAATTATTTGAAAATAAAAAACCAAGAAAAAGTAGTCAAATTATGATCAAATCTTCCCCCAACGTTCTCTTATAATTTTTTTTTTCATTTAAAAACTTTTGGCGGCCATTTAAGGTGCAAACTCTTATTTTCCACTAAAAATTCCACCATTTTGGGGTAGAAAACACTCAAAAAAAATTTTTACTAAACGTTGGGGGAGGGTATTTTATATGTCAAAAATATGTGTAAATTTTGAAATGAATCGGTCAAGTAGTTTTGAAACGACAGTGAACACGGACTTTAAGTCTGTCATTTCACTGGCACTTGGAACTTTGAATATACTGAACCGTTTTCAAAAATTCTTCGTAAGAGTGGTTAACTTTAACTGTCCCTGAGTAACAAAGATATTTCTTTCCCATTTTCCCACTGCAACGGAAACTTGTAAACTTCTTTATTCAATTTTGCCCAATTCGATAACCGTAGGGCCGCCGGCCGGCCGGCGCGGCGCCGAGTGGGTCAGCTAGTGCTGTACAATCTGAATTTGGGATGGCATCTAAAGACTTGCAAGGGCCGGCAATAATGAACGGAACTTGTTTGTTTCACTTCCATCAGCATTTTACCAATGCCAAAGTAGAAACATTTTCGTAAATGAGTCTTTTGTTCAAAGTCCTGAAATTAAAAAATATGGCTTTAGGTGCGCTTAACATCTAATAAAAAGCGAAACCGCAAGTTTCCGAAGCTGATTGAACATGCACTAAAAAAGTAAATCGAATGCTCTTTCTGGCAGTAAATAACTTTTTGCGGGTTAAAGTTAAAAGTTTAGAACAAGCAACATTAAGGTTTTCTAGTTTTATTTTTATTTTATCTTGGCCCAATTTACCAACGCTTATATTTAGTCGAACAATAACTCAGGCGTTCCAAAAATATATCCGCAAAAAGATAAGAAAACATCAAAGCCATGGGAGCACTAAAATTTCAAATGCCCAAATGCTCAAATGTTGCCAATGTTCTTTAACTTCGAAGATAACTATTTAACGGCATTTAGTTTTCATTAACAATGACTTCATTATGTTCTCAGCTCATTATATGTATAATAACCGTTGCAATGAATTTTTTCGAATTTTGGCCTACACCACAGTGCCATATTGGTCGAATTTTTTAAAGCAATAAATCGATTAAAACGGTAATATTTGGTTAATAAATCGTGTCTATTCATCATGGCAGCTCTTTTGAGTCTAGAAACGCCATTCTTTTGCAGTTGTCAATACTCAATACATATATGTAAACGCATCGTTAGAGCATTTTTTTTAAAGCCGTTTTTTATTTTTTATTTAAAAAAAAGATGCAAGTCTTAAAATCATGCCAGCAGATGTTTTGACAAAAAAATTTAAATAAATCGGCTTTACCGTTTTGAAAATATTTAAAAAATTTATAAAATATAAACAAGATTTTCAAAATTTAAAATTTTCCAAATGTTAATAAACAACTTTCTTAAAATAACTACAACTTCTTAAATATAAAATTTCGTCAAAATCGTGTCAGCCACGAGGAAGTTGGAAGTTGACTTTTTCCAAAAAAATTTTTTAAATCATAAGAAAGGCAATTGATTGATAATTCTTCACATAAAATTTTATCGAAGTCGTTAGAGCCGTTTTTGAGAAAAATAAATATTATCATATGGGTTGTATGGCAGGTACCGTTATTTCAAGACCTAGAGACTCAATTCCAGAAATCCCTTTGCAAGCTACCCCACAGACCCTAACTGCAAATTTTGAAGAAAATCGGTTCAGGCTTAAGATGCATATACGGACATACAGAAAGACAGAAAAACAGACAGAATTGTAGGACCCACTTTTTTCGTATTCTCTGTCATCGTAATGCCATTTTTAGTTGTTAGGGGCCGTTCATAAATTACGTTAGGGGTTTTGAAGAATGATTTGATTTGATTTTTAATGATTTCGACTAGTTGTAGGCTCGTATATCTTTTCATCATAAAATGGCAAACCTTATTGAAGAGAAATGTCAAAAGAGGGGTAAAAAATATGGCGTCGTTTGCTGTTCCTGTCGCTCTACTTTTGTAGCGTCCCTGCTGAAAAACCCTTTATTTAAGCCAAGCAAAACAAGAACACTATTACTGCAATAATATGGCTTCATATAACAGTAGTAAGAATGAAATTTTTCTTCTTTTGTTTTTCTGTCGAATCAAAACTATTTTGGTGCTTCCTAATTTCTTTTGATAATATTACTCCTAATGCGTTGTGCATATGTTTTGTTGGCCAGTGTTGATACAATTTGGCAAAATGTCAAATGGAACGAATTAAACATTATAATGGAATGATGATCTTCTTGGGATAACATTTTCATAACGTCAATAATTTACTGGTAAAATTTGATGCTTTTTGAGCGGCGCGGCGTACCGCACAAGCGGATCGCTAGTATGAAGCAGTTATGTATACGGAAGAACGGAAGCTGTGATTCTTTCAAAATCACAATGCTCTTATCGCCGGAAAAAGGAAGATTCTAGTATAAGTAGTACAAGAATGAAAGCATTTAAATAATTCTGGCTAAGAAATATCTAATAAAATATTGCCAAAATGCTAGTCGTGTAGCGCTGCTGTTGTTTTTGATAGATATTTACAATTTGCTCAATATATCCTCAGCAAATGATTGTAAATTTTGTCATATTTTCGCCAGACAATAAAACTATCAAGAAGTAGCTTTTTTATAAAACGGGCAATATCGTTATCATCAACTCAAAAACTGAACTAAAGATGAAACATGTTTTTATTTTGACACGCTACTAGTAATTTTACACCTACTTACTCTAAATCAATAGTTTGATCGCTTAAGTGCTGCGTGCTTAATCATTTAGCACCTGTTATTACAAGCTAGCTAAGGTTCGATAAAGGAATTCTGTTATTTAAAACTGAAATTCCCAACAAAAAGGGAAAATTCTAGCAAAGACCACTCCTCTAGGTCCATCCAAGGTTTGAAAGAGAGTCAGCACGCCAGCATGAAACTCACTCTTTAGTAAACAAACAATGGCAACTGTATTCTGTAACTAATATTTTTTCAATGGCTCCAATTTGCAGTTATACAATCTTCAATCTTATGCCATTTCTTTTCCTTAGTCCACCAATTGGCTAGTGAGAACCGGAAATTAAGGATCGTGGGGGAGAGGGTGAGACACCCTATCAACACCGCCCTCGCTAGCCACCTGTGTGAAACTTATCAAAGCTAGATTTGTAAATGTCGCCGTCGGTCGGTCCTTTAAAAATATTTTTCGCTATTCTCTCGTTTAATCCTCTCTTAGTCAGTTATTCAGCTAGACGGTGTTTTAAGAGTTGGACAGACATAACTAATCTATAAACTCATTCCAACATTTGTTTTTCTAATCGAGGTTGTTGTCTAAATACTCACTGATAGACCCAGATTCTGACACTTTTGAATAGAAAAAATACGGCTTGCCATTCGTGTTTCACAATTTATTCAACAAAAATGTAGCTTTTCGAATCGAATACTACTTTAGCCCGAGTTTAAAGAACCCATTCCGGTGTTCGATAAACGATAAAAATGTTTATGAATAACTATTTGAGTTGGATAGTGTTCCAAGAGTAGTCGGAAGTAAGGGAACCTTTCGACTCAGATTATAAATACATAATGACTGCTCACATTTAAGACGATGGTAGGGTAAACGCACTAGTATCCGGACAGTGTTAGTACCCGGACACATTGACCTTTTTTTACGATTAATAGATAAATCACACAAAAAAATTCACAAACGTCAACAAACATGGGTCCTTCAATGTGTCCTATACATGCATGCAAAGTTTCAGGTACTCGAAATGCGTATTTTAAGAACTACGCGTCATTTTATTGCTTAAGGTTTGAAGGTGCGGTCTCGTTGCCGATTTAGGTAATAAAACAATAGTGGGAACAGTTTTTAGTAGTAAGCAATTGAACAAGTAATAGTTAATTTATTGTAATGGAAAGTCATTGGTTTCGTTGGAAATATCAGTAACTAAAACAATTTGCAAAAAAAAAACCAAATTTAATAAAATCTTTGCCATTATTTGTGGTGTCCGGGCACTAAAACCAAAATTGAATATATGTTTTTCAGTACCCCCACATTTCAGTATCCGGGTACTTACAATGTGCGATTATCATGTATTTTCAGAACTCGGACAGGGGTTGTTTCTTAAAATTATTGTGTCTGGATACTAAAACAAAAGTGTTCGGATACTAGATTTAATTCATTTTAAGAGACTTAATCATTGATCATTTTAAGAGACAAGCCCTGTATTTATACAAGAAATGTGCGCTTGTCTTATATTTTCAGTATCCAGACAGGGCTTGTCTCTTAAAATGATTGTGTCCGGGTACTAAAACCAGAGCGTCCGGGTACTAAATTTTGCTGTCCGGGTACTAACGCAAATGGAACTTTTCTGAATTGTTATTTTTTTAATTTTAACAATGATCTCTTTGCAATTTACTTGAACGCTATATTATTGAGGAATATCTATATTCTTACAATCAATAAAAGTTTCCGCGGTAGCATTTATGGTTACGAAATGGTTTGAAGTCAAAGTTGAGAAAAAAATTAAGTGTCCGGGTACTAGTGCGTTTATCCTATATTGCAAATTGTTCTCGATTTTTTGGCACTGACATAGAGAAAGACGAGAAACGACTAATGCAATTGAAAAAAGATAAGAGGGAAGCAGCTTGAAAAGACAAAAATATTGTTGTTTTAAAGAAATGAAGAACCAAACAGCGTTTTAAATTTGTTTCAAATTAAAAAGTAAATACATCAGACAATTCGGAACAAAAATAAAACTTCGAAGTATTCCCAGAAGGTTAAACAACACAAATTTAAAAGAGCAGAATTATAAAAGTAAATAAAAGTTAGGAAGCCCAAAAAATGTTTTAAAAATTTAAAAAAAAACTCCCAATTGAGACCGTAAGAATGCATTAAATATTTTAAAAGATTTCCAATCGACAAAAAGAAATTTAAAGACATAAAAAAAAGAAGCAACACCCCGTTATCAAAGCAAATTATAAACAAAGCAATAAAGCCAAGAAAATAGAGGAAAAGACATTTAAGAACAAGCTAGACAGAAAGTTAGAATAAGCTATTCTTCAAAAACAATAAGCTCAAATTTTAAGAGACTTCTTTTCATACCTTCCTGAAAGTATTTTGCCTTTTTTTTTTTGTGGAAAAGAAAAAGTTGCCAAAAAAATTATACACATAAGTATGTATGCATATTTAAAAACAGACCAATGAGGACCAATGTAAAAGAAGACGGTTCCAGAACACAGTGACAGTTTACCTTCATAGTCTTGTCCGTCTGTATAGGCAGCCATACCCTAAATGGCTTCATGATTCTGTACTCAGACCAATGAGGACCAATGTAAAAGAAGACGGTTCCAGAACACAGTGACAGTTTACCTTCACAGTCTTGTCCGTCTGTATAGGCAGCCATACCCTAAATGGCTTCATGATTCTGTACTTAGGCTTAAACTTTGACGAAATTTACAAAAATCATCTTATTCAAGTAAAAATCATCAGCACTTGATTTTTGTGGTCGTGAAGAGATCACATATTTCCTACTTGTCCGCTTTCCACTAATAATCTGCCATTAAGTTACGGTGGGTTTACCTCAGACGGCCGGCGCGGCGTCAGTAGTTACGAATATATCGCTTTAACATTGCACCATGTCTAAGATCTGCTTGTCCTTCCTCAAATAGCATAAAACGGAAAGCTACTTTTCCGCTGCCTCTCTGTAGGCTTAGATCTAAAACTACTCAACGGACTTCGATGCGGTTTTTTTTTTTTTTTTTAAGTGAAACTTCTTACGCGATTTGCAAACGTAAATGCGTAACACGTTTAACGCGGATTATCGATTGCATACTTTTCGGCACTGCTCGCAGTTCGTCATTCAGCCAGACGATTTGCTTTGAAAGCCTTGCTGTCGGTGATTTAGAAACTCTCGTTTTTCAAGATAAATAAGTAGGCGGCGCATCAACGTTTTCTTGACTTTGGGAAAAAGGGACGTTAATTTGATTGAAAGGGGGTGTTGAATTCGTCATTATTAAGAACCAATTTAGACAACTGCTGCTGTGCTAACTACTCGGGTTCCAATCTGTGCGAAAATTTAGGTTAGGTTAGGGGAAGTGGCTGTCGGCCAATGAGTAATGCCTACTTACATTGCCTAACACACTTATGCCGCATGGGGCCATTGTGATACCACACAGATCAGCAAGTTAATCACCTACTGATCGGGTTTGTGAGCCCGATGTAAGGGCAGCTTGGCTGTCCGAGAAGATTCGAACATCCGTGGAGGATATGACGTTTTCTTTGAGCCAAGACAGCACCTCCCTAATCGCCAGAATTTCCGCTTGGAACACTCTACAATGATCGGGTAGGCGGAAGAAAAGACTAAGATTCAGTTTTTCTGAGTAGATTCCACTTCCTACACCTTTGCTGGTTTCTGAACCATCGGTGTAAGAGTGTATTGCTTCATTTTCGAAGAGAGTGCCTATTTCCCAAGCTTCTCTTGAAGGTATGGTTACTTGGAAATTATTATCCAACACCAACTTGGGTTATGTAGAATGCTAGTGTGACCGATTTGATTTTATTGGTCCACTGTGATATAGCTCTGAGTCGAGTAGCTGAGCTAGCTGCGACTTAAGATATCTAGGGGTGTGAGGTCTAGTTACATTGAGGGCGTCCGATGGGGTTGTCCTCAGTGCGCCACTAATACACAGACTAGCCGCTCTTTGAACTTTGGCCAGCTTGCGGTTCACCAGACAATCACCCCGTATGTGAGTATCGGTCTTATTGCCGAGGTAAACAGTCAATGGGTGATTTGTGGGGGACAAACCCCATTTCTCACCAATGGCTTTTTTACAAGAGAAGAGTGCCACGTTGGCTTTATTTACTCTTTCCTGAATATTGGTTTTCCAAGTCAGTTTTTTGTCAAAAATGAGACCAAGATATTTAGCCTGATTTGACAGTGTGAAACGTTAGTCAACATGAAAAAGCTATCCGCATTCTGACTTGGAAAATTTGATTTTTTATGAAATATTATTTTGAACAGCATTGCATTGGTTGTTGTTGCCTTTCATACACGTCATGCCGAGTCAAAGAAGCTGTCTGATCAGAAAAATATCAAAATCATTACGTCCTGTCTAAGCGGGAACATTTTCTTGCACTTATATTTTATCTCCAATCATAATTCTGTATTCAAAGCCTTTGCATCATCGGGGTTGGTTAAAAATCGACATGAGCAGAGGAGGTGTGGGATTTGCTGATCCTCCTCCTCCTCCTCATCTAAGCAACTTCTGCAGAAGTCATTAAAGGAAACGCCGAGTCTTATGGCGTGTCTTCCTATCAGACAATGTCCGGTGATGACATTGATTACGGAGCTAACGTGCAATCTGGTTATGGATAGCAAATGTCTTGTGAGTTTTGGATCTAGTTCTGGCCATATCTGTTTTGTTGCCACACACGTAGTGATATTGTTCCACTTATTATTTGTTCTATCCATTGCCTCTTGTTTAAGCATGAGTTTTCCTATAAGGACTGACAATTATTTTTCTAAGCGCATATTTCAAAAACTTCATCATCGGCTTGAAATGAAAATCTATAGCTTCTTCCATAATAAAGTGAAAGTCCTCCAAAACCCAACGAAATTCATTGATCATTCATCAGAAAGTCAGGAGTTAATAGTTCTTTCACAGCAAGTGAACTCATCTTTTCATTTGCTTATCTGTTTTTTTTTTCTCGTAAAACAACTTATCAGCTAGGTTCCATAAATCGAGTGAGATGAAACCGAAACCGAAATTGCAAATCGAGTGAATTTATTTTCAGTGTTCTGCATTTCGATCGATTTCATCAGTTCGAAAACTTTTCGAAATCACTTCAAGTGAAATTGAAAACTGCTGATACCTGTCATCTAATCTGAAACTCAATTTATTTGATTTCAATAGTTTCTTGAGTTTCCTGATCAGAAAATTAAATATGGGTGCTGTTCTCATTGCTTCGGTTTTGGAAATCAAAAAGAAAAGATATGCGACAGAGAAAATAAAAAGACGTAGATTGAGAGACATTTCTAATCCATTAAAAAAAGCAGATGCAACGTGTGTATTGATATGTGGCAAGTGAAATTGAAGTATTTTCATGTTTTTATTGATAAATTTGTTTCAAATGATTCTTTTTATTATTACTGACTTTTTTCCATCCAGTTGTATCTTTCTGTCTTTCCCACAAAGAACCTGCGGCGACACGATCTCCTTTCATGAATCGTTGGGCAAGAACTTTATGTTGGCTCATAAAGTTTATGAATATTTCCTCCTGTGCAGTATTTTTAATCTTTCCCTTGCTTAAAACAAATTTCTAGTAAAATAAACAAATTTTGTGGTTGCAACGGAGTTTCCTTACTCACATTTTTAAACTCGTCTGTTTTCTTCTACCATTCCACACAGATAAATTAGGGTGATTTCAAATCACTTGGAAACCGGCGAAATCGAATTGTGGAACACAACAATTTCGTTTCACTTCGATTTCGAAAAATATGAAATCGATATCGATAAAAGTGAAGTGCAGAACACCCGGTTTTAATTTCGACCGATTTCGATTTCATTTCACGTGAAAGTGAAATGTGGAACCTAGCTGTATGTGAATTATTCATTCATACAAAGCATGAGCAGTGAGTAAGTTGAGACCATAAACAAAAAGTTTTTGAAGCTCAGTAGCTCGTACTGTTTGTAGCTCTGATATTTCAAAAAAAATTACTCTTACTTTCAAGCTATATTCAGACGATTGTAAGATTGGATAGTAGGTATCTACTTGGAAATGTAATGCTCTACAATGTCAAATTGCCAATTGGTTGATATTGTTCAAAAGCTTTTCAATCGCAATATCATAAGTTGGCTGAAAATTCCATCAACGTTGTCAGGTAGGCTGAAAATTTATACTGCAGCAACTTTCTCAGGTTAGGAAAGGTAAGCTCCCAGGATTGGTTGACGTTAAAAAATTGACCAGTGCTTAGGCAGTCATTGCCAAAAAAAAGTTAACACACATCAGAACTTTTTTCTATGTTTTTAATGGCCAAGAAATGAGTTTAGTAGTTTTTTTTTGTTCTGAAAATGTTTTCGACAACATCCGCGTGAGTTATTTAGCCGCGGTTTGAAGCAGTGCTTAGCTAGAAAGAATACACCAAATTCATTACACGATATGTCAATAATAATAAAATATCTTATAAAGAACGTTTTGCATTAGTTTTTTTTCTTTTCATCAATTGCAGATACTACGAAACGGGATCAATCAAACCACGAGCAATTGGAGGTTCGAAACCACGGGTAGCAACAACACCGGTTGTACAAAAAATCGCCGACTACAAACGTGAGTGCCCGAGTATTTTCGCTTGGGAAATCCGTGATAGATTGCTGTCTGAACAAGTTTGCAATAGCGACAATATACCAAGCGTAAGTAACTATTCAGTATAATTTTTTGAGTTCCCTAAGAAAAACAATATATTATCTAAATTAAGTAAATGAAAAGGATCTCTAGAGTTCGTAGATCAACTCTTTCATTTTATGTTATGATCGAAAACTGCGTAGGCTAAAGAAGTACATGTCTCATAGACGTGTTGTTTGAAACTGCCTGATAAAATAAACTGTTTATAAGTAGCAAAATAAAAGAGTTGTTGAATTGTGATGTTCCTGCTCAAGCTCCAAATAAAAAATATAAAGTTCCAATATCTTTATGATTAGTTGAAAATAGTCAATGTCGCGATATATATTTGTGGCTTTATATGTTCTGTAGCAGTGTGCTTAAGACTTCAGGTTGCCTAGAAAACCATATTTACAGGAATTACGAATACATTCACCAACAATGAAAGGCTTCTTCCCAGATAACTCTGATTCCAAAGTATATTTGCAAAAATTGTAAAGACAACCTTAACAAAAAGTCTTATGCTTATAAGTATTTCTGGATGGCCCACATAAATTCCTTTACACAAGCATACCTTGAAATGTTGGAATCTATCTTCACAAAACTGTTTCTACCTCCATACAAAAGCAATTGAACTACTTTAAATTTAAGGACACATAAGTACACTTAAAGCAATCTCACTTTGATGATTGTATTTATGTACATCAGATTCAAATAGATGGTACTTCACCTATTCAGTAAGCCCAGCCTTTCCCGTCCCAAGTATAAAACATCACTCATGGATAATCTATATTGCTTTGTTTTTGAGATGAGTAGTTGTTGTCTACTATCGACTATTTTTTCTGAAGAATACTTGCTGATTAAAGGAGAATAGAAAACAATGCAACGAAAACGGACACAGATAACCATTGGCAACGTTGTCATCAGATTAAAGCGACCGACTGGCACGGCCGGCGCACATTAATTTTTCTGAGTTCAAGAATAATTACATACATAAAAGGATAAGGATTTGCAACACAATTAAATAATTTGTGTTTGCCTAAGTTATAATTATTGATGAGTTAAGACTGTATTTAAGCAGGTTCTGGTTACCAGTACGTTATTAAAAATGTCCTCACTTGAAAAAGATGCCACAAGTTTAAAGAATGTAGGCAAAACTATGGAAAAAACTTTTCATGTTTCTTTAGTTATAGGACAGATGTTTTGACATAATTTCATACCCTATAGGATCATAATTTTGTCCGAATTATTCGAATTGTGAGACAGCTAGCCACATAATATGGCTGTTTTTCCGAGTGGTAATTGGTAAAATATTAACACATTAAAAATACATAAATTGAATAGCACAACAAGCTCAGAAAATCTCGAGGCCGAACGCATTACTCTCGGACAATTCCTCGCGAAAGGCGAACACGAGCTTGAACCCCCATGTGTGTAGGAAGACATGCTAACCATCACGCCTCAGGGACTTCTAAAATCAGCCTGCAAATAAAAACTTGAAGTCAGTGAATAAAGTAATGATGTATCACAATCAAAATGTCTAAGTCTTTTCGAAGCGTTGGAAATTAAATCACTCTTTTCCGATTGTTTGACACTAAAAGTTTTGAACTTTAGTCCGATTTTCTTTGAAGGCTTCGATTATGGTTCAGGTTATATAAGTACGGCTTTTTACCTTTTCCATTTTTAATATAAGTTTCAAAAAATTAATTTTTAAACTATCGAAGTACAATTTTCTTGCTGTCTGCGAAGTGCAGTGATTATAGGACACCTTTTGTAATTCGTCTTAAGGACTTTCACAATTTCGGGAATCACTGAGGAGACATCAACACATTTTGGTTTTTCGGGATATTTTGCAAAGGGGTTTTAATTTTCCACATTGAATTGAAATTCGACTTGTAAGAGTGAGCTCGGCATTTAATTGTGACTTTTGTGACCTCGTTAAACTGTGAGAAATTTCAGCTCAAGCTGCTTGACAAAAAAAATGTCGAAGGATTTATTGATTCCTCTTCAGATGATTAGATAGTGTTGTGGCTTGTGGGGCCCACGTCTGCTAGGTGGGAATTTGAGATTTTTGCATTGGTATCTCATTTCGCGAGTTTACCGAAAGTAATTAAACTGACGTGAAGTGTGTTTTATTATTTAGCCGTTTGGAATCGCTACATGATTGTGGGTCCTAGAAATACTTTTGGCCTTGAGGTTTAACGAGCTTTGCTGCGCAACCCTATTTATTTTATTTATTTAGAGAAACGATGCATGAATAGTGCACAGAGTGGCACAAAAGATCTTAGAGAGACCCAAGACCTATCGCATTTTTCTTAATGTGTTATCTGGTCAATCATATATTCTCTTATCTGAAATAAAAGTTTAGTTTGGTAAATATTGTCCCAGTTTGAACGCACTGGTTGCATCTGAGTGCTGTGAATTTTATAAGTGTTTTGGTGTAAACCAAAACAAATTTGCGTCTTAGAAAGGTACGACAGCATCTAACTGATGAGCCCACTGTCGAACCTGGGCGAAACGCCAAATTTTTTGTGGAGTAAGGTCTCTGGATCTCCTTATCCTCTTTCTGATTGCACTGGTTTTGATCATTCACGACATCAGAAAGACCTTACAATCAACTTTTCGATGTCAATTTTTAATAAAAGTCACTTTTTCATTTAGACCCTGTAGACACACGCTAGTCAATCGCACAAATATAGCTATACCAACCAGCATACAGGTATTTGTAATTTTCTAACAGCACTCAGGGCAGGTAGAATCACAGGCATTATATGTATTCTCGTGAGTACAATTCAATCATGCCATTGTGGAAGTTTTTAATAGCTTCAATCAAAAGTTTATCTAAACACTTAATTCTGTTCAGTGTAATCCATATAGAGGTATATATTTACCTCAATGAAGGCGATTAGCCAATGAGTAAACATCACAAAAAGCAGAACAAAAAACTATAAATTTTTTGACTTATTTAATTAAAACCATTTACCTACCAGATTAATAGAATGTCGATGTTTAGGTATGCCTAAATAATAAGTTTTCAATCCAACGCTTGTACCCATCATTGAAAGAGTTTATTTCTTAGGAATTTAAATAGCGCACATATACACAATTTAAATTCGTTCTTTAAAATCACAAAGCATAATGGCGTAAAATATGTACGATTATACCTGTGTTCATAGAGATAGGTAAATGAACATTGTACATGGACATGAAACCAAAATAATAACACACACAAAAGCAAGGGTGATTTTTGAATAGGTACTTTTTTTTGGGGTTTATAATGAATGCGAGTACAATAAAAAAAAATATTTATGTGCCTATATCAAAGCTGCAAACAAAGTTATAACCACACCACGAATATATATAGGAGGACATAGGAGGTGTGTGTAGGGATTCCCTCTTTCTGTAGTAAAAGTTATGTGTGTTTGATGTGATTGTTTTTTTCCTTGACTTTTTGGTTATTTTGAAATGCAGATTGCTTGCATGAATGTGTGAGCACAGCATTCGTACATGTAGGATTTTTTTCGCTTACTTTAGTAGGCATAGAATAAGGGTGAAGTAGAATGGTTTTAACTGAGGGTAGGTTAGCATTCCTCTTCTGGTTTTCTGTTTTTTTTTTTTTGTGTTCGAAGCCTCTGTGCATGTTGGAGGACTTTACAGCCTGTTGGTTAGAGCGATTTTCCTCATAATGCCACAGTACCATCGGTATCATTGGTTCATTGTGTGTGGCCAATCATGTGTAAGTTGTAAAAAAAAAAAAAGAAAAAACACGGTTGTAGAAGGAGACACAACAAATAAGAAATACAAACACAAACAAATAAATTTTAAAACCACATTGAGTAAAATGAAATAGCGACGCACTTTCCAAACATGAAGACAGTTTACGAATTCATGTTTAATGAGTAGGTACCTATATACCTACCTACCTATGCAGACTTGCTGGTTTCTCATTTGCTTAATTTTTATTTCTATTTAATGCCCTGATGCATGAAATGAGCTGTTGAAGTTTGAAACCTATTGAATCCTCGCTTCTTATTTGAACTTAGATAGAGGCCTCTATCCACATCCACACCTGCTTGCGTACCTAACTAGCCGTCTTGGAAAAGTCTTTTCCATTCCTTTTAGAAAAAGATAGGTGATTAGGATTACAATTCTGTGAAAAAACCAATGATTAAATTCTTCTCATCTGCAAATAAAAACCGACCGGAAAACTAAAATATGAAAAAATATTTTTGGAAATGCACAGAGGAGCACATTTGGGTCATTTTGCGAACTGTCAAACATTGTCAGACGCATTCTCTTAAAACGTCGAATGATTCCAGCGAGTTCAACCTCCCTTTTAGTAATGCGAGTATCTACTGCCGCAACCACTCAACTCGGTCAAATGAAACATTCACAATTCGCAAATCTCCGTAGTCGTGTCTAACGTGCACGGCTCAGTAACAATAGAAGGGGAGCCCAGGAAGGGATTTTGCGCGTTACTCGAGCGCGCCAAAAAATTATATGGGGAGAAACCTTGCACCCTGTAATGTACTCCTACCATATATGAAACCTTAATGTTGGGGCGTTCGTTGAGGGCAGCCCGTCAGATTAGTAAAAAAAGTCGATCCTCGAAAATACTCGAGCGCGACAGATTAAGAGATAGTACCTAGGTTGATTACATCCAGAAGAGTGTATATTTCAATAATCTGACAATTTGAGCGGGGCCTTAATAAGTAGGGGAGTCACAAAGATGTAAAAACAAATCGATGTTTTGAAATACTCGAGCGCGATTAATTTTTTTTTTATTTGAAGGTAATTTTATCAGGATTACGGAAAACATATAGTCTGACATTTTGCTTGGGGCGATTTAGGTAAAATCGTCAATAAAATTTATAATATATGATGGTTAATATCTCGGTTAGTAATGATAATAGCAATTGGTCCAGAAGTTTTTTTTTGTAGAAAACTAAATTCTCTACAAGTTTGTAATTTACAATTTTTCTGTAGCTTTTGTTATTTACGAGATAACTGTGACAAAACGTGAATTTTATGGAAAAATCTGGTTTAGTGGCCCGTACCACCTGGCCGGTATGAGTAACGACTTTGCTATAAGGAACATTTTTGTAGAGCGTTTAATTTTGAGAAAAAACATCTTCGGTTAAATCCAGTTAAGATCCCATGAAATGCCGCTGAGCTATAGAAATTTAAAAATAAAAAATCAGTTAAAATTGTCAGACTAAGAGTACGCCCCCATATAATTGTCAGATTATCATCCTGGAGGACGAAGACATCAAGTTGATCACTCTGTATAAAAATCTGACGCGCTCGAGTATTTCAAGGTCACGTGTTTTTTTTTACATTTTTAAAAATCAGCCATGACTTATGGTATGGCCCCACTCAAATTGTCAGATTATTGAAATATACACTTTTTAGAGCACACTTAACATACTTAAAAATCTGACGCGCTCGAATAACTTTTTTTTTCAACCTTTCTTTACGCCCATTTGCCCCCAGTAAATCGTCAGATTAATATATATCGGTTACCTATCTGAAAGGCAAAGCGCGTATACTGTATGGAAATCTGACGCGCTCGAGTATTTCAATTCGACTGTTTTTTTTACATTTTTAAAAGCTCATACACGCCCCACTAAAATGGAAAACTGCCAACACTTTTTTTCGTTTTAGAACGTAAACTTCACAGTTCAATAAGTCCCCATGACGCTTTAGTAATTGCAAATTTAGCATCCCGGGCTCACCTAATACAAGTAAGTCTCGATTGCGCATCGCTGTCGAATCAGATCATACCTACTTTCGAATTCTTCTTAGAAAATACCTGCTTACTCATGAAACTTCTTTGCTTTTCTAAAGTAAAGATCCAATCTAAGAACAGGAAAATGGAAAGCTTATTGGTCGACAGTAATAATTCAGCGAAATATTGTAGGTTGCAAAATTTTGCAGTTATAGGTATTCCCATCTCTACAAAATCCATCACGGTCCAAAATTGTAAAATTTCTCTCAAGGAGATGTCAAATCAGTTCAACATTCACCTTTCATGGGTGCCGAGGCACAGGGACATACTAGGCAAATGGCAGACGAACTAGCAAAAAAAGGCACGACCACTTGCCTACGCTCACAATGGAACAACATAGGTGTACCTATCTCTACATATAAACTCCTACTTAGACAAGACGCTTCAAGGATAACAAACACTAGATGGACTGAGAGTAACAACTGCCTTGCAACCAAAAAAAGTTTGACCGTGTGTAGACTCAAAACGCTCGAAGAATTTGTTAGCCTTGAACCACCTGTATCTAGGTTCGACCAAAGGTGTTCTTACGGGACACTGTCTAATAGGAAGACACGCCAAAAGACTTGGTGTGTTTTCCAATGTTTTCTGCAGAAGCTGCATGCACGAAGAAGAGGAAGAAACCGTTCAACACCTTCTTTGCTCATGCCCTGCACTACTTCATAGGAGGAAAACTCATCTCGGTGAAATCTTCTTCGATGATACTAGCGACTTAGCTTACATAGACCCTAAAAGTCTTTCAAAATACATTTAAAGTTCCGCGTGGTTCGACTAGCGGGTGATTAACTGGCTAATCCCGTAATGGAAGATAAATGGGTGATCAACTCTGTAATCTTATATCGGGTTTCTGATATCAGTAGGTGATTAACTTGCTGATGATCTCTGGGGTATCACAATGGGCCCTTGCGGCCTTAGTGTGTCAGGCAATGTACATAGACATTACTCATTGGCTGACAGCCACTTCCACCTAACCTAACCTAGGTATTCCCAAATAGATTATTTGAAAATTTTTGGGGTAGCTCGTCAACAAAATCGATGTAGGTATACAAAATAAAGAGGAAAGGCAAAGCTCTTACCTAACAAATAATTCTCAAAGAAAAAACAAAAACACAAAACGCTCTGCAAATAAATGAAAGTGTTCGTTTTTTAGTCTTATTCGTAATATGAGGGAGAACGATTGTTCCAAAGTTATAGAAAACGCATGTAATTATAGTTTGTGATTTACTAAAACCTTAGTAGGACATTTTTCGTAAAACCAAAGAAAATAAATGTTAAGCTTAATTTTAAGCCTTCACTGTGGTGTTCTTGGCAGTAATGGTTAGCATGCTTGCTCATTCCGTGTTTCGAATGCAAGAAACATCAGAAAAAAAAATATTTTCACGGGTATCGCGAAAATTAGCTAGTCCTCCGAGCGTAACTACGCACTGTCATGAAAAGTGTTTTCTTGCCTTGCCACTTCAGAATCGGAATAAAATTGTAGATTCCTGAAAATGTGTTAGGCTTCGAAGTTATCATAGCCGCCCTATCTATTTAAGCCTCCACTGAAGTGAAACTGAATGGTAACCGTTTAAACTTGGTCATGATATAAGAAGTAAGGTCGTTATCTTTGTTTTTCTCTATTTTTAAATAATGAAAATTCTGTTTTTGAACTTTCGAACATAAAAATTTCAATTTGCTTCAGGGACGGTCTATATTTTGCTTATTTTAATTATTCGCTCGGGTATGTACAGTTTACACATTGTCATTGCTTATTATTTCATATACCTACACAACTGATTTCAAGTTAACACAATTAATTGAGTCACCTATTTCGAAAACAGATATCTTTCCAATCGGGAGTTTGTTGAGTTGGAACTGAAACTTTGGCTCAAAATATTCAAACTTTCCAAGGTTTCATTTCAATTCTGACTCTCGTCAAAGTATTATCCTTTCCGCAGTTCTATGTTTGAAACAATCGAAACCTTCAGCTGGAAGCTGGAATAATTTACATGTGTTCAAACTTCAAACCTGCCTTACAAGTTAAACTTGATTCTCTTTCATAGAGCGATAGAGCACACCAAGCTTATCATAGCGTGTCGTGGAGCGGCGTCTAAAATGGCGATGCTTTTGTTTCTTCTTCTTTTTTCCAATGTAAGACTAAACCAATTTTGAATATCCTCCATGTTGAAATTAGCTTAAAACAGACTGGCTGAATAAACCAATTTTAATTAGAAATTTATTTGTAGGCACCCACATCATCTTATACAGGGAGAAAGATATATGGTGTGAGAAAATGTTCCTCCCGTATCCGTTGTGCTAAAATTTAATGCACATGTACCTTACCTACACAAAATTTACAACCTATTTATTATTCGATCAATGTTAATCCCTTATGGCTACGTATATACCTACGTAGGTATCTATGTTACATCCGAAAGCATAGTAAATCCAAGACTAATACAGTGTGTGGGATATCGTGCACGCGCGCAACACAGTTTAAGTGGGGCTCTTCTCTGGAATCTACAGATAACAACTTAATAACACTGTAATGATATTCATTTCATGTGCATGCGATTATAGCACTATTGACTGCCTAGACATTTTGATTAAACATGTGGTTACGTGCTACGTACGAAGACAGGTGCAATGGATTTTTATTTCTTTTAATTTCTTCAATAAGTTTTGGCTCAGATGAAAATTTTGATTCTAAATCATGCCTGTAATTCATAACCCAATTTAAGACACGATTATTCTCATTCTCAATTAATTTTTATGTGTAGGTAGGTATGTTGTACACATTGCCAAAATCAAATCTCGAACCTAACACAAATACCAATCTTCAACGAGCAACATAATGCAAATTGGTATTTCATATATTGAATTTAATACGGAGAGCTTGTTAAGCTTGTTTTCTTCTGGGTTGGAGTCTATGTAAGGTACAGGGTGGTTGATCTATTTATCGTTAATGAAGTTTGAATTGATTTTTTCTTTTTTTTGTTTCGCATATAGAGGTACGTATATTCGCTGTTCAGTTTGTTAGGCAACTAAATAGCATAACCGCACCCAAACCCACAAAATTAATTCACCCAATCAGCCAACAAACCGTGTAAAGATAAAAAGAAAAACCTTAGGATGCCTGTGTTCTTTGTTGAAATTCAATCATTTTCATGCAGCAAATTCAGTTAGTCTCATATAAAAAGAACCCTCCTTTGGCATTGTAGATTTTGTCTGAGTGCAGAAAATTGGCCATATGTTATGCAATGTATATTTACTTATTGTATCTTATTTTCTGTATTGACCCGACCATCATCAGTACAACCCCTCCGTAGTATTTATAATACATAAACGCAATCAATCGTCCCCTGTTGATGGTTATTCAATAGAATTAAGTAGTGAACCCCTTTTTTATTCAACCACTTTACAGAAACAAGCGTGAATTCCATGTACTGATTTGTTTTGTTAAATTATTTTTGTATGGAACAATTTGTTCAAAAAACTTAATCAAACAAATGTAATTCCTTTGGAAGAGATCATAATGGAGTCCTTGAGACTTGGTTGGCCTAAGAAAGTGGTACAGCCGATGAAACAAACTTACTTTCTTGTTTCGTTGCACATTTATAATTTCGGATTATAAGATAAACAACATTATTCATTAACAGGATAGAATAGAATTTTCGGATAAATGTTGAATAAATGTTAGTTTCGATTCGATTGTCGGAAGAGAAAAAAAGTAGCAACTTTCACTTTGTCACACAAAAGTCAGCACAGTGGCGGATCCAGGATTTGGGCATGGGGGGTCTATTACTCAAAATTTTATTTATATATATACGAGGCTTAGCAGATTCAATCAGAAGTTATTTACATGATGTTGGCGTCGATTGCTCATATATTTATGGCCAAGGATTCGACGTAGCTCCGGCAATGAGTGTTCAATTCATTGGTGCACAGGCTCATCTGCGATCGTATTTCCCCCTGGCAATTTATGTACATTGCACTGCACATAGCTTTAGTTTGGCAGTCAATGCAGCATGCGAAAAGTCAGGAATCAAAAATGCGTTAGGAACTATCGGAGCGATTGAAGCATTTTTTCACTTGCCTAAAAGACAAGACGTTCTACACCAAGAAATTTCAAAAATGACAAACAAAAGTCGAAGTCTGTTTGTCCTACCAGGTGGGCTCAGTCTCATGAAGTAGTTGGAAACGAACGTTGAATTGCAACCGGCTGTTATTGAATCTTTGGAAGAAATAAAAACGTGGAAAGATCGAGATACTTCGCAAAATGCATTGCATCTTTCGACAGTGACTTCGACGGTTGAATTCCAAATCGCCTGTCACATTATGGAATCAGTTAATTCGATTGTTTTGCTTTTGAGTCGGGGATTGCAATCTAAAAATCAAGATCTGGGTGAGGCTACTAAGCAGGCAGATGACGCTTTGAATGAATTACGTACAAACGCGAAAACGCAGATTCTACTTTCCACGTTATTTATGAGCACGTTGCTAGAATTTGTTCCGCCGGCCGTTGCAATCAACAAAAAAATCGTTGCAACGTTCAAGCACAAAGTATTGAAGACTACTACAGAATTTCTTTCTACATTCCGTTTCTTGATACGTTCATAGTTCATTTCTCAACTCAAAAGTCAACATAAATCCATTTTCCAAGCCTTCAGGCAACTGTTTCTTAAAAAAAACAACGCTGGGAAATATTGCGACATTACTTTGAAAATCATGGTAATGTTGCAGAATGTGTGCGAAAATTGCGTACGGTTTTTGGAAGAAGAGAAGCACCTTCAGCTCCGTTTGTTCGTTATCTTGTGAAAAAAGTAAAAGAAACTGGCATCCTCATCGATAAACCAAAGCGTAAAAAGCCAAAACCAGTGCGTACACCCGAGAATATTGCTGCTGTGACAGAAAGTGTGCGTGAAGCGCCATCGACATTAATTCACCGTCGTTCTCAACAATTGAACATTTCGGAGACATCATTGAGACGAATTTTGCATAAAGACCTTGGTATGACGCCATACAAAGTCCAATTGGTTAAGGAGTTGAAGCCAACTGACCATCCAATGCGTTTGCGCTTCGCTAAGTGGGCCTGCGATCGACTTAGAGAAGATGCCGATTTTGCCAAAAAAAATCATCTTTTCAGATGAAGCTCATTTTGATCTTGGTGGGTATGTAAACAAGCAAAATTGTCATTTGGGGCACAGAAAACCCGCACGCATACATTGAAAAGCCGATGCACCCAAAACGAGTCACTGTTTGGTGCGGATTTTGGTCCTGAGGCATTCTTCGAAAATGAGCAAGGAGTGGCCGTTACAGTCAATGGCGAGCGTTATCGGGCCATGTTGAACAAATTTTTGTTAACAAAAATTGAAGAGGACGGCGATACGTGCCACACAGGACACAGTCGAAGCTACACTCTATGTTTTGCGCCCTGTTTTTGAAGATCCCATTATCAGCCGCAGAGCTAATGTCGTTTGGCCACCTCGGAGCTGCGATTTGACACCGTTGGACTATTATTTGTGGGGTGCCGTAAAAGATAAGTGCTACGCCGACAAGCCAGAGACAATTGACGCTTTAAAAGACAATATTCGTGAAGCCATGCCGACGCTTTCTGAGGTCAACGCGGCGTACCCCACAGGCGGATCACTAGTGTGAAGCAGAAAAGTGGGAGAGTTGTGATCGCTTCAAGATCACTACTCGTAACGCCGGAAATGGAAAGAAGATTCGTGAAGCCATTGCACAGTGGTTCCACTCTCGAACAAAGGCGGCCATAATTACTTACTCACTTGATAACATCTAAGGACTATTTATTCTTTAATGATTTGGGCTCTCTGATTACGAATCTGCCATCAGTTTTGATGTATCTCTTAGGTGTCTTGAGATAAAGGTAAAAGGGTTCAAGATCGGTTTGCTTTAGTTTAGCTATTGTGATTGGAAAAAATCCTGTAAAAGGTATGTTTTCTATATTTATCAAAATATAAATTTTCTCTTCTTAACATGCTTGTATATATATATATAAACACACACACATATATATCTTATTACAGTATGCTCGGACCATATTGTGTAAAAACTAAACTCTTAGTAAAAGACAGAAAAAACTAGCTGTTCTGTTTCTGTTTTTGATTTTGCTCTTTTACTTTGATATTACTTTGAATTAACGAACAAATCAATATACGATATATTGCAAACATGTTTCTAAAAGAAAATTTAATGTTCTACAAAAACGGTATTTTGATATTTTTCAACAAAGTGCTTCCTTCAGAAGTTATTTTCGATTAAAGTTGAAAAAATAATAAATTTCTTAGTTCGCTTAAAAATTAATTAAAAATCAATCCGCAAATTTCCGCAGCTGATTGAACGTGTGCTATATAGAATGTTTAATGCCCTTTTTGGCAATATATAACACTTTGGGGGCAGTGCGGGGCATAACAGTTAAAAGTTTAAGGCAAATTACATTAAGATTTTCCATTTTTTTTATGTTTTTCTATCTAGGCCCAGTTTGTAAAGTTTATATTTAGTCTAACACTGATTTTAAAAAAAAAATTGTGGAGGTTTAACCTTTTCATAATATATCCACATCAAAGAAACGCTCCACAAAAAAATAAGAAAACGTCAAAAACAACAAATGAAGTCTTACTAACATTTGGAGCACTAAAATTCAAATGTCATGTGTTTGCAATGTTATAACTTCGAAAGTAAATAGTTAACGGCATTTAGGTTTTCATTTATTATGACTTAAGGATGTTCTCAGTTTACTATAACGGGTTTTTACTATAACCGTTGCAATGAATTTTTTTAATTTTGGCCTACGGTGGAACCACTGTGCATTGGTGATATACAGCTGCAGCACACAATCGATAATGTGCTAAAAAATAAAATTTAAACCGATCGTGTAGGCTACTTGCATGGCCAGCTGAGGCAGCCATTTGAATGTAATTATTTTCCATTATTAACCGGAAGGATTGTACTTTCAAATAAAAGATGCAATTTGAGAAAATATTCAGTAGTTTTTTTATAGCATTTTCAAAAAAAAAAGTTGTTTGGCGGACCCTTTAGCTTATGAATTGATTTTCTAATTCATAAACTCGCAACCCTTTTGAGAATATGATCAGATATTTGGGAGGTAGACCCAAATTAATTCCTGAGATAGCAAAAAAAAATTTTGATTGGTCATATTACGGAGTTTTCACGGCTTGTTTTCGAAAATCTATGTCTAATCGTATAAGTTAAAGGGAAAATTGTTTTTAAAGCAAATATGACAGTCTACAGCAATTAAAAAAATAAGTTTGTAGGCACTTACCATCAATTTATTTCTGGTTTGCATTGAAAAAGTAGAATCACACATCATTCACACCCGCGCGGGACTAAAAAAACATCACACAGCTTTTCACCCGCTAGGGACTAAAAAAACATCACTTTTCTAACATTTTTTGAAAACAGGGGCCAATACACCTCCCGAATGCACACCCGCGAGGGACTAAAAACATCACACATCTTTCCATCTGCGAGGGACTAAAAAAACATCACACATCTTTCCACCCGCGAGAGACTTAAAAAACATCACTTTTCTAATATTTTCTGAAAATAAGGGCCAATGCATCCCGCGAGGGACTTAAAAAACATCACTTTTCTAATATTTTCTGAAAACAAGAGCCAATGCACCCCGCGAATGCACACCCGCGAGGGACTAAAAAAACATCACCCATCTTTCCACCCGCGAGGGACTAAAAAAACATCACTTTTCTAATATTTTCTAAAAACAAGCTCCAATGCAACACAGTCTGAATATTAAGGGGTTCTGCAAGTTTCTCGGGCTCAAATGGAGGTGATTTTTTGAAGGCGTGTAAGAAAGCTATAGCTTCAAATATTCTGTAATCTTAGGAGTTTATTATGCATATATTTATGTAAATTGTCACGAGATTTCGAGTTAAAATATTGAAATCCAAGAGAGATATGGACCATTTCTTGAACACCTTGAAATTCGAAGACGTCAATTTGCCGCTTTTTTTGAATTTTTCTGGTACCTGTAACAAGAAAATAAAAAAATGGCGTTAAAGTAGACCTTTTTTCCCATACAGCCATCTATAATTATAGTGAAAAATTGAAAATTGACAAAATGGCAGCAATTTAAAAAAAAAGTTCAAATTTCGCCAAAAAAAATCGTCTTTCGATGGCTGCCAAAATTACAATTTTCATCCGATCGTAAAAGTTGTAGATGGCTGTCTGTAAAAACGGAGAGTATGCAGTTAAAATTTCAAGACGATTCTTGCGTGAGTTACAGCAGCGGAAAAATTGAAAAAAAACGCGTTTAAAGTTTACAGAGCAGTTTTCGATTCAACTAACAGGAAGGGAGTACAAAAGATCTAGATGTCCTTGAGCATTCAAAAATTTAAGCCGCAGGCAATACAAGGAATTGTAGGACATTAAGGACGAGGCAGCTGTCGGGCACCCCGCCCGTCACGGTGGGATGGGTGGAGTTCGAGCGCCCGAAATGCTTCTCTTCAAATAATCGGCCATTTCAAAAATATCCAAGATATCATTCCAATATTTTAGGACATCATTTTTGAGATGTTTACCTCTCGCAAAATGAAAAAAGAAACCGATTTTTTGAAAATGAGAAACTAGACGAGCTCTTTGATGAAGATTAAATTTTCACAAATTTCAAAAGAACTATGCAAGATTGAACAAGAAACATTGAAATAAATAGCGACCATTTTGATTTTTTTTTTTCTTTTCTTCTTACACATTCGAAACAAGCGATATTACAACAAAAGAAACTTCTATTTTCTTCATCACAACACAACATAACATTTAGAAAACTAAGTTGAACACTTGCTTGATATTCAGAGCTTGGGAATTCCAATTTTAGACTAAATAAAAACCTTGCCGTATTATTGGAGAGGAACAAAAATTAAATACACTGCCACTACACACACAACCGCAACTTTATTTACTAATGAGGACTTTAAATTGCCTAAATTTATTTCCACACTTACTTTAACAAAACAATCGAATGGAAATTATGAATTTAAAGTCGAAACTTAATGAATTTTCTTTGGAAACAATCAATTTTCTAAGAAATGTCACTTCACTTTCACGATCCATTGCAGTTTGATTAAATTTGCGATTTGCAAAGCACATCTGTCTCTTTCTATCACACTGAGTGAATTGTAAAGATGGCGTTAGCCGCCGAAACCATTTGAATTTGAATAATTGAATTTGAATGTTTCAGCGAATGGATTGTTTGTAAGCTTGCAAGTGTTTCTTTCTTAAACTCCCAGGTCTATTAATTCATTTATTAAAATTGCCAAATTTTCACAGATCTAAGGTGCGTTGAATAATATTCTTTTCTTTGATTAAGGCTACAAGAAATTGTTCGATTCACTTTATGCAACAATGGTTTTGTCACATAGAGCAAACTATATATAATGTATTTCAGGAGGTTTTTTTGCACTGAATTCAATCTCAGAATTGCTCTGACACATCACGGTTTCGTAATATAAGGCCTTCAAAATCGAGATAAACAAATTTTAGTTACCTACTTTCGAGTCTATGTTTAACGGGCAAATTTCAACCTGAAAACAAACCATTGCTTTTCCAATAATTTGATGTGCGCTGAATGCAAATCTGGCCTCGAAATTCCTCTATTACATCAAATTACTGAGATATTTAGCTTCAAAAGTTGTAATATACATGGTCATGCACTATTTCAAAGCCTATGTAGGGCCTGGAAAAGAAATTTGAATGAGATAACACATTCTTTAAGGTTCTTAGTGTGCTGAATTCGAATCCAGTCAGAGAATCGCTCTACAACGCCAAGTTTTCAAAAAATAAAGCATTGATGTCTGGAACTTACTCTGGCCATAACCTCAAGAACATAGTGTGATAGAGCAATTCTGTCACTAAGTTTGAGTTCAAAAACCAGAAAACTTAAAAGTTAATTCATATTTGTTTTGACATACGTGCATGTTATTCAGTAAGTCATTTGATTGTATTAAGTAAGTATTTGTATTTCATCGTATACATGTACGTGTGGACATGCTTTCATAGGATGCGTAAAATGGTAAACATTGAAATTGCTTGTTGAGTTTTAAGGCTACTATGATTAGAAAAAAGATATTTTAAATATTAACTTATTAAAAAATGAGAGACGTCTATCGACCCGTTTAACTTTAATTGAACCTTAAGCTTTCAATTGTGAATTCCCTGAAAAGTGGAAATAGCGTATACGTCAAACCAATTCTCGGCCGACAATATCCCTTTCCTTGTGGAAGACGATAAGGTTTTGTTCTACTTGAGATGATTCAATAGCACAAGTCGGCAATGGTTTTGCGGCTAAAATCAAACTGTTATTTCTAAATGTTTTTGCAACGCTGATTTTTGCCTCGAAATTGCTCTGTATCGTGACGTTTTGGAGATTTTAACCTATCAAAATAGGAAAATTTTGTTTTTTAACATGACGATATTTTATTCCAAAAACAGACCTGTATTGCATCTCATTACTGAGATATTTAACTTGAAAAGGGGTAATAAAAGGTCATTCCTTATTTTGAATTTGAAGCCTTGGTAGAGAGTAGATTTGAATCAAATAGGTTCTTGATGCGCTGAATGCGGTCACAGAATTACTTTATGACGTTGGGTTTTCGAGGAATAAAACAATGATATTTGGCCTTCAGTTGCGGTAACCCCAAAAACCAGACATAATAAAGTAATTCTGTGACTCAATTTGTTTCTTTTTTTTTTTATAATTTACGCGCACTTCAAGGGGTTGTTACTACCCTTATAATGTTAAGAAGACAGTGCGGGTGTTAGGAAATAAGGAAAGGATAAGAAAGGAGATACCGTTGCACATCACTCTTGAATTTCTGTAAATTATATTGCGTGGGGAAAATTGAGTTGGGTAAAGCATTCCACATCTGGGTTGTGCGGCTAAAATATGAATCTCTATACTTAACTGTACGACCGAAGTTGGGCTGAAGGGAGAACTGATGAGCATTCCTTGCGAGGCGGGTATTGCGGCTAAATTGTTTCAGGGGAGGAATGTCACTGGCTATTTCACTAGAGCACTGTTTGTGAAAGAAGCGATAAAAAAGAGTCAGGCAAGTAACATTTCGACGATGTTCAAGAGAATCAATCGATTCTACAATTGAACTATCACCTATCAATTTCAACGCTCTGTTTTGTATCCTATTGTACTCAGCACATCAAGAACCTTCAAGTATGTGCTATCTAATTACAATTTACTTTCCGAACGAAGAAAAAAAAACAGTAAGGCTAAATGGGTTGATTTGAATATTAAGTGAGAGCTATACCTTACTCAAGAATCATCTTTCACAATTTTAGGAACTATAAGTGGGCTGGTTTTAGGCAAGGCCACAAACTGTCATGCGAATTCTTCAACATAATACTTGAAAACATTGTAAGAAACTCAAACGTCAACACCAGAGGAACAACCTTTCAAAAGTCTGTACAATAACTCGCCTACGCAGACGATATTGACGTAATGGGAAGAAATAAGTGTGATGTCATAGGTGCTTTTGCGAGTATTGAAACAGAAGCGGCAAAAATGGGTTTGATGGTTAATGAGGGCAAAACGAAGTATATGTTGTCATCAAACAAGGACACAGAACATTGTAGAATTGAACAAAACGTCACAATAGACTGACATAACTACGAGGTAGTACAGGACTTCGTCTACCTAGGATCCGCTATAGAGATGGAAAACAACATCAGTGCAGAGATCAAACGGAGAATAACTCTTGCCAACCGTTGCTTCTTTGGGTTAAGAAGGCAATTGAGAAACAAACCCCTCTCCAGAAAAAGCAAGGTAACCTTGTATATGACCTTGATCATTCCAGTCCTGCTTTACGGAGCGGAAGCATGCACATTATCGAAAGCGGATGAGGAAACCCTTGGTCGTTTCGAAAGAAAAATTCTCCGAATGATCTTTGGTCCCGTATGCGAATACAATGTGTGGAGTAGAAGATACAACAACGAGCTGTATGAGCTGTACCGCGACATGGGCATAGCCAGAAGAGTACGCATCGCGAGGCTACGATGGTTGGGCCATGTAGAGCGGATGGACCCAAACGCTCCGGCTCGACCGGTTTTTGAAAGCACATTGCAGGGAAATCGCGTCGTCTTAGGTGGCGCAATCAAGTGGATGAAGACCTCAACCGACTTAGAGTCCAAAACTGGAGAGAGCTCGTCCGCAATCGAAGTCGTTACAGAAGGATGTTGGTTGAGGCCCCAGGTTCACACCGAACTGTAATGCCCACCTAAGCAAGTAAGTATAAGTGGGCTGCGTTTTTGCTGCAACTCAGCAATGCTATAATCAGCACAAAACAAATCTGTTTGATTTGATTTTGTATTCAGTTGTAAAAGCTAATTAAAGGATTGTTGAATTGCAACAGAAACGCCTCTGTTTGATTTGATTTTGTATTCAGCTGTAAAAGCTGATTAAAGGATTATTGAATTGCAACAAAAACTCCCCTTTTATTCAAATATAGGTACCTGTGTCTATTTGGAGTTCATTTGAATTTTATATAATGCGCTTTCATTAAGCTAAGCTGCATTGAGAACGTTTCAACCCGTTATCGTTTTCATAGCCCTTATTTAAGGAATAAGTAATTAGTAATCGATCCTCTGTATGATATATTTTTTTATGATAGGCTACCTATAAGCAACAAATAAATACCACAATAAGCTTTCCCAATGCTTATAGTAGGGGAGCCCGAGATGCAAAATTTGCAGTTACTAAAGCGTCATGGGGACTTATTGGACTGTGAAGTTTACGTTCTAAAACGAAAAAAAGTGTTGGCAGTTTTCGAATTGACTCGAGCGCGTCAGATTTTCATACAGTATACGCGCTTTGCCTTATTGATAACCGATATATATTAATCTGACGATTTACTAAGGGCAAATGGGCGTAAAGAGAGGTTGAAAAAAAAAAAAGTTATTCGAGCGCGTCAGATTTTTAAAGTGTATGTTAAGTGTACTCTAAAAAGTGTATATTTCAATAATCTGACAATTTGAGTGGGGCCATAAGTCATGGCTGATTTTTAAAAATGTAAAAAAAAACACGTGACCTCGAGCGCGTCAGATTTTTATACAGAGTGATCAACTTGATGTCTTCGTCCTCCAGGATGATAATCTGACAATTATGTATATGGGGGGGGGGGGGGGGGTACTCTTAGTCTGACAATTTTAACTGATTTTTTATTTCTAAATTTCTATAGCTCAGCGGCATTTCATGGGATCGCTTTAACCGAAGATGTTTTTTTCTCGAAATTGAACGCTTTACAAAAATGTTTTTTATGGCGAAGTCGTTACTCATACCGGCCAGGTGGTTCGGGCACTTTTCCATAAAATTCACGTTTTGTCGCAGTTATCTCGTAAATAACAAAAGCTATAGAAAAATTGTAAATTACAAACTGAGAATTTAGTTTTCAACAAAAAAGGTCTTTTATTTACCATCATATATTTTACAATTTACAGACGATTTTACATCAATCGCCCCAAGCAAAAAAAAAACTGATAAAATTACCTTCAAATTAATAAAAAAAAAAATAATCGCGCTCGAGTATTTCAAAACATCGTTTTTTTTTTTACATCTTTGTGACTCGCCTACTTATTAAGGCCCCGCTCAAATTGTCAGATTATTGAAATAGACACTCATCACTACCATCTCTTAATCTGACGCGCTCGAGTATAGTAGTAGTAGTATTTTATTCTTTCATTTGTATTTTCGAGGATCGACTTTTTTTTACTAATCTGACGGGCTGCCCTCAACGAACGCCCCAACATTAAGGTTTCATATATGGTAGGAGTACATTACAGGGTGCAAGGTTTCTCCCCATATGATTTTCTGACGCGCTCGAGTAACGCGCAAAATCCCTTCCTAGGCTCCCCTACTATTATCTTGATGTGAACAGAGAACTCCAATGCGAACGATCTTAATATCAATATTAAGAGCTGAAATTTTGACCCAGCATTTTTCACACCATAAAGAAACTTTTAAGCCTGTTTGCTAGAAAAAATGTTTTTCTTTTTTTTAATCATAGTTGTTGCTGATTCCTTGACAATTGTGTTTTTATTTTAAACGGTTCCCCATTAAAAATTCATTAAATTAAAGCGGCCCATATATAAAAATACCCTTGCATTGTGAATGCAAAAACTTTCTATGCCACACCGCACCCCGTCGCGCCGGCCGCCCCAAGCGATGTCGTGCGCGGAGCGTATACATGTATGCGCTGGTACTGGTACATTCATACTTCCTTTTTATTTTCTGTGAGTCTTCTCATCCGAAATACTTTACAAGAAAAAACTATGTAGTATAAAAAAACTGAAATGAAAAATGTTTGCATGGATAAACTTGCTTGTTTTCCATCTCCATAATAATAATATGTACCTACTCATTTTATTTTTCTTTTCATTTTTCTTTTCTTTGTTTCATGCGTATAATGTGTTTTATGTATATATTTTCCACAATTTCTCTTTATATGAAAAGTGATGGGTTTTTTTTGTGTTGTTCTTGAACGATGCCATTTGGATTTAGTATATCATTTGTGTTAACGGTTTTTTTGTTCTATAATCTAAAGACATACATATATATATATCAAAAAATTCGCTCAAAGTATAGGTGTTTCTTTTATTTAATCATTAAAACTTCAACAACAGGATATTTTTCGTGTGCCTTTTCTTTAAAAATTTCATTTTTGTTTATTTTCTACAAATAAATTTTGTTAATAAGGGAAATGTGCTCAAGTCACTTAAACTTTCTGCTATGGGTATATTTTTTCATTCGGATGGTGCAACTCAAAGCATCTAAGCAACCCTTTCCGAACTAATTTGCTTTTCTTTGTGTTTTTTTTCTTTCTGTTGGAGATTTTTAAAATACTAGCTGAAACACTCAAACCAAAATACCGGTCCATTTTACTAGCAGATAGCAAGCTTCTATTTGTTATAGCTTTCCATGTGTTCGTACAAAAGCCAAAAGACGCTGTCACAATAAGGAGCCGAGTATCTATAACCTGATACGAGAAAAAACAGGACATACACACACGAAGTGTTCCGCGGTGTCATCATCTTCCCCACAAGATTCACAGAGTGTGGTATCACATAAGCCTAACACGTGTAAGTGTTTGGCAAAAGAGAAAGCTTTCTACATTCTTTTCTGCTACGAGATAGCAAAAACGTTGCAGTCTTCTTATTAACGTTAGGGAGCATACATTTGGGCTGTCTGCATCCATTGGAGGCATGCCATCTACGATTGTGTTCTTGACAGATCCAATCGTTGATTTAAGCCCTCACTGAGGACCCAGGCAGACCAAGCGACGGTTCATGTTCTGTAAAAGCTGTCTGAGATCCTTGCCTCGCAACTTCATCGGCGATCTTATTTCCAGTTATGCCGTGATGGCTTGGAACCTAAACGAAACTCAAAGGATTTACTCTTCCGTATGCATTCAGAGAGGTCTTGCATTCCTGGATCGCTTTCGAAGTAGTTATAGGGTTAAGAAGGACCATAAGCACAACTTGGCTGTCGCTGCAAATACAGATACTTCTCCCCATCCAACCACTGTTCTTCTTTGTGTATAAAAACTTTTCAAACATATCGAACTGGCACATACAGCAAAACTAAAAACAATATAATGTTTCAATGGCTTTAACTGAACACATTGGAACCGTCTTGTGGAGAGAACAGGAAAACACGTCTGTTTCCGTCTGATTGTCATAAGCAAATATCCAAAAATTGCCATTTGTGGATTTAGATCGTTTCGTATCACAACTGTTTTCGCTTAAATGGTGAAAAAGCTCGAACTCCAGCCCGTAAAGGCTAGCAGTCAAACAAACCTAGTTACAGAATCGCAGTTGATACTGAGGATCTGATTAGTCCACTTCTAGAAACCGCCTGACGCCGATGATGACATCATTCCCGCTATCAGGTAAAATATCTCATTCAACTTGGACGATGACCAAGAATGCCATCCTCGCTACCAACATGGAAATAAGCTTGGATATCTATTAAAACTGCTGGTGCAGATGGCCTTGACGCCGAGCTTTTCAGGCCACCTGGAGATCATTTGGAAACGAGCATGCAGCACCAACTGATGGTCGAAAAAAGCATGCATGATGAATCGAACCTGAGAAGGCAAACAAAGTACATATGTATATGCGCTGTCATCAAACAAGAACAGAGAATATCGACGAATTATGTTACATAAAACAGGCATATTTTGAGATAGTGCCGGACTTTGTCTTCCAAGAATCAGCCATAAACACCGAAAATAACATCAGAGCGGAGATTAAACGAAAAAATACTCTTGACACTACTTTGGATAAAGAAGGCAATTGAAAAATTGGTCGTTTCAAACGAAAAATATTCTAATTGATCTTTGGTCCTGTTCGTGAAGACGATATACGAAAAACACAGTACACATCGCGATATTATAAGGGCTGGACTTGTACAGCAGATGAATAGCAACGCTCCAGCTCGACGTGTTTTCGAAATTCAACCGAAATCAACTAGAAGAAATGTTGGAACGACTAAGAGTGCAAAACTCATGAGAGCTTACCTGAAATTGAAAGTGTTGACAAGGTTCTGGTTGAGGACTAGGTTCACCCTGAACTGTTATTCCCACCTGAGTAAGTACATAAGTCAGATCTTGAAAGCTGTCATCACCAAACCCCCCCATGTGCGTAAATCCATCCAAATATTACCTTGCATTGATTGTAAAAGGAAAGGTCTAAAAACTGTCTACGTTGCCAAGCCTTGATTCCTTCTTGGATCATAAATCGCTTTGGTTCCATGAAACCGATTCCAATGGCCTCTTATCTCTAGTAGTATGAAAATTCAACTTCTTTCGCACTTTTGTACAAATATTTTGATATTCTGTAGGATATTTGTAACTATAGCTTTTTTTAACTTATCTTCTCACAAATTGGACACCGTCAGTCAATGTGCTTAATAATATAATAGTTATAGGATAGCACCTATAGGATTACATACAAACAGCGGGGCAGCTATAGCCTATAGCGCTGCCATACCATCCTAAGCATTTTTTTGTCCTTTATAAAAGTATAAGAGCACCAGTAGGATTTCGATTTAAAGGAATTTATATGAAAGTCTTTTCTTTTTGGGGAGAAGGTAATTTTCGGTCTTAGAACTGACGCCCTCAGAGAATTTAAAATGAAAAATTCCAATGACTTTTCTCTTAAGGGTAAAATGGCGTTGAGAAGTATTAAAACGAAAATAAAATCATCCCTCTTTGGTACAGCGTCTTCATCACTTGAGTGCGGTTTTATTGTCAATAGCGCACATTCTACACCCAGTCTCGCACTTCACACGTGTCTGTACTCGAATTTGATAATAATGCTCAAACATCAAAGAAATAATATGACGAAAATAATTCCATGAGTGTGGTACCGAGTTTTCTAGTTCTTATTGTTCGCATATAAAAAAAAACAGTTTGAGATTTACAAATTTTCTTTTGAGCAATTATACTTGGCGGGCTTTTATGTATGCTTCACTTTATTTCAAAATTAAAGTGAAACTAAAACAATGCTTCGTTAGTCTATATCCACATATACATAATTATAAATTCAATTTTTTAAAAAGATTCTAAAATTTTTCCTTCAGGTTTCATCAATCAATCGAGTTCTTAGAAACTTGGCATCACAAAAGGAGCAGCAAGCTCAGCAGCAAAACGAATCGGTTTACGAAAAACTGCGAATGTTCAACGGGCAATCAGGTGGTTGGGCGTGGTATCCCAGCAATGCACCCCCAGCACATTTGGCGCTTCCACCAACACCAACTGCTACAAATCTTACAGGGCAAATAACGAGGGACGAATTACAAAAACGTGGTGAGTTGGTATTCTATTGATTTCAAGATGGTCATTTAAAGGAAAGTCTTGGTATATTTTGCATGGTAAACATCCCTTGGAAGGTTTGTCTTTTCAGTCATTCTCAATTGTTTAATACATACCTACACGTAACACGTGTGATTGCCTCACCATTTATTTCAGACACTTGCAAAACAGTGTAAGCCAAGGAACTATTAAGCTAAAATTTGGTTGCGGCGACGGTAAATTACGAAACGAACGGTGAGTGGCGAACTTCCGTCGTTGCGTCAGTTTACTTTCCTTGGAACTCCATTTTGCCCCCTCCCACTAGACAGACTGCGGAGTTGGTGTAGCTCTGTGAAAGCCGGAAGTGGGCGCTTATCATCAATAGCATTATGAGAGGCAACCATCTTCTAAGTTTCATTCTGCCTTCTTACTTAGACATAAACAATGTTGGCAATAGGTCAACCTTTGATACGGCTGTACAACAGGACGTTATTGACTTGAAATTATCTAACAGATATGCCAAGGAAATTACCAACTGGAAAGTTTTGACGGACTTGTCACTTTCAGACCCTTAGTTACAAGGAATCCAAAAAAAAACCAACTAGATACTTTTTTTTTTTTAGTTTGGGAATTTCGTCAAAACTCTACCTAAAGCTCTCAACAACACGGAAAGTAGAAGATGCAGTTCTTGAAGTAAATTGTACCCTTACAAGAAGTTTTTTGATGCCATTTCCGTTGTTCTGATAGACCAACGCCTAGACGATCTATGATTCCGTGGTGGAACAAAGAACTACAGAAACTTTGCAGGGAAACCAGTAGTCTTCTGAATAGGTCACTGAAGACGAAATCAGAGTTGTGAGTAAATGGTTGATTCAAAGATCAAAGAATGCCTCTTACAAAAAATTCTGTGAAAGTATTGAAACACTCAGTGAAACTAGCCGACTTGCCAAAGCCCTTAAAAGAAGCAAGATAGACAAACTAGAAATACTTATTAAATCAAACACTGCCTATACCGAGTCTAAAGCAGAGGCACACAGTCTTATGCTGGAAACTCATTTTCCAGGAAACCAGGTATCAATCGGAACACAACCATCTATTTCCCTTAGACCAGGTGAATTCGATAAATCCACTCGACGTAACTGGTACACTTCATCGTTAGTTGTTACTGTTTACGAGGCCATCAAATATGCCGTGGCATCTTTTGACAGCTTCAAGTCACCTGGCACTGACGGTGTTTACCTATCCAGCTATGTTGCAGGAAAGTACAAACATTTTGCTACCTACTTTGAAAAATATTTTCACTGGTAGTTTGACTCTAGCGTATATACCAACTCCATGGCAAAGTGTTAGAGTCGCCTTCATATCAAAAATTGGTACTACTAGACTACTCATTCGCCAAGAGCTTTAGACCCATCAGTCTTACTTCCTTTCTCCTTACGATGCTAGTTGAGATTTTCATCCGTAAAAACTCACTCCAAATACACCCTCTATCTCAGATGCAACATGCCTATCAAAGAGGAAAATCTTGTGAGACCGCAATTCAAAACCTTGTAAGAAGGATTGAATGCGCGCTTGGCAGGAAAGACTTTACGGTACGTATTTTCATCGACACACGAGGTGCTTTTGACAATGCTAGCTTCGATTGTATGTGCAATGCCGCCAGAGAACATGGTGTTGACGAATCATTAGTCTTGTGGATTGAAGCAATGCTAGTGAATAGAACCGTGATCGTTGAAGCAGAGTGTGGACAATATGTTGCAACAAGATTAAATAAGGGCTGTCCACAAAGTGGCGTTCTATCTCCTCTTCTGTGGTGCATGCTGCTAGACTCTCTACTTGTAATGCTCAATGGAACGCACACGCCCACGCATATGCAGACGTCGCGTAGTAGCCGTGCTTTCGGTTGGTTCCAGTATCCTAGCTGTCTGTTCAAGGGCACAGGCTGCTCTAAATTTAATTGACACCTGGTGTGCAAGGAAGGGTCTCTCCGTCAATTTTCTTAAAACCGAGGTTGTCTCTTCACGAGACGTATAAAATTGGTTGATCTGACCCAACTTACACTTAAAGGTGTCAATATATGATTTTCAAACGAAGTCAAACACCTTGGAGTAATTCTAGATAACAAGCTTCTTTGGTCTAAACATGTCGAGTTAAAGACTGCTAAAACTCTGTCAGTCTTTTGGCAATGTAAAAGGGCCTGTTTCAAAATATAGGGTCTTTCACCGAAAAGGGTCCTTTGGATCTATACGGCTGTGATAAGACCAATCGTCTCCTATGCGTAAGTTGTTTGGTAGAACAAGCTCTTGTGTGAATACGTTATTACCTCGTTCGCCAAACTTCAAAGAACAATTTGCCTTGGCTGTAGCGGGGCCTTCCCCAGCACTCCGAGTGCTGCTCTCGACGCACTGGTGAATCTTCCTCCTCTTGATACCTATGTCATGGATTGTACTCTCAAGACCATTTCTCGTTTAAAGAGTCTCTGGACAATTCGCATTAGAGTTTTGAGGAAATCGCAAGCAGCATATCTTTTGACTGACGTCTAATGGATATGCCGTCCGAAACGATGATCCCAAGGCTCAAACTGTGTCAAAAATACACAGTCAACTTTTCTTCGGTTCAGGACTGGTCCACTCAAGAATCTGAGCCAGGAAAAAGATTGTTATCGAATCTTCACAGATGGTTCCAAAACGGATGATGGATCTGACAGCAGACAGACCAAACGTATGCTCCCCAATGTTGATATGTTGAATGTGGTGATAAAATATGCCCTATGTTACTTCTTGAAATTGTTTCTTCTCTAGAGTTTCTATTAGCCCTGTTCACACTGTACAATTAGTTGGACAGACTTAGGCTTGAACGACCAATGCTTGATAGTGTGAACCCTTCAGACGGTCCAACTTGTTGGATGGTTTTCAAAAATTTTTGAAAATCTAGAAGTTGGATGGAGTGGAAGGGTATGTGACATAAAGTTGGACGATAAGCTTGATAAGTGTGAACGCAAACTACATCAGACCATCCAACTTCCATCAAACGAAGTCTGTCCAACTAATTGTACAGTGTGAACAGGGCTATTAAGAGTCGTGAAATTGAAATATTGTTGCCCATCTCAACAATATCAATAATATTTAGATTGTTTTAAGCCAAAGAAATATGAAAACTTGCGAAACTACAAATAAGAACTTAACACAACTTGCGAAATAATCTCCAGCGCTCCTATCAAGGACCATAGCAAATATTTAGATATTTTCAGGGAAAACATGGATTTCCTACTATGTACCAAAATACTATCTAAGTGAAAAATAAACGAAAAAACACTTACCCAATAATAAGCCAGTTAAGACATGGTCAGAGATATTGCGAGACCTGCAATGCTGCAATAAGAAGAAATGAAAAAAATAACAATTAATTCTACGTGACGAAAAAAAATTGCTCTCGTAGCCTACATTCCCCACTTTTTAACTAAATTATCAATGAACGCTAAAATACAAATACAATTGGGTTTCCCAATAAAGGCTTGAAAATTTTATTTTTCACAAAAACTTTACTGTCGGCTAGAAGTGCAATCAAAATATTCATAAATGAAACTCGAATTCGTTCATACGCATTGTGATATGCACCTTATTCCAAAAAGAAGCAACCTGTCGACACAATCGTGATGACTCAGTTTGCAGTTCTTTTAGACGCGTGATAACTCAGTGTGACTACATATCTCCCGACTGGTCACATAAAAATATGTTCATTTTGATGGATAACCCATGTCAAAGAAAGGACTTTAACTATTCCATCACAATCATAAGCCTTGGCAGCAGTATTATTTCTTTTATTTTATATTTTTTTTTCTTCTCTTATTCTGTTGATTTTATCAAGCTGTCCCCGTCCCAACGTCAACTTGCAACTAATTAATGCCGACGGTTAAAATGACATAACCAATTTTGTTTACATGATTCTTCTTTTGCTATAAGTAAGGCTACACACTACCCATAAGCAGTTAAAGCCAGCGCAATATAATTATATGCCCGTGCCCAACATATGTACAAGTGGTTAAGGTGGTGGACTTGGGTTTCCCTCTGTGTGTTTAGAATCAATTCTGGAAAAAGGGAGGATACCCTGAAAGAAAGTGAATAATGCGGAGGCAAAACATAGAAATAGTCTTTCTATTAACTAATTTGTTGTATACCCCTCGACATTATTGCCTCGGTCGGTCCTTTCAATTTTGCATTGATATACCTACCCCCAAACGGAAAGGGGGAAATGGGGTGGAAAATTGTTGTTACCCATTTTTGAAGCAAACAACTTCCATGATGATGATGATAACGATGATGTGTATCTATCTTAAAAAAAAAAAAGATAGCCTAAATGGAAAAGCAGCAAAAATGGCTTTCCGCATTTATTGGGCTCTGGGTGGAATTGAATCGAAAGATTTTTTTTTCTTTTGTTACCGTAGATGATGTCCTTTTTTATGTATACGGACTTTCATTCGCATCGCTAGCCAGCGAAACAAAAAAAAGTTATTTTCTTCCACCGGAAGGTATCTTTTATTTTGAGCATCCGAAACACGAGTTGTTAAAGAAGAAAATCAAACGACTTCTAGGACCATATCCGTTATTCGGATCTGATGAAAAATTCAGGAAATATGTATTTTGTATTGCTAAAAGTGGATGATGGTTATAATGATGACGATAAATAAGGGCAGATGTATAAGCGGCACTCAAAAATCATCTCATTGTGAGTTGTTGGCAGTATCCAATTTAAACTAATGCCACAACTCCTAACCTTTCGTTATGTGACTTTGAATTGATAATAGCTAAAAATGGGTTCCATATGAAATAACTCTAAACGAATTAGCATTTCACTAAATAATAAAGGAACATTTTTAACTTAAATGTTTGAACCACATGTCTTCCAAGCCCATATCTTCCAAACCTTGCTAAAAATAGTCGGTTACCAGAGAGCGATAACGATTGCCATTCGCAGTAACGTCACGATCGTTATCTTCGTCGGCATGTGATTCATGAATAAAATGTGGATTTTCACCAGACCAATAAGTCAAATTTTGCTTTATGACGAACCCATTGAGCCAAAAATGAGCTTCGTCACTGTCACTTCGTCATCATTGGAGAACGTACGTCGGCGTCGCTCCAAGTGGTCCACCTGCCTCAATTCATCAGTCAGCTTACGTAAGTATGGGTTTTAACCAAGATCCTTAAGTAAAATACCCCATAATTTGGTCTGAGCTATGCCCAGTTCTTGAAAAAGCCTCCGCCGTCAAATTGACTGTTTTAGATCGCCCGTTATCTCATTGACACGGCAACATCACACAACGAATATGTAAACTCAAATTTTTTATCTTAACTTGCTATTTCCTGTCTCATAGAGCGAAAACTACGCCGGATATTGAAATTAACTCTCTTAAATTTGCGATTCTATTATTTTTAGACGTTGCTCGTTCGTGTACTTTACCATGATGGAAATGTTGAGTTTATGGAATAAATTGACAACGACAGTTCGATGATTGCTTCATTTCATTTCATTTCATTTAATTAATATGTAAATCTTTTACATTGAGCTTTATGGCTTATAATTAGTAAAAGGGTGCGTTCACAAATGAAATTCAAATCTGTCAAATCCCTATTGGAAATGCCAAAAATAAGGAGCTTAAACGTTAAAAACTAAAGCATGGAACCATTGACATTTATTCGGAGTTGCGTCTGTCTCGAACACTGATAAAAAAAATATCATTCAATTGAAGCAATTGACGTCTTATATCCAACGTTTATTAGGGCTATCAGAGAGTGAAAACAATTTTGAATTTGAAAAGTGTGAAGAGACAATTACCTACTTTAAAATAGACACCTGCGCGACAGCCTAGCAAGTGTCTTTAGAGATACAACGCCTACACAAACGAATCAGTAACATAATCTGCATAGGGACATGAATTTGAAGCGTAAAACTACACAAGTATACGATAGACATTCTATCCTACAATTTTCCCCTTATTAGGGTATCAATCATTTTATAATACTAGAACATCCAAGCTGAAGCAGCATCGCCACGTGTTTGTCATTGAACCCAAACTTAATCTCAACAAAAACGACAACGTCTATGTCAGTCATTTGGTACTTTAAGATTTCTGCTATACTACAACACCTTTTACTAAATCAAAAGCAAACTCAATTTAAGGTCAAATTACTTCAGGTTGAAATTTAAAAAAAAAGGAACAAGAAGAATTCATCATAAAAAAGGCTTGGTTTCAATATAAAATACAGCAGCAGCTCTAATGAAACAATTAAATTTAAGTCCCACCAAGGTGTTGTTCAGTGTTATGTTTCTAATAGGCAAGGGCTACGTCAACGAGCCCAAGCCAAGCCATCAAGGCAGAGGACATCACAGTCTGGTCGATCCGTATGCCCAGAAGCACGAGATATTGTCACTGTTTGTCTTGCTCCACAAAAGCGTTCATCGCGCTCCCTTCATTGTCATTTGATATTGTTATATGTGTTAGTGTTCATTATTATTCTCTAATTTTTGTTGTTGCTTAGGATATCCCAACTTGTTTGACTGAATCCACTGTTTTAACCTGAGGAGGCACGAAAAACATGAATAGCCGGAATACCTGCAGATATGTTCAAAACAAATTGTTAAATCGCTTGGAATTTTTCTCGAGCAGTGAACTTTAAAAATTGTAGATATCAAATTTCATACTGCAAACAACTATTTAATAGCGCAAGCAGGACAACTTTATTAAATGCCAATTAGTCACCAACGATGTGATTTGGACTCAAAATGAGCAGCAATCATCTCCTACGATACACCCTTTTTGGAGCGCTTATACACTTTGCCAAAACACAGATTATCTCGTCTTATCTACAAAGAAAAAAAAAATAGAAGAGCAGTCAAGTGCTATACGATAGAAGCTGGCTTGTTTTTGATTGAAGGGTGTCCACCACTTGACACCCTCGACGCGGTGTAGGTCGTTGCAATAGCAACACCCTTCATTTTCCATCAAGTACCTACTCTAGAACTAAAATTGCCGTGTTCTAACCTGAACATAGATAATTTTATAACTTTATTTATTTTACTTTCCATATTAAACTGACATTGTATGCCGTTACAGATATCTTTTCGGGGGATGTCTCGCATCCGAACTCGCATGAAAGTACATCGGATGGGAACTCGGACCATAATTCTTCGGGGGATGAAGACTCGCAGATGCGTTTACGCTTGAAAAGAAAATTACAGCGAAATCGAACATCGTTCACCAATGAACAGATTGATAGTTTAGAAAAAGGTACATTCAATTAAATAAATATAGTTTTTGACCAACTTTTGTTTCCTAAATATTTTTCCTTCCTACCCATGCGGTTGGTTGATTATACTTAATTTGTTTCTTTTTGGTTTTGCAGAATTTGAGAGAACCCATTACCCAGATGTATTTGCAAGAGAGAGATTAGCTGAAAAGATCGGTTTACCAGAGGCACGTATTCAGGTTTGTTTTTCATTTGGTTTTTTTGCTCTTGGGTTGCATAGTTGTGATTGTAATTATATATTTCTTTTAAACCGTACAGAGCCTAGGCATTCATATTTATTTACACGTAGACGTAAAGTATGATTTTCGAAAGCAACAAAAGTGACAGGACCAATAATTACCGTCTAGTCCTGTTATATGCAATGTTAGTGACACATTCGCTATAAATTAATTTGTTTGTAAATATAACAGCGAAAAAAGGAGCAAATGGTGCAGGTAAACCGTAGGAAGAGTTAAATTCAAAATAACCTGTGCGCATTGAATTTTAAAACAAAATAAACAAAGGTATACTCTTTAGGTGCCTTAACTCAGATAACTGCATTTGAAGACTATTAATTCTTCAATTTATGCTACAAAATAGGAGGCACAATAAGCTTGGGAAGAACTGGGTCTTAGCCTATTATCCTTTCAACCAAAATTTGTGAGAAATGGAGAGGACGCATTTCTTGACGATTCTAGTTGGTTAAGTAAGAAAGCAATTTTCATTTTCACTAATAACAATTTGATGTTTCTGGATTTCGAACCTCAAACTTCTACGTTACAGACATACTTACCATACTTCATACTTGATGTATGAAAATTATCAGTATGTGTATTGCTACTTTGATTTCCTTGTTAAAACAATAAATAACTGTATTGGGTGGCGCAATAGAGCGGGGAGCCCCATTACCTAACGCATTTCTCTCATCTACGTTACAGTCAGACACGCTAACCATTACACCACTGGCACCACTTCACCTTGCCTGGATGTGTAAGTTTACGGATTAGTGCATAAAAATAGTACCAATTTCTCAAATCCTGGAACACTTCCCTATGGTATCGAACCGACTCTTTCTTTAAGTCAACTAAATATTTACTACCGCTGCCAAGGAACTCGAAAAAGCCTGTAGCTATGCAAATACCTACCAAAACACAACTCCAATTTGGTAAATATTTGCAAATATACTTGCTTTTAATTAGGAATAACCAAACACAGCAAGTGCAAGTAAACAAAAAGAAATTGAGAAATATGCTATACGAGTAGGTACCAATCGACTCAGCAGCCTTCTTCATTTTCATGATTTTATTATTGTTTCTAAAAACGGAAGGAAGGAACGTCATCATAAATCATCGATGTTAGTGAATTTGCAATAAAGAACATAACATGACGTAAAGTCCTATGACAACAAACAATACTCTAACAAAGATTGGGTTGTAGAATTAAGTAGGGTGGGTGTACAAAATTATTACTATTATATTTACGCCATAATAATATTTTATTATGTCGCTGTCGCTGTACCACTATTGTTGGCTTTATCACGGGAGTGTAAACACTTGACATACACTTATTTTCATCGATGCGACCGGCGCGACGTTTGAAAAGGGGACCGCTTTCGTCCGTTGTCGGAGAAAATATGATCTCGATGGAATACAACAATTTGTATAATGTGTATCCTTCTCTCATAATAGAAAAAAAAAAACATGATAATAAGGAAAAAGGGTGACTTTTCGAAATCGTATTACAAATTCCACTTGTCCTTATGACATGGAGGAAATCATATTTTTGTCGTTTTAGTATTGTGCCCCTTCAAGATGAAAACTGTTTGTATAACTTTTTAAATGTCTCTTATCGAATGCTGCAGAAGTATAATAACAATTATGTCTTACTAGAGGGAAGGGTTGACATCCGTTAAGTGCGCTTAAGATTTCACATGATAGAGAGCCCTTTCAAAATGACTAACGGCACATCGTTTTATTTAATCGTTTTGGAGTGTAAATTGCTTTCACTCATCAGGTAGTAATAATTTACGAAAACTTTTAACGCTACACTGCGCAAATTGTCACTAAATTATGCTTATTTATATGATGTTATTTCTATTTTTGTTTTTTTATATTTGTTTTTATTTTTTGTTCGTTTTGATTTTCATTTGTTTTGTTTTTAATACAATAAACTTTGTCTAAACGAACGAGAACATTTGTTTATGCAACAGGTTTGGTTTTCAAATCGGCGAGCTAAGTGGCGGCGAGAGGAGAAGTTACGCACCCAACGTCGTTCGGTGGATCATGTTACGAGTAACAACGGTTCTAGTGGAACTGGGACTGGTGGAAGCGCTAATGGTGGCAATACGGGTTCTGTTGGTGGTTCATCAGCTAACGTATCAAATAACAATGTTGGCGAGAATGCAAATGGCGGCGGCGGAGGTGGTGGTGGGGGAGCTAGCAGCAATGGAACTGGTGGAACAGCATCAGATGGCAATCCTAGCGGACATACGAACTCAGCAAGTCCACTTTTGCAAGCAGTTGCTCCCCGTCTACCACTGAATTCAGGTTTCAATTCAATGTACTCATCCATCCCTCAACCGATTGCTACAATGGCAGAGAATTATAGGTGAGTTTTTGAAACTATTCAAAAAATACTTTTCCACAACGAAATAAATTTTTCCACATTACTATTTGCCTCTTAAAAGAGAAAGTAATAACGCAAGTGTTAGGGAGCGAATGACCTGCAAATCATGTTTGCAACTGCGTTTATTGCAAGTAATTGATCAAATGTCAAAGTTGGATGAACATTTGATCGTTCGTAGCTCGCGCAAGTTGCATTCATGTGAACAGTCCTTAGCGCGACGTATGAAACATAGAATTTCGTGAGGGAAACTTTCGAAAGTCATTATGAAACAGATCCTATATTCTCTGAATAAGATTTTGTGACTTTATTTGTTTTAATTCTGTTAATTCTGTACAAAAGCAATTTTTTTCCTTCTCTTATTTCTTGCAGTTCTATGACATCTTCACTTGGTTCGATGACTACTTCATGTCTTCAACAGAGAGACAGCTACCCGTACATGTTTCATGATCCGCTTTCGCTAGGTTCACCCTACGCAGCACACTCACGTACGCCCTGTAATCCAGCAGCAGCTCATCAGCAGCCACCTCCACAACATTCAGCATATGGTGGTGGTGCAGCTGCTGCGAGTAGTACTGGTAAGTATTTTTATGATAAAACTGTAATCTTAAAAATACAAGCATTATTTTTAAGATCCAACAATTTCAGTAGGTAGATGCGAACCATTAAGTTGTTTGTAAAAACAAAATTCAGTTTTTTTCAACGGCAAAATAATGTAAAAAAATAAATAAATAAATAGGGTGGCACAACAGAGCGAGGACCCCTGGGCCTAGCGCATTTCTCACAACCATGCCTTGTGAGGGAATGGAGGGGACCTACAAAATAAAGACAAAAATAAAATCTTTTTGCCATTTCTTTTTGAATTACCAATTGGCTCTGACACAATCTCTTCGTGGAACCTATTTACAAGAACAATGCGTCGCCGTCGCGTTTTGCATTATGCCTATCCCTATCTTTATTTCTATAGATACAACTTTATCAAAGCACAAAATTTTTGTCACGTGTGAGCAAGCGCGGCCAAAATACGTTTTCAAAAGCGTGGAGTTCCTGTATATTTCTAAGAAACCTACAGCCTTTAAAACAAAGCCTTTAGCGCTCAGGCTTTTATAAATCAAAACTTATTCAGGACTATATGGACCCATTTGTCTATATAGTAAGCATGTCTGCTTCTTACGTGGGAGGTTCGTAGTTCGAATCCTAGAAACACCTCACATTTTTCGAGGTCAGTTAATTATATACGCCCACTGTCATTAAAATCGCTTTCTAGCTTAGCCGTTCGGATTAAGACTCTAGGTCTTTGAAAGTGTTCGTATCTGATGAATTTAGAGAATATTTTAGGAAGCTTTTAAAAAGAGTCATTTAGCTGTTTATCCTTAAATATGAAAGGAAACATTTTAAAAATCATAAAGACCCTTTTCATCCCTCTCTTTTCTTAGGTGTTATCTCAGCTGGCGTGTCTGTCCCTGTACAAATCCCATCGCAAGGCGCCGACCTTGGTGCAAATTACTGGCCAAGGCTCCAGTGATCCGCGCTTTTTGGGCTGCCTCCACAAATTTTATCGCAGGTTAGCCCAATCGCCGCCCCTGGATCACCTCACAGTACAACAACCACGAATAATATTAATACTGCATCACCTCATCCGACGTCAGCGGCTCCAGCAACCCCACCATTAGGTCTCACTAACGCCAACCAACACCATCACCATCTTCATCAGCAGCAGCAACAACAGCAGCAGCATCACATTTCACAACAACAGCAGCATCATCATCATCTACTGCAGCAATCTTTACACCTTACTCAGCAACATCATCCCACCACATCACCCGTCATGTTACATCATACAATACATCATAATGAGCAACAACAACAACAGCATCCACACGAGGAGGCACCATAATTCAAAAATGTAAGATAACAGAAATCAATTTTAAGGAACGAATTTAAACAAATAAAAATATATATGTATTGAATAGACATATATACATCCATGTATATAAACATAAGAAAAATTATTATTTGTTATATAAATTTTCAAACTAGGTTGTTTAAAGGAATATTTTAACCTACAATTAATTAATTCGTGCCCCAAGCCATGTCCCCACCGCTTAACCAATCAAATTTATTATTTTTAACTATTATTTCTTCCTCTCTTGTTTATATTCATCGTTATATTGCAATATGTATTAATATATGCATAAAGCATTGATATTTTAGTAATTCATAAATATTGCTTAGCCTAAATTAGACTTTAAGTTTGAAAATAAATTGATATTCAAATAAATAAACAATCTAAGTCTATTGCCAGCTCTAAGCCATGTAATTAAATAAGACTCCTTCCTGACTGCTGTCGCAGATTTCCAAAAGAAGGTAAAACATTTGCTGGAGCTTTTAATTTACATGAAAAATTCCACAGAGCTTAGTTTAACTATTCGTTTTCGGATAGTGTCTTGTAAGCACCTTTCTTTAAATTCCATTATACAAAAACGAAAAATTCAATGTAAAAGGTGTTAGTTTAAAGTGTTAATTTCCTTTGTTTTGCTATAAAAGACTTTTTCAAAAGAAAAAAATATTATGTATTAAATTAAATCTATTTCAGAAAAATTACTGTAAAAAGCACACATTACAATTATTACCTACATGCATTACTATAATTAAATATTGTGTAAAAAATAAGATAATATAAATTAAGTAATATAAAACAAAAATAAAAATAAGAAATATAATGAGTTGTGTCTTACAATTAAAAATACATAATTTTAAAAATATTTGTATTTTTTGAAGATGAACAAACCAGTTTTCTTGTGTTCACATTCCCTTGCAGTACATCTCTATATTCAAAACATAATATGTAAATTACAGCAAAGTGTTACTTGGACCCACACAAGAAAATGAGCAATAAATGAAAAGCAATATGCGATGTTTGACCACGTCCTGGACAATCCAGCTTCGCTTGATGGAGATCTTATTTGATTTAGTTATTTTACTGCAAAACTTTTCTTCCTTTCTTTTTTTCTTCTTCTTCCTAAGTTCAATATCATAGTCTTATAGTGGTAATCGAATCAAACAAAAAAAAAAACACCAGTCCCTTGCAAAAAAAAAACCCCCAAAACAACAGTGCACATCTCGTTCTCCATGAATTTCCCTCAAGATATATTTGTCAATCACCCTGTGTTCGATGTAATTTTAGGGTAGCCAATGTCCATTTTAAGCGACAGAAAATAATCTAAACGTATAGTTTTTAAATAGGAGTTTTCAAAAGCTCAGGACGACACATATTTAGGGTAGGTATACATGTGTTTTTCTTAACATAAATTTTGTAAACATATTGAATTTATTTATAAAAATTAAATCTCAAAAACAACGCGTTTTGAAGCAACAAACAAAAGTAATAATAAAAGCAACTTGAAGCAATAATACGGAACACAAAAAGCAAATACAACCGTACTTGTATGTAACTCACAACAACGTAAAAATGTATAATCTTTTGTGAAATTAAAAATAAATTAAAAAAATTGTTAACATTTGTAATTAATTATATAAGATGACTTTAAAAAAAAAAAAACAAAAAAACAAAAATTAAAAATAGTAAATTCAAAGCAAGAGAAACTGAAAAGAAACCTCTACCATAGCCCAACGCCCTCTACATTAATGAATAAAAATTTAATAAGCTACGAAAAAACGTCCCATTAACAATGTTTAAAAGAAACTTTACATGAAAAACAAAAAATATATATTATTTCGTGTGGCTTACATTATACAACATTTTTTTTAACAAAACTGACGTTAATAAAAAAAAAAAACAATAAGCCAATAAATCAATTTAAATTAAATGAATAAAATACAAATTCCACAGTTAGAAGCTAGAATTAAGAAGTGTTATACATACAAAATTAGGTTCATTTAATTAAATGTATATACCTTAGATGAAAAAATGAACATTTTAAGTGTAAGATAAGGATTATATTGCAACATGTTTGCAAGACAAAAGTGTAATACAGTTTCTTTTTCTTTACGCAAAAAGAGTCTAAATTCTATTCAATGATGAGTAAATATTATATTAATATTAAATATAAGTATGTATTAATATTATTATGATAAAAATATATACATATATATATGTATGTGCGTATATATATATATATGTATTTAAATATATTTAAATTATTACATTTTATGTGTAGTTTGTGCAGAAAATGAAAAAAGGAAAAAACCGTGGCCCGAAAATTAATATAATATATATATACAAAAAAGGTTTGGTTTTCAATCTTCACATCGTAGTCAAGTTGAGTAAATGAAACCTTATAGCATCCTTTTAAAGACCCCGAACTTGTTTTTAAAAAAAAGTCATTTTAAACCCACTGCTGTTAGTTAGTTCAAATTTGAAAAGGTCTCGAACCTAAAAACGACACTTACAAATATCAAAGCTATACTGCTTGCTTACATGCCTGGTGTTAAACCAACATGGTAGCGGTGGGGATTGGATACCAGATCTGACGGTTTTGAATGCGTTCCACAGCATCAAGCTGAAGAGCAACTTTTTTTTGAACGTAACAGAGGCAACATCAGACCGCCAGATCGTGATTAGAAACAGAAAAATAAGTTTAAAATATTTGTATTTCTTGTATGATTTACCCAAAATAGGAAAAAAAATAAACCACTGATGACTTCGCCAAGAAAATCCAAATTGAAAACAATTCTTCTTTTGTTGCACAAACGATTTTTTTTTTTATAATACACGCGCACTTATAATGTTATTAACACAGTGCGAGCGGTTTAAGAAAGAAGAGAAGGATTAGAAAGGAGGCGCCGATGCACATTGTTTTTAAACTTTTGTGTATTAGAATGAGAGGGAAAAACAGAGTCAGGTAAAGCATTCCACATCCGAGTAGTACGTCTAAGGAATGAATTTATATGCTTCAGTACGTCCGAAATTGGGCTGAAGGCAAAACTGATTTGCATTCCTTGCGAGGCGTGTATTGCGGTTAAATTGCTTAAGGGGAGGAATGCAACTGGATACTTCGTCCGAGCATTGTTTGTAAAAAAAAAACCTATAGAAAAGAGAGAGACATGAAACATTACGACGATGGTCAAGAGAATCAATTGATTCAACAATGGAACCCATCAATCTTAATGCTCTGTTTTGAACTCTATAGAGTAGGCGCAGTGATGTTTTAGGAGCACCTGACCAGATATGTGAATTGTACTCTAACTTAAGACGGATGTAGGCTTTATACATAGTAGCCAGATCAGAAGGGATGACAAATTTCCTGAAGAACGAAGAACGAAGATCATAGTTGACACACATACCAAGTACTGACAGCTTTTCGGTTTCTTGGATGCAGGTACCATTCATGGATAATGGTAGAGGGGGAATGTTTAGCTTTAACGACAAGTGACAACATTGAGTTTTCGAAGCATTGAATTCTACTCGGTCTTTTTTACCCGATGTAACAATGCTGTCAAGGTCAGAATTCAATGAACTAATCATACACAACCGTTCCATTTCTACGTCCGAAGAGCAGGGATGTGAATTTGGAAACGAATATGAGAAGCTGAGGGTTGAGTTGTCAGCAAAACAATTAAGAGGATTAGAAATTTCAGACAGGAGATCATTTGTGAAAATAAGGAAGAGAGTCGAAGACAAAACGGAGGCACGCCAGCATTTAAAAAGTGGGTATCAGACTTAAAACCATCCAATAAAACTTGTATTGAACGGTCTTTTCTTATTAAACGAAGAAGAGACAGATGCCAAACTCTATCAAATGCCTTAGAAACATCAAGCGATGGATAATAAAGTGATGTTTTCTCATCGATGAGATCACAAATGCGCACAGTTTTCTAGCTAGCTAATGAATAAATGATGATTGTTGTAAGCAATAGCTCCAGGCCTCTAATACAACAACAAAAATTACTATGAGCAGGGAGTCAATTCCCGAGCTGTGAAACCGAAAATTCGATTTTCGATTAGTGAAAATCCGACTTCAAATGTCAATTTTTTTTTATATGATAAATTTCTTTTCATTACCGTATGAGTCAGTGAAAAAATTATATTATGAAAAATGGCAGCAAAACTCAAGCACGGAAAAATCCAATTGGAAAATGAGAGACAACTGTCAGAATTTATCATTTAGAACGTTTTAGAACCTTTTAGAACACAGTTTGAGAACTACTTTACATTTTGTGATAAAATGAAAAAACTGTGTGAAAAATGAAATGATATTTTAATTCACTTCACAGGTTCACAGATCGGGAATTGATCCCCAGGTACCATAGATAGTTTAGAAGCTTCGTAGTTTTAAGCTGCTGAAGAGAAACAGAGTTTTGCCTTCGTCTCCACATCCACAGCGAAATTCGGAGCGGAAATACAGCGAAAAATATTTGTGAACAGTGCTATCAAATGTTTAAAAAAAATAACATCAAAGTAAAATAGAGGTGCCAGAAGAAGAAATTAGAAAATACAATTATAGATATTTAAAAATGAATTTTCAAAAAATTTTAAGAATATGAAGATGTTCTTATTTCCCTGATAAATTATTCAGCATTATGCACTAGGCTTTTTCTTCTTGGTAAAATGTCTTTATCCTTTTGTTTTTGGTCGTTTTTGATCTCGTTGAAAAATATTCGTCTATTCTGCCAAATATTGTTATTGTTGTGGCACAAAATATTGTAAAAATTACAATTAAAATCTTTTAGGATTACGAATGAAACTTAACGATTCACAAAAAAGCTGTTTTGCAGAGCGTCAGTGCAGGTGCATTGCATAATGCAAAGTAAAGGGAAAATCGTTTTTTTTTTTTTTTTATTTGGGGATTTCGTTTTGGTTCGGCAGCGTACTAGGCTTGAAAACAAAAAATTTAGGTAAAATATCTTGTGATCTTTTAATGTGTTAAATTGAAAAAAAGAATCCTTTATTTAATTTGTATTGGCATGATCAAAGAGATATAAACATGAACATTGCTTTATAGTGCTCCAAAATGGCATAGAAATAGTACATGGCGAAAAAGTCAAAAGATCGTATCCTTCTTATGAATAAATCGTGTGAAAACCAATTCCAAGTGCAAACTTTCAATAAAAAATCAGAAACATCTAAAAACATTTCACTCACCTATGTAGTTTGTTCTACACGCGAAATACTGTGAGGAGGTGTCGTTCAGGGGCATGTAACACACAGCTACAGGTCTACAAGTCGAGAGCCACTTCTAGTTTTATATCCATTATACTTGTAGAAGAGGAGGTAAACTTGTAGTTTTCTGCTACAGAAATGTTTGTACAATTCTCATAAGGTTTGTTCGTTGAAGCCCTGGGGTTGCCCTAGGGTTGCCACAAAGCGTTTTTTGAGAAACCTAAATTCGCCATGAACGTCAAATTGAGTGTTTTTTGAGCCATAGGTTTGCAATAGGTTTTCCCCGAACTCGCCCTAGCTTTTTGCTGTGGCGATTTGAGGGCTGTCAAATGGCATGTATTTTTTTTTTAATGACAGGGATGTGTGGTGATTTGTGGTTTAGCGTTTTTTGAGGACTGGAAAACCCAGGTTTTTTTGACTACACATAGGGTTGTCAAGAAAACTTGGGTCAACCCTGGGGAAAGTTCAACGAACAGACCTATAATTCACTTGTATAAGTGGTATTACTTGCTGTCTGCGGTTTATTAAAATAGGCAGTTTTAGCGATAGAATAACCTCTGGTCATAGATGAATAAAGAACAAGAGGACAAGCCTCACACACACAACTGCATCCGTCCACAAACTGACTTTACAAACACCACTTTATTTTCGGATTTCAAAACCAGTTTGAAATCCGAAAATAAAGTGGTGTTAGTAATTTCACTGAAACAACTTTATATTCATCTGAATACGTGTATCACAGATAGGTCTCGTGTTACAAAAGCAACAATGTTAACAAAATATGGAAGTTGCGAGGCAAGAAAAGTAATGGTTTGATGTTGGACAAGTAAATGATTAATTTACATAACATTTACTCAAGAAGTTTTAATAGGGTGTTCGTGGTACGTTCAGCTTAAACTTACATTTTTACAAAAAATGAAAGTTTACGCCTTAGCATAAATACCCTTAGTCCTACCATAGTGTCGCTTCGCTTTTACTTCGATGCTACGTTAGTTCGTGTACGAGACAACGTAACGCGACTCCAAGTAAAATGTTCAGTTTGGTTGAACTTTCTATCGCTTTGACAGTAAAAACCACCTAGAAAATCATAATGAATTCAAAACGAGCGCTTACAAGTAACGGGGTTCAAGTTGAAGCCGAAGCATGACTGTGATTCAGGCATTAGTGTTCCATGTGCATATTTTTTGCAAGTTAACATTACCCATTGGAGCCGCTTTTGGCTAAGATCAAATGAAAAATTCAGAGTACAGATGCTCTTATTTAGGATGTAACCAACCCTACGGTAATAGGGCAAGATATGGCAATCTAACGGCCTACATTCACAATCTAACAAAATTCCTGTTTAATTTTGGAGCATCATTCAAATAAACAAAATAACGCCAACCAACCGTTTTCATTTTTCTTTCGACTTGCGCATGCACGTCATCGAGGAACACCGCCACGATTTCGATTTTCTTCTGCTATGCGCATGGCGTCATTAGATCACATATTTGCTGGTAACTGAGAGACCAAAATGCACAAACTTCTATCCTTTAGGATGATTTAGGTGTGACTCTCACTCTTGCGCAAATTAGAGCAGCTTGAGATTGTTTTATATTCGTAAGATATTTAATCAATTTATAATTTTTTAGAAAACATTATTAAACATTGTGGTAATTTCAGCGAAAACGGAGTTTAGATAAAAATCCTCTTTAACGCTATTCATGGACGCAAAAAGGCTTAATTTGATCCTACCTCCAACCATCAAAATTCAATTGTGGTAGAAACTTCAAACAACATTTTAACGCTTTTCACACGCGGGATTGGAGTCTGCAGAGACATCTGTGAATGAATAGACTTGAAACAGTATATCTGTGAATATTCTATGTAGTAGAATATTACCAGTACCTAGAATTTGTAATAGACGTGGATTATATAGCTTATAGGAATAAAGAACAAGAGGCAAAACCATAACTGCTCTTGCCCCGCAACTTCCATTTGTTTACATTAGGCCTGTTTTTTGGGAAGATGTCCGGTACCTTGTATTGTAAATACATGTAAAGCAAAAACAACAAAAGATACAGGGGATAAAAGGATGAGTAAATCTTACAAGGGATAGAATTAACCATCAAACATAAAACGCGAACCGTTTTTTTGGATTTACAATACAAGGTACCGGACATCTCCCAAAAAAACAGCCCTATTGTTTGTTTTGTAACACAAGATCCTTCTGTGATACACGTATTCAGAATATAAAGTTGTGTCAGTGAAATTACTCAAAACCCGTTTGAAATCCGAAAATAAAGTGGTGTTTGTTAAATCAGTTTGAGGGCAGATGCCGTGGTGTGTGTGGCCTGGCCTCTTCTTATATATCCTCTGTGTTATAGTCTACGGGGGATAGCTGACTTTTATCGCAAGGCATCTACTTCAGCTTTTAAAGCGGAAAGAAATTTCATTATTTAATTTATTTCAACCATTTTGCTATTTCACTATTTTTCATGGTACGAAAGTATAAAATAAAAATTGGCTGCTCTGTCATATTTCTGTTGGTGAAACAGCTTTGACGTTTATCTTTGTCCTTGTTCGTGTTTTTGTTTATTCTGTTTCATTTGGTTCAATAATAAGTAATAATACTAATAATAATGACATTTTTGTTTTTCAATTGCCAATAAAAGAGGTTTTGAAGCAGCCAGACACTAGTAGAAAACTACTTTTCCATTAAAACAAAAACACCGAATAAAAGATAAAGAGAAATGTCAAACTAGTTTCATGAAACTGGATTTCATCGTGTAATAACACGCGACACGGGATGGCACAACAAAGAAGAATCCGAAGAAGTTTCATGAAACAAATTTCACCGTGTAATAGTACTCAAAGCTGAAAATAAAGTGGCGTTTGTGAAGTCAGTTTGAGGACAGATGCCGTGGTGTGTGTGTGGTTTGCCCTCTTATTGTATCTCCTCTGTGATAGCAACAAACACTCCATCCCAATATAACTACTCTATAGTTATCTGTTTTGTTTCTGTTGCTTGTAGTTGTGTTCTGTATTCTGTCCAATAATTTATTCTTGTCTACACGTTAACGTTTACGGCACTACGGCAGCAAAACAGGAAAAGTTGATGTTTATTTTGAAGTGTTCTTCCATTCAGATAACTTTAACATTTAGAGAAATTCCAATATTTGAAACCGGGTATTAGTGTTTTTATTTTACATTAGATTAGATTTTAATTGCCGAAACCCGTAACCCAATAGAAAACAAGTGGATTTAGAAAACCAGCACTGTGTGAATTTGCTCTGGCTTCGATGTGGTACATCGTAAGGTCTTGTTACTTTGCACAGATTGAAAGAATAGTGTTTTCAAATCTTTTTCTTTTGTAAACAGTTTAAAGATCAATATATTTTACTTGAAGTAAAAGAAAATCAATAGAAGTTAAAATAGTCTTAGAGTCGAAACTCTCTGTAAAAAAATAAGACATAATCCAAATGTCATCCCGCAACGGTGCCGATAAAGAGATGCCTTCTGCCATTGAAAAGCCATCGAACTTGACAAAAAACTTAAGAACATCATCTCAGGCAACAACTTCAAGGGAAACATCGATGGCGGCAGTTTCCCGGAATGCCAGTAACACAAGCAACAATGGAAACAAGGTTGATGTCGATGACAATGATGATTCAAGCGAGGTAAGAGTCCATAAATAATAACCAGCTCAATGATAAAGATAAGTAAGATATACCCTTCTATTAATTTTGCTCGTTAAAATTGCTACAACCGGTTATACAAGGATGTTGACGTGATTAGTCATACATAAAGATCGATTTGAATAATTAAAAAACAATTTTACTACAATTATAAAATTTATCGATCTACGATATAAACTTTGTTCAATGTTCATCCAGTCATGACAATCATATAAAGGAAACTGGTCTTTAGGTCACGTTGTCAAGCATTACATCGGTAAAATTATAAATTTTTATTTGTTTATCTAATGGAATAATGCATTTCAATTTCGACTAGTTTTGGAATTTATGCTATGCACCGAAAACACTGTTTCCCAATGATTAGGTTAGGGCGGCCGTGGTGCAGTGGTAGAGTGTTTAGTAGATAGGCCGGACGCGTGGGTTCGAATCCCGCTCTGGGCATCTACTTTTCTTTCAGCCTCCCAGTTTCATATGGACGCCGCCCTTGAGGTTATATATGTGAAATTACTAACAACTTATTTCCAACTACTGCAACACAAAAAAAGGGAAGGCTGCTACTCTGGTAGTACATTGGACTGGATATTAGGTCTGAGTCTCCAGATTAGTATATAAGTCTCCTCTTTTTCTTAAAAAAAAAAAAAAAAATGATTAGGTTCTTTCTTTGGCAAATACCCTGAAAACTTTGTTGTGGAAATATTAAAGGTGTTATGGCTAGGGCTCCCAAATATTTCCCTATGATCGGCAAAAGCCTTAAATCTACCACTCAAAAGAGACTATTTTGCAAAGCATACTTTAGTTTTGTAGGAAAATATTGTTTTTGAATGATATCTAACTATTTTAAAGTGAAGCACTTTCTTGCAGCTAAACAATAATTCTGCTTTACTCACTAACTTGCCCAAACTTATTTACAGGTATCTGTCTTACAACTATTGAGGCACTTCACAATGGGATCATTTGTGTAAAGCGGACATGTGGTAAAACTATGATCCTTTAAGATTGCAATGCTTATTGCGCCGATCAAAGTAAAGGAGAAGATTTAGACCCTATACTATCGGGTCCTTTTAAAACACCCTTAACTTATTTTGATAATTATACTATCTGACACGCCCTACCTAGCTCGGGTCCTGCGGTTGTTGTACTCGGAATCGGGAACTTTTGTTCCATGAGCTTGATGCACAACTCGTAATATGGTGATGAAATAAATTCTATGTTAGTGAGGGATTGTAGCATCCTATTACTGAAAGAATTTTTAACATAACAGTTTTTACGTTGTCCTTAACATCCCCGTTTCCTTGTGAATATGGGAATGAAATATAGTCTATTGTTCAGGGATAATAAAGCAGTCTAACAGCGAAAGAATTTTTGAGGTCGCTCCAGTATTTTCCGTTTCCGCGGGAATATGGGTATGAGAAATACAGTGTATGTTATTCAGGGATAACGAAGGACTCTAACGGTGAAGCAACTACCGAAAAACTGACAAAATGCACTGTTTATTTTTAACAGCCGTTTTTGTTTTTGAGTCAAAAAGCCCCCTTTTCAAACTATACAAGTTATAGTCAACAACAGTGTGCTGCAACTTAAATAATTTTGACTCCTTGATCAATATTGGACAGTTAGCTATCAACAAGACGGAAATTCAAGTTGCGCTTTCGAAATTGAGCAGTGATAAGCAGCCTGGCTCTGATGGTTCTAAAAATGTGTGCTGAAGCACTTTCAGAACCACTTTGCTTTGGGAAAATTTCTTGCTTATTGGCAAAAATCATTCATAGCACCGATACACACATCAGGTTCCAAGCAGGAAATATCAAACTATTGACCGATTTGTAAGTTGTCCACGATTCCACAACTTTTCGAAAAGGTAGTGTGCGATAAATTTTCATTTATGCTGAAATAACTCATCTCACCATACCAACATGGTTTTATTTCGGGTAGGTCAACAACTACCAACCTTTCTATTTTCTCAAATTATGTTTCAAATAAGCTAGACGATGGATATCAAGTGGATGTGATTTGAACTGATTTTGCGAAAGCGTTTCATATAGTCAGTCACTCAATTTTAATTAATAAACTTGAAACTCTATGTTTAACAGGCTTTTCAGAAAAAAAAAAATTACTTCAAAGTCAAAACTTTGTTGGGGCCTCTACCATCAGTATCGACAGAGAAATCGAATTTAACACAGGTCAGGGTACACCAAAATTAGCCTTTTTTTAAATTGTCAAAAAGTGATGTCAAAGTTGAGAAACGGTTGAGAGAAAAGCTCACTAGACCTAGCTCTGTTGCTTCACCGTATTTGTTTATTTGTTTTTTTTTTTTTTTTTTTAACTCGAGACACGTAATCAATTTTATTTACCTAAAAAATAAATTAATATATTTTTTACTTTTATTTATTTCAGTTTCACGATGCGTTAGGTGAGGAAGCTATGTATGTTACAGCTTATTCCAATCAGATATTAGAACAAATTTTATATTCTGCTTTTTTCCTTTCTACAGGGGTACAATGGACTTATACGTTGCTTTGGAAGAAGCCAAACTTGCTATACATTATTTTTTTAATAATAAATTCGATGATGCCAGAAACCTTTTGAAACCTTGGGCACACATCAGCATGTATCATTCGGTCGGAAACAGTGTGTTTGCGTTTCTTGAAGCTATTCTTACGTTTGAGCAACGTCACATTGCTATTGCCGCTGAAGAGTTAAAAACTTGTCTCGAAGTATGCAACAGGCATAAACGAAAAACCACTTTAACAGAATCCATTGGAAAGAAGTTCAAAAAGGTAAAGCAAGCCATGTACGGACACTAATCTAATATACAATTGAATGTTGATAATTTTCAGACAAATTATGATCAGTACACGGACCTAGAAGCTCATGCAGAGCTTTGTTCAGCTGAAGCGATGCTGATCAAAGCTTTGCTCACTTTTATTGAAGATGAAACATTAACCAGTCTGATAAAAGGGGGCATGAAGATTCGAAACTGTTTCAATAGTTATAAGTAAGACAAACAAACCTTGCGATAAAATGCCAGTTTTGTAAATTGCCAATAATCCGACCCTAGAGAATGTGCAAATATTTTGACCCAGAGAAACTGGAGTTCAGAAAACTCACAAATGCATTTTGAGAGTGGAGTGCGAATGGGCATGGGAACTTTCAACTTGATGATATCCCTGCTCCCAGGTTGTGTGATAAAAGTACTAGAATTCATAGGGTTTTCTGGAAATAAAGTATGTAGCACAAAATTTCTGAAAAATTCCATTAATATTTACATCCAAAATAAAAACAGAAATATGGAATAGAAGACCTGGTAACGGGCTACCATCTTCCAGGCTTACGGCAAGTTCTCTGTGCTATGACACTCCTTGGTTACCACTTAATCGTTTGTTATGTTTTGAGTCACCAAGAAGGTGACTTGGAGTTCTGTGATGAGATTCTTAGCAAACAATTGCAACAGTATCCCGAAGGAGTATGGTTCCTCTTTTTTAAAGGACGTTTGGAGTTTATGAAAGGTAATTTAGATGAAGCGCAGGTTTGGTACAAAAAGTCATGGAAGTCACAAAACGTCTGGCCTCAATTTCATCATCTTAGCTTTTGGGAGCTTCTATGGGTTAACTGGTAAGTTCCAAATCGCTTAATTGTATAGGATTTTCCCTAAGCATTCACTTATTACAGCCTTAAATTGGACTGGCGGGAATCAAGCCTCTATGCGTCGTACCTGTTAGAAAGCAGCAAATGGTCGCGAACGATATATTCATACCAAAAAGCAGCAGTTCTTTTGATGATTGAGGACCTCTCACCAACAGAACGAACAACAATAGATAATTTGATGAGAGATGCACCTAAGTACAAACAAAGAATTGCTGGCAAGTCCTTGCCGATGGAGAAGTTTATTTGCAAAAAAGCCGAACGATATTTCGCACAAAATCGTTCACTTATTATGCCAGCAATCGAGCTAATGTATGTCTGGAATGCCTTCAAAGTTATGGGCAAGCATTTTAAAATAGCCGATGGAATCTACCAAATAATTGAAAAGAATTTAAATCAACTTGAAGCAAAAACTACACCAAGTAGCCCCTTTGACTCGGATAATATGGCTTTGGTTTTGCTGTTGAAAGGAGCTTGTCTGAGGCAAACAAAGAATCCGTTTTTGGCTTTAAAGTAAATTTTTTTTTTATAAAAAAAAGAAAAAAATTAACTCATTCTATACATAGGAGTCTTGAATCCGTTATGGCGCTGCAAAGTAGTATCAAAGAAGACATGTATTTAGTAGCTTATGCTTTAGTTGAAATTGGTCTCATTCATGCAGATGAAGGACGAACGGAACAAGCAATTTCAGCTTTAGAAGATGCTAAGTAATTCTTAAAACAGTGTATATTTCTGTGTATTTACTTTACTATTCTTTTTTTTTCTTATCGTTGCAGAAAAAAATATACTGGTTACTCATTAGAATCACGTTTACATTTTCGCATACATGCTGCCTTAACAGAGTTAAAAGCTTGTGAGGTTTAATCGTTCCTTCAAAAATCAAAGCACTAAAACCAAATGGAAATAAAAACCAAAAAAACAATAATATTAAAACGAATTCAAGAGTGTGTTTATATGGTGCTGCAATGTTTTGGATATGATTGTTTTTGTTTATTTAATTTTTGCTGAGCACAATCAGTTGGAAATATACACACAATAAAATTAGAACCAAAATATTGGTCGACAATAATAAAAATTATTGGCCCCTATCACAAGACCCGTCGTAGCATTTTCTGACTACGAATCCCAAAATCGAAGCATCACAGACGCCCTGGTAGTGAATGTTTTACCACAAAAAATGTTACTAATAATAAAATTATACAAGTTATAAATATCTGTTGCCAAGCGTTAATTACGAAGATTTTTTTATTCATTTCTATTTGACATTCGTAGTCCGAAAATGCTACGACGGGCCTTTGTGATAGGGGTGATTGTTTGTAAACGGTTTTTGTGCCAGTCAGGTCACCAAAAAATTTACATGTAATTTTGACATTGCGAAATTCTATGAAAGGTGAGATACTTTGAAGAGTAAAGTCAAATAGATAAGAATGATGTGGTTTGGACAACTTTATTGAACAGTCTCTGGCTGACCAATGAGGTTTTTTTTTTTCAACTCATCGGTCAGTCTCAGTCTACTGTTCAATTTTGAGACTTGAAAATTGTCTTGAAAATCCATACGGGAATATTTGTTGAAATCTGATTATATTTCGATTGAAACTAGAATAATATTACGAGGAGCTGGTGGAACTCTAATAGTATATCTGTCTGATTCGTTGGAGTTCCATGCCAGAAGCATGAAAATCTTTTCCCACAGGTATCGCCTATCGAGGTGTGTTTAAAATCTGTACACCAAATCTCAGAAACAAAAAAATTGCCCAATTTGTTGTCGCCGTCATCAATGTCCGAGCGAAATCGGATAGAGTTTATGGCTTACATCCCAACACAACTAAGAACAGGACATCGTGACATAACTACTAACGAAATGGCGGATAAGCTGGCAAAAATCGGATCAGCACTCGAATCCAAACGAATACCTCTGTATTCAAACCACTAGAGCGAAAAAAACAGAATACATCTATATTTTCTAATAATCGCCAATGACAGGTGTTCATCTTTAGAAACATGCCGGGTTTCCAGGAACCTATTGCCAGATATTTCTAAGAAAAAAAAAAGGATTTCTATTCCAGCTAAGCACACCTCGAGTCTCCATTCTTACGGATAACATCACAATACACAACTCATTGGGTACCCACGTGATGAGAATAGTCATAAGAAAATACGACTTATGTAAAAGATGTCAGTTGAAGAGGCAGAGGAAGGGTCGTTTGACTTCTGCTGTGAGTGTCCAAGCTGGGCAAAACCCATACAGAACACTTCTTCGACGAACTGGGCGACATATCTAACATCCCACTGAACAGTATCCTGAAGTTCATCCTAGATCCAAATGTTTTACATGAGTGTGGGCTTGCGTCTGCACACCATCCCCATCTAACCTAACCTAGCTTGTCACTGCATAAAATGGAAGAGCTTGAACTGCATGACAAGTGGTTTTTACAAGACGGTGCTACATGCTACACATCATCCTTAACAGTGGACCAATTGAGAAGCGACTTTGGTGAACAGTTTATTTCAAGTTTGACACCGGTCCGCCTATGGATCGTGTGATTTAACGCTTCTAGATTTTTTTTGGCTATATTAAGGTTCATGTCTATAGCGAATAGCCTTTTGATCTCGAAAGATGAACAATTAGGTTTCCATGAGATTTCTTAGAGTTGTTATAAATAAAAAAATAAATAAATAGGGTGGCGCTACAGAACAAGGAGCCCCGGGGCTAGCGCATTTCTCACAACCATGCCTTGTGGGGGAATGGAGGGGACCGAACGGCTAATCGAGAAAGCGCTTTTCATGGCAATGAATACTAACGGAGGACTTGTCAATTCCTCGCGAAAGGCGATACCCGTGGAAAAAACATTTTTGCTTCTGTTGGGATTCGAACTCGAACCTCTGGATTAACAGGCGGACATGCTATCCATCACACCACGGGTACCACAGAGTTGTTATGGAAATAACAAAATAGCTCCTATTAAACCGTCGGAAATACTCCTGGGTTTGGTTTGTTCCGTGTCTGAGGCGAAGAAAATGAATATGTCGTTGCAATGGCCTGTACCAGGAGTGTTTTGGTCTGAAAGTTGAATTGATACTTGGGTTATCTACTTAAGCCCCGATTGCGGTTGTCGATTGACTAATCGATACTCGACTTTTGTCGATTTCGATCGACATCTTTCGTTCATAATTTTCTGGTCGACTGTTGCGTTAGGAAATTATTTTATGGGAAAATGTAAGTATTTTATTGAACAAATGCTCATATTTTGATATAATACGAGTATATAATACGAGTATTATATCAAAATATGAATTTGTTCAATAAAATACTTACATTTTCCCACAAAATGATTTCCTAACGCAACAGTCGACCAGAAAATTATGAACGAAAGCTGTCGACCGTCAAATCGAAGAATGTCGATCGAAATCGACAAAAGTCGAGTATCGATTAGTCAATCGACAACCGCAATCGGGGCCTTATCCTTTCAAAGTCATGATTCTATATTTTTTAAACTTATTTCTAGCATTACTGACAACTGGTGGGATAAATAATGCGTCTGGGCGCAGATTCCGTTACTTTAAGACGATTATCGACAATTGTCCATCGTGGATTTTATCGTAAAAAGATTGCTTCATGCATCTCTGCTTTCAGCGATTAAAGAATAGGTAGCTATATAACTTTCGTCTCTCAGGTCTTTAAACACTTTTCTTCAGTTTAGCCTGAGTTTAGACAGAAGTCATCTTAAACGTTACGAAATACAGGACCTGGTAACAAACTCATTAAAACTTACTTTTTCACTGAAGCGATGTGTTGCTTTGTCGGATTGTCGTAAGATAGGGACACTATTATAACTTTTGGCCAGAATTTCGTGAATGAGTGAAAAAGTGCTACTTTTGCCAGCATTGCTTTGATATGCAACCATACATCAACAAAAGAGAAGGACAATAACTCCAAAGAGTGTTTCGACAAGATCCTCAAAGTGAAATATGAGCACTGCTCTAGACATTTAACGCAAAATTATAGAGCAGGAGAAAACACAATCGGTTAGTATAGTCTGCATGACAAAACCTCAGAAAACAGACTCAGGTCAACTACTTTCTTTGTCTCAAAATTCGTAAAAGTACAAAGCGATCTCCAGATCAATCAACAGTTGACCAATTGACCATGTTGCGATCGACGCAAGGTACTTATTTAGGGTTATGGATGTCCGAACTTTTTGAGAATTGAACTTTGGCTCGGACCACTACCGAAGTTACGAATGAAGTTATCCTGTTCCAGACCCACATGAACCAACGGTTTAAAACGAAAGTTACAACGTTTTCAAACTAATCAACTCAACAACAACAATAACAAAAGCAGCTAATGTAAAAGATGGTCTACAAGGTGGGGTTGTATCACCGCTACTCTGGGTGCTGATGGTCAACCAGATCCTGGTCTAACATTGAAACTTTGCAGAGTCACGGCCTATGCTCTTGGCCGGCTAATCCAGGTAGTTCTTAAAAAACTGGACAACCGGGCGTAAAACTGTAGAAAAACAAAAACAGAGCTTGCTTTGTTCACAAGAAAGCCCAACATTCCAGGTACACTTCAACCCACCATCAATTTCACTCATATCAATCCACTTATCTAGTACGGTAATATATTTTGGAATCGTTCTCGAATGTAAATGCAACTGAAAAGAAAATTCAAACGAAACAGAAATAAAAGCCCAAACCACCTTCTACACTTGCAGTAGAATTTTTGGAAAAATGGGGATCTGGTTCCAAAATCATTTACTAGGTGTACACATCCATAATAAGACCAACTCTCATATATACGTCTGTTCGATATGGTAACCAATATTAGAGAAGAAGACGTGAAACCTCAAGACTTGTATGCAATGATTCAGCAAGTGCCATGAGAAATTGAGAACGACACCAACTGCAACTTTGAAAACCTTCCTGTCGTTAGCTCCAGGAAGGTTAGAAGATATATTCGCCAAAGAGATCGCTGCCAAAGGGGCACTGCGTCTCGAAAAAATTCAATATTTAGTTAAAAGTAATACACAGGCCACGACCTAGGTATAAGGAACCATTCTGAGATTGACATTCAAACAAACTACACCCCGACACACAGATTTCAAATAAAAAATAAAAAACAACATCAGCGAGCTCTAGCCCAAACTTTGTCTAAGAAGTAAGGAAAGAAATCAGACGTACTAAGCTAATCACAACCATGAGTTGTGACACATTCCACCATCAGCTTTTTGTAAGCCTCTGAATCAAAAGGAATTTATGGTTTGAATAGAAATTTATAAAAAAACACTTTAAAAGTTTTGTATAGAAGCAAAAAAGCTGCAAAAGAAATTTTGGCTCAAAAGTAAAATAATATTCAAATCAACTCACCACCCATGAAATTCATGTGTTAAAGTTAAGCACCTCATAGGCATCCAGTTGTTGAACTTTTGTGTTTTACTGTTGATTGAAGAGAAACGCGTATCCATAAAACGATTTCGGTTAAAAAGCACAAATTTACTTTTGCAACACTAAACACGGGATTAGAAATTGGCTGTTTTAAGAAAATAAACAACAAAGACGAAGCAATTTACACCGTGGCCATTATTTAAAAACACTTTTCCTGCATAGGGAAACACTTTTTTCTTTATTGAAATTATTACAACCAACAACACACACATTTCCTTCCATCATACCGGAAAACTAGCCGCGGCCATTTAACAAAAAAGAGTTGCAAATTAACAACGAAATTTTCAAACAACCGCACGACAGAGCTTCTTTTTATTAAGGGGAAACAAAAAAAATGCACTTTTTTCTTTGCTTTTCATAATGCAAAACACACACACGAATTTATCAAGCAAAACACTTTCAAATTGTTGATATACTTTACGGACTTTCTTTACAATTTCATTCAAATTGAAAGCGATGAGAAAACGACATGACGATACATGAAAAGACAGGCCAAGAAAATGCACATACACGCACGCCTACAATACAAATGCAATACACACTCTTTTTATTTTCTTTTTAAAAAAAAACTTTTCTGTAGGACAACAACCACTTTATTTTAAATTTCAATTGCAGCCGGTATTTTACTTCAGTAGACACATGAAGCAACAAATTCAAATGCACGATACATACCACTATTCCGAATACCGATACGAACGAATTGTCGCCGCACTAAAAAAATAATTTGAAACAGACTATTTTTTCGATGGTTAATCATTTTTGTCGCGAATCTTGTTACGATTCTATTTAACCTGAAACCTAAGTACAAATTGAAAAAGAAAACGAAAACTTTTACCGGGAGTGAATAAACTAAGGCTTTGGTATTTATTTTTCTTAAATTTTTTCCGACCGAACAACTCAAACACTTTCAATTAAATGGCGAGCACAGAAAAGGTAACTGTTCTTGTCTGTTCGCCGGATGCGGCGAAAAATAAAACATTCTGCGGCATATACACTGTTCAAATGCTTGTCAAGCATGTTAGTGAAAATAACTCACGTACACATTGTGTGTTTGCTTGAGGCAAAATCAAATTGTTTTGATTTTCGTTCAATCAGAATCAGAAATCAGAACAAAAATTTATTGGTTTCGAATAAATATCAAGTTAGTACGAACTGTCAGACCTTATTCTCGTTCCACATACAATCCACACTACAACCCAAAAGTCCCAAAAGCTTATAAATACAATGCTCTGCCTCTTCTTATTCTATTCTGTGGCTAATATTTTCTTTTTACTGATGAGGTAGGTAAACAGTACAAAAACAACAAGTGGTGCACTTTTCTTCTCTTTCGCTCTTGTGACTCAGAAGACTGATGAGCAGTCCAAAATACAAATACCTAAATTCACCACTCAGAACGCCACCATTCAGTTTTCAGAAGTCAGAATTATTGAAAAAAAATTTTTCATTTCTCCTTTCTCGTCGCGCGTTTGCTATCGTAGTAATTTTCATATTGAAATTTTTCCAAAGCAACCACCCACTGACACTGTAGAAACAAATAATTCATTCTACTATACCTAGTGAAAATATTTAAATAAATAATTAGAAAAGTAGTTAAAAAGTTTCTTTGTATCGGCGAACGAAAGGGGTTATTGTTCATATATTCATCACCTACCTACGTGAGAAATAACTAGGAAAGAAGCAATATAAAATGGGTTTGACTATTTCGAGTCTCCTCACCCGCTTGTTTGGCAAAAAACAAATGAGGATATTAATGGGTAAGTTCTAATGACTAATCCTAATGGCAAATAAAATTGATAGTAGATCTTTTAGGCTTTGTGTCTTTAAGTATGATTCTAATTCAATAAATTTCACATACGCAGCCCCTGCCTTCTGCATATTATATCGTGTTGTATGTTCTAAGCACATAGAACAATAACAACAAGAACTTACGTGGTATTTAAAACCAGTCAAGTAATGTGTATAGGCTTCGTGGATATTGAAACTGAAATCATGATAAAAATATATTAAAAATGATACAATGAATGCAAAAAAGGGCGAGTAAGTCCTTTGCGTAAATGCATTAACGAACTTCCAATTTTTTTTCTTTATCCAAGTTTTTATTTTGCTAATACATATCTGTCTGAAAACGTTGTCAATAACTTTATCTGCTGAACATTGTCACAAAGAACAGATAAACAAATGCTTAAATAAACAAGTTTGTCCCTTCAGATCTAAAAGGACCTAAATTTAGAGCAATTTGATTGATTTGGAGTAATAGTGCTGAAAATAACATCAAATTCCGGCAACTTTTCACTCTAATACTTGCCAGCAGGGCTATTCTTGAATGATTTTTTTGATTTCAATCATTTATATTTTCATGTTTACATTTGCTTCTGTCACTTGCATTTCTAAGAAAATTGAAGTTTTTATCTTTGTTTAATGACGTTGTTCTGGACTGTTCGAAACAGAAGAAGAAAATTAATGACTGAATATCTTTTCGGAACAAATATCGCTCGTGCTCTAGAACTCTGTCTGGAACAGTATTAGAATAATATTTTTTGCATCTCCTTTTGAGGGAGAAATTGGCAAAATCAGCTATTGACATTTGACTCGATTGAAAATATATATTTTCATTAGTTTGCTTATTAATTGATTTACTTATCCAATTTAAAATAGATAGCAATAGCAATTGCTTAAAAAGGTAAAAAATAAATATAATTAAAAATTATAAAAATATAAATCTTCATTGAAAGAACAAAGAATTTTGTATACAAGTTTTGCAAAATTATTATAGGCAAATAAAAATTTATTGAAATAAATCATTGCAGCAGTTATAGGCTGATTTTGAACGTTTTTTTTTGTTCCATGCCTAGGTAAGTACTAGAATTTATTTTCTCTAGGCCAGGGTAACGTGCCGGAATGTATTGGTATTTAGTGAAGTCATCTATATTGCTCGATCAAATAAAAAGTCAAATTGCATTTCCTTCTTCTATATAAAGGGTTTAAACTAGTGCTCTTAATTTTACCCGGGTAATACCCATCACAACAATTACCCGGGTAATACCCAAGTCAGCGGGTACCCAGGTAACGCCGTTATTACCCAAGTTAGTTACCCGGGTACCCTACAAGTAAAAGTAGACAAAATAAGCTATTGGTTACCTGACAATGTTATTTTACGGGTAGCGGGGAGAGTGAAAATGTGCTGCAGGAAACATTGTAACGAAGAAACGGTCTTCTTTTGCACCAGAAAACGTAAGCTTGTTGATATTTTTGATGAAGAATCATAGTATGTCACAACCAAGCCATCTGAACCTGAAATAGAGAAAATTTTTTGAATGAAAAAACATGTACAAATATGAAAATGCTGGTATTTTTATCTTATTTCTTTAGCTTCGTGAAATATATTCTTTATTTTTGTTTTTCTTTTCGAAGGACCTAAATTTTGTTTTTCATGGTTTTTATTAATAATTTTTAATGAAAAAATTAATAAAATATTTGATCCAGGTTTTCAAAAAATCGTTCTCTTTCCACTTTTGATATAATGGAAGGAAATCAGGGACCCGAGAATTAGCGGGTACCCGACACCTTATAGTACCCGAAATTGACGGGTACCCGGTACTTTGGTACTCGGGTAATACCCGATATTGCGGGTACCCGGGTATGCGGATATTAGGAGCTCTAGTTTAAACCACCTAATACAGAGATACCTTTTCTAGCCGTACTATACGAATGGGAATTGCATTACCTGCATTTTTTACTTTTATTACAATCTTAAGAAATCTGAAGCTAATGTGTGCACCCAAATTAAATGTAAAGTATCTGACAAGCCCGGTGCGCGTAGTTCGTTGTGGTACTCAGAATTGGGAACATTTGAGCGGTGATCATTCGGCACTATTCGAAATATGAGGATAAACTATTATTATTATTATTATTATAAATTTTTTTACAGTTTAAAAATTATATGATCAATACTATTTTGCTCGGCATTAGCTATCAGGACTTTCTGCCAAAAAAAAAATTAAGTTAAATATCTTCTTTAATTTTGATTAATGTTAATATTTCATATACTTCAACAATGATTTGTTTAAAGGGAACAATTAAAGGATTTGTCAGAGTGATTGAATTATTAGCTTTTTTTGATATTATTTTGACATGCTCGCAATCGATTATGAGATGTTTGATGGTGAGAAGGGTGCTTCTGTTGCAGAGGTGGCATAATAATGGTTGCTCTTTTGTTATGTGGTGGCTGTGGGTGATGTTAGAGTGGCCAAGTCGTAGTCTTATATAACGTTTTATCGTATTTTGAGATCATTTACGAAATCCTTTCAAATGTTAACACATACAATTAAGATACGATTTAAAAAATACTAACACGAAACAAATTCAATTTGTTTATTCAACAATCATACATCAATTAAGCCCTGCCTTAACCGTTTTTTCTGACAATTTTATTTTTATTTCCTATTATTTTGTCTCTAAGTTGATCGATTATTTTTGTTTTGTTGTTTAGGTATTTTAACAGCGGTGATGGCTGAAAAGCTATCCGAGCAAATTGCAGTTTTTCTATGTAGTTTTGAGGATAGCTAAAGCTTCGGCAGTAAAAAAGGCGGTTGAACTTGTTAAAAGGCCTTTGATTTTTGTGTTTCCGAAATCGTCAAAATAAACCACTTGTTCATTTCTGGAATTATCTATGAAAAGGGAGTTCCATTCTGCTCTTTTTAAATTTGATATAAGGTTCGTTCGTTGAAGCCTTAGGGCCGCCATGTGGTTACCACAAGGCGTCAAATGGCATTTAATTTTGTTCAAATGACAGGAATGGGTGGTGATTTTGTGGTTTCCTTGTGAATATAGGAAAGAAATATAGTCTGTTACACGAGTATAATCAGCCTTATTATGAGTTTCACGTGAACAGCATTCCCCTCGAAAAAGATCCCATTTCACTTTTCTCTTATTATGAGTTTCGGGTGAAAAATTGTCCATGTTCGAAAAAAATCGCTTTTTATGAGCTATTTTCACCGTGTAATGTGAAAACCAGTGAAAACGTTGAGAGCAATTTATTTCACTTATTTTTATGAGGCGAACAAGTGAACAACAAAAGCGGAAAAAATTTATAGTGGAGTTTTGTTCAGGGGAAACTCATAATATCATTTAAAATTCTGGGCGAACGAAAATGTTCCTGGCGAAAAGCTGTTCACGTGAAACTCATAATAAGGCTGAATCAAGTACTTCAACTGTTCCCGTTCCCGTAATAATATTGGCATGAAATATAGTCAATTATTCGGAGATAATATTGCATTGCAATGTTGGAAAAAACTTGATATCGGTGCAGTGGTTTCTGAGCTCTCGTTCAAGTTCCCGTGGAAATATGAAGATGAAATATAGTCTATGGTATTCGAGGATACTTAGGCACTCTAACAGCTAAACAAGTAGTCTCTAAGTTAACTCCTCGCGAATAGCGATAGAGACATCTATGCTAACCATTACGCCACGGGATAGAGTGAAGATGTGGATATCTAAAAAGTGAATGTTTGGAGATCCTGTCGTCTTCCAGACGAGTCAAAAACAGGTGACCAAATATGTAACTCGATTCTACAATAAAAGTGTTCGAATACTAGAAATCATTCCTCCGCAATTCTAAAGATCGTATGAGTAAACGGGAGACTTAACAACACTCGGTAGTTTTTTGTCGAAACAGTTTGAAAATTACTATTTCGATTCCACTTTCATTCCAATTGGCATTTTAAAGTAGAATCGAAAATAGCTTTAGAATTATTCGGAAGTAGAATATAGTCAAAAAGTAGGGCCACAGATCTTATGAGTGAATGTATGCGTGCTTTTTGTTTTAGAAGACTTGTCATTTGATGTCAATGGAAAAGTTTCAGATACGACATTACTCTTCACAAATAGGCATGTCGAAAACCTAATTTTCGTACATTAAAATTATACTCTGGCTTTGAGCATTTTACAAATTAAATTAACTCAACGAACGAAATCAATCACGCATGAAACTACGAATATTTGAACTTTGTCTTGAAAAGAAAATCTCTTCCTCAAATTAAATAGTAGGATCGATCGATTGTCTCGAACATCGTCGAACAGTTGCCTGCCTCAGTCTCTTTTATCGCCTTTTTCACAAACAGCTCCCTAGCTGCATCTCCTCTGAAACTGTTTAACCTCAACACCCGCCTCGCTGTAACAGTAGTGCTGAGGAATGCTCATCAGTTTTACCTTGAGCCCAACTTCGGTCATACAGTTAAGTATAGAGATTCATTTTTTAGTCGCACTACTCGTATTTGGAATGCTTTATCTGACTTTGTTATTCCCCTACAATACCACTCACTAAAATTTAAAACCAGTGTGCATCGGTATCTCCTTGTTAATCCTCTCCTATTTCCTTAAATGCTCGCACTGTGTTTAATGACATTATAAGAGCAGTCATAACCCCTTGATGTGCGCGTTAATTATAAAAAAAAAAAATTACACTTCTCTAATTGTCTCAAAATACATAATCATTCAGTCTGATTTTGTTTTTTATTACAGTTGGTTTGGATGCTGCTGGTAAAACTACTATCTTATACAAACTGAAGCTTGGTGAAATTGTGACCACTATACCAACAATTGGCTTCAATGTTGAAACAGTAGAGTATAAAAACATATGTTTTACGGTCTGGGATGTCGGTGGACAAGACAAAATTCGGCCATTATGGCGCCATTATTTCCAAAACACCCAGGGTCTTATATTTGTTGTTGATTCAAACGATAGAGACAGAATTAGTGAAGCTGAAAAGGAATTGCAAAACATGGTATGCCTGTTATGATAAACCTAAAGCAAAATTTATGTAATATGGTTTCTTTTTTAAGCTACAAGAAGATGAACTGCGGGATGCTGTACTACTAGTATTTGCTAACAAACAAGATTTACCCAATGCGATGAGTGCAGCCGAGCTCACTGATAAATTGCGTTTGAATCAACTCCGTCAACGACATGTATGTTTATTGAAAATGTTGTACTCTGAAAACATCTTTTAATTTCAAAATCTTTGTTTCAGTGGTACATTCAAGCTACCTGTGCCACGCAAGGGCATGGGCTATACGAAGGCCTCGATTGGCTGTCGAATGAACTTGCTAAAAAGTGATGATAGTGAGAGGCGATTTTAAAGTAATTTTTACCAAGGATCTTTATAAAAATAAAAAATTTAAAAAAAAACACACATATAAATATATAAGAAAGAAATAAAATAAATCAAAAAGTGGAAAACACATACATTCGATAGAAATATGTTAAAAGTCAGTGAGGAAAATTATTAACTCATTATAAAAATATCTTATAATTAAACACTATGTAACAACTGAAGAATATATAATTTGCTGTAATTTCTACAAACTAAGTGTTATGCGCATGTTTTATGGATCGTCGAAAGGTATGGAAAAAATTAGTCTACATAGGTACACTACAATTGTAGAACATGGTTGTTTTCGAATTACAACAAAACTGGAAAGATGGCATGTTTTCTTTGACGAGTATTTTTCAATACGCACTAATCGCTGGACGTGTCTTTATGCATCCAAGGTGTAATTGGTGTAGGTGGTGTTACAACGCATTTTTGGGGAATCTCTCAAAGACAACCAATTGAAGTCGTTTCAATTGAAAATCTCCTGGTGGTGCCGGACTTTGCGCGATTTTGAAGATGTTATTAGTTTTGTCATTGAAATGCAAAGTTAAAATAAATTTATTTTATTCAAACGCGAATTTCAAGTCGTTCGGCCCTATCGAGGTAATTTTCGGAGCGGAATTCTCTCCGATTTCCTACGATTCAGAGACATTTTGCTTCGTGGTAGTTCTCCGATCGCCCGATCGGACATTCTCAAGATACAACGTTTGCGGTTTTTTTTTGATTATTTTTATATTTGACAGACAAAAACAAACATTTCTCCGACGTCCTCCGATAAGTTTTTGCTGCGGAAAGTGTTTAGTTTTGGGAACGCAATGCGTTGTCGAATTTGTGAAAAAGTTCTTACGATGACAACTACTTCGAAGCAAAATTGAATCTTCGAAAAGGATGCTTTGCGGTGAAACTCCGCTCCGAAGGTTCCTCGATAGGGCCGATTATGTTTCTAACTGCAACTTCTGCGACTAAAACTAAAATTATGTTAACCTTTGAGAGATTTCTTAAGCATGCGATGTAAATGTAACACCAACCTATACCGCATATACCGCATTTTTTCACTCATATTACTCAAAATGCGATGTAGAGCTACAAAAAAGTATTTGGCTCTCTCTGAGAGATGTATCCAAAAATGCGTTGCAAAATCACCTACACCTACTGCACCGTGGGCTATACATACGTCCTCTCATTTTACTTTCTGCGTTCAGTCTTTCAGTATCTAATGTGTGTTGAAGCGGTTATTGAGTTGAAAACATGCACCCTTATTATGGTAGGCGTTTTGCTTGAACGACAACTTTCATTTAGGGAAGTCGTTTAACCTAGCGTTACGCCATTTGACATTTAGCTTTCAGTGGAATGTAAGTTTTTTGAACGACACCCTGTCATTCTTCGGTATTGCAGCTGTCGTTTTATTTCAGTTAAACGACTAATAAAACGCTATTTTTGAAGTGAGAATCGACTCAGAAGCACTAACACATGTTACTCAAATGTCAAAAAGAAAATTTTCTTCAAGGAATATTTTTTAAGAGCCATAGGTGTTTCACTCACACAAAGCAAATTACGTTAAACGGAATAGAAACAATTTTGGGTGTTCCATTGGTTTTTAAAATGAGTGCTTCCCCGAGCGAAACCAATGAAAGCGACATTAGGTCTGTTTCTTTACTTTCTGGGTAAAGTTTGGGAAAAAGCCCGGGAAAAAGTTTGGGCTCGAGCTTTTTAATGTTGTTTTTGTAATCTCCATCCGAAAATGAAAAGTAAAGATACGCCTTTGGGATGTTTCTTGCTGAATGAAATTTATCATGCACTCTCAGTATAGATAGCAAAAAACATACAAACAATTTTCTTTCAGAAACGTGTTAAAACGAGCTCATAGCAATGTTACATTGCATACTTAACATTATTTTGAATTTTCGAACCTACTAAGAGAGATTATGCTTTCCATTTTTCATTTAATTTCAAATATAAATTTGAATTCAATCGAAATGTTTCGATCAGCTGATTTCACAAACAGCCGATTTGACAAGCAAGAAAGTGCACGAGCAAATTGTTCGGGTAAATTCTTACTGGAGGGGAAGTGACAAAAAAGCAAAAGCTCTGCCACTTTTACGTCAAAAAAAAGTAAAGATACACGTTTCAGGATCCCGCGGGATCCCACGGGATCCCGCGTGTGAGTAAAGATACAGACCTATTAGGTTTGTTCGATGTGCGCACTGGGGCGCCCTAGTGCGCACTGAAATCGCACTGATGCGTTCGATGTGACATTTTTTTTGCCCCAGTGCATTTGCACTGTGTTCGATGTTCGTCCGGTGCAAGCATTCAGTGCGCACTGCCATGCCCCAGGTTTTTTCTAGGGTTGAGGTTTTCAGGTCTGTCAATTGGAAATCAGCTGCTTAGGCCAAAAAGATTATTTGCAAAGCAAAGAATATTTTGTTGGCAATTGGGTTATAAACTGATTATTTGTGTTTCATTTTAATATTTCATATCTTTTCATACATCTACGAAAGAAATAAAACCATATTTATTGCCAAATGGAGGAAACTAATTTATGAAAGTAAGGTGCTACGTGAGTTTTAGCTCTTAAGTGTTCGATGTGAAATCAAATCCAGAGCAGGTATTCAGTGCATTGACAGATAATTTCAGTGCGTTGACATTCCCCAGTGCGCACTGGAGCACTGCACATCGAACAGACCTATTAAACGCCTAAAAAGTGACTCGACAAATAAAGTGACTATTGTCACTCAAGCGTAACGCCTTTCATAATAGGGGTGAATATGAACTAAGAAGAAGATCGATGACTTACTTAGCCTCAATGAGTTAACATTTGAAGCTGCTGAGGCTGAGCTGCTGGCCAGGAAAACCTGGGCCAACCCTGGGGAAAGTTCAACGAACGGACCTTAAATTCCGTAACAAACTTAGTGGTGCTCGTAGCGCAGTGGTAGGCATGTTTGCGTGTTACGTGGGAAGTTCGGTGCTCGAATCCTAGAAAAAGGAAAGAAAAAATTTTTTAACGCTTTTTGTGAGGATATCGTGCCCTCCAATAGTATTTATAAACTGCCATGAAAAACGCTTTCTATTTTAACTGTTCGGAGTCGGCATAAAATTGTTGGACCTGGAAACCCGTAGTTCCCATAGGTTTTCATTGCTTAATTGCGCCACTGTATTTATTTATTTATTTTATTTAATATAAGCAAACATTTCAGAGAGCTTTGTTGAAGTAATCAAGTGTGGTAGTAGGGTATATTTTTGTCAATAGACAGGCGGTATAAAGAGGGTAAGACAGCCCATACCTGTATAGATCATACCCAGACAGCAGGCCATACGTTTTTGCAAGCGTCACGTTGCTATGAAATTCGTCATTTCTTTACTTTGTGGGCAATCTGTCACTTTCTGAGAGATTTTTACCGCCACTCCTGAAAAGATTGCAGATTGTGAATTATTGTGTGCAAAGCAGTGTTGGTGTGGTACCCGTGGCGTAAGGGTTAGCATGTCTGCCTGTTACGCGGAAGGTTCGTGGTTCTCAACAGAAACCAAAAATATTTTCCATGGCGAGGAATTGGCAAGTCCTCCGATAGTAAATTCATTTCCATGAAAAACGCTTTCTCGACAAACCGTTCGGAACAGGCAGAAAATTGTAGGTCCCATCTATTAGCTCACAAGGCATGGTTATGAGAAACATGCAAATCTTGCCTTATATTTCCAACAATCGCAAGTAAAAACAATATGCGAAAGCGTATAACATGATGTAAATCATTGATCATATCGGCTTTCGCTTTTACTCATTGGTTAATAAAACACTTTTGTTTTGATTAATTTTCCTTTCCATTTTATTATAATGTTTTTCTTTTATTTTGTTTTTTAATAAACTATGACAAAAATGCTATTATTTTACTTTTATTTTAAAATTTTACCTATTACAATTTTCACATTATTAACTAAAAATAAAACATGCAAGTTTTTCTTTTTAATTTTAAACAAATCAAAATATCTGTTTTCAGTGTATTAATTTATTTCATTTATTACATATTTTTGGATGATTTATTTTATTCATTATTTTGGTGTTAATTTTTGTTTTCAAAAAAATTTTATTTGTTTTTTGGTATTGAGTATATGTTTATTTGGTTAAATTTTTGTTTTGATTCTTCTTTTTAACTTTAAGACCGTGTTTTTGTTTGAATAGATCGGTTAGCCACAATTATGTTCTATTTCAAAATTTCGTTTGATTTTTGATACTATCTTTAAATTGATAAAACTAAACTTGAGAGAATGCAAGCAAATTCTTATGTTTATTTTTCGTAATTTTGCTTAAAATTTTTATTTTTTTCAAATGAATATGGGTGTGTTTTTAATAAAAATTTTCTTCTATTTCATTTTAAAAGCCGTTTCAAGTAAATATATGTTCGTTCATATTATCGAGTGTGTTTTGTATATATATTTTTTTTTTATTATGATTTTCTTTTTATAATTTTTAATCTGAATAGGCACTAGATATCATTTTTTTGTATTAAATTTTCTTCCTTAATCATAATTTTATTTTTAATCGAAAGAAGGGCAGAAAAAACTTTTTTGCTGGTTTTTCCCGCTATATTTCTTTTTTTTTTCTATCATTTTATTGTTAACAATGAAGTAAACATCTTATATATATAAATTTATATATATATATACATAAATATCTATATATATATATATATATGTATTTATATATAACAAAAATAAGAAGGGGTGTGCGAATTACAAGAAGACATTAACAGGTTTCGTATTATTGTTACTGTTTTTTTTTTCTGAACTGCAAAGAGCAGTTGGCTATAATTTTAGCTTTCTACAAACTTAACTGATTTTTTTTAGAAAAATACTACGTTATTGATGAAATTTAAACTCTAAAGTTGAATTTTTTTTTAATTCTTTTAATTTAAAAGATGTTTAGTCTTATTAGTTTAGAAGAATTAAGGTGTGTATGCAGTTGCTATTTTTTTCTTGTGGGTCATTGGTTTCATTTCTGCTTATGGTTAAGCATATGAGAGTTTGGAACGTAGTTATGACTGAGTTACTTTTAGGGCGGAATGTGCAGAAAAAAGGAACTTCTATAAATTAAAAGAGGATAATTTATTTGCTTATGTATTTAGTTCATTACTTTTTTGGTTTTTTTAAAGGCAGTGGCACAAAAGTGTGGACATTCGTGTGTGAATTTGCTCTTTCAAGTATGCACCAACCATTTTTTTATTTTTTATGAATCTTCATACAGTTGTTCAGAACAAAAGCACAACTATGAGTGGTGAAGCATTCCACTGTTTTTTTTTTTTTATTGTTGATTTGGGACGAAAAAAAGTTTGTTCTGATGATAAAATTAAATTTCATTTTAAGTAACACTTTTTGTAAATATATATTTTCGTTTTGGGAAAGTTCAATGCTTATCTTATGCTAATAAGTAGTTTTAGAATATTTTATTTTTTTCCTTAAAGGTGATTTCAAAAAATAAGACTATTTTATTTCTTGAATATAATTTTATTTACTATTTTTATTACTTTGAATTGATTTCAATAGATTTTTTTTTTTTAATTTTTTAGTATTTTGTGGATGTTTATTTCTAACTGATTTAATTTAAATTTTTTGTTGTTAACATTGAAAGAAGCTCAATTTGTTTTGTGTTTTAATTACTTATATACATAAACAGGAATATGTTTCCACCTATTGCATACAGACATAATTTTGTTTTGAAAACTGGTTTTTAACCATAACTATGTTTTTTTTAATTTCTGAACTGAAATAGTTTATTGAGTATCTATTGCTACCATTTTTTAATACCTAATAACCAGATCTTTGAAGTTGAATTTAGTTATCTATCTTTACAAATATTTTAGTTTATATAAATCTACATAGCACAACTCCGATATTTATTTATTTAGATAACTCTGTCATGTGTTTTTTATTAAATGGAACAATGCAAGGCTTCTTATTCTTTGATTTTGACTAGATCTTTTATAACGTCTTGAAAGTTGAATATCAGATCGTACAAGCACATTTAAAAGACATATTTTATTGAAATACGAACACAAAAACACAAAAATCAAAACCAAACTTCACACGAAAATCTTAACTTTTCTTCGAAATTTTGGGAAAAACAGGCACACAAAAAAAAAAAAATGGTTCAAATTTAATTGTAGTCGTCAGTACAAAGCCAACTCTAGGTAAAAGAGTCTTGATTTGAGATGTGTCTTGACGTTGGACCTCAAATTAAACACATCTCAATGGATCATCTCAATCGTAATCGTAAGTCCAGCGAGTTCGCGAAATTGAGGATGATGGATTGAACCAACCTCCAAAATGAAGAAGGTACTACTCCTTTAGTAATTATACAATACATGTGGCAACTTATCCTAAACCCAATATAAAAGATTAAGCTTGCTTAAGAACACACTAAGATCCAAGCCATATTTCACAGAGTAAATAATCGAAAGGAGCAACACATAATGGTAACTTACCACTTATGAGAACTTTTGTCCCAGCTGAAATTTATTAAAGGTCGAGTACTCCTCTAAAAAATCCAACGAATAACATAAACCTCCTCATAACATGAAATAAAAAGGTGACAAGAAATAAAATAACAATGTATTTTTTTTTTTTTGTTTTATGTTTTAATCCGTTCTTAAATATATTAATATATTTTTTTCAGAACCTTTCTGTCCTCCTCTTTGACTATGATGTCAATTTATTAAAAGCAAAGTAACACTTACACACTGGTTATAAATTATTGAAAACAATTTGTGGTATTGTAAGGAATTTATTTAACAAAAAATAAAGAGCTATTTATAACAGATTTGATATAAGAAAGATATCTACAATGCTATTTGAAGACATATATAATATTTTTTTTATAGATTTTAAATAGGTTGACCGTTTCTTTTGCTTTTTGCTTAACAAAAACATGGCTGCATTGTTTTGAATGAGTTTCAAAATCATATGGTCTAACAGTAAACAACAAAACAACATTTGAATGATAAAAATTCGATTTGGAAATAACTATTTAGAAGAATACAAACGCATTATTGAATGTAGTTCAGCGTGTGAAATTTCTTCATTCTCCTCTTTACCACAACGATGTGATTAATAATATATTACATAATACAAGACGACATTCACTTAAAAATTAAATTGCAATTTTGAAAATGATATAACACTTATTCATTCGAACATAAGATTCTTAATTATTGTATTAGAATTGCTATTAAAATATTCTCCACTCTAATATGATATGGCCAGTGCTTTGCAACTAATATTAACAAGAATTTATTAAATAGCTATCAGCGTTATTTTCCCTTATGTTTTTTTTTATCAAAATAATATCGGAACAAATTTCATATATTTTTCCATTTTTTTAATATCTATAATATAGCTTAATCATGAATAACAAATCCGTTTTGTTTCACAATTGTATTCTTATTCTGTTATTTTCATAACTTTAACCAATTCTATAAACACACACACGAGCTTTTTTCATTTCAACACGACGACGCACGACGGGGAAACACCTTAGATAAATATAAGGTGGAGAAAACATAAAGAGTACCTATACTTTTTTAAAAAAGATACTTTTTGAGGTAAAACTGCTGGACTTTAAGTAGAAGTAATTACAATTTTTCTGTAAAGAAAGCTACTGACGAACCGCCTCATATACGAATAAGAGTTCTTGATTCTTTATCTTGTAGTGAAAAAAATCCTGTATGACGGGTACCTGTGGTTTTTTTTCAGGCGACGACTTTTTGTGTCAGTAAATGATATGATGGAAAGATTTAAACTTTCGGCGACATTGGAAAAAGCAATTGCAAGCTTAACTTTTTGGTCGAAAAAAAAGGCTGTACTGGCCTGGGAATACAAAAAGGAAGTCCTTGTTGTTTGTTAAATGTAAACTAAGTTGATTAAAAACATTTCCCACTTTTCTTAACTTAAGTGCAGTGCATTGAAAAAAATTTCTCTGTACTACATAACGCTATCATAAACTATATATGAATTTTAATTTTCTAAACAAATAACGGTGTCACACCCGCAAACTTACGCATATTGTGTATATTTGGTTTTTGTTTTTTTGTTTTTTTTTTTTTTAGAATTTACGTCAACTTGTTTTTGTCGTTCAGGCATTTCTAGTTAATTTTTTTTATTTATTTTTTATTTTTGATAGACAAGAGACATCTTTTAAGTTGTCTTTATCTTTCTTTAAAGCTACTCTCGAAAATGCTCGCCTTATTCTTCCTTTTTTTTTTTATTAATTAATTCAACTTTTATGCAAAATATGATTTATGAGAGAGCGTTGTGATTAAATTCATATTTGCTGCTATGAGACAGTAGCAATTTTGGTTGTTATTTTATATATGTTGGTTTTTTTTTAATTCTAAAATCTCTTCTTCTATCAACAATTTTTTTTAACTTTTCATATATTCGTTTTATATGTAAGGAAAACTAGTTCTGTGTTCTGGATACATTTTCACTATATTTATTTATATTTCTTTGTATATTTATTTTGTTTTATTAATTGAATCATAAAAGTGGACAAAGTGTGATAGATTGGTGAATCGATTTTTGTGGAACAATTATTCATTTTAATAAACTTTTTTTTATAGCATACAATTTTTGAAAAAGGTGATATTCGTCTCGATCGAACCAACAAAAATAAAAAATATATTTAATTTTGTCTAGTTGCTTGTTTTGTAAAAATAGCAAAATATATTTTGTTATTTTAAGCATTGTGTATTTATTTTTGTTTTATTGTCAGTTATAATTGAAAGAATAGAAAGTATGCTAAGACCGATTGTAAACTCAATTTGTTTTTTTTTTTATAAAACCTAAACAATTTGATAATGTTTGTCTTTTTGTTTTTGTTTTTAATTCTTCTTTAAGGTTTGATATATTTTTTGATACATATTTATACCTGAGCATATATATTTATATATTATATACATACACTTATATACACATATATAAATATATATCTACATAGATATATAGGTGCAGATACAAATACTGTATATATCTGTGAAGCAGTTTTTCGTTCCTTTTAATGTATCTAATGTTCTGTTTAATTTTTAATTTGTATTAATTAATAATATTTTTTTTGGTTGCCTACAAAGGTAAATGAATTTATGAGTTTTGAAAAAAATCAAAATGACTCGTAACAGCAGCTAATAGAGCTGTAATAAATATTAAGGGCAGTGGACGTAACACAGAATATCTATTTAATTTTAAAACGGATTCAGCATTATTGCACAAATCAGTTGTACAAGCACAGTAAATAGCTTGTACATCATGAGTACCTAGGCGCTTATTACATTCGTGGTCGTCGCGTTCATCAGGAATATATCCGCAACCACGAACAACACGAATTTTGCCATAAACTGAAAGAAAAGTAATTTAGAGTACCCGTTTAGGGTTAGTAAGTAAATTAAGTTATTATCAAAAAAAAGTTTTATACATTTTTGCTTGCGTTAAAGTAGATTTAAAAAATAATGAATTAAAATGAGTTTGAATAAAATAGCAGAAATACAAAAATGAAAACATAAAATATTAGCTATTAAAGACCCAAACAACTCACTATAGCTAAAACATTCTTCTTATTGAGAAATCATAAAAACAATGTATAAGCCTTGCTAACACATCAGGTCTCTCTAGAATCTAATTGCATTAACACAGCTGTGACATCAGATAAATATATAAATATGGTGGTGTAGCAAAGCTATAACAGCCGTGTGCCCTAACGCATTTCAGCAAACTACGAGTTCATGGTGATTTCGAGCATCTAAGGTAGAAAGCGTTTTCCATGGCAGTGTACAAGTACTCTCGAAGAATTTGCCAATACTTCCTGAAAAGCGATGTGAAAAACTTTTTTCTTTAATATTTCTGGTACTCGACAGACATGGTAGTTATAACGCCACAAGCACCACCTTTTTGAAACTACTGCTTTGGCCATTAGAACTTTCATTAGACTTGAAGTTCCAAAAACATTCAAAATAAAAAATAAATAAATAGGGTGGCACAACAGAGCGAGGAGCCCCTGGGCCTAGTGCATTTCTCACCACCATGCCTTGTGAGGGAATGGAGGGGACCTACAATTTTCTGCCGGTTCCGAACGGCTAATTGAGAAAGCGCTTTTCATGGCAATGAATTTACTAACGGAGGACTTGCCAATTCCTCGCGAAAGGCGATACCCGTGGAAAAACATTTTTGCCTATGCTGGGATTCGTGGTGGACATGCTAACCATCACGCCACGGGTACCACAAACATGTACCAAAAACACTTCCTTGAGTTAAAACATTATTGTTTGATAGAAACAGACAGTTTTTGTTTTACAAACACATCACATCTCAGCAATCATATGGTCAGAACACATGAGTAAAATACTTTACTCATTTAACTTCTCAGCAAGGGTACAAAACAGAGCCTTAAAACTAATAGGTGATAGTTCAAGAGTAGGATCAATTGATTCTCTTGAACTTCGTTGCCACGTTATCTGTTTTAATCTCTTTTATCGCTTTTCACAAACAGTGCTCTAGTGAAATAGCCAGTTGCGTTGTTCCACTGAAACAATTTAGCCGCAACACACGCCTCGCTAGGAATTCTCATAAGTTTTGCCTTGACCCCTTCTTTTGACGTACAGTCGAGTATATAGATTCGTATTTTAGTCGCACTACCCGTATGTGGAATACTTTACCAGACTCAGTTTATTCCTCTGAACTACGATTCATAAAAGTTTAAAGCCAATATGCATCGGTGTCTCTTATTAAATTCACGAAACGCGCGCACTGTGTTTTATAACATTACACGGGCACCCATAATAACCCCTTGATGTACGCGCTAGTTATACAAAAAAAACAATTGGGGTGGTAGATTTATCTGAGTGACACTGGTGTGAAGCACGAATTTTCTACACTGTAATAATTAATTTATCTTCTCAATCTCATATCTCTTTCTACGTTTGATTACAGCCAAATGCATCAAGCACTTGAGCCCGTCGGGCTCTGTGTTTGAGAATTGCGTTTGCCCCAACCCCCAAATATAAATTTCTTTGTTTTATTTGGCGTAATCAATTTTAGAATTGTTAAAATTAAAATGGTTTGATTAAAAACCAGAAAAAAAAATCGTCAAACTTTTGAGGAGTTTGAACGTTGATTTTATTTTTTTACAGTGTATTACTGTCTGGAATAGCTTTCCGAATGGCAACACGAACACAACAACGAACAAGAATTTCACGTTAATCTGTTTGAGGTGTGTATTGTGCTGCTCTCTTGTGTAATTTGTGAATCACCCTGCTAAGTCTTGATTTTATTGTGTGGGAGCTTCTTTCCTGTACTCTGTTTCAAAAATGAAAAGTAAGTTTCTCTGCATTTTGGGAGAAAATGCTATTCATTCCAATATTTTCACGGGAACGAGAACGTAAGCGAGAACTTAGAAAATGCTCTAAAACTACTGATGAACAAAAATGGCCAAGAAGTTGAGAAATAACCAAAGTTGTATTTCTTCTCCATATTTTCTCGTTAACAGAAACGGGAACAAACCGAGAAGTTAAAGAATACTTGACCGATTTCTTCCTTGTCCCTAAGTTATATAGACTACATTTCATCTCCATTTTATTACTTTACTTAATTTACTCAATTCGACACTAGCAACGTCGAGCGGGTCAGCTAGTAAACCAAAAAACACAAAAACAGAAAGATGATTTTATGTAATTAAAATAAAAAAATGCTTATCAAGTATGAAAGTTTGTGATACTCACTTTTTTGTGTTGTTTTACGGCACAAAGATGGCTTGTATTTGTCCTTAAGATGCTCGAGAGGTTCTTGTTTACTACAGTTAACTTCACCTATGGAATATGGTTCGAATGGGTCACCACAGCGTGGATCGTACTCACTATTACAGTCATAGCAGATAAGAGCAGTTGATTCTGGAAGTGATAGAAAACATTTATTCATTAAAAGACGAAACTAAAATTTTTTGAGCGCTCATTCTCACATTGAACCAAAAAATAATGCACATGAAAAAGGATGTGCTTGTGTTTCTTTCATTTATTTAAAGATTTTTACACGGGCACACACCTACTCTATTTTTTCAGAGAGATTAATTAACAACAAAAAAGGGACTAAAAAACTGAAAAACGAAATAAAAATGAGGGTTCCAACTGGAAAAGGATAAAAATTGGAACAAGACTTACGATTTTGTATTCCAAAATAAATAAATAAATAGGACTCAAAAAACCATAATGAGGCCTATCGCATTTCTCTCAACCATATCTTGATGAGAAATGGAAGGGACCGACTAGTTTTTGCTGATCCTGAAAGCACTTTTTATCTTAGGGAAAATAGCTATCAACGGGGTTGCCGATTCTTTACGATATTCGATTCGAACTCCCACGCAACAGGCAGATATGCTGGCCAATATACGCTTTGGACAAAATTATCAAACATGAAATGTCAGAATGCATTGCTATTGCATTATTTATTTATTATTGTATGAGAATTACTGAGCTCCTAAATCAATGCACAAATGTTTCATCGTATACAGTAATTTTTTAGCTTTCGTTTTTCGTCTGATATGATCTGATTTTGTTTATTCGCTTACGAAGAACATGTATTGAGCATTTTATGATGCTTGCGATGGTCAAAAGAAAGTGCGCAAGCAATTATCCCAAAATAGCAAATCATAAGACCATTTTCGTTCCGCATATGAAAATGATTTTATAAAATCGTATACAGTCGAAGTGTTTGGCTTCAAGGCCAATTTTCCGATAAGGTTAAGGTTGAAATGTAAAAACAAAATTCAACAAATTGTGGGGTAGTACACTTTTCGTTGACTTTAAAAATAATGACTGCAAAGACAGGCAATACTAATCATGTAAGACTTTACTAGAATTAATCAAAAAGAGTCATATTAATCTTCATAGTCATAAGAAATAAATTCACAAGTTTATTGAAACCCGGCACATTTGCGGTTTTTCGAAGAATCATCAATAAGAAACGATTCACACCGGGAAGCATGTTTTTCTTCGTATTTTAAAACAAAAACTAATTTCTCTGTTATGCTATTTGTTGGAATTGGTAACACTATGTTTACTATTGTGTTCGAGTTTATAACATAAATTGAATAAAGAAGACTACTCACATAATATATGAATATGGTGTCACCTCTTTTTTGGTTCGAGAATATATTTTTTCTTAACTTCTTTTGCCTTAGAAAGAAGAGTGTTTATTATAGAAGCCGGTACGTGCCCAAACCGAAAGATATTCAAAAATAAATATAGCAATAAATGAAAGTTGTTCAAATACTTTCTATTTGACAAATTGTATGTGATAAAGTAACTGTTACAAGCAAATAATGTAAAAATCAACTGTTTCCAATGGTAACTGAGTAGGGACACCCTACATTTCCTCACAATAATAGAAATATATCGATTTGTTCTAATTTGTGTTATTCTCTTTTTTTTTGTAACAAACGATAGGTAAAAAGAAGCACACGGATACGGAACCAAAAATTGCAAAATAAAAACATAACTCTTGCTTTGACTCCTTAAAAAAACAGATAAAATATTGTCTTCAAAATGACCTACATAAACTAGCTTATTATTGAATTAATTGGAATAAGCTTTATTTTAAGAAGGGGTAGAAGAAAAAACACAGTCATTCTCCACTGTTAGTTATGTAAAAATAAATGAAAGTTAAATCTCACATGTGACAAAGGCAATCCATTACACAATATAGTAGACGAATAGAAATATAGGTGAGGAAAAGAAAAGAAAAAAAAATACAAACTTACCTTGTAATTGAAGGCAAAAGGCAATCCCAAGTAAAATGAGAATCCTTTGAACAATAGGTGACATGTCTAACGTTTCTTTTATGTATAAGTCTGTTTATTAATGATTTTATTCAACGTTGAATTCCTTGCACTTTTTATTTATTTCTTAATGTCCACCTTCAGTTAGTTTTTTATAATAAACTTTGTTCTAATTTAAAAGTTTGAAAAAGAAATATTTTTAACTACTATTCTTACGGATTATGCAACAAACACAAAAATTTTTTTTAACACTCAATATGAAGAACGTCGATTTTAGTTTTTTTTACTAGAATTTTTTTGTTCAATTGATAAATATAATGTCATAATCAAGAAAAAACTTCACAGCTTAATATTGCTTTAGACAATTTATTTTAAAATTTATTTGTTAATTGAATTTGAAACTAAATTTTATTTTTCATCACTATGTTTACATAAGTCCTCTTTGCCAAAGCGAAACGTCGTCCTTTCTGCTGGTAAGAACACCACTAGCTACCAGAAATCTGACAACAGTTAAGTCGAAGGCAAACAACAACAACAAAGTTAGAAACGAGGAAGCTAAGGGGTACAACTAAACCAATTCAAAGCGCAGAGCCTGCGCAAAACAGATGGAAAGCTTTTTAAAGGGCATTAAAGCGGCGGCGCTTTTTTATGCAAGTACAGCTGTATAGTAGGGGATAAGAAATCAAATCCAAAAAAAAAGAGAAAAGATCCTAGTAACCCAATGAAGCAAAGTCTTAGCTCCTTCGGAATTCAAGGAAGTCGTTTACCCACCTATAAACTTCCATCAGTACTTCCTTTGGTTATCTACCTTTCGATATATGTGGGATTTATTTTTACACAAAGGACCCATAACTATACAAACACCATCTTACCTAACCTCTGACACCTTACTTACATACGAGTACCTATCTATGGGGTTTTAATTGAGTCACAAATGTTCGAAATTGGCACGCAGATCAATACAACGTATTCTGATTCATTGTTCTTTTTATTAGTTGTAATTGGCTTATGGTGAAAGCCTTCTCTTGTGTTTCTTAAATGATTAGGTTGAAGTGTTATGATAAGAAAAAAAGCTTCTTATTGTATCTTAGAAATTGTGGGTTATTTCATAGGGTATTGGGTTACCTATGCTCTCGAACCCCTTTTGAAAATAACATAGTTTAGGTGTACAAGTACCAAGTCGTTTAAGCTGTTGCCTTACATTTTAAGAGGATAAAATGGGACATTTTACATAATGAAGAAGCATGCGTCTTCAGAAAATCATACTTGACAAATGCTTCAACTATGCACAATTGTGAAAGATATTCAGGAAATGAAAATTTCTCAAGTATTTTCAACCGTTTTCTTTACTGTACGAAAATTGAGAACTAGCGCTCTCTAAGAATAAATTATTCGTCTTTAATTTAAGGTAGTTATTTCAAAATGCGGCAAGAACTGGGCTTGACACAGAGATGTAGGTGTGTTTAGTGTAGGTTTGTTTATGCAATCGAAATCGTCGTCGAAACCTGTCGATTTCAGTCAAAAAAGTATCAAATTTTTGATGCTTATGCAATCAGAAAGGTTTCAAAAATGTAATTTTCAATTAAAAAAGTACCAAATTTTTGAATTTTCGATTGATTGCTTTCAAAAACAATGAAAATTAATAAAGCAAATAATTTGACTGTTGTACGACAACTTTGTTTCTTAATGCCGCCGCAAAATGTTTGGCAGCTGGTGAACAACCTAACAAGTTCAAACAACATCTCAATATTGCAAAATTATTGCTTTCGATATAAAAACATTTAATTTGAAAATTCATGGTTCCAATCGAAAAAACAACAGAGAAGAAGCTATATATCTTCATATATGTATGTATTTTTAGGTTTCAGGGTCCAGGGCTGGTGGTTTTGCGAATAAGCCAACAAGCTTGAGGTCTTTTTCCCTGCTTTTGATGGTAGTTACTTTGCTCAGTCAAGTTTGAGGTCTACAGCTCTGCTCTTAGTACTGTGGCGTATACGTAATATTTTATAAAACGGTTATCTCATGTGGATCTTATGAGCAGCAGATTCGTATTTTAAGAATACTTTCTATCATAGTCACATATTCTATCATAGTCACATATTTGTGAATGATACTTTTGATTTGAAGTTTTGATTTCTTATGGATTGCCAGAAATACGCAGAAAATGAAACTCAAAGATGTATGTGGCAGTTTTTTACTGAGGCAAGAGCTTAGTACCAAATATACCGACTTAAACAATTTTTAAAATTTGGCTAACGAGTTATCAGCACTCACAACTACATCAAAATGATAGTCGTTTAACCTAACCTTTTAAGGTTATCATGACAGAAGTGAGATTTCTGGTTTCTGATTAAAATATTTTGATTGGCAGTTTGAAAGCTATGGTGAATAAGGTAAGCAAAATGCAGAAGACTGTGTAGAAAGAATTAAATATTCCAGATGAAGGAAATTTATAACTTACTAATTTAAAGCACATCAGCCCTCACGTTTCTACTTGCTTTGCTTTCCATCGTTATTTTAAGCCAAAACTTAAAGAATCTGCAATCCACATGATTTCTCTAAGACTTTAACTGACAGAATCTTAGAATTCTTCTTAAAAGTAAAGTGTTAAGGACCCTACGGCTTTTGACTTTTAATAAAACCAAATACAATAAAAGCTTACAGACCAAAAAACAAGAATCAATAGTGATGTAACTGCATGTTGACTATGCAAAAAGCGTAAATCTAACAGCACCACCCCAGTCACTTAATTGATGACCTAAAAAGTCAGTCTAAAAAACCTTTGCAGTCCAACTGACACAAAAAATGCTAATCTTGAAAGAATCAAGATTTGATACATCAGCCAAATATTTAATAAAGCTCACGACAAACCACCAAAATATTACATCGACATCGCTCAAAAAAACGAATATGTATGTCGCTTTTGAAATCTATTCCTCGATACTCGTATATGTTGACGATTTATGCTGCAGCCAAGCAAGAGACATATATTAAATCCTTATTTTCAAGGTCTTTAGGAATATTTTTGGTTTTTAACCACTAAAAAAGAAAGATTGATGAGATAAAACTTAACAAGTTTAGAACTAGTAAACAGTTTTTCATTTCGTTCGAAGGTTTGATTCTTTTTGATAATATATAATAAGTAATAGTTTTTATTTTCGAAAATGTCACGCACTATTATGACTTATAGTAAGTAACAAGCTATCACATACAATATTATTAAAACTCTTTTTGCTTGCTAAGAATACGAATCGTCCAAAGTAGTACACACAATTCAACACTTAAACCCAAACTGAAGCTAACAGAAGAATATTTTGCGGAAGGTATTTTCCCCAATATGAATTTTCCATTCCTCACTATAGCTGTTCCATTCGATTTTTCGCTGATTTCCCATGTCCATTTATTTTGTTGCTTTAATCTCTCTTTGGCATACTATTTTCTCATAGGAAGTAAAACAAAACACGTACATTTAAGGAATTCACTTTATGATAGTGGTTGGTATTGCAGGGTGATTTCCTTGTAAAAGCAGAGATGTAGGGGTAGTAGCTTTTCTTCAAAGCTTTCCTGCTTGCTTTCTACTTAAATTACAGTGGTGTCTTATATTATATGAATACAACATATGTATTTATGCATAGTAAATATATAAACCCATTTAGACTAAGAAAATCCTTCCAAGAGAGAATATTACAACTCGTTTTATAAATTGAAGCGATAAAATATAATTTTTCTATATTGAGGAGAAACAAAATTAGATCGACGAGAGCATTTCTAGGTATCTACTCGAAACTCGAGGATGATTTTAATTCGAAAAGCAATGGTTGGTGACACTGCTGAAAAAATTTGACATCGATGATTCTTTTAAATATTTTATAGAATTTAATCAATAACACAACAGTGTATCTTTCAGAACACGAAAAAATAAAACTATGGATCATTTGTGCTTATGGTTCATAATTTTACTTGTTTGTTGTTTTTCACCATCCAGCATCTGGCAGTTATAAAGACGTTAGTCACAAATGAAAACCTATGATCCTTATAAATACTTCTAAGATCAACTGAAAATATATTAATACGAAACTTTATGATCAAATACAGATATATCCACATTTCGACTATCACAAAAGGAAAGATTTTTAAGATTTTAAATAGAAAGTGCTTTCGTAACATAACATATGATTGACACGATATCGTCAATAGGTTGCTTCGAGTAACTTTACTATCGGAGATTTACTATTGGAGGGAGATATTATTGGCTTTTGAGAGTAACGAAAATTCGATTTTCCGATAGTGCCAAAAGAACTTATCATAAGGTCCGTCATATCAATTTCGCACTACAAATGTCAAAAAGGATGCATATCATAGACGCTTTTATGGTAAATGTTTTGATACGACATGCGTTACAGTTGATGAAATTTTCGTCAAATTTAATATCTTTTGTACAAATTTTTTTACGAAAATGCTTTTAGTTCTTTCTCTTTAGCATTCGTATCGTAGTTCGGAATTCATGCGACGGGGTTTGTGATAGAGGTGATTAATGTTTAAAACGGTTTATTTGATATTTATCTATTTGAATCGCAGCCTAAGACTGCGATGTCTATATTACGAATTTTTTTTATGAAATCATGGGATATGGTCCATGATATTTTAGACACTGAGTAGTCTACCACAACTCTGTGACACAGTGCATAAGGCACTTTTGTGACTTAAGCGTGTGGTATTTTATTCATTTGTAGAGTATTTCAATGGATCATTGATGTTTTACCATGGGTCAAAGACAGTTATTATAAGCCAACAAAAATTGTTAGAATCGGTCTTGGAGCCTTTAAAATGCAACCTAACAAACAAAAAATCTTTGCTCTTTATAATAGTGTATAGACCATGGACTGAGTAGGCATATTCAAAGTTGAAAAGAGTTAAACAACTAACTTTTAGCATCTTAAAACACAATAACTTTGTGTGAATATCAAATCCCATAGATGCTTCGAAAAACGTGATTTTGAATTTCTAAGGCCTTTACTGTCTTCGAAAGAAAAAGCTTCCTCTTAATTGTTTCTCTCTTGCCACACTTTTGTGCCTAATCTTATACTTTTATTTGATATTTCAGGTTTATATTTATGCTAATATTGCCGAGGACATATCATAGCATCTTTAAGCTTTGTTGCAGTGACGTATAGTCTTTGATCGGTATATATTTATGTTTCGATGCCACGTGTCTGCAAGCCCCTTCTATATGAAGAATACAAACTTGCGCTCCTTCAAACTACCTTAACAACAGCAGTGAATGCGTATAAAGCATATATGGTACAGATACCAATAAATCTGACGTCATCAGTTTGATTTCCTTCCTTCCCTATCTTAACATTTGCATTTTCATAACACATTTCCTACACTCTAATATATGAATGTGTATATGTATTCAAATTGGATTGGAAATCTCCCATTTATAGTGGGAATTGAGACCAAAGTTTCAAAAGATAGAAACAATGAGAAAATTGCACTTGAGTCCATTTTGCCTTGCAAGGTTTGTTATTTTTTTTTGTTTTGTGTTTTATAATACTGAGGATATACGACATTTTTAACTTCTTAACATTTACTCATTTATATTGCTGACTAATTATAATGACAAAGAGTCTAGTTGCTGCTACTTACTAGGCTATGTAATGCACAAAAGAAAAATCGCAGTGGGTGGCAATTGTCTCCTCGTTGACACACATTTGTATTGATTTGTCAATAGCTTCGTTAATGCCTTTATTACTTCTTCACTCATTTTTTGTACCGGAAGCATTGAAAGATTTGAAAACCATCGGATTATTTGCAGGAAAATTAGGGAAATAAATACTCAAAAGCTTTATAAAAATAAGTATTTGCATTTTTGAAACTTTTCATACCAATAGTGAGTTACGAGTATTTTGATTATGTAGTTATTGTTACATAAAGTGTTAAAGTCTAATCTAACGGTTTGACAACATAAGCAAAAGGAAACTATTATCGAAGTCTCTTTTTGACGACAGTATAAAGGAAGGAGAACTCCAGGAAACATATGTATATGTACCTACCTTAAAACCTTAAAACGCATAACAGGAAGAATTTAGTATTATTGTTTATCACTTTATAATAGATTCATGACACAAGAGAAAATAATTTGGAGATTTTATAAGGCAAGTCAAGTTCGCGTTTCACCTCGCCTGCAATTTAATTCAAGTAGTCTATCCGTATTAATACAATGCATTTTGAAGTTCATTACGTAACTGCAATATGAATTTTTTCTAGGATTAAAATTGACTTTCCGTAAAATACGTGTGTGTATATACATAATATACTTTTTGTTAGTTAAGATAGAGAATTAGGAACACTTATACTTTAATCTGAAGATAAAAGTCGAAACGTGAATTAAATTAACTAGAAAATTAAAGTTCTTAACATTTCTTTTTGTCAATAGACAATGAAACCTAAAAATTCGTACGCTTGGAGTGAAAGCTAAACCCTATTTTTTAAAATCAAAAGTTAGTGCCGATCCGACGGGAGGTTAGGTTAAGTTAGGTTGGAAAGGGGGTGCAGCCACAAGTGGTAGCACCTCACTCGGATCTCAAGGATTCATTGTGCTCCCCGGGAAAACAAAGCATGAGGAAGTTGTAGGATTGGAGAGGTAGAGAGATGGGCTGATGGTTGGTTATTGGGGTAGGGGACCCCCACTGAACCATTTGGAGCCCTGAGTAAATTTTAGGATGCTGTTCAATGTGAGGTTAGAGATGTCACCCAGTTCGTCGAAGAAGTATTCTCCAAGGGTTTTTTTCCTAGTGTGAGCCAAGCTAGGACACTCACAAAGGAAGTGGAATGATCCTTCCTCCGCCTCTTCGTCTTGGCATCCTCTACATAAGTCGGATGTGCTAACACCCATTCTCATCATGTGGGTACCTAACGAGTTGTGGCCCGTGAGAATGCCAATCAACACAGAGAGCTGAGGTCTGCTAAGCTGGAGTAGAAATTCTGTCTTTTTCTTGGTAATATCTGGCCAAAGATTTCTGGAGACTCGGCATGTTTCTAAAGAAGACGCGGTTTTTAGAAATTTATGTTTGATTCTGTTTTTTTCTAGTGGCGTTAGAACTGAGGTGTTCGCTTCGCTGGATTCGAGTGCTGACCCAATTTTAGCCAGCTTACCCACAATTTCTTACCGATTATGTCACGATGTCCTGGAACCCAGGTTAAGCTTAAGGTGTTTGTTTCGCTAAGCAGTCTAAGATTACTGCGACAGCTGTCTACTAGTCTGGATTTTGTGATAATGGATGAGATAGCTTTAATGACCGCCTGACTGTCTATGAAGAAGTCAATATTTTTGTTGATCAAATTTTGCGTAGATAGCTGCTTTGCGGCTTCGCACACTGCAAGTACTTCTGCTTGGAAGACACTGCAGAAGTCGGGAAGCTTTATTGATCTATTCATGGTAGGGTAATCTGAGAAGATACCTGACCCTACCCCTTCGTCCGTTTTGGAACCATCTGTGAAGACGAAAATGTCATTTTCTTTTATATTATACCTAACCCTGTTTTCCTCCCAGCTTTCTCTAGTCGGAAAGACTGTTAGGGCCACTGGATTGAAGGGCAACTGGGCTGGGCGCAGAGCGCTTTGGCTTTTGATCTCAACTTTAACCTTTAATAACATTTGAAGGAGAGAATTTGTCGAAAAATGATAAGAAACTTTTTTGTAGAGAAACTAATTTTCTATAAAAAATAAATATCGTTTATCTCGGCACTTTGCTTCTAGAACGAAATATTAAATTCCAAAGATTAAAAGTTTTTTTTCCAGTGTTATTTCTATGGGAAATGGAAATCTGCGATGAGCGACCTCTCTATATCAATATTAAGAGCTCTCCTTTTGACTGGCATCTTTCTACACCTCCTCGAAGGTATAAATGGAGTTCTTTCAAAAAAAAAACAATCACTTTTTTTGAACCAGTCTAATGTTTATACTTTTTTTGGTAAAGGTGTAGATAATGATATTCAAGTGCAAACAGGTGGCGGTCACGCCCCCAAAAAAAGTTACACCCCCCCCCCCCCATTTCATTAAATTTGATGAATTTGATGAATTTTATAAATTTTACAGGAGTTCTTTCGGCGTCGAGAAAAGTAGGTGAGGGTAGGGGATGTCCCCCACAATAGCCTCATAGTGCAAACACGTTGTATTTACCCACCCCCTTCAAAAAAGTTATATCCCCCATGTCACGAAAATTGCTGAATTTAATTTATCAGCACAGGATTTGTTTGGGGTTGGGAGAAACATGGTGGTGTTGGAAGCTGTCGCCCGACAACTTCAAAGTGCAAACAGGTGGCGCTCAACCCCTTCAAAATTTTTTTATTTTAATAATAATAGTCTAATCTAATCATAGGAACAGGTGCAGGTTTCTTTCCAGAAAGCCTAAACCTAGCCAGTTCATTCAGACTTCCAAATCACAGCAGCGTCTTCCAAGCTGAGATCTTGGCAGTTACAAACGCTGCAAAACAGGTGTCCATGATGGCGGAATCACATGCTGATATCACTTTTTTCATTGATAGCCAAGCAGCAATAAAAGCGATTTCTGCCACTCTTGTCAAATCAAAGCTTGTTTCTTCCTGTCGCGAAGAGCTAAGGTTTCTTGGCACACAGCATAGCGTTGACTCTGAATTTGATAGAATATAAATAAGTTTAATTCCCTATTTCCCTTGTGAGGGAATGGAGGGGACCTACAATTCTCTGCCGGTTCCGAACGGCTAATCGAGAAAGCGCTTTTCATGGCAATGAATACTAACGGAGGACTTGCCAATTCCTCGCGAAAGGCGATACCCGTAGAAAAAACATTTTTGCCTCTGCTGGGACTCGAACTCGAACCTCTGGATTAACAGGCGGACATGCTATCCATCACACCACGGGTACCGCTTTAGTCTTATACCGCGCTAATATAGGCGTATAAGGAATACACTGCTAGCTTAATTACATGCTAGCAGTTTTCTCATTTTTCACGAATCTATGAGAGCACTAAATTTAAGTTTTTGGCCACCATACCATCAAGCTGTAAGAAGATGTCTTAACGCCTTCCCAACCACACCAACACAAAACTTGCTAGCCGAAGCGGGTCTTCCAACCATCGAACATAGAGTAGAAGAACTGACTCTAAGACTGATTCCAAAATTAGTCTTCTCCAAAAACTCCGTAATCGACAAAGACATTGCCCAGGCCATGAAGCAAAAATCTACAAAACGAACCCCATCTGCAATAAGACTAATACTACTGAAAGCGAACCAACTGAAACTCCCAATAAAACGAGGATTTAATTTCAAACCTTCCGCCCCACCTTGGCTTTTTAGACCAGAAACCATCTTGATGTCACTAGCCCAGTACAAAAAAGCAAACACAAGCCAAGCTACCTACCGGACTTTGTTCTCCGATTCAGTAATGGACCTCCGCAACCAAGGATGGAGACTATTCTTTACTGATGGCTCCAAGACTCCCGAAAACACATCATTCGCAGTTACACTAGAAGACGGCTACATAATCAGCATCGGAATCCTTCCTGATTTCGTATCGATTTTTACAGCCGAAGCATTTGGTATCTATCAAGCAGCCTCGAAAGCATCAAAGCTCGATAATAAAACCATAATCTGCTCGGACAGTATGTCTGTACTTCAAGCTATCGCCAACCCAAATAACAGCTCGGAACTAATAACCGAAATAAGATGCCAACTTATTAAAGCCCCAAACAAACTTAAACTAATGTGGGTTCCCGGACATACTGGTATACGCGGGAATGAAGAAGCAGATTTAGCTGCAAGCTCAACAAAAAATTCTCCCGTATACAAATTCAATATATTTTCGAAACAAGATCTAGTGAACTCAATACAAAACGCTTTAAAAAAGAAGCAACTGAACGACTGGAGGCATTACCACCACCACTATAAGGAACTAAACGCTGTACGTAGTCAACCACGATACCCCTGCTTAGCGAAAACGAAAATAACAAACTTTGTCCGCCTGAGGCTTGGACACACAACTACAACACATGAACACCTTCTCAACAAACAAAGCCCCCCAACATGCAACACACTTAGTTTAGAACACTTTCTAAAAAATTGTAAAAATACCAAAAAACTTTTAACAGCAACAACCAACGAACAGTCCATATACGAACTCTTGAAAACTCCCGATAAAAAAAATATAGAACTAGTATATCATATTACAAGCCAATTGAATTTTAAAACTTAAAAAAAAAAAATTTCCACTCAGAGCCAATAGCCATCGCAGCTAGGCTCTATATTTTTAAACATTGTCAATAAAAATAATAATAATAATAATAAAGTTTTTGGCACTAAATTAGCACTAAATAAGCACTAATTTTTGCACTTTACTTGAAGCGATTCTGCTCACTTTGTCATGCTAGCTTTACAGACGTGACCGTCAGCCCATTCTACCTAACCTAACTTACACATCCTCGAAGGTATAAATATAATTTTTTTTTTTTTGAACCAGTCTAATGTTTACACTTTTTTACTAATTTTGTTGTGGGAACGAAGCGATTCATACCTTCAAACAAAATATTTTTGAATCAAGAATACATGTCCTTCAATAAACTCTCCCAGCCAAACGAACTAAAAAAATTATTCAATGAGCCGAAATCTGCTTTTACTGTAATTGTACTTCACATTTACATCCCGACTTAGTGGTTAGCATGTCCACCATTTATTTATGAATGGTATCCGTGGCGTGATGGTTGGCATGTCAACCTGCTAACCCAGAGGTTCGAAGTTCCAGCAAAGGCAAAAATGTTTTTCCACAGGTACCGCCTTTCGCGAGGATTTGGCAAGTCCCCCGTTAGTAAATTCATTGCCATGAAAAGCGCTTTCACAATTATTATTATTATTATTATTATCTTTATTAGTTATAAAATAACTTTAAAATTTACAAAAAATTACAACATATTAAACTTAATTTTTATTTTTTTTTTTTAATTTTTAAAGAAAAATCGATTACTTTATCAAATAAGTTATTGAGATTTTACATATTGAGTTAGTTGTTCGAAGCCGGCAGAAAATTCTAGGTACCCTCCATTCCCTCACAGGGCATGGTTGTGAGAAATGCGCTAGGCCCAGGGGCTCCTCGCTTTGCGCCACCCAATTTATTTTTATTTTTTTTTATTTTGAATATTAAATCGAGAGTTCTGTGCAAATCATTTTTGATATAATTTATTTGAGAAAGATTCATGGCAGAGAACGAATCAATTGTTACAAAAGGAATTAAGATTTTATCATCTTCAACATAACACAAGTCTATATCACCGATATAAAAATCACCAAGAATACATGAAAACTAGTTAGCTGTTAATTCATTTACAATGACTTGGATATTTTTAATATGCTTATTATACAAATCAATACAGCTAGTAGAACGATTGTAACTTACTACAAAAAATAAACAGGATCGACACATTCATATAAAACTGACTCGTGGTCACCCTGCGAGAGCGATGACCTAGACCAATGGCCTGATATTTGGTATTTGGAGCTTATTTCCCCAATAGAGAGTATACGGAGAAAACATGCTTCAGTGGATTTGTCCCACCGGAATGGAATTTTTACTCAAATAATTCACCGCGCTTGCTTTGTACTCCAGCTTTGTTAAACGCAGGCCCAAGCACGTGTATTGAACTCAAAATTGTTCCTATCTTTTTCTTATAAATTTGGCCTTGCGAAAGCTTCAGAGAGAAGCTTATAGGCCAGCAACAAGTTTCAGCTATAGTATCGATATCACGAAAACGAAGCTAGATAGATATTGAAAAAAACTCTTTTAACGTTTTGGCTATATTTTAGGTTAAATAAGCTTAATTCATTGTCCAATTGCGAACTTTAATCAAAATTTACTTACATACCTATATAGCGCCGAACCCGCAGTCAGGTGTGTCTTTGGAAGACTTATCGTTTCTACCATTGCATTATTATTATTGTTGAGCTTATTGCTTAAAATAAAAAGAAAAAAAAGAGATACCACAAACCATACAGCACACACGCAACACACACCACAGCATCAAACTGAGACTGACTTCACAAATCACAAACAAAACTTTATTTTCAGATTTTAGTACCGTTTGAAATCTGAAAATAAAGTGGTGTTAGTATTTTCACTGACACAACTTTATATTCAGCTGAATACGTGTATCATAGATAGATCTCGTGTTACTTACAGCATGAATATAAAATTGCAACAGTAAAACTAAAGTGGCGTTTGCGGAGTCAGCTTGAGGATAGATCCATTGCATGAATGAAAGAATAATAAGATTACGACACGCGCATGTCTTGCTTTTTTGACATTTAGCTGTGACGTATGAGGAGACAAAAAACGCAGGAATTCAATAGGAAATACGGGCAATATTTGTTATTAAAAAGTTTAAATTCAAAAATTCAATATGCGTTGTGCTGTGTGCGGGTGTAATAACAATAATAACAAAAACGATCCAAACAATAAAGATTACGTATCGTTCTTTCGGTTTCCAAATGATTCTGTTATACTTAGAAAGTGGATTCATTTCTGTAAGCGGAAAGACCAATTTAACCCGAAGACAGGAAGGATTTGCAGTGAGCATTTTGGACCAGATGACTTTGAAAGGAACCTTCAGTATGAAATGGGTAACTACACAGAAACACGCATAGTATTTAGAGGTGCTAACATTTTTTTAGGGCTTGTGAGTTATAGACGGCTCATACTGAAACCTGGTTCTTTTCCCTCCATTAACACCACTGGAAACGTGGGTGTAGATTCCACTCTGGGAAACAGAAAAAAAGGATTGAAGCCAGAGAAGATAAGAAGATTGTAGATGCCTTGTTACAGGAAGAGGAAGTTCCTCCATGTATATCTGGAGCCATGAATGAAGACTGCTGCAGTGATATACAAATCAGTTCTTGTCAGAACTGCGACGTTCTACAAATTCTGATTGGAGAGCATGTAGCAAAAATGTATGTAGGAATTGGAACTATATTGCATCTTTATTGATTTGTTTGCTTATAGACAAAAATTAAAAGAGGAAATCAAACTGTTAACGAAAAATCAAGAGAAGCTCCGAACATCTTTGGCCAAAAGTAGGTTTGAAAACAAAAATGTGGAGAAAAAATTGAGCTCCATTTTCACCTACGGTCAAATTCGAAAACTGAAAAATGGTTCTAAGTTGACACATTGGTCAGAAGCAGACGTTGCGACTTGCGAGGTCTATAGCCTTATACTCAGCGAGTGCAAAGGCATATAGGCTCCTACAAAAAAACAAGTTTCCACTTCCTTCGATACGGACACTTCAACGCTGGGCTCAAAAAATCGACATCTCACCTGGTATTTTAAAGCCAGTTGTAAGGATTTTAAAAGCAGCAACACAGCTTACGATAAGCTAAAAGGTTTCATTTAATCTTTAATAATATTACTCTCTATTTTATTTTTTTACAGAAGTCCACTCAACAAGAACACTACACAAATAACAAAATAAACAAATAAATGTCTCCTGTGCGCATTACTGGCTGAACACAATGCATACGCATACGCATACGGAACCGGAGCCGCAAGAGTTAAAATCAAGTTAACTTGTCCGGCTCCGTCTTGCGTTGTTTTTGTATTCCCTTGTATTTAATCTCTTGCGGCTGCGTTTCTCTAGCCATTGTGTTCACGCAGTTAAAATCAAAAATGAAACACGAACTGTCGTAATCTTGTCTTCTTTCATTCATGGATCCATTGCGTGTGTGTGGTTTGCCGTCTTAAAGTATCTCCTCTGTGACGGTGCATGTTGTTGAACACAGCCATTGACTTGATTTGACAGCTACAGCTGGTCCAACTAGATAAATTCATCGTAGTTCGTAGCTACTGAAATGAGTGAGATGGGTAGTTCGAAATTTATATAAATAAAATAAATTTATTGTCCTACTAAAATATTTTGTAAAAAGGAAAATACATCAAATCAAAGTGAAGCAATTGCTTTTTCCTTCGAGTGCGTTATTATAGGTGAATTGAAAAATATTTCATCTTACATGTATACCAATAACAAGAGAAATGTTTGACTATCCGTATGTGCTGTGTTGTTTTCCATTTAAAACTAAAACTACTATCGCTTGCAGGGTTTTATGATAAAGCAAGTTTCTGTTTAATTAACTATACTATCGAAATTAGTCTTATTGATTCAGTTTTTTGTATAGTGATACTTATTTGCAAACAATTGTTTTTGTTATATCAAAAGAATATTAAGTTTGATAGGAGACAGGGAAACAAAATTGTTCTTTTGTATTGTCTATAGTGTTTCGATTCAAAACTAAAATCTTGTTTCTTTTCTCTAAATGATTTTCTCCTGTTAATATTTTGTTATTATGTGTTTTTCAATGTATATAGCTCATAAATATTTTTTATAACTTTGACTCGCAGACATAATGAAGCTACATACAACCCTTGGATTATAGGTATCTGGATGAGTTTTCTTTAAATAAAATTGTTGCTAATACCGACTTGACAAAGGAAAAACAACAACAGCGATACATTGTTGTGTTCGTTTGATAAAAAATACTTCTTTTAAATAATTTTTTCGGGAGCCAACACTTTCACTGACATTAAAATACCTACCTTTCTGTTTGCAATAGGAAGTTTGAATGAAGGTGTTAATTAGCGTCAAGTTCTTTTAACCAATTAAAAGTCGGTATCCGAAATAAATTCCTTATTTTACTAAATAAACGGTTATGTTCAGAAAAGTAACCCAAACGTATCCGGACTAGTTCTTGTTGCTGTGTACGTGTTTTACAGACAGGAGTACAGACCCATTTCTACCAACAAGCGATCTGAGCCCAGATTCCGTAACTTTTTAGACGATTACCATTCAATCGTCTATCGTCAAAAAATTGTTTCATCTAATTTCAGCGGTTGATGGGAAGCTACTTAACTATCTTCTTGGTAGCCTATTCAGCGGCTTAAACACGTTTTTCCCATAGGTACCTACCTTAAATTTAGACAATAGTCGTCTAAAACGGAATTCAGGCCCGGAAAGTATCCTTACTATTCGTATGATCTGATGATAGGATCCTTGATAGGTATTTGTTTCTCTTGATTGTGCTTTTGTGTCCAGAAACGTAAAATTGTATACTTCTTAGGTAGTGTGTGGTGTTCGCGTATGCGCCAAATTTCTTTTATTATAGTCTGCATCGTCAACTATCATCGATGTGCATTCAAAGTTTTACACATATGGTCAGAAAAGAAAAAAAAACGTTTGATCTGATTTTGTACTCGTTTCAGTTCGACTAAAAACTACCAATCAAAGCTAAATAAATAACATTCGTCTTTTTACGCAGATGACAGATTTGTTTAATCTTTAAACACTCGCTTGGACACATCACAATTCTGGGCTGTCGCAGTTGATTTCAAAACTGATTCGCATTATATAACTTTCCCATTGAAGAAATATTGTGACAACCGTAAGTTACTTTAATATTTTAACATCTCAACAATATGATTTCCATAAGACGTGAAACATAAACTCATATCTTTGAACCTTTTGCTTAACCACGGTTGGCAAAGGACGCATTTTTCAAAAAAATATCCTTAATAGCTCAATGTTTACTTGAAGCTGAATTATTCTCTGTTCCTAGCTTTTATTCTCTTTATCTATTTTTAAAACTTCATTTTCTGATTTAATTCCAGAGTTTACTCACTAAGCAAAAGTGGGAGCCGGATTGCGAATAGGTTGAAGCTACTTAAATCACTTTAAGTAACTACAAAAAATGGGCAATTGTTTAAAAATTTCAAATGCTGATGATATATCCCTACTACGAGGCAGTGAAAATGGAAGCGGGCGTGACTCTTCATCCGATCAGATTGGTCCATTGCCGATATATTCTGTAAATCCAAAAGTTCTTATTTTTTTATTGAAACTGAGCATATTTCGGTGAATGTAATGATTTGTTTTTCGTTCATCTGTCATTTTTAGGAAATTCTACAACCGGTTTTTTATCCCTCTCCGTCGGTCAGCCGTCCAGTTTCACATCTTACCGAAGAAGAACAAATTAAAATTGCGAAGCGTATCGGGCTTATACAACATTTGCCCATTGGATCCTACGATGGTTGCAAAAAATCTCGGGAATGTGTAATTTGTATGATTGAATTTTGTGTTGGGGAATCGGTTCGATATTTACCTTGTATGCATATATACCATGTGAGCTGTATTGATGATTGGTTAATGCGCAGCCTAACATGTCCTAGTTGTATGGAACCCGTCGACGCAGCACTTTTAACTAGCTACGAGACAACGTAATCTCAGTAATTTTTTTTTTTTTTGTTTTGGTGTTACTATATTATACATTTAACAATATTATACTATACATCTAGACGTATTTGATATTTTATGTTTAACGTTTTCATTGTTTTAATAATAGTGGAATAATGCAACTATTTATTGGGCATTGCTTTGATTTTTACAATTTTAACTTGTTGCTCGCCAATAAAAACTTTTTGTGAGCATCAATTCGATATATATGGATTTTTTAACGAAATTTGGTACAACTGTGATGGAAAACCCCGTTTATGTAGTTTTATATTAATTTAAATAGCATATGTACATCTGCTTTGGAACAGCACACAAGTCTAAGTTGCTGGCAATCAATCATTCATATTTTAAAATACTTATTCTAAGTGTACAATTTTGAATGTTCAGAGGAAATCGTCAAACCGGGGAAAATGAACGCTAAACCCAATGTATATGTTTCATTGTCAATAATGTAGATCTGATCATCAAAAATTTATTGATATGTATTTATAATGGTGAAGCTTATGTACGACGCCTTATAGTCTAAATTCTTAAGGCCCAATATCTGCTTCGTCAATTCTTCAGTATAGCAGTAAAAAAGATTTTAATTTAAATAAAACCGAAACCACAGCAAATGTTAACTATATTAAGATTTAAATCAGTATCTGTAACCTAAGAGGAATTGATGTCGCTTGCCTAATCAAATCACTTCCACGCTCACCATTACTCCACATTTATCTTTGGTATGGTTTTTTGAACAACATAAAACAGAAATGAATTTGTTATGTCAAAATGTAGCTGCTTAAATAAGTTTGAATAAGTATCAGGACATGTCCTTAAGCTGATAAATATTGCTAAAAAAAACTTAAAATATATTTTTATCCAAAATAACGAAAACCTGTAAGACAGTCTACATATTCAAGAAAACTATAAACTTGCGCTTGAACAGTGTATATAAACATCAAACATAAATTAAATTTTTTTTTGAACTGTAAAACTTCTTGTATACTTATATTTTTTCGATCAAATGTTTTGCAAAATAAATATTTTATAACTTTTAATTTTTACTTTCTTGCGTAATAAATTAGCTATTGTGGACGGAAAAAAACAATAATGTATTTTTAATTTGTTGGAATATGGACTGTTATTTATTAAAACAAACAAAAATTAGAAGTATAACGTTTACCTGTAACCTTTATGATGCGCAAAATCAGCAGTTTGAGCAACCAATTGCCTTTTATTTGTTAATTAATTCTTCATTAAAAAATCGAGGCAATAAATTACTATCATTGATTATAAAGTAAGAAAAACTTTTTGTTCTAGTAATAAATAATATTTAATAATTAATATTAAAACTCAAAAGAGTTGGAAAAATTTACATACATATTTTGCCCAAAACGTGTATTTGTACATACTTTTTAAACATACTGTGAACTCACGTATATATAAAAATGAAAATAAAATGTAATAAAAACTTACGAACTTACCATGGTTTTCTTTTAATTTAAAATTTAATTTACTAACCTATAGTTGACGTCGTTCTTTTTAAGCTTCAATTATAACTGAATTGAGTTTGAAAGAAAATCTGGTTTCTTTTTCTTTGATTCAAAGATCTATATCTCAATATCCCCAAAGACTTCTACAATCTAGATTGCGTTTAAAAAGATACATTCCTGCCCTGCTGTTTGCTAAAAATCTGGGCTATTTTCTCTTAGGTATTTTTTTTTTTTTGTATTATTTACATTTTCTCCTCTATTCAATGAGATAAGGTTATGTGTAAGGAAGAACTTAAGGTGTTAGGCCACCATTGAGGCTGAAAAATAGGTTTTTAGGGGATTTTTTTTCAGAAATACTACAAAATAAATCGAGATAGAAGAAGAGTGATTTTATTATCTATATCAGTGACTGCTTACAATAATTTTTTGAAGCGATTTATTACAAAATGGCGGCTGTGCAGCGTTTTTGTGACGACGTTTTTTTTCGGTGTCCACGGTCGGACCAACAGCTCCTGTAATTTTTTAAATAATAATAAGCAAATGAATTTTTTCGATTACATATACTAACTGCTATAGAAGTAGGTAGGATCTTTGCGATATATTGATTTTTGACTCAATGGCAGCCCTTCTAAAGTGAAAAGTGAAAAACTTGCCTAAAAAATTGTCAGATAATTGTTAATAACAAATGAACTACGCATTAAAAAAAAAAATTCTACGTACTTCCATAGACAATCAGCCCTATTCTGCTATACATCGGGGGGAATTTTTCTTGAATTTTCACTAATCACTATTCTGCTATTCATTCGAAGTGAATCTGTGTATACAGATTGTGTACACAGATTCACTTCGAATGAATAGCAGAATAGTGATTAGTGAAAATTCAAGAAAAATTCCCCCCGATGAATAGCAGAATAGGGCTGAATGTATATTTCAAGACATTTTTAAAATTTCAAGTTAATCGGTTGAAAATTGCTTGAGTTACGAGTCCGGCCAAATTGAAAAATACAGTATTGAGATAAACGCGTTTAAAGTTTTGAGTATAGCTGAAAATCATGAATAATTTTACAGTACCTTTAATCTGCGATGCCTGAAAGAGACGTTCGACAAGTCTAACTCGTCTAGACTAGTCAGGAAATACATATTTTCAATAACAACTGCCGTATACATGCTCTACTCCCCTAACGTACCTTCCCCCTTGCCCTCACGAAAGGAGCTCGATGCGGACCAGACGGCCTTGTACTAAAATTCGAAAAGCGAGTACTTAAAGGTTATTCCCGGCCATAATCTTCTGGGACATCGTTTTTGAGGTCCTAAAGGTACCATTTGGAATTAAAAAAAATCGATCCCCTTAATCTACTCCCGTTTCTGCTTTAGTGAAATTACATTTTTTATTTTTCATTTGTGAGCTTGCTGCTGATGTCCAATACAAACATATTTTTGTACTTGAAATATTTTCCTATACAAATAGAAAATACACAAATGTTGAAGATCGTTGAATAATAAATGCGTAGTTATTATTTTTTAATAAATAGTATTTATTTTAGCTAGAAATAAATTCAAAGAGAGCAATTCAAAGGTGGGACAACAGAGATGCTTTCAATAGGTTCAATTAGTGAAGTGTATCTATTAGCCTCTTTATACACGGACCTACCAAAAAGCAACTAAAGTCATTGGTACATTTTGTTATTAGCCCGTTGAAAACGCGGTTCCACACATTGAGTAACATTAAAAGCCACACAAAGATAACTTTTTAAGAAGCTTTCGTTGCTTTCGAGTTTCTATTGAGTAGCTCCGTATGTAGGTTTTGCTAGGATAATGTTTCTACATAAAATACGAGATATATTCATGAGGCATAACACCTCTTCTTGGATAGAACGTATGCGACACAGAGTAGTTGAGTAAATTCGTTATATCGCTGGTATAAATATCTGCAAATCTAAACAATCGTCGAGAAAAGTAAGTCGGATTGTGGTATGTGCGAAATACACTCCCAAATTGAGTATTAAATACTTTTTTTGTTTCGTTTCTAGAATAAAAGAAAGAGAGTAAATACTTTGCAAATAAGTACATTAAATTGAGAACATACCTCAAAACATCTCTTTCACTCATCCAATTTCTTAAGCTTATCTGAGCTGCTTCTGATTCGTTGTCTTGGTGGTCTTCGATTAGCTGAGTAAGCATTTGCAACCAATTTGCATTCTTTTTGAAGTCTTCCTTGTTCAAAGTGTTAATCTCATGCTAAAAATTTCAAATTAAAATTTTTAATACATTATAACACCTAAAATAGGATATCGTTTATATAAGGTTTTCTAATCGAACATCAACTTCTCCCTTTTATCTGATAATAGGTCCGTTCGTTGAACTTTCCCCAAGGTTGACCCAGGTTTTCTCGACAATCCTTTGAGTTGTCAAAAAAAACCTGGGTTTTCCAGTTCTCAAAAAACGCTAAACCACAAATCACCACACATCCCTGTCATTAAAAAAAATACATGCCATTTTACAGCCCTCAACTCGCCACAGCAAAAACCTTGGGCGAGTTGAGGGAAACCTAGGTCAACCATAGGGCTAAAAAAAAACTCAAATTGACATTCAGGGCGGCTTTAGGTTTCCCAAAAAACGCTTTGTGGGACTCCAGGGTGACCCTAGGGCTTCAACGAACAAACCTTACAGCAGAAACAACCAATGAACCATCACATCAATCAGTTTCAAATCTTAAATTTCAGGACAGTCGTCCTTGTTATGATGTAAAATTTTGCTTTATAGGTGAGTGTTTAAAAGAAAGTGATGTTCTACGTTTATTTATTTTTTCTTTAACTGTAATTAAAAATTCTGTTTTTTAATCATACCTACTGCTATTATCAGTTATTAGGAAACATGGAATCCAAGCTGAAAAAAAAAGCAGCAAGGATGCAAACTCACCGTTAGTTCACTTATTATTGCCCCTGTTCGCCAACCATGCTCTAAAGTAACATCAGCCAAGTCACTATAAGGATGATCGCCGAAATAGAGCACTGAATGTCCATGCCATCCTGTGAGTTCTTGCAATTGCTTAACAGTACCCTATAAAAAAAGTTGCAGGCATTTCATTGTTAGAAGTTGGTAGAAACTTTATATGCAAGTATCTACCTCATAGTAAATTTTTGATCTTTCGAGTTTAGAAACACGATCCCATAAATGAGTATTTGTCGTTTCATCATATAAACGTATTGGGCGAGATTCATCAGTAAAAAACTTTGGCTTTCGAGCTTGAACTATAATAACATCAAAGTAATTTCTCCAGTTCGGCCCAGCCAAAAGTGTCATTCCTTTATCCCTGTAATGTGTAAAGCAATTATCAACACACTGTCCATATGGCAAAATTTGGTTCGAATAAGACTCTGTTTTTCTTTTGCATGCAAACTTAAAATATGGTCTCAGCATGTACAATTTATAATTAATTATTAATTATTGCCTCTTCTACTTACACAAATGGAAATGGACTATTTGTTACCAAAAACAGTTTCTTTCCAGCTTTAATCAGCCTGTCAAAGAATCCGGGCAATGCTGGATTTTTTTCAATATATTTTTGGGCGTCATTTAATACAATTTGATGCATTATTGGATGGCAACGTTGAACAGAATTTTTAACATCATGGAATAAAATTTCCGGGTGATAATCAATATGATTTTTTTCAAAATACTCTGCAACATTACAAAGCAAGCACATTTCTGGGACGGAGAACAAATCCGCTAGCTGCACCATCTTCGCTTTAATATCTTGCTAAGAACAAAAATAAAAATATTAATAGTTACGTATGTTGAAAATTTTTCGATCCATACATGATAGCTTTTCGAGTGTCCCTCAACATAAGCAATTGGTATGATTCTGTTTTTATATATTTTCAGAACTTCAGAGTCCGGTATTTTAGTTAGACCTCGATACACTGAACCTAATTGTATTTGTAGAAAGGAATCCAATTTTAGAAGAAGTCCTTGTTCAATATCATAGTGAAGGCCACGAACTGCAAATCCCGGTTTATATTCAAGTTGGGAGATCTGTTCTGGATACTAATAAGAGCGATGAATTGTGTTTTTTCCCTTATTTTAGTAATGCCTACCTTGAATTTTTTAATCAACATATCCCGCCCAAGGTTATATAGCAAGTCATGAAGATTCGACTTGTAGCAGGCCAAGGTGTAATCGTAGTCGAAGCCATATACCTCCACTTCTTGTAGGTCCAACTCATTGCAAGCGAAAACTCCCTGTGGGTTTACATTTTTTGGTAGCTTTTTAGCTAAAGAGATGTTAGAAATTGATATGATAAGCGATTACTTGAAGAAATCTTTCAGCATAGTTTTTATTTTAATTTATCGTTTAAAACTAATAAACTGCCTCAGGATTACGACACAACGAGCCTAACGGGCCCTTACGTATTTCAGAGACAGACAATTTTATATCTATTTTTTTCATGAAGTAAGCTGGGACTTCAAAAACTACTGAACTGATTTCCATAACTCTTCCATTATTACTAAGGCTACATTCAATACCTGTACTCCCACGACAACAAGAACTCAAAAACTCATGGACTGATTTCTACCATTCTTGCAATATTTATGCCCGAGTAACATAAACTATATCCCCGTACCCCCACAGCAACGGCAACTCCAAAGCTATTGGAAAGACTTCAACAACAAGTTCTTTCAATATCAGAATTTTATTTATTTATCATTCCTTTTACCAACAAAGAGTTGCGGCATACGCAATTCTGTTACGCTAAAGTTTTATAACTTCTTACGTACACATACTTTAAACAGGAAAATTTAATAAGAGAAAGGTTTTCAATTTTGCCAGATGCATTGATGGCTAAAAAAAAATCAAAATTCATCAATTCTTTGGTAATTCACATTCACATAAATTTTCTTCCCCATAAAGCAGAAAATGTCCTACTAGTATATTTCTTATTTGCAAGAATACAACGAAAGACGCGCCTATTAATAAATACACAAAAATAATCAACAATTTGCTAAACAACCATGTGACATGTGCTAGAAAGTTTAATTCTTTAATATGCATAATATGTTATGACATGCTGCTGTGCCTTGTGCAAAAAGAAAAACAAGTTTAAATTGTTCATAACCAGAGACAAAAGATACAGTGTTGGCTTACATATGAATGTTTGTCTGGTTTGTTCGTAAACACGTTCAAAATCTTCCAGCGTTGAAGGTTTTGTATGATTAGAATTGGCTGCGGAGGAAAGTGAAGCACTAGAAGTAACCACTTTACGATTAAGCCATGAATAATTAACAAATAACGGACGGGCTTTAGCTATAGACTTTGGAGTATTAACAATAATAGTAGGCAAACGAGTTCGAATCGACTGTGAGAGAAACATTTTTTTAAATAAAATGCGCTCTTTATTTAATTGAATACACTCTCGAGATTAGTTGAACTTTTTTTTGTTGATAATATTGGCACAACAACTTCATAAACAATTTTACAAACTATCAGCTGTGCAGGTACAAATAATTATTTGATAGCCATCATTATGGCACCCAATGAATACTAAACTAGAGAAAAATATATCGAGGGAATGAATGTCAAATTTTTGATTACATTTGTATCTTAGAGTTTTGATAAGACTGAAATAGTGTGAGAGAGCTTGAGCTTTGGTGGTGGTGGGAATGACAGAGAAAATGATATGTTTTGTGGTTAATTGATGCGGGGGTGTTTGGTTATAGAACTCACGTTTGTAGACACAGACAAGGTTGCCAAAACTTTGAAACAATGAAAATAAACTATTTTCCTGTATCAGAGATTTAGGAAAAAGCTTGTTATTAAAAAATGCATGTGCTTAATGGTTAATTAGGGCAAAAAGATGAATAGACTGTCATCAAAAACAACAGAGGAAAACGAATTGGACTAAGTGTCATAATAGACAGGCATAGATAACTTCAAGGTAGTCCACCACTTTGACTACTAATGCTCCGTTTGAAAACGGAAAATAACATATCTCTGTGCAGGTCAAGAAAAGAATTACTCTTGCCATTCGCTGCTACTTTGCGTTAAAAGTTAAATTGCGGAAAAATCAAGGTAACTCTTTAATAGAGCCTCACTCCTAAAAGGCAGAATCGTGGACCTTATTTAAAGCGGCTGAATTAACCCTTGGTCGCTTCGGAAGAAAAAATATTGAGAGTGATCTTTTTTCCTGTATATTGAAGGAAAGAAGAAGATTCAACATCGAACTGTATGCGCCTGAACAGTACGGATCATTAAACTACGGTGGCTGAAATGCTAAACTAGAGAAAGTTCGCTCTGGACTTTTAAGACCGAAAAATATTTCGTTGGGGAGCGTTCAAGTATTACGTAACGCAATTTTTGAAGATTTTTGACCCCCCCTCCTCCCCTTTTAACGCACCGTAACGTTTTCATGTACCCCCTCCCTCCCCCTCTCTAAACGTTACGTAACACTTAAGGGACCATTTTTACCCTATAGTAGCAAAAAGTTATGTTATAGTTTTTATCCTTGGTGTACTTTTAATTGCCATTGCGGTAATCATACAATATTAAATAATACAAAAGATTTTTAAACCGCAATACCTGCGTATTTTGTTTATTTTTTATAAATTTTATGCTTTAAAACACAATTGTTTTCGTCCTTCATTCCCCTATTTTTAGCTTTTTTAAATAATAAACTCTTAAAATAAAATTAAATTATTTTTTTAACCTTTGGCAATGCAATTATAAACAGAAACCTAAATGAAATTAAGCGTTTTACTCGAAATAAAATCGTATTCTTAAAGTTTTTTAAAAATAATCAACTACTAACTAAGTATGTAGGTCTATAAAAACAATTCGATTGAAATTATTCCTCTGTCCATTGGTTTGCTAGCCACTCAGATTCTTTCATCACAGGCACCTGGAGTGCTGACGAAGACGGTTCTGGAATTGTTGAGCCACTTGCATCGTAACACGTAAATGAAAAGTGTTGCTAATTTGGGAGTTTTTATTCCCTAATTTAAAAAAAAAAATGTTACGTAACGTGTTGTAAGAAAGACCCCCTCCCGCCCCTGTAACGCATCGTAACGTTTTACGGGACCCCCCTCCCTTGGCAGTTTTGTTAAAATCTGCAAAACTACAACAAAGCTTCTTCTATTCCATACCTTTTTAAAGTATTATTAAAAAAGCCTCGTTAAATCCTTTTCTTTTGGTTGCTGAGATGCTTATGCTTAGAATTACTATATTTTTTGTAAACATACGGTGCCATAGTCAATGTATGTTGCATTGCGACATCAGTTAATTTTAAAGCTGCTGACAATCATATGAAGAAGAAAAGATAATTGGCAGGTGATGTTTCAAATAAAAACAACAACAGTTGTCATAAAAACAGTACGATTCATAATTATATCCCACTTTTAAAATTTTCAATATAGGTAGTTTTTGTCGTGTCAAAATTTAAAGAAAAGAGGATATTGAATAATATTAATGTCCTTGAAAGCTTATTAAAATAAAGAATTGATTTTAAAAACGTAGCAGAAATAATTTTATTTTTTACTGACGGGTCATTATTCCATGGTGTAACACCCGAAACGCACACTTTTCGACTCATAAAACTGTTAATCCTTATGCTGATATTTTAGCGATTTAAATTTTTTTATTTTCTACGTTTTTAGTTGTTTTATCTTAGTTATAATATTTGTAGATTTTAGCATGGTTGACTTTGAAAAAGCATTCGATTGACAACCACGAGATCTGATATGGGTGGCCCTCAGACACCGAGGAGTTCCTGAAGCCTATGTGCGAATAATTATGGACATATACGAAAGAGCAGTTACAAAAGTGAGATGCCCAGCTGGAGTCACCGAAGAATTCCAAATAACAGTAGGTGTACATCAGGGAAGTGTCTTGAGTCCACTGCTTTTTATTGCTGTTCTGGATTATTTGCTCGAAGGAAAAGTAACGGATAATAAAGTACAAGAATTATTCTTTGCTGACGATGGAGCCATCATAAGCGAGGATCCTACATCCCTGCAACGAGCACTTGACGTTTGGATTGATGTTCTGGAAGGAAATGGGTACCGTATTAGCGCTAAAAAGACTGAATACCTGTGATGCCCTTTTTCTGGTCCAGACAAGTCTATTCCAGACATTTATTTAAATGGAAATGTGCTTCCCAAGTGTGAAAAGTTTAAATATCTGGGATCTATGATCAATAGTGAAGCAACTTGTGATGACGACATCAATCATCGAGTAAGCGTAGGGTGGATGAAGTGGCGAGAAAACTCCGCTATCTTCTGTGATCGAAAAATGCCCCCTAAGCTGAAGGGAAGACTCTACACAGCAGTTTTCCGTCCAGCTCTGACATACGGTTCACAATGTTGGACAATGTACAAAAAGTATGAGAGCAAATTGCCGGCAGCTGAAATGAAGATGCTTCGGATGACAGCAGGAGTAACAAAGCTTGATCGAATTAGAAGTACTAAGATCCGTGGAAGCCTTCATGTCAAAAGTACCATCTTGGACAAAATTCAGCACGACCGGCTCAGTTGGTATTGTCATGTTCAAAGGAGAGATCCGCAGAACCCCGTCCAAAAGGCAATATCGTACAACGTTTCAACAAATTCGCGACGAAAAAGAAAAGTCAGGCCAAAACACTCCTGGTACAAGCAAATGCAAAAACAGCAGCATTTGGTTGGCCTCAGACATGGAACAATCCAAATCCGGGAGGCTTGCCGACGCTTTCTGAGGTCAACGCGGCGTACCCCACAGGCGGATCACTAGTGTGAAGTAGAAAAGTGGGAGAGTTGTGATCGCTTCAAGATCACTACTCGTAACGCCGCCGCCGGAAATGAAAAGAAGAAGAAGTAGATTTTAGCATTAGGATTAACAGTTTAATGAGTCGAAAATTGTGCGTTTCGGGTGTTACACCATGGAATGACCCTGAACCGAAAAACAACGATTTTTAATGTTCCATTTTTATAACCCAGAGTGTAAGAAACTGGTAAAATAAATAAATAAAATAAGTCAAATATTCTTTTTTTCATGGATTTAACCTAGTTCTTTTTAGCCGATGCATCAATTTAAAGCCATTCTCTCCGCAGAGCTTGCTCAAGCTCTCGTACAGACTCGTAGGTCTTTCTTTCAGCACAAATTCTCCTGATTAGTAAGTATCCACCAAAGATTCTTAATGGGATTGACATCGAGAGAACCAGAACATGCAGGCCATGGCATTTCTTAACCGAAATGAGCCTTAACCAATGAATTGCGAATCGCGTAAATTCTGACATTGTCCTGCTGAAAAATCCGTGTTTTCTATTATAGTTATGGTTTCGATTAAGTAAACTACATTTCGAGACATCTCGCTAAAAAAAAATTCGCATATCTTCACCGACCGGCACCAAAATTTTGACTTTGAGAACCACGCTAGTGTCTGCGTAAGCCATCAGGAACCGCGTTTCTTTTGAAAGACAAATAATAAAGAACTATGACAACTGTGCATTCTTCCTTTCATATTCGAAAGTCCTTTCAAATTTTACTGAAAGTCAAAGTTAAAATTGTAAAGTGGGCTATAATTTATTAATCCCACTGTAGAGATAGGGAAGAAAGATTATTCTGATCTATTTTGGACCATCTTGGGTTTTTCAACTTTTGTAAGTTCTTCATGTCCTCGCATAAAATACGGCCCAACCAGTTTACCTCCTCAATATCTTAAAAATCTGAAAACAAAAGTGAACCACTTCTTTTCATTGGACGACAGTTTATTCAATAGCATAGCAAGAAACAAATAATTCAATGGCTGTTCGATTTCGACATCGAATGAATCGAAATCAATATTTTTTTAAAATTTTGGGAACATGCGCATTCAACTTGATTATGAGTTGCAGATTGAGATGAAGACAACAACAATATTGTAGCGCTACCTCAACCGCAGGCTTTTATTGTACCGTGCTCATAAATATAAAGCACTCATTCAATACTTCCACTTTTTTACGTAGGTATGTTCATTTACACTCAAGGATTTGCAGAAATCAGTATGGTTCAGTATAGTTCTTTTAATTTCAAACTACACACACTTGTATATTTACAGACTGTTAGGGATACTTTCTAGAACTGAACATCAGCTGTCAAAGTTAAATCCATTTATTTAATTGTTGATTCGCTTTTTGAAATGAGTACATACACATACCTCAAAGCAGTACACGAATAGTTTTGAGCGCATGCCCTAGTAAAAAGTTACTCTTCCGAAAGCATCTTCCTCATCCTTTGCTGAATTTTTGTATCATGGTCATCTCAATCGGGAGCCTGTGGTATGATGAGAGAATTTGATTCAATGCTGTATACAGTTTCATCCATTTGTAGCTAGGATTCCGTATTTTTGAAGCATAGTGATGCGGGATATCCCTTTCTGCTCTCTCGGTTTTTGTGCGAATATCTCGGTAGAATATCCTTTTTTAACGCTCGCATAGTCGTGTTGTTGTTGGCACTTAGGTGTTTCTTGTTCTTTTCCTCTCGATTGTGTATCTGTTGTGCATTTCTTAAACTCTATTAAACGTCCTCAGTTCGCATTCATAGCTTTACCATAGTTCTCATCTGTCGCTTGACAAACCGAAACTTTATAATTTAAATCAATTTTACTTATATTATAAAAATTATAACGACTTTGGTTAGTTTAACAAAAAAAAAACAAAAACCGAACAGAAGATCAACTTGCATATCTTAAACTAGTAAACGAAAAAATTGTTGGTTGTGCTAATTTATAGTGTTGTTTTATTTGATGTGGAAATTGGTTGTTATTACAAATCCAAGGATTTTTATCTTTATTTTAATTTAGTCATATGTGATGTGAAAAAGCCTTATTTGTGTGGTGGACCATCTCAAGTCCTTCACTATAAAACAAAAACAAACAAACAAACAAAAAACATTAAAATAAATAAAAACGAATCACTAGTTAAAGAGAAGTGATTTGTTGACGGATAGCAATACTTAAAAGTCGGGCAATTCTTCAGTCAGTAAGTGTTGGAAACGTTATTGTTATGTGTAACGAAACTTGATTGTTCCTGCTAAAATCCTCGTATCCCAGATATATTCCTATAGTGTATACACATATGCTCAGCTTTTTAACCTATATTTTGGGGGGGCAGACGATGCTGTAAAAGATAGAAAAAATATTTGATGTTTAGCCTTCAAGGTTTTGTGAATATTCCTTTTGAATAAAATGCTCATTTTCGTTACCACAAAAAAAAAGGTCGTATAGTGTTTTGCCACATTTGAAACGGATGCTGAGGTTGTGCCCAACCAGCCCACCGACCGCACCTCCTTTAACAAAATAGTGTATTCAAATAAGATACCTATGTATGTATGCAATCGAAAGGAACGTGTCGAGAGTATACACGAGTTGAAATGTGAAATATATATTCCTGTTGAAAGCTGTTGATGCATTCATAGGTACCTAGACCTACCTACCTACATACCAATACACGACAGCCATATCCATTGACGTCAACCTCGCGGTATAAATTTTTGTATTAACTTGATAGGCTTGGTGAAGCTATTGCAATTGTAATATAATGGGGATGCATCTGCTCTTCTGGGTCAAAGTTGTTCACTCTTGGAATATCCAAGGACGTTGCAATTACTTTAATGATTGGGTTTAATGGTTGTCGTTGTGTAAATGTAAAGCTGACCTGTAAACAGTTATAAAGAAAGTGACACTCGAGGGTTATTATTTCTTTTTATTGCAACAACGTTGCGATGTCGCCCATGACCTCGACCATATCTAAATCCACTTTAGTCAGCTGGTCCGGGATTTCCCCGACGAAGTATTTCCTATAGTTTACCATATTTGCACTTTTGCTCTCTGAGTTGATACTGCGCTTGCTTTTGTGTAATTTGAACTCCTATTGAAAACTTTCCGTGGTTTGGCAATTATTTTGACCCCCAACAAGAGATTTTGTAGAAAATTCAGTGAAAGGGAATGTCATCCATCAAAAGGTTGGTTTTGTAAGGACTTGTAGCTAGTTGGAGTTGTCAATGGATAGTTTTACACGATATGGTGGGTTCAAGACTTATTTTTATTTAGTAAATAAGAAATAGAAATATAGTGTTCGCATGTTTGTTTGCTTTATTATAATAAGTTCTTAAATTAAAGTTAATATAATTTTAGCTTCATTTGTACATAATACCAATCCTTTAACCTGAAGTAACCAGACTTTAGAACGATCAGGAAGCCGAAAATCGAATAAGATTATATTTCAAGGAGTCATGTCATGGGAGAGTATCGCTTCAAGAGATCTTCTTAGGTAAGATGTTGCCTGAGTCTGAGCCATTCTCATCAATACTAATAAATTAAATAATTTGTTTTTTTTTATATACAAGCATACCGCACAGTCATAACCTTTCTGCCACACATCTTCTAGCTTCCCCCGATGGATCTCGTTACTTACTTGAAAACTCAACTGGTAGTACAGATTTTTTTCATTCAAAAGGAATTTTAAGGCAATGTGAGAGTATGTTTTATTTTATCACTTTTTTTTTGTTTAGATATTTGTCAATTGGATGAAAGCTTCTCACGACTGGCCGGATACGGTTCAAGCCCCGATGGCACTTCACTATGGGCGCGTCACGGCTTTTCTAGATCCAGAAATTCCGTAATAAATTGTTTCCTCGCTTGTCAAAGGAGCTTGAAACAATATCTAGCCAGGAGAAAGGTAAGTTTTCGACCATTCAATAAAGCATTCTTTTAATAAAGAAAGGGAGAGAGAGAGAGGGTGTCCTTGAAGATAAATATGTTGTGAACAACAAAACATTACAATGTTTTTTTAAATACACAGATGGAACGTGGTCTTCGGCTATATGAGCAACATAACCAAAATGCAGCAGTTCGAACATGGCGAAGCGCTCTCAAGTCAACAAATCGCCGTGAAGATAGGTTTACATTACTAGGTTACCTTTATCAGGCGCATATGGACTGGGGAAAGTATAGAGAAGCCATAGAGTTTGGGCACCGACAGTTAGGTATATCCGAGGAGCTCGACTCACCAACAATGCGCGCTGAAACATATTTAAATTTGGCTCGGGCTCATGAGCGCCTGGGGGGTCTAGAGCGTGCTCTCAGCTATGCACGCCATTCACTTTATAATGAATGTGGCACCCAGTGTCAAACTGGTGGGCTTGTACACCTTACAGTAGCTAAAGTTTATTTAGAAATGGGCGGCTTTTCAAGAGCACTAGAAGGTCTTCAAGGTGCACATAAAATTGCTACGTCTATCGGTGATCCATCGTTGGAGCTGCAAGTCTATGTTGCTTTGTCAGAACTATTTGGCCGTCTCCAGGATAATGACAAGAGTGCTACATATGCTTCCAAGGCCTATGATCTTTCTAGATCACTTCAACTAGGCGATCTCAATTCATCACATCATCGAGCTGCCCTTCTAAGAATGGCTGCAGCTCTTCGCAAGCAGGGTGATCTAGGAGATGCACACGACTATTGTACGGTTAGTTAAGATTGTTAATATATTTATAAAAATCACGAATTGACAAGAGAAGATTCTAGGAAGCAACACGACTCGCTCTAATTTCTGGTGATCAGGCAACTTATACTCGCAGCATACGTGTCATGGGTGATATTTACAGAAAAAAAATGGACATTGATGTTTGTTATTTCTTTAACTGAATAAAAATAAAAACGGTACACTTACTAAAGCTTCTGTTTTAGAGGGCGTTCCGTCAATACGAGCAAGCTATGGGTACTGCCGCAGCATTGGGTGACCGTATGGCACAAATGGAAGCAATGGATGGTGCTGCCAGATGCTTAGAGGCTTTGAGACTACAGCAGAAAATATGCAACTGCCGTCCTTTAGAATTTAACACTCGCCTTTTAGAGGTAGCCAGCTCCATTGGAGCAAAGGTATAAAAACCACTTGTAACTTGATATTGATATTGGTTAGAATATTATGAGTTTTGTTTAGCTCTTAGTCCGGAAAATTCGTACTCGCCTGGCCTTAATTTATCGAGCCTTAGGCGATGAGGAGCAGTTCAATAACCATTCCCGGTTGGCAACCCAAACTGAGGCAGCTTTGGGTTTGAATTGTGGCGCCTGTGGTGAGGTGTTCGGAATCGAGGCAGATGCACTTGAGGCGTTACCTTGTGCGCATATTTTGCACGCTAGGTAAGTAGTCATCAACTTAATTATGGGAAATTTATCAACAGTATTTTTGTTTCTCGTATTTTTTTTAACTTAAAGGTGTGCTCATGAAATATTTCGGCGCAGAGAAAAAGGTGTACCACGAGCATGCCCAGCATGCAATAAAGTTCTCAATTCAAGACTTCATTTATATGGTGATACTACGAGCGCACCAATAGTTGGATCAAATGGTAATAGCACTACTCTCGGTGCAACAACAACAACCACTGTTAATGGTGGTGCTCCATGTGTTAGCGATGTATTTGGAGGCGTTGCCTGTAGTAATGTCAAAAGTAATACACTTTCGGCTATTCCAGCAGTTGATAGCACTGCTCTTTTACTTACATCATCACCAAGGCCATTATACCGCAGTAATCTTTCATTAGCATCACTAAGCTTGCGTGCGTCTAGTCTGACCATTGACAGCGAGCGTCATGCCACATCATCAGTTTGAGACCAAAGCCTAATGGCAGTAACTTCAATCGATCTGCCATGGTGAGACCTAAAAGACTTTATACCTACTTGATTTTTACAATTATTTTTCAAATCTAAATTGAATCTTAATAATTTTCTCATTAACAAAATCAGCGTGAAAATGAAAACAAAGCAAAATTCCTCGGCCAGCTCAAACTGATACAATTTAAATTTTCAACTGCCTTTAGTTTTTTTTTTTATTGTTTTAACGTTCCGAGTCTTTTTCCGTCAAAGACGGAAATGCAAAGATGCTCATTTTAAGAGAACAATTTACCATACCATTACTATAATTATGAAAATATTTAAGCAAAAAATTATAAATAGTTCTAGATAAAATATAAACATATGCCTAAATGAAATAATGAAAGATAAAAGAAATGAAAATTGGGAAAAGTTAACATGGACAATCAGGGAGAGATTATGTAAAACATAATTTACATAACGTATTAAGGACAAATTGCAGTGAACTGTTTGTGTGACAAGTTGAAAGCAATCTAATTTTATGTTTAGTTGGTGCAGTTTCGCAGTTTCCAAAAATGGCGCAAAATTAGAAGTTGATGGGATCCTCTTATGAGTGAGATACAAATCAAAATTACTCTTTTATTTTATTAAATTTCAAACAAACACAACACACAGAAGAAATATACTAGTAAAAGTATATGAACCTATTATCAAATCAAAAATTGTAATCAAATCATTTTTAAAATCTGTGTTCTATGCTTTAATAACTGAACGATATTTCGCTATGTACGCATTCAGATATCACTGCCAAGTAACTATTTTCACTCATCATATGCTTGATACAATGAAACTAAAAACACAATGTATAAAAAAAAAACAAATCAAAATACATTTAAATTTAAGAATTTTAGAAAAAAAAATTTAGCTAAACATAAAGTTGTTATAATATAGTACACACAGGTTCCTTGTTATATGTATGTATTTTCTGATATTCTTCGTGAAATCAAACCAATCATTTTTGTTGTAAGAACTTTATTAAACTCGGCCAAAATGCAATTTCTGAAACATAGACATATAAGGTTAGAAAATATTTATATAGAAAGAGAAACTGGTTTTATAAACTCTCAGACTCAGAATCGGGTCTGCGTGAGTAAGACGAGCCTAGCTTTTTAGAAATTTGCAACAAACCACCAACACAATATCGAGTAAGAAGGAAGGTTTTCTGTGTCGCATTTCTTATTTTCTCTTCTCTTTGAACTAAAAATAAAAACTATCCTGCCATTCCGCATGTGATTCTTTCGGGTATTCAAAGGATTGTTTTGTGTTCCTGTTCAAAAGTATATATATGTATATATGCGCTCCTTCCAGCTCATCGTTGGACTATAGAGTATCAACTGCATGATAGTGGCATTCGATGTCACATCAATAATGCATGCATCCGAACTCACATGCTATGTTGCACCTGTTTGCCCAATCTGGAGGTCCTTCTTGATCCCTAATTTTAAATTAATCAAATTTATTTTACCTTATCGCAAAACAAAACTGTATCAAAAATGCCTTACCAAGTCTTTATTTTCTGCTTTCCCATAAAAAAATATTTAGTCTACGTCATTTGCAATGCCAAAGGGGGTTATGAACACTTTTACCCCGTTAGAGAATATTGAGCAAAAACAAGTCTACATTTCGATTGACAGCTACTTCGTGTACTTATGTGATGAGTTCGAATTAAATTGGCGTAGTACAAAAAATATTTTGATTAAAACAGTTTCCATTTGAAAAACTAAACAAATTAAATTCCCGAATAGAGTGTTTTGCGTATTGAAATAGCATGGAGCAACTATTCAGCTTTAGGGCTCGTATTACTGAACTTCAAATTTGCTCCCGCCCAAATTTTTCTCCCGATCTGAAACTTTCAGTTATCTTACTTACTTACATCATCGCACACTTATTTGATGAATATCAGTAAAAACTACGTCTACTTTTTTTCAAATCACATTTCATACAATTAATGACAAAACTATGGCTATGTTATTTAGTCTATCATTTTAACTCAATACGTAATAATTCAATCCATATAAGAAAATGTAATTAAGAGCAACTAAACAACTAAGCAACGTTTTGAAAAAACGTCAGGTCTAAGCAATTATTTCGAACTTCCATGACTTTACTTCAAAAATGTATGTTCGTGAGAAGTTGTTAGCATTTTGATAGGTCTTCCTAATAACAAACACTGAAAATGATTTAAGAAACAACAAATAGATTTACCTGAGAAAGTCCACATATGAACCCTAAAAATAATCGTCAGCTTAATTTCTGAGGAGAAAAACTTATAGGTACATGTCTATCATTTTTCTATGGACAAATGTAAATGAAGAAACATTAAGTAGATATTTAAGTGTTGTTTACTTTGTGCAAGTTAAATTGAAAATAAATGTATCAATCTAACTAGCCAAGCAACTAATTCAGTATAAAAGTAAATGTTAAAAAAAGTATATGTCAACATATTTAAAAACAAATAACACATCTTTTGATTTCAAATTTTATGGTGTATGAACCTAATCCCCATTAATAGAAACTGTTAAAGACATCCATTAAAAAAGTTTGACGTTGTTAATTATTCATAAATATAAAAGAATATTTTAGAGAAAGAATTTTAAGATATATATAAATATTTTTTCATAAAAATTTTAAATCTGTTGAATCTTAAATGCATTTCCTATGCAACATGCAAAAGTTAAAGAAAAAAATGTATGTATGTATAAAAATATGTGTATATATGTGTATATATTTATATATATGTATATATATACGTATATAGTATACATATATGTGTATGTATGTATTTCACACTGTGATATGTGAGCTAAAATTAAATCAAGGAAAAAAAAAAACAAGGAACACAAAAGAACATTAGAAAAAATAAAAACAAATAAACAACAAATAAATACCACAAAATTATATATATACATTGTTTAAATGAGTCAAGTATATATAAATAATGCTGTTATAGACAATTATTATTATTGAATCAGAGTACTATGTATACATATAACAAACAAATTATTGTCATCTCTATATATATTTGAAAAGAAGTGATTGTTAGCTAAATGAATTTATGTATATGAAAAGTGAACTCAATTTTAAAAATTCAAATCCATTTCAAATCTTACAGAGAAAATAAACAAAATGAAATATGGTCATCAACGATTCGTCAATTTGAATATTGCAAAAATGATGTCGTTTATTTTTTTTTTTTTCTTTTTTTTATATGGTGTCATCTAAAAAGGACACCCAAAACTGACGTCTTGGACAGAACGTCACGATAGACAGCTAGCGCAGAGGCATGGACCTTGTCAAAGGTAGATGAGAACGCTTAAGGACGCTTCGAAAGAAAAATTCTTCGAGTGATTTTTGGTCCCGTCTGCATAGATGGAGAGTGGAGAAGAAGATTTAATCACGAATTGTACGAGCTGCACACCGACACTGACCTGGTCAAACGATTCAAGTTACAGCGGCTTAGATGGCTGGGTCATGTAGAGCGAATGGACACCAACCCTCCGGCCCTGAAAGTCTTCGAATCCAATCCCGAGAGACCATGCAGTAGAGGAAGACCGCGACTCAGGTGGCACACGAAAGTAGGAGAGGACTTCAATCAACTTGGCGTGCAAAACTGGAGGCAGCTAGCTAGGGACCGAGCTGGCTGGAGAAACATTTTGGTTGAGGCCCTGGTCCGACCCGGACTGTAGCGCCACCTTAAGTAAGTAAGTAATTATGGTGAAAAAATAGCAAGAGGAAAAGAAATTTTTTACATGAAAAGATTTAAGCATGAAAATAGAGACTTCTTTGTTTAAATAGAGGTCAGATGGTTGCTGGCATATTCGTAAGTTCCGGTCTCTGAAAATCGAATTAAATTAAAAAAAAAAAAATAATAATAAGACGTTGTAGGTGATTGTACGATAGCAAAGGCTACTCTTCTTTCGGACAGCCGCCTATTTCTACTTATAGGAAATTGGGAACGTTTGATGTGTTTTAATTTTAATACCTTTAAAATTTGTTAGTTCTTTTTGTTCCATTTACATTCAATTTAATCCTTACAAAATAAATACACGTCGTCTGTTTAGTTTTTAAGAAGAAAATAAAACTTTTTTTCTTTATTTATTGAAATACATTACAATTTCTATACAACATTTGAAAACAAAATACATATTCGGAAAGCCATTCTATCTTTTTTGTTTCATATATTATTCAAAATACTCTTTGTGTTTTCAATTTGGATTTAAGTGCGCATTTAAAGTTGAAAAACAAATATCAATTTTTTCAAACGTCAAGACAACTGGAAACAGTCTTTTTAACAGCATCGCGAGCCCATGGAATGTAGGACAATGAATACCATGTCATGGCCAATGATTGGACGATTATGAGAATGAGTGTGAGGCCTGCTTTATGCAGCTACAATAAACGATAAACAAAAAAAAAAAGAACTAAACTAAAAAAATTAAAAATAAATAAATTCTATTTACTTTACCACTAAAGCAGCTATAATTGTCAAAACAAATGTAACGATTACTATACAAGTAGCAATAGCTCTTGTGGGATCGAACATTTTCTTTACTTGATTAAATGGTCCCATCAAAAAGCACGTACTAAGAAATTAAAATAAAATAAAAACGTTTGCAAACAAACCCAGGGGAATAATGAAAATAAAATACAAAATAAACTTGTATATACCTTGCCATTGACAGGACGTTACCAATTGTGTAAAATACAGCGAAAAGCACGATCCCGCGAGGCAAAAACATTGCTAAGGAACCAAGAAATGACAAGAGAATTCCAAGAACAAAACAAATGCAGAAACCTTTGATTCGCGTTGACCAACTGAGTGTTGAAACTTCATTTATCTAAAAAAAAAGAATTTTATATAATTGTAATCTTTTTTAAGGACCACCACCCTAGAATTTTCAAAAAATAGATATATTTTTTAATTCCAAATGGCCCCTTAGGATCTCAAAAAAGATGTCCCAGAAGATTATGGCCGGTAAAAACCTTTAGGTACTCGGTTTTCGAATTTTTGTACAAGGCCGTCTGGTCCGCAGCGAGCTCCTTTTGTAAGCGCAAGGGGGAAGGTACGTTAGGGGAGTAAAGCATGTACACGGCAGTTGTTATTGAAAATATTTATTTCCTGACTAGTCTAGACGAGTTAGACTTGTCGAACGTCTCTTTCAGGCATTGCAGACTATAGGTAGTGTAAAATTATTCATGATTTTCTAGTATACTCAAAACTTTAAACAAATCTCAATAATGTAGTTTTCAATTTGGCCGGACTCGTAACTCAAGCAATTTTCAACCGATTAACTTGAAAATTTACAAATGAATATACATTTTCAATGGAAGTATATAGGATTTTTTTTTATATAAGGTAGTTCATTTGTTATTAACAATTATCTTTATTTTTTAGGCAAGTTTTTCACTTTTCACTTTAGAAGGGCTGCCATTGGGCCAAAAATCAATATATCGCAAAAATCCTACGTACTTCTATAGCAGTTAGTATATATAATCGAAAAAATTCATTTGCTCATTATTATTTAAAAAATTACAGGAGCTGTTGGTCCGGCCGTGGACCCCGAAAAAAAAACGTCGTCCCAAAAACGCTGCACAGCTGCATAGCAGTCACTGATATGGAAAATAAAATCACGTTTCTGTTATCTCAATTTGTTTTGTATTATTTCTGAAAAAAAAAAATCCCCAAAAAGCCTACTTTTTCAGCCTCTATGGTGGCCTAACCCCTTAAATAGTCTCTAAAAGATAAACCAGTGTTATTTCAAGATTCTTTTCTATGTGCTGGCCTTGAAACTTGTTCAAGTGCTTTATTTTAAGAGTTTGAAACAATGGGAATCGTAAGACGATATTTTCCTTATGATTATAGTTAGCAGACGCGGTACGTCTGACACCTAGATGCTATTGCATTCACCTGTCAGAAGCGCTCATCTTTTCAGTAAGCGCAGGCAAAAATCGCATTCATATTTCAGATATGTACATACAAGATAAACAGCACATTTATGTCTTCTGCCAATAAACAAAGAGATTATCACGAGGCTGTGATGATTACCGTTCGATAAAACTAAAGTAGATCGTTGTGGATCAATTGGGTAACCGACCAATGATGATGTGTAGAGAATTCAACAACAGATCCAATCCAAAGTATAGGGATCCTTATGGAAAAACAGCATGACACCATAGTGTGTTGTTTGGTTTCTAAAATTCATTGATATGGGAAGCACTCACACGTCACACAGTCAAGAGTTCCAGAAGCTTATTGGCGGATGATCAAACACATTTACGAGGCAGTAGCGTCAAAAGTAAATGACTACAAAAAAGAGATGAACTACAAATTACAACAGGCGCCAACGCTTTCTGTGGTCGACGCGGCATACCAAACTCAAACAAAACTTTTCAAATGAGAAACAAGTAAATGTGATTGCTTTGGTTTTCAACTAAGATTTTGTTTTTGTTCTAGGTGCAGAACGTAGAATTAGTCACCAGATTTCGCATTTTTCTCTGTTGGAGACCTGAGCTGGTGAATAATTTCTGTTAATTATTATGTATGTATATAGATACCACCCCTTTGCAAAATAATTCAGTTGTGAAAGCCGGGGACCAAAAGGAAAGTAATCCTTTACATTTAAGCTAAACTATTAACTGACATAAAAGGGGAGGCATTTTATAGTATTGACGGAAAGCTACATTAGTAATAAAGTTATCAAACGTATTCAAAGTATTCAAACGACTAGTCTTTACTTGGTAGCCGACAATCTTTTTGTATCAACTTTAACTATATTCATCTAGGTATTATCACGCGACACAATTTTCCCAAACTCGGCTTGGTTTAGTAAATTTAGTACCAACAAAGCTATTTATCATCCTTACTTGTTGAATTATGCTGCTTTCTTCGTCAGTGGTTCGATCTTCGCCACTTAGCACTTTTCTTAGTTTGTCCATGATTATTTTTTTAGGAACAAAAGTTTCGGAAGAATGCCAAGTATATATATATATATAATTCAAAGTAAGTTTTCTGGATTTGAATGAATAATATAAGCTTATTTGTATGCAAAACGACAACAAAAACTTCACAGTGCAAATAAATAAAAAGAAACCGAATTGCTCCAAATGACAGCTCGCAGTTGTTGCAACTTGACGACTTAGTGGAATAAAAGATGTGTTCAATGGCTTTTTTTTAGATCAGAACAGCACAGCACAGCACAGAAGCAGTGAAAAACGTCAGGCAAGTTAGAACAAGCAAACTTGTCAGAAAAAGCAACAACAAAAACGAAAAAAAAACAACCACCAATTTTTCTTTTTCTGATATCAATTTAATTTAGCGTATTTTCGTCACGAATAAGTAATTTTATTTTCAGCACAAGGTTAGGTATTGATTTCCTGATTTTTTAAATTTTTTTTTAACTTTTCACAACAAATTAAAATTACAATGCGCTTAAAATACTACCAGCAAAAAGTCAACAGCTGCTTTTGACAGTTTTCACCAAACTTGCACTTGCTCAAGAGGAGGTGCAGAAAATGCTGTGCTAAACTGTTCTAGAACAGCTCATTGAACACAAAAAAGATCAGAAAAGAACAGAAAATTTCTCATTGAACACCAAAAGGCTGATCTTTTCTGTCTGAAACTGTTCTAGAACAGGTCATTGAACACTCTTAAAGACAAGAGGGAAAACCATTACCTCTCTAGCCCCGCAACTTCATATATACATATGTACAACCTATCAAAGTGCAATAACAACCTAGGTCGGATATTGTTCTTTTTTTTTTTTTTGATGAGATAAAATTTAACGATGTTCATTTTAAAGGCATAAATTACATTAACAAATAATAAGACTTACCCTAGTTCCTCGTTTTTAATAAAGATATCCATATTTTCTGGTTGTGGTTACACTGAGGAAAACAAATTTAATAGCACTGGAATTTTTAAACGAATTTGAAAAGCAAGAACACAAAGCAAACCGAAACAGACACTGCAAAATTTTGAGGGAACTATTTTTTTGAAAATTTAATTATTTTTTTTTACCACTTATGGATCTTCGATTAACCTTTTTTAATTTCTAATATTAGAGAACGAGAATGAGAAAACGAAGAGGGAATAATGGCTTTACACATTTATATACATATATATATATATTTTTTATTATTTATTTCTTAAACCGATTGAGGATTGATAGCTTGATTTCCAAAGCCGAATGCATTTACTAAACAAAATTTAACACCATAACAGACCCGATTACTATTAGATAAAATAACTACCGGTACCGAAATGAGAAAAAGAAGAGGGATAACTGATAATGGCTTTACATATTTATATTTTTTTTTTCTTTTTTCACTATTTATTTTTTGAACAGATTTTTTTCATTATTTATAAAAAGAAACCATTGATTTATTCAAATTGCACCTGTTAAAATTATGGAACCGAAACGAGCGACAATCGTTGAAGCACACTTTTGACACACGAAATTTTAAACTCACTACACTGCCTTTGAAAATGATAAAATCGAAAGACGGGTTCTAAATTTATGAAGAGCACATAATGGAAAAGCAAAATTTAATATTTCTATCAATCAATTGATTTTTATTACGTAGATTTAAGTGGATTTAAATTTACCATCGAATAAAATCAACTTAAATTCGCGGAACGCGGAGATACCAGCCATAGAGTAATAGACGATACGATTACCATTTTACCGTTTTTCATGAAGTTCCGGTAAACACACATTCAAAAGAAATTCAAGCCAAACTCAATTGCATACTTAACTTAGAGGAATAAAGAACAAGAGGGCAAGCCTCACACACACAACTGCATCCGTCCACAAACTGACTACACCAACACCACTTTATTTTCGGATTTCAAACTGGTTTTGAAAGACTGCTATTATACGGTGCAATTTGTTGCACGAAACTGTTCGAACACCATAAGAGCAAAAGAGAACGAAAGTTCGAAAAACAGAGATGGACAATGTGCTACCGTGTGTCGCATGGGTTATGGTTTCGTGAAACAGCTTTGACGTTTCTCTTTGGGTGGGTTCGAGAACCTATCGGATAGCCTATCTCGGATAGCCGTATCTTGGATACCTTTTTGAACGATCCAGATATCTTTTTCCAGATTGCTGCAGACAACAGTTGTGAAATATTAAAATTCGACTTTTGAAAATAGAAAAACATTTAAAATGTCATTGCTAGACGATTATAACTTATTTTTTTCAATTTCCCATGCGTTTTAAAAGACTCTTATGCTGAAATAAATGCACACCAAAACAAAAAATCAACATGAAAAGAAATAAAAATAAATTTTCTATCAGCTGATCACTTGAATAGAAAGGTATACCAAAAATACTCGGATACCTTTAGATAGCTTTTTAGTTGAAATGGGTGTGTGACTCTGTTAAAAGTTTAACACACTAAACAACAACAACAAGCTATCCGGATACTATTCTCGAACGCCCCCTTTGTCTTTGTTCGTGTTTTTGTTTATTCAGTTTCATTTGGTTCAAAAATAAGAAATAATACTAATAATAATGACTTTTTTGTTTTTCAATTGCCAATAAAAGAGGTTTTGAAGCAACCAGGCACTGCTAGATAACTATTTTTCCCCAAAAATAAAAACACCGAATGAAAAAAAAAGAGAAATGTGAAACTAGTTTCATGAAACTGGATTTCATCGTGTAATTACACTTGCGACACGGAATGACAGAACAAAGAAGAATTCGAAGTTGTTTCATGAAACAAATTTCACCGTATAATAGCAGTCAAAGCTGAAAATAAAGTGGTGCTTGCGAAGTCAGTTGGAGGAAACATACCGTGGTGTGTGTGTGGTTTGGCCTCTTCTTGTATCTCCTCTGTGCCTCAATCACAATCCGATTCGATTTCCCGATCCTAACGGCCATATTATTCACCCAATAAACCCGGGTTTAAATTTACATCCGGATGTAGTCGCATAAACCCAATTGTCAAATGCAAATCCATATTATTCACTCCTAATAAACCCATTGGATACCGCATTGTGCTGTTGGGTTTATGTATTTACATCCGGATGTATTTTGGGTCCGTTCGTGCACTATAAAAAACAGAAAAAAAAATTTGACAACTGGGTTTACTTCTAATGGGTTTAAATTTAAAGAGTGAATAATATGGCCGTAAGTGGAAACGTGGTAGATGTTTGCAACGCTTGTATGGAAATGTCATTTTACTAGCAGTCCATATGTAACATAAGATGAATAACGAACAAGAGGGGAAAACCATTACTACTCTTGCCCCGTAACTTCCATTTGCTTACGTTGTTGCTTTTGTAACACGAGATCTATCTGTGATACACGTATTCAGCTGAACATAAAGTTGTGTCAGTGAATTTACTAGCACAGCTTCATTTTCGGATTTCAAATGGTTTTGAAATCCGAAAATCAAGTGGTGTAAATAAATCACATAAAAGGTCAAGCAAATAAGAAACTTCAAATGAAACTCTAAAAAAGTGTGAAACTAAAATCAATTATAAATTGACTCAAGTGTCATTTTAAGCTAGTGTGGCACTAAGGCTCACTTTAAGGCGATTTTAAATGACTCTAAATTTGCGCTTACCTTAAAGATTTTCCAAAATGTCAATCCATGAAATCAAAGTTACATGAAGCAATCTCTTGGCGACAAAATCGACGATAAGCAATTGGACGATAGCCGTTTAAAAAGTAATTTAATCCAGGCAGTGCCTCCAACGCTATGAAATTTTTCTGAAGTGAAGTCAAATATAGCATTTTATAAATTTATATTGCATTTAAATTTTTTTTTTTCACTTTTCTTAATGTAGTTTTAACTTTAATGGTGGATTTACTTGCATCTGCAAGTGCAGATGAAAATCGGAAAAAGACACAAGATGTAAAATTCATACTTGTCTGGTAGAGAGGGAACGCACCATCTGCACTTCCTTAGTTATGGTTGCGGATGAAAAATTATGGGTGCAGATGAACATGTTCATCTGCACCCATAATTTTTCTTCTGCAACCATAATCCTATTCGTCTCTCTTTTTAACTTTTGTGCTTTGTAATCTTCATCCATTCGCTTTACTTTTCTGCACTGCCGCAGTTGCAGATGCATGTAAATCCAGCATAAAACGACGATTCTGTTACGAATCGATTACCCGCAGTAGTAAAACAACTTTGTGTACAAAATCTTGTCCATTAATGTACTTGGGAAAATTATTTACGAAAAACTACTTTGTGGACAAAATCTTGTCCATTAATGTACTTGAGAAGATTATTGATGACAAAACAAACGTACTCAGCTCTCATTTTAATTGACAGCAAAAGAGTGAAATCTCATGCGGTTGAAGTTGAAGTCTCTTTCATAAAGTTGAAACTCAAGTCTACACTTTGTGGGTCGCAAAAATAGCTGCCACGAATGCTGTGTCATATTATTAAAAAGTGAAACAAAGAATTAAAAGTAAATAAATAAAATCGAGTTAGTTAACAAATCTAAATAATTAACAACACTGAATTAAGATAAGGTCTTTTCAGTCTTAAAAGTAAAGATAAATCAAAAAGTTAAAAGTAAAAAGGCGAGATAGATAACGGGACAGAGTTGATTTTTTTTACATTAAAGTGAACACGCGTTAACAAGTAGTGGAAAGGCCATTTACAGTAACTCGGTTAAAAAAGAATTATCAAAACTTTTAATTTCAATTCATAAAAATATATCCAAAGAATAAAATTTAAGTCTATAACTACTGAGAAAAAAACGTGTTGTCGAAACATTTTTTCTTGTCGATTGGGGGTCAGTATCTCTCGTGTTCAAGTAGTAGCCAAAAGAAATTAATTTTTTCTGTTAAAGAAAATTGAAATAAACTTTTTATTTAATTTTTGTATCCGCATAGTTACGGCTTATTCAAAAGAAAAAAATTATTGTGTGTCAACGTGTGTAAAAAATAAAAACCCGGGGAATAATCAATCCTAAAGTCGAAACCACTGTAATTCTTGCTGGAAAATTGGTGAGTGCAAAACAAACTATTTAATAAACTCTAATCTATTTCAGTGGATAAGTTAGGTAAGGGGTCATTGAAGGGGAGAAGACTGATTGAGCTTTGTTTAATATAGTGTTTCTCTTTTCGTTTGGTTATTTTGTCGATTTTCTTTTGACATTTTTTTAATCGTGGCTATTACAAGCAGCAGGGCATACCAAAAAACGTGTTTCAAGTATTTCGTGTGTGAAGTTTTCTACACATGGAGAAATATTTTGGTCAGCCGTTAGCGTCAGGCCGTCAGAGGAGACAACACACATTCGGTTTTGGTGATTCCGTGATAGGCATGGACAATATTACGTCGTTTCTCGTTTTCCATTGGTTTCACTCGCAACAAGAGTCGAATCAGTCAGTCAGTCAGTCAGTTCTTATTCCATCGAAATTCGTCTTCTGTCAATTGTTAGTGTGTGAGTGAAACTATTTTAATGTCTGCTATCTTTCATGTTACCATTCGCATAATTTGTTTATAATTACTACTTGTCTGCTGAGTTGGGAAGACCCCGTTGCATCTTAGTCCACTCCGAAGTCCCTAATAAATTCCAGGAAAGAAAAGGTATTTTCAAAAGCCTATAACGTGTAACATGTTAAGGAGTGTTCTTTTTTCAATTCGAGTCCACTCGAAGTGCCTAGTGAAAAACGACAAAAGTCTGCTAAAATGCACACTAAGAGACAGGCATATTATATGTGATAGGGATGTCAACAACTTATCGATATATCGATGCTTTTTTCGATATATCGATAGAAACATTGAATATCGAAAAGATATGAGAAATGATTTTTTTAGGCAAACCAACAGAAAAAAAGAAATGTCAATATACCCAACATTTATTTATTTAAGAAGCAAGTAAAAGTGTATGGTGACCGCCAACTTAACGAAGTAGAAACCTTTCAGTATGTTTAACAAATGAGCTTTTTAATAGGAACTTAGATTACTGTTAGTTATTTTATCGAATATAAACATAAAATTCATTCGCCTTTTCATTGATTACAGTTGTTTCAGAGCAGTTCCATTTTATTTATCATTTCTGACAGTTTTCAAAATATTGAACAAATAAAAGGCTTTGTAACCTGAGTTACAATTGCAAGGGGTTCTTCCTGTTGAGAATAGAAATAAAAACTACAGGTTTGGGAAAGAGATTTTCAACGAAAAGAAACATAAACGAAGTTTCTCTACTCTTTGCGAACTGTGTAGTAAATATATACGTTTTAGAAGTTAGCAGCTTCCACTTTGAGTATTGTCCAACAATACTATTAGATTTAGATTAGATTTAGATTTTTCTTTATTTTCGTTTTCTTAAAGGGTAGCATAACATATTTTCTATAAAGAATTACAAGCATGGCTTTTAAAGCCGTCTGCCGGATATTAACAAAACATATAAATATAAGAGATTATACAATTTCTATTTAAATATTATATATATATATATTTTTTTTTTTTTAAAAAAAAAAAAAAAAAACAATACTATTGTTGTGTTCTTCAGGTATGATAGGTATATGGCCTACAGAAGTTACAAAATAAAGCAATCTATTCTTTATTGTAAAGGGTCCGCCAAATAACTTTTTTTTTTTTTTTAAAGGCTGTAAAAAAAACTACTGAATATTTTCTCAAATTTCTTTTTTTATTTGAAAGTACAATCCTTCCGGTTAATAATGGAAAATAATTTCAAATGGCTGCCTCTGCTGGCCATGCAAGTAGCCTACACGATCGGTCCAATTTTTGAGCACATTATCGATTGTGTGCAGCTGTATTTCACCAATGGCTTCACGAATATTGTCTTTTAAAGCGTCAATTGTCTCTGACTTGTCGGCGTAGCACTTATCTTTTACGGCACCATACCATACAAATAATAGTCCAACGGTGTCAAATCGCCGCTCCGAGGTGGCCAAACGACATCAGCTCTGCGGCTGATAATGCGATCTTCAAAAACAGGGCGCAAAACATCGAGTGTAGCTTCAGCTGTATGGCACGCAGCGTCGTCCTGTTGAAACCAAATGTTGCCAATATCCTCCTCTTCAATTTTTGTGAACAAAAATTCGTTCAACATGGCCCGATAACGATCGCCATTGACTGTAATGGCCACTTCTTGCTCATTTTCGAAGAAAAATGGCCCAATTATGCCTCTGGACCAAAATTCGCACCAAACAGTGACTCGTTTTGGGTGTATCGGCTTTTCAATGTATGCGTGCGGGTTTCTTTACATACCCGCCAAGAACAAAATGAGCTTCATCTGAAAAGATGAATTTTTTTTACAAAATCGGCATCTTCACTAAGTCGATCGCAGGCCCACTTAGCGAAGCGAAAATGCATTGGATGGTCAGTTGGCTTCAACTTCTGAACCAATTGAACTTTGTATTGCGCCACACCAAGGTCTTTATGCAAAATTCGTCTCAATGATGTCTCCGAAATGTTCAATTGTTGAGAACGACGGTGAATTGATGTTGATGGCGCTTCACGAACACTTTCTGCCACAGCAGCAATATTCTCTGGTGTACGCACTGCTTTTGCCTTTTCACGGTTTGATTTATCGATGAGGATGCCAGTTTCTTTCACTTTTTTCAACGAACATACGGAGCTGACGGTGCTTCAAATACTGCAATATTCAAGAAATAGGGGCTCTACTTTCGATTATTCCAACATGAGTATTCCCAACCGGTGTTTCCTCACTGCAATATTTTAAAGCTGTACTATTTAAACCAAAAGTCATGTTCCAACTCATGTTGGAATAATCGAAAGTGGCCCCAAAAAATTGTCAAAGAAGCTTATTTAAGCTAAATAAACTTGGTCTAATCTGTTATGGATTTTCTTACACGCGTAAGGAAAGAGAATCGTTATTGTGTAGGTGTGTTGTACAATCCAAGTATCAGTCTGGTGAAAGTGAATATATGATGTGAACAGAAGGAACATTTCTTATGCAAATTTTCATTTATTTAGAGTTTTCTTTTGCCTTAAAAACCGTAGTTTTGAAAATATCGAAAAAAGAAAATAGCAATTACCTAAACTTTGGCTTTTTTGAAAATCCAAAATGGCTCGGTTGAATTCACTGACAAATACTAATACAAACCATATTTATCTTTTTCCTAACGTAAGACTAGTTATGCAACATTTGTTCCGTTTTTCTCATAATTCAGCAATCTAATGTCGTTTTCCAAAATGAAAATCCGGAGTGAATTGGCGAGTTGGAGAGAAGTATTTGACAGATAAAGCCTCCAATTCACCCCGAAACGTTTTCCAAAATGCGGTTTGGAGTGAATTTTGGGAGTGAACACCAAAACATAAACAAACTGTCATCTAACTGTCAAAGCAAACCGCAGTTTCTATATAATTTTTGTCAGCTACAAAAGCCCACGATAGTTAATAAATTTTCTTTAGAAGACCATTAAATAATTTTTAAAATTCAAGTGAACGATTTTTAGTCTTGTTTTCTGCTTTAACATGAAAGAAAAAATCTAGCAACTCCAAATCTGTCACTTCGCTTAAAACAAATTCCAAAATAAACGAAAATGGAGTGAGAGAGTGAAAATGATTGTAAAAAACGACATAATAATCAGCTCAGCAACGCTCTTTACCACTGAACGTAAAAACAGTCCAATACTGAACGCTTTTAGTGCAGCAGTATTCATTTGTTTGCGACAAAAGCGCAACTACAGCTATTAGAGTAGATATGCAAAATTGTACTCATTTGAAAGGGTGCAGATTTCAGTTTGAAAATCTATCGTTATATCGATAATTTTTGTGTTTGTTAAATCGATATCGATCTATTTTTTATATACATATATCGATATATTCTTCAGTTTCCTACATCCCTAGTATCTGGCGGATGGCGATGCGATGGCGAGTAGTGTGTGTCAAATTGTAAACAGCCACGAACGAGAATCTAGTACAAAAGCTGTGACATTTCTTCGTTTATTATTAAAAAAAAATGTAATAATTCCTTGGGGGGGTACTTGAGTATTGAATACTGAAACGCGTGGCATAACAAACGCTGAAGTGAAAGGTTTTACTTTGACAACATCAACTGAACAATCTAATAGGTATCTACATTTTTGCAAATGAGCTTAATTTCACTCAACCAAACTTCACTAAAAATTAAATAAAAATATTCCAGGTGCGGTTCTCTTGAATTTGAAACGAAAAACGTGGATACCTACTCAAAAGTGCTACATAGATCGAATGGCCTGGGTAGGTAGGTATGTGGCATTGAGAGATTTATTTAAGAAGCAAGAGCTTTCGGTTTCGTTTTTGTTTTTTTTATTAGGAACCACTTGTATTAAACATTTGCATTTCCTTGAATTATTTCTTAAAAAGAAAAAAAATAACACAGTGACATGTAGACATGTGTATTTTAACTAAAATATTAATTTACCACTGAAAAAGAAAAAGGAAATTTAAATTTTCCTTTAGACTTACGGGACAATACATTGCCGTTGGAATCATCTTTTGTTCCTGATCCAGTCTATTTGTTTGATTGTCGCCTATGGACGATCACGTTTTAAAAATTAAATATTTTCTTTTTGTACCTCCAATTAACATCAAAATATTGAATAGCTACCCAACTGTTATTATTTGTCAGCTTATGTTCACATGTAACTTATTAAAACTAACATTTAGGTTAGGTTAGATTGCATGGGATGTGCAGCCACAAGTGGTAGCACCTCACTCGGATCTCAAAAATCCATTGTGCTCCCTGGGAAAAACAGAGGATGAGGAGGTGGGAGGATTGGAGAGGTGGAGGGTTGGGTTGGAGACTAACAGTTGCAGTTATGTAATACTAAAAGTTTACGTATGGCTATGTCGGCTTGTCCGAACACTAGAGCGCTGAAATTTACACCACACTTGGTCTTTGACTCACTTCAAGAAAAGTTAGTTGAAGAATTTTTCAAAAGGGCACCAAGAGGCAGTAGTTCTTATAACTTCCAATTCGATTACACTTTTTTTTACTTTGAAGTTAACCTACTCTCATAGTTTGCGAGTATTACCCACGACTGTGAACCATATGCGAACACTGGACGCACAACGCATTGTTGTCTTCCTTAGCTTAGGTGCATTTTTATGTGAGCTTTTTAGGCCGTGTGTGAATTAAAGCTAAATAAATATCAATCAATCAATCAAATTAAGTTAAAATATGGGTCAAAATTTCTACCACGATTAAAATTTGATGTCTGATTTGAGATGGGATTAAATCTAGCCTTTTGCTGTGTGAATTGGGTTAGAAAGAATATTTTTAACCCAGTTTAAAATTCCCTCGTGATTTTAGAAATTTCCTTAACTCTTTGAGTGCCAAGCCATTTTAACATTTTGGTTTATGCCAGGCCAAAGTATTTTTTCCAGTTTTATGTACCTAAGTGTCTAAAAAGCAGTTTCCAACCAATCCCCACTTTTTTTCGTCATAACTGTGTAACTCTAACGGTATTTGTGTGTCGTACGTTTTTGTACGACGACGTATAGCCCTGTAGTTTAGGTTAGTTTAGGTAGAATAGGCTGACGGTTGATCTTATTTTCGTCACACTTAGATCAATGTAGATCCATTGTGATACAATGGAGTATTGTAACGTCCTAGAAACCTATGAGTTTATGTTTGGTCAGTTTTTAACCATTTGATAAATTCTTCTAGTTCATTGAAAAAGTAATTACCTAGAAATTTTTTCCTGGTGTGGCAGATTGCTGGGCAGTGACATTGCATCCTCTGCACAGGTCATCGGTGCAAAGACCCATTTTCTTTTTATGGTAATCTAGTAGGTTGTGTCGAGTTATGATACTCATAAGCGATCGTAATGAAGGCCTATTCAATAATAGTCGGCCCTATCGTGGTAACCGTCGGAGCGGAATTCTCTCCGATCGGAGATATTTTGCTTCGTGGTAGTTCTCCGATCGGACGATCCAACGTTCTCCGATAAGTTTTTGTTGCGGAGATTTTAGTTTAGGCAATGCAATGCATTGCCGCATTTGTGAAATTTTCTTACGACGACAACTACTTCGAAGCAAAATTGAATCTCCGAAAAAAGATGCGTTGCGGAGTAAACTCCGCTCCGACCACGATAGGGCCGAGTAGCTTTTCAGATCCGTTCTTATCGTATTTCGGCCATAGTTTCCTGGAAGTAACACAGGAATCTAGGCATTCCCATCTTTCATTGGATTTTCGTATTATTTTGTTATCAATGATCTGTTTAATTTCACAGGGTGGAATCCTGATTGATTGATCAATGAGAAAAGGGTCAAGTCCATCCAGGAAGAAACCAGCTTTGATTTGAGAAGAGTGGTAGAAATCGATTTTATTGCTGCTGAAAAAAGTGATATCACCATGTGATAGCGCCATCAGCGCCATCATTTACAGCGTTTGTAACTGCCAATATCTCTGCGTAGAAGACGATGCTGTGATTTGGAAGTCTGAATTAACTGGCTAGGTTTAGGCTTTCTGAAAAGAAAGCACCTGTTCCAACTTCCATTTCCGAGCCATTTTTTTTTACGTAGCCCTGTAATAAGAATATATTTGTTAAAGCCACGTCGTACGAAAACGTAAAGTTATCCTACGAATATGTAAATAAAACCAAAATGTACCAGAAGCCACACAATGCGAAACCCATACAAAATCCAATATACTGTCGCACAAAGAAGATCGACATGGCCTATTAGGTGTCGCACAAAAAAGTACGACGCGGCTTCTGAGGAAATATGAAGGTGTCGAACGAAAACGTATAACACGGCACTTAAAGTGTTAAAACAAAACTATTTTTTTTTTGTTCAAGAATTCAAGATTCCTCATAAAAAGTACTGAATTTGGAAAATATTAATTATGTAATTTAATACCGTTCAAAAAAGAAGAAAACAAACATTTCGCATTATATTTTTCCAAAATTCATTCAAAATGCATTCATTATTGTACAACCAGGGTAGTAATCTTTGGTTTTTTGTCGGGGTGCTTAGATTAAAATAAGGTGGTTGTAATTTCTGTTTTTTTTTTTGCAACCCGTATTTTTAGCCGAGGCCTTTACATCGTTATTGTAATAAATAAATCGAAGCCTTTTTCCATTTTGGCAATTTCACATTATAAAGTAAAACAATATAATTCACTTCAAATCCTTTAAGCAAGAATATTAACATAATTTTTTTATGAACAGAATTGAATGAATCAAAACTTACATTTATAATATATCGTCAGTTAAAATGCAGGACCTTGTTAGTATTTTAAACATCTTTTGTAGAAATTGCAAATAACGCATACACGCAGTACCTTGGTGTGTATTTGAGAATATTTTTTTTTCTACGAAATTTTCAAAACAACATGAGTACCCTGAAAATGCCAAAAAGGTAACTCTTTATTTGAATAAATAATATTTTTGTTGAATTTTTTGGCTACAATAAGGTACTGAATTTTCTGACAATATGCGGTTGCCAGCAGTTCTTAGTTTTTTTTTTTCGTCCATCATCTTACATAAAAAACAGATACGAACAAACTTTTCTCTCTGCCTTGAGAAACGCAAATTTTTCATCTGAATTAGAGAACGAACAACACAAGTACTCTGTCTTTCTTGGACTAATACGATTTCGACTGCCTTCTAAAACTTCTATCTTTACCTCAAACTCAATCGTCAGAAAAAATAACTGATTTTCTTCGGCGATCTATACCAGTGTTTTTCAATCTGTGGGTCGGGAAGCCTTACTCTGGACGTCACTGGCTAAAAGAAATAGTAGAGGTTTTCTTACACAACAAAAAAACACAATTTTAGTGAGAAGGATGCAATTGTTTATTTTTCAAAAGTTTATCAAATTGTGGTGCTATTTTTGAAACGTTAATAACTAAATCATTTTTTTGATGTCTACCATTCAAGAAAATGTCAGTTCACACAGGTATATGAAGTGGCGAATGGCACCAATAATTTCAGAACTTTCCTTGCCAGCTCTGGATATTCGTGTTTTCTTTTCATCCAAAATACGTCGACACTTGGCGAACAAAATTCCAGCATTTGTATTGACATCAGCCAGATCTCTTGATTTGTCCAAAAAAGGGTTTAAAATCCATCGACGCACATTGTCAGCTTCAGAGTGCAAATCCGGAAAGTATGTCAGAAGCAAAAAGGAATGCGAGCCGATACTGCAAAACTTTGGTCTGTTGGATTATCTTCAACAATCTTCTGAACACTTGGAAAAGACTCAAACATATTGTTTTGCAGAGAGGTTGACCACAAACGAAGTTTTGCGTGAAATGCTTTTACTTTATCTTTTGAAGTCAAAAAAAATTTTCTTCTCTTTCTTGAAGGTTTTTGTTTAAATTGTTAAGATGGCTTGAAAGATCTGCCAAAAATGCTAATTTCAAGAGCCAAATAGGATCAGAAAACGATACGCATATTCAGATATTGCATCTTTTAAGAACATTAACAATTCGGCTCTCAGTTCAAGAACTCTTGCTAATATACATTTCCTTTGGATAGCCTGACCTCCGTGTGATAAAGGAGATTTTGATAAAGCGACCCCACATCTTCACAAATGATTCTGAATATCTGGGTTTGCAAAGCCTTGCCTTTGATAGAATTCACAATTTTTAGTACCTCCATTAACACGTCATTCAAATCAGAAGGTACTACCTTAGCAGCTAGAGCCTGTCGATGTAGAAAACAGTGTGTCCAGGATATGTTTGGCATTATCGCCTTTAATTTTATTTGCAATGAGTCCGCTACTTTTTCCAGTCACAGCTTTGCGCCTTCGCTATAATTTGCGATACATTTTGTTCAACTAATATCGTAGTTGCAAGTGCTTTGCAAAAATATATCGTACAAACACTGCCAGTAGTCTGCAGGAAAAGCTTTTGCAAAATAAGATTTCTTCCTTGATACTGTCATCTGCTTCAAAGCGCACAAATACCACAAATAAATGTTGGCTGTTCTTTAATTTTTCGACTTCTTGTTCCGCGTGAACATATTACCTATTCATGAACATTTTATATTTAAACATGTTCAAGTAAGTGGGTGGCATGTGCGCTTTTTGCAGCTCAACGATTTTCAAAGTGTTGAACACCCCTTTGACAACACCAATGGTGAGGAACGAAAAATAAAATCCATTTACAAAAACTTCTTTTTATGTTAACCACAAAAACCTAGGCAACAAGTATGAGAGAATTTCGGGGCCTTGCCTTTTCAACTTTTTTTTGACACTTTGTTGCCTTCAACGCAAATAAATCGAATTCAAAAACTTAATGAAATTATGCGCTTGCTTTATTTATTTAAAAAATCCCTTTTGCAATTCAAATGCGAAAGCTAGCATAGCTCAGCTAATGGGCACGTTCTAGATCCTATCGGAAAGGCTATTCCGGATACCTGTATTTTTTATACCTTCTTGAACAATTCAGATATCTCTTTCCAGATTGCTGCCGACAAAACTGGTGAAATATAAGAATTCAACTTTTAAAAACAGAAAAACCTTTAAGATATCGTTGCTAAACAATAAGAATTTGTTTTTTTTTTTTCTAATCCCCATGCAACAAGTGACTATTTATTTATTCTGTAATAATCGCACACCAAAATAAAAAACCTACATGAAAATAAACAAAAATAAATTTTCTTGAATAGAAAGGTATACCAAAAATTCTCGGATACCTTTAGATAGTTTTTTTGTTAGAAATGGGTGCGTCCCTTTGGTAAAAGCTTAACACGCAAACAACAACAAAAAGCTGTCTGGATACGCTCCCAATACTTTTGTTTATTGTAAACTAGCTGAGCCGCCCGGCGTTGCTCGGGTCTGTAGTTTTAAGGTTCCCGTTCTCGTTCCTGTTTCTGTTCCTATGGGATTTTAGGGATGAAATCTTTGCTTAGTTACTGAGGAATTTTGTGGCATCTCAGTGCTGAAAGAATTTTTGAAATCAGTCTAGTAGTCTCTAAGTTTCCGTTCCTATCCCGTACCTGTGGGAATTTTCCGTTCCCATAGAAATATGTGAATTAATTATAAGTCTATGTCACTGAGAGATAATGTTACATCCTAGAGTTGTAAGAATTTTTGAAATCGGTCAAGTAACTTTAAAATTCCCGTTCTCGTTCCTGTTTCTGTTCCCGTGGGACTATAGCGATAAAGTCTACGCTAAGTTACTGAGGAATTATGTGGCATCCCAGATCTGAAAGAATTTTAGAAATCTGTCTAGTAGCTTCTAAGTTTCCGTTCCCAACCATGTTCCTGTGGGATCTTGAACATGTCACTGAGAGATATTGTAACATCCTAGAGTTGAAAGAATTTTTGAAATCGGTCTAATAACTTTAAGGTTCTTTTGAATTTTAGATGAAACATTTCGGAGGGAACATGTAGGTACTATATAACATGTACTATATTTTATCAGCATATTCCCACGGGAACAGAAGGATGGGAACCTTAAAAATACAGACCTCATTAACGCCGTGAATGTCGAGGGATAAGGGGTATATGAGTATGTCTAAAGCAGCCCAGGGTGTTGAGCGAAGATCTCTGCTGACTCATTAACTTGCTGATATTTGGACAATGCGCGCTTAGTCTGACACGATAAGTCAGCTTTTTTTTTTGTTTTTTTTTTATAGAACATTGTTTTGTTTATAACGAAAGCTAACGCATTGCATTGATGTCGTCTCTGTTGCACGCTGCTTTATTTTTATTTGACTCAATGAAACGATAGTCAATGTCCAATGTCGGTTTTTTCTTTTATTGCTTACTTTTCCTTTTCTGATTTTAAGCATTCCGTTTACATTTTATGTCTGTGGCGTGATAAAAATGTTTTAGACGGGGTCGTCTCCTTGTCCTTCGAAATTGGTCAAATAGTTATATAAGGTTGCGTTCCCAATCACGTTCGAGTATGATCCTTAATTCGAAAGAATTTTTGAAATCGGTCGAGTAGTTTTGAGGTTCATGTTTTCGTTCCCGTAGGAATATAGGGATGATAATCTTAGTTGCTGATGGATAATGTATCATCCCAATTCTGAAAGATTTTATGAAATCTTTCCAGTAGTATCTAGGTTTCCGATCCCAATCCTGGATAAAAAAAAAATATAGCTTAGCCTTCTGGCGTTGCCCGGGTCCCGTGGGAATATGAGGATGAAATAATTTATGTAAATGTGGGATATTGATAATGCACCATCTTAAAGTTGAAAACATTTTTGAAATCGGTCATGCGGTTTTAAGGTTCCCGTTCTAGTTCCCGTTTCTGTACCCGCGGGTATGTATAGTCTATGTTACTGAGGGATTATGTAGCATCCTAGAGCAGAAAGAATTTTTAAAATCTGTCCAGTAGTTTCGAAGTTTGCGTTCCCAATCCCGTTCCCGTGGGAATATGGGGATGAATTAAAGTTTATGTTACTCGGTGATAGTGTAGCATTCTAACGGTGAAAGAATTTTAGGTTCCCGTTTATATTCCCGTTCCCATAGGAATATAGGGATAAAAAGTATCCTATGTCCGTCTCCTGTTCCTAAACTACCTCCCCACCAATTTTCAGACAAATCCGTTCAGCCGTTCTTGAGTTATAAATAGTTTAACTAACACGACTTTCTTTTATATATATAAGATATATATAGATTAAGTATTCATTCCACATATCGAATTTTCATTGTTTTTAAGATGTATTATGCTATTCGGGGCGGAGACAAATCCAACGAATCAATAACCATGAATATTGGTTTAGCAGATCTTGAGTTATAAGTGTTGTAACAAACCCGTCTTTGTTTTATATATTAAGATTTATACTGCAACAAGTATCGAATGATATTTGTCAAGAACGAAAAAAGAAACCGAAAGTTTCACTCCCTCACTTGTTTTGTGAACAAATAAAGCATATTATATAGCTTTTAATATATATATATATATATTATAGTTTTCTGCTTCACATTAGTGATCCACCGGTGGGGTTTTGCTGAATCTAGCTGAGAAAGCTAATACGGCAAGTCCCCATGTCTTAGACCAACCAAATGCCCATGTTGTTGCATTTGCTGGTACGAAAAGTTTTTCGGTTTGTGTGTCTTTTTCTTTCAATGAACAAGACTGGTACAATATAATGAAAAAAATTTATTATTTCATATATTTTTTTCTCTGTCAAACCGTAAAGTAGATTCCCCTGTCATTTTGTGCTGAGGTCACAGAGCTCCAAAAGAAAACCACACGTTCTGAGCGTTAGCATTTATCTGAAATCTATAATAATAATAAAAAAAAAAAAAACTGAACTGAAATCGACATCGGACCAAATCCATTTTTTTAAACTAAACAAAACAACTGACCTATGAAACAATCCTTTTTCTGACGCATAAATAGATTGACGTTGCGTTATGTATCGTCATCGCACATCTTAAACGGTGAGCGGTTATGATAAACCATTGTATAATGTGGTTTTAACTTTCTATTCAGGTATTATAAATGTTCTTTTTATTTTAACGACAAAACAGATCACCACCAAGCCAAATAAACATGTCGATCAGCCATAGATTAGCCCTCTGCTGGTGTTTGGTGGTGTTTTAATCATTTCGATTTAAAAACTCATATTTTCGTAGTTTATTCAATTCAATTGTTTCGTAGCAAAGTATTGAGTAGTAGACTAGTCCCTGATGGGCTTGTATTATGAAATTCAAAAAGCGAAGCAAAAAATGAAGCCCAAAACAACGTATACCACAACAATTATGATTATGAATTACGAGAATAGGCAAATGAAAAATTCAGATTGATAACAAAACGACCATCAAGAGCAGTCTTAAATTATAGCGAGTATTTTGACACTTATTCTTTAAACTGTTTGTTTTATGGGCTATTTTTGACCTATAGCCCATAATACAAACAATTTAAATACCCAACAAAGGTTATAAACACATACTAGTGACATTTAGTCGCAACGTAACGATGGTTTTTTTGCAAGTATTGTTATTTGTAACACGTGCCCTGTTTAAGAATGATGATTGCTTTGCATTTAAATCCGGACCCTAAGTAGCTAGGTATTCGGTTCTTCTTCTTTTTCTTTTCTCTTTTCGACGTTTTGAGCATTGTGACCTCGAAGGGATCACAGCTCTCCCACTTGTCTGCCACTCTGTGATCCGCCATTGGGATATGCAACTCTGACATGAGAACGCTACAGCAAGCCTCTTGTTATAGCATTGTAAATATCCTTAAAATTAAACTGTAATTTCTTTCAATACAAAGAGTCGATAGCCATTCGCCGCTAGTGCTCTTAAACTGTATATTAATAAGATATTTTAATGTTATTGATATAAATAAAATAAAATAAATAAAATAGTTTTTTCCATGTCTGAAGTCAACCAAATGCAGATGTTGTTGCATTTGTCTGAACGACAAATGTTGGGCCTGCCTTTCTTTTTGTTCCATAACGATCATGTCTGAACATTGTATAAAATTGCCTTTTGGCTCTCCGAGCTTAGGCTCTACTTTTTCCAACATAGTATTTTTGAAAGAAAGATGCAGGCTTAAGATATTTTTAGACGCTTCAGACAAGCGGCAAAGGATTGTTTACCGACTTCAGTGAGAAAAAGAACCAGTATATCACCAATCTTAGTTGTTAAAGGTGGTCGGAATACTAACTTATAAAAGTCCTTAAATTCTTTTTTGACAATTTTGCTTTTGTTTGAACAATCCATTTTTATAATTGAATATCAACATAAAAATTTATATGTTTTTTTTCATTTGTTTTCAGATTTCAAATAACATTTCAATTGATAATATACCCTGGTTGAAAAACACTAAGTAGCAAAAGTTCTTAGCAGCAGGTAAGCATTCGTATAATTGTGTGTGTGTGTGGATTTGTTTTTTCTTCTTTTTTTTACATATATTTGGTTTTTTTTTATCAGAAACTAACTTCAAAGAGCGCTAAAACAGGAGAAATCGTACCACAATCTTAACGCAACTTTTCACATTTAAAACAAACAAAAAGTCAACACAACAAAACTCACAGCGAAAGTTTACAGAAAATCAAGAATTGCATAAACATTCTACTTTGAAGATATCTAAATTCAACAATCTGTATCAAAAGCAGCAACAACAACAAATTGCTGCACAAGAAGGACTAATAGGATATATACCACCAGAGAGAGGAGTTTTCTTAACTCCGATATACTATATAGCCGGTAAGTGTTTGAGACTTTTTCTGTAGTAAGCAAAACTAATACCAAAGATATCAGTTCTTTCACACATTGAAACTCGAATCCTATGTCGTTTCGAATTGCCTTAAAATAATCTTTGATTCCCGCACTAGTCTTATCTTAAATCATTTATAGTAAATCCACATTTTCTTTTGGCTACATAATATCAAAACTACATTTATCTAAAATCGCCTTGAAATACGCCCAAGTGCAGGGACATTGGCTTAAAATGGCTCATGAATTAATTAAAACTGATTTCAATTCCACACTGTAGAGTAATTTAAAATTAAATGCACCTTGATTGGCCTCAAAAGCTTGCTTTAACTCCTCTAAACTTTTGATTGAGTTCATCGTTTGGAGAGAGCCATTTCTTTAGTTTAAATGACCTTTGCATGGATTTGATTGTTATATTTTCTTCATCAAATGCGATGAACTCTCCAGGGTAAACTTGATACGGAGCTTAAAATCAACTATAAATGAATCAACATTATATAATTATAAAATTTCTCAATTTTCAAAATTTGGCTCATGTAAAATTTTTATTGACTTTTTGCTTTTTAATTTTTATTAGTTTAAAGTCTAAAAGTGGGAGCTGGAAACTTCTAAAAGTAACTTCTTTCTTTGGTATTCGTTGTTATTGTTTTGCAAAAATTAGTTTTTAAGTTTATTTTCCATATATTATAAGAACATAAAGATTAGGTTAGGTTAGTTTAGGTGTAAGTGGCTGTCAGCCAATGAGTACATTGCCTGACTCACTTAGGCCGCTAGGGCCCATTGTGATGCCACAGAGATTAGCAATTTAATCACCTACTGATCTCAGAAACCCGATGTAAGATTAACGAGTTGATAACCCATTAATCTTCCATTACGGCACTAGCCGGTTAATCACCCGCTAGTCGAACCACGTGGAACTTTTAATGTATTTTGAAAGGCTTTTAGGGTCTATGTAAGAAGAAGAATTCACCGAGATGAGTTTTCCTCCTATGAAGTAGTGCAGGGCATGAGCAAAGAAGGTGTTGAACGGTTTCTTCCTCTTCTTCGTCCATGCAGCTTCTGCAGAAATCATTGGAAAACACACCAAGTCTTTTGGCGTGTCTTCCTATTAGACAGTGTCCCGTAAGAACACCTTTGGTAGAACCTAGATACAGGCGGTTCAAGGCTAACAAACTCTTCGAGCGCTTTGAGTCTACACACGGCCAAACTTTTTTGGTTGCAAGGCAGTTGTTACTCTCAGTCCATCTAGTGTTTGTTATCCTTGAAGCGTCTTGTCTAAGTAGGAGTTTACATGTAGCGATAGGTATACCTACATTGTTCCATTCTGAGCATAGGGAAGTGGCCGTTCCCTTTTTGGCTAGTTCATCTGCCATACAGTAGCCTGGTATGTCCCTGTGCCCCGGCACCCATGAAAGGTGAATGTTGAACTGATTTGACATCTCCCTCAGAGACATTTTACAATTTTGGACCGTGATGGATTTTGTAGAGACAGAGGCAAGAGATTTAAGGGCAGCTTGGCTGTCCGAGAAGATTCGAATATCCGCGGAGTATATGACGTTTTCTTTGAGCCAAGACAGCACCTCCTTAATCGCCAGAATTTCCGCTTGGAACACACTACAATGATCAGGTAGGTGGAAGAAAAGACTGAGATTCAGTTTTTCTGAGTAGATAGATTCCGCACTTCCCACACCTTCGCTGGTTTTTGAACCATCGGTGTAAAAGTGTATTGCTTCATTTTCCAAGAGAGTGCCATTTTCCCAAGCTTCTCTTGAAGGTATAGTTACTTGGAAATTATTATCAAACACCAACTTGGGGGTGGTGTAGTCGGACCGATTCGGTAGGAATCTAAAGTTATCTAGAATGGTAGTGTGGCCGATTTGATTATTGGTCCACTGTGATGTAGCTCTGAGTCGAGTAGCTGAGCTAGCTGCGTCTTGTTTGCTGAAGATGTCTAGGGGTGTGAGATCTAGTACATTGAGGGTTATCCTCAGTGCGCCACTAATACACAGACTAGCTGTTCTTTGAACTTTGGCCAGCTTGTTGTAGTTGATCATCTTGTCTAGCGCGGCCCACCAGCAGAAATGTGTTTATCGTATAAGAATTCGATTTAAAACGTTCTAGTTGTCCTGATGATTGAAAAAAAGTAAAGAGAAGACAAGTTTTCCGGGTTGTTTCAGCAGTTGATGAAACATTTTTTTATTAATTTTCTGTCAATAAATACAGTTTTTGGCTACAAAAATTAAACGAAAATCTTCAGCAGTTTGCAAGGCTATCAGCTCGTTTGTATCTTAACTTTGCTCCTTTATGAATGAAATTGCTTAACTTTTGATGAGTTGTGAATGAAATGCTCTTTTTGTTAGTTCGGTATTATAGTATTATCAAAAGTTTTTCTATAGATTCGGTTAAGCGAAAAATCATAATATGAGAAAGAAAAGAAAAGCTGGTAATTGAGTTTTGAACTTGCATAACTTTTGAACCAGTACATGTAGCGAAAAATGATCAACAAAGTCACAAAAATTTAAATATAAATGTAGTAAGAGTAAAAAAATTCAGGAGAAGCAAAATAAATGTTTCCCACGCTATTGTTAATGAAAACTAGGATTGTGTCAGGCAGTTGTTTTGACCACATTTCAGCCAGAGTTGAATGTGCTACTGTGTTAACTTTTGAAAAATGTTTGTTTGATCTAAATATCACTGACCACTGCATGACTGGAGTCTTGTAAGCTTAGAACCAATCCAGTTTTTTCTAACTTTTTCAATAAATTTACATGCTTCACCAAGTCAAAGGTCTTGGTTATATCAATGTACAACGCCGCTGTTCACTTTTTACCTTCAAGTTTAGTCATTATTTGAGAGCAAAACTGTAATAGCGCATCTTCAGTAGATCTATCGTTGCGAAATCCAAATTATTTGCAACTGAAAAAACTTGTTTTATTTAAAAAACTTACAATTTTATTTAAAAGCTTCTCAGAAACCTTGCTCAGCACTGGAAGTAGAGAAATAGGCCTGAAATTGCCCACATTTAAAGCAGAACCTATTTAAAAATAGTGGCATTACATCAGTAGTTTTAGTTATTGAAGATATCAGTCAAGACGTTAACTATATGGTACGCAATTTGATAAGGCATCAACGCCAATTTTTCAAGCCACGAATAACTTTTAACATGTCAACAGGAGTAATGGGAGTGAACAAGAAACTGTTTCTCTGCGAAGGCTCAAAAAAACAATACATTAGCGAACATACTGAGTTTAATAGGAAAAGGTTGTAAGCTACTAGTCACATATGTTCTCATAAAAATCATTAAAAACGTTAGCAACATCAATAGGTTCCGATATTAAACAATTACCAACATTAAGAGAGACAGGTGTTTTAGAAGAGGAGGACTTATTTAACAAACTATTGACAGTCTCCCATTCGTTTCTAAGATTGCCTCTCGACGAATTAAAACGATTGTGGTAAAAGTTTTCTTTGCAGAATGGAATTTTCACGTGTCACAATTTTTTGTATTTCATTTTTAGTCTTAGGTTGTTTTTTTTTTTTAAGGTTAAACTTTTGCAACAACTCAGTAGTTATCCAAGGCTTGAGCCTTTTTTAATTTTTTTCTGGAGCACAATCGAAATACAATTAGTAACATGCATTTTGAGACGTTCACAAAATGTTGTGAGTGCAACACAAGCATTTCTACACAAATATACATCTTCCCAAAATTCATGAAGCAACTCAATTTTGAGTTTGCTAATGTTAACTTTAGCTGTTTTTCTGGTTAATCCTATTTAATTACTACTCCTTTTGCATGATATTATTACTAATGATAGGTCACAAAGAGTAAAAATTGGTGAAGTAAGGAGTGATTTGAAATTTTTCAACTTGGGTGTACCTCAAGGATCTGCCCTGGACCCCACCCTACTTCTTGTTTACATAAACTCTTTCTTGGAGCTTAACTTCAAAGGCACGCCAACTACAATTGTGGATGACGTAGATTTTTTATGGTGCGAAAAGTTCTCTGGATTTGCTTACTTACTTACTTAGGTGGGCATTACAGTTCGGGATGAACCTGAGCCTCAACCAACATCTTACGCCAGCAATTTCGTTTTCGTAATTTTTATTCTATTACTTCTGTTGATTCTTTAATGAAATTCCACCGACAATCAGAGCACTAACGTCTTCTGGACTGTTTACAAGATGCCTAAAAGTTTGGCTTTTATTTTTTGACCGTTCATATTTAGCTTAAATTTTTTTCTGATGTTCTGATTTAACTTATTACTATTATTATTATTTTTTGTATCATTCTTGCTTTAGGAAATATTATATAAGATTTATCATTGTGTTGTACTAATATATGGAAAAAAGACTTTAAATAAAGATTTAAAAAAATTTTAAAAAATAAAAACTTAAATTTACATTACTTAGGAAGCAATTAAACTGAGGGAATTATACTTTTTTCTATTGTGGATATAACTTCATTGAGTAACAATATCTTCAATGATGTCAACAGGATTTGACAAATAGATTTAAACAACTAGAAAAATAGTGTGTCACTTCACTGGTATAAATGTTAGACATCCCAGCAAAGGTACTACATCTTCATTCTTCACACAGCCTTGTCTGAGGTTTGGTCAGGTTAGGTTTATTGGCAACTAAGACCAGTATAAGGTTCATTGTGATACCATATGAAGTGTGTGAAGGATAACCTTAATTAACAAAACGATTTGGAGAATTGAATAAAACGAGATAGATGAAGTGTTCACCTGATGGCTTTGATCATCGAAGAAGTAATCTCCTAAATGCAGTTCTTCTTTGAGGGAGAGTGCAGGATATGAACAAAAGAGGTTTGCTATTGTTTTTTCTTCCTCCTCGTGTAAACAGCTTCTGCAGAAGTCGTTTGATGGAACTACAAGTCTACCTATGTGGCAGTGTCCGGCTCCGTAATCGGAGCTGTGCAATTTGCTTATGGATAGCAAGTGTCTTGTGAGTTTTTGATCTAGTATTAGCCATATTTGTTTTATTGTTTTATTTCTACACCTGTTGTTTATTTAATCCATGGCATATGGTTTAGCATGAGTTTGCATGCAGCAATTGGTATACCCATGTTCAACCTGCTGGTTAAGATCGGAACATCTGTTTTATTTCTCCTAGGATATCTGTGTGCCCCGTCACCCAAAAAAGGTGAATGTTGAACTGTTCAGACACCTCCATGAGAGATAGTCGACAGTTGAGGGTAGTGACTGAGTTCGTGGAAACAGCGCCGAGTGATTTGAGGTTTGCTTGGCTGTCTGAGAAGATTCGGATTCGAAGGACCTCTTTCATCGCCAGATGTTCCGCTTGGAACGCCCTACAGTGGTTTGCAAGGAGGAATGAGAGGCTCACATTCAATCTGTTGCAGAACACCCCGAAACCCTTTCCCTTTTCTTCGGTCTTTGAACCATCTGTATAGAAATGAATGGAATCAACTCTTAAAAATTCTTCGCCTTCCTTTATTAAGGTCATTTTCATTCTAATTGTACGGTCACGTAGAAGAGGGCTACGGTGGCTTTACTGATTCTTTTCTGTATATTTGATTTCTAGTTTAGGTTTTTGCTTAGGATAAAACCTAAATGTTTTACTTCGTCTATAAAGTCAAGTGGAATTCCATTGATTGATGGGGTCATTAACTGTGGAATTGCTGGTAAAGAGAACGAGTTCAGTATTCCGCCAATTTTAATAGTTTGTTAAGAGCAGTTTGCATCAGCTCCCTAAGTACATGAGCATGTTTTCATTATACCGCAATATAAACGTCACCTGCTTATTAAATCATTTGAATTTCTCAACTTACTAGAAGTTCGTTTTCACCTTTGTTTCTAAAGGGGGATGTGATTCCGCCTTGCCCCTATGTGAGGTGTTTCTCTACGGACAGATCTGTTTGTAGAAAAGACCCCTACCGCCGTATTAATAAACGCGGAATAGCTGGGTTAAGCCTTATTCCATGGATTAAGTTACCATTATACCATTTGCCACTTAATTAAAGTTACTTTTATACCATTTTCCACTTAATCCATGGAATAAGGCTTAACCCAGCTATTCCGCGTTTATTAATACGGCGGCTAGAGTTAAAATTATTCTCTTACTTTTTTACCTGCTCAAATACTGCATCATCCGCTTTAAGGGGTTAGGGGTAGCCAGAATTTTCAAAAAGTTGATTTTTGTTTTTTTCCATTTTCTTAAATCTTAAAAATATTCTCTGAAAGTTAGAAGTGCATCCGACAAATATCTTTCTAGTTATTCAGCTTTATTTTCAGCTTTCATTGCTGTACATAAATCGACTGTAAAACTTTAAATGCGTTTTTCTCAAAACTATATTTTTTGCATTGGTGACCACTGTAACTCAAAAACCACTCGATAGATTTGAATGAAATTTAAACAGCTTTTAGAAAACATAAATAGAAGGATTTTTTTTCTCCTGACTACACCTAACCCCTTAAAGTTTATCGAAAAAAAAAAGACTGGAAAAAACAGAGAATTTCTCATCAAACACCAAAAGCTGATCTTTTCATCCTGAAACTGCTCATTGAACACTATTCAAGCACACATAAACAGTCAATCAACGGATTACTCGATCTCGGTATACAGTCACCCTTCCGATCCAGCTTTCAAAGCCTTATCGGAACGTGTAATACTATTTCGATCCTTAAGTTTAAACAGGGTAATTTGCTGATTATCACACCAACACCATGTTGCCATCCGTCCTTTTGAAAACGCCGTAAAACTCGACCATTCGCTAATGTATCATTCCACGTTTTAAATTTGGTTACCTTTCAACTTGTTGCTACAAAAATTTTGAGTTGGCAGTTCCTCTCGTAATACTAATCGATTTTATTTTCTCTTTTCAATTCTCTCCTTGAAATGTCACGTTCACGTTTCAGGCATAGCCGGTTTACGTGTGCCTAAAGACCTATGTGAGAAAGAGAACATGTCGAAAAACGTAACTCTGGTTCACATAAAACGAGATGGAAAGAATTTTAACAAACGACAGCAAAACCGAAGTACAATACCGAAAGAAAAAAGACCAAGAGAGTAATGAAAACATTTAATGTTTCGTAAGTTACATGAGTGTGGAAAGAGAAACCAATATACGCACTAATTGCACTGGCGGACTCGTGTGCATTGGTCGTGCCGTCGACCGTCTTCTTTACCGTCGCTGTCTCCATAATCATCTTTGTGTTGTACTCGTTCGTACTTTTTTTCTGCATAAAAACATAAAAACAACTTTTAAACTTTTATGATTATTTATTTATTCTCTTAGATTCTTACTTTGAACAAATTGAATTAACCTCGCCGTCTGTGCTCTGTGAAAAGTTTCTTTTCCCTTCACTTTGAAATTGTGAAAAGAATTAAACGGTATATCAAAAAACTAGAGAGTACCTCGTCCATGAAAAGAGACTATCTCGAAGAATTACTTGCTCTTCCCTTTGAAACCTAAATTCTTTATTTTTGGTGTTTCCAATACTGGACTTTAATGGCATTAGGGGAAAATCTGTTAAGTTCGTTGAACAGAACCTACGTGATTAAAAATTATAAATGAATTTGAAGTGTGTCCGTGTCCGTATCCGTATGCACAGGCAAATTGGATGCATGATAACTGTAGGCGTGAATTTAAAAATGGTTATAGTCCCTCCCCCGAATCTATTCTAATTTATTTGTGAGCTGTTAAGTTTTTTTTTTGTTTTGTCATATGAATGGAATTGGCGAGAAGTGAAAATTTATTTACGAAAAATATATGCCCTATTGAAATTATGGATATTTTTTTTTAATTTTCTAACTTTTTTTTTCTACCTACGTACAAAACATCAAACATGTACGAGTTTTACCTCAGGGCACTTATGTATTGAAACATAAATATGGATATTTTGTAAGCTCTGTGATTTGAAAGAGCAAGACAGACAGTGATGTGAAATAACAGGAAAAAGTTTAAACGCTACAACATGTGTTATAAGCTGGTGTTACAGTAAATCAAAAAGAAATCACATTGTGTGTCAAGCGGTTTTTTTTTTGTTACAAGAATAAATTGATAGTTGTTTCGTCTTTCGTTTAAACCGCCCTAATAAAGAAATAAAACAGTGTTAGTGGCTAGTATATGCAAAGAAAATCAGAAGAACAAACAATTTGTTTGTATTCGTGTTATATGGTCGTCGATTCGTGCACTTATTTCAGTTATTTGACGGAACTGCTTGCATTTTTTGTGCTCTTTTTGCGTGTATCCCATTCCCATCCCGTCTTCCTTGTTTTCGTTAGTTTCTTTCTAGTGCTGATGCACTTGTTTTTTGTCTTTATAGCTTGAAAGAATTTGATTACTCGCTTAAAAACAATCAAAGTAAAAAAGAAAGATGGTCGAGGGGACATCGAATTTAAAAGAGAAATTAAAACCAGGGCTGCTAATGCCAACGCAGACTTCAACTGTTGAGTGAGACAGAATTTTTTGTAGTGCACTGCGGTCTAAGAGGGAGATAGGAGAACCTAAGTAAAAATATAAACCTTTTTTCATTATTGTGAGTTGGTTGGGTTTGCTTTTGCAAATGCGCACACGTGTACCTATGTAAAAAGTAAGTAGGTACTGCTAACTTCTTAGCCCTTCGGACAATAATATAAATGTGATGTAATGAAAATCTTTTGGGGTTTTGCTTGTTGATTCCTTGTCTTCATTTGCAATTGCAGTGATAGGTACTGCCTTATGGTTTTTAAACGAAAACGGTTAACAAAAAAATTTTGTTTGAAATTGTTTTTACACTTTCTAGAGGCTCTTAGCCTTTAAATATGTTATAGGTACCTATCTACCTGTATTTTCCTTTACCTGCGCATGTACCTACATACCTACCTACCTTTCTCTGTTGTCTAGTTTTCTTTCATTTCTCTCTGTTTTAAAGTTTTTTATTCACATAAATAAAAAATTTCTTGAGTAACTGATGTGTGCAATATAACCAGCAACGTGACTTGCCTTGACCATGTGCTTAATTTTTTTTTAACTATACAAAAAGGGAAAAGGAAAGGATTTCACTTTGAAATCCGATTACATTTGTGCTTTTGTGGTTATGAAACAGATAGCAAACATTTACATAAAGTGAACAAAATCGTTTTTGCATATCTAACTGTCACAATGGTTTTTCAAATGATAGGTTATGATCCTAAGTTAATTTTTGTTGCAAGTCGGCGGTGACAAGTAAATTGAACATTGATAGTTGCAGTTGGCATTTGAAACTCGTAAATCTTCGTAGTTTTAGAAAGGACTGGATGACAACTTTAAGGTGTGCTTGTAAATGTTTTAAAGAATTTAAAAAAAAAGCATCAAATAATGATCGGGAAAAATTGGTAGTTGGTAAATGCCTTTTAACTTATCCAAACTTATGGCAGGTACCTGTACGGTTTGTCTACATCCGTCATTCGAAATTTCCATTGCCTAAGCTACCTCATGTAAATAGCGCATCCCTTTTAGACAATGATATAATCCAGACGTCAGCAGACTAAAAACGTGGATATTGCACATTTCCACGGTTCAAGCTGAAATATTGAAACAAATTAGGCAAATACAACATTACGACTTCTTGTAGACCCCCAGAGAGTCTTAAGTTGAAAAGCAAATTTTCGTCTGATTGGTAGGCACAAAAATAATTTTTAGCAGAGCTTTGGGGTTACCTTTACTCAAAGGATTGTCGAGTGACCTTTGTCCAAGTTTAGCAAAAAAAAAAAATGATGTTGCAAGCTCCCAAAAACTGCCCATTTCAGTCTGCTAAATCATTAAGTGTTCTTTACGTCGTTTATGTACGTTACTCAACTATCTATAATTATGAAGTTTGGTCAATAAGAAAAACTTGTGACATTTCTTTGAAAAATTATCGATTCATCAAGCTTCTAAACTAGTTTGAAAAGCCTGACTTCAATAACTTATACGACGGATACATTTTGCTATCATTTATTTTATAGCGAAGGCCGTTAAAAAACCTTATGAATGCTTTTTGAAAACTTTAACTTATCAAATAGTTGTTAAGTACCCAATACCCTACACCCAATATGTTCAAGAATCTACATTCGTCATTATTAAGGAATATTCAAACTGTCTGTTAAAAGCGTGGATATATCTTTACCTGCCTTTATTGGGAATCAATGAAAAAGAATTTGTTCCTTTGCTCAAAAATCATTTTCCTTATAATATAAAGTCAAGGTCTCTCTCTCAATGTTTTTTTTTTAATGACAAAGAATTCGCTACCTGCTTAGAAAGTGGTAGGGATGTTTCTTAGGTACTGTTCAGAAAATAAATTTTGTTTCGCACTAGGCAGGTGTGATTAGTCCGCCTTATCTCTTGTCAAAAAGACTACCTAACTATCATCCGTTTATTTCTTTCTATGTGCAATTCATAGTTTTTCTATGCTTATATGGAATTCTTTGAATTGTAGGAGAAGAAAACAAAAACTAGGTACCTACCAAAAGTTGGTCTGCTGTTAAATACTTCGACAAATACATTCTGCTTCGTGGTGTCTCATAATTAATTTTTGTTTTTCAAATTCAACTCGCAGTTACGGTGTGGCAAGGATAAGTCATTAGTGTTTTAAGGCAGAGTCAATTAATGTTGTTCCGTCAAATAACTAACAAATCAAAATATATTTTATTTCATCAGAACTGAATTTTGAAACGACAAAGAAATAAATAAAAGTGAGGAAATTACATATTAAAGCCCACTCGTGGTCACAAGATTACATGCGGATACAATTATTAAATCACACCGCAACAAAATTAAAAAATGTTAGCTGAACCCTATCAATGTATCAACATAAAAAACCATCTTAACCTGGAAAAACATTCAAATTTAACTCAACAAAATACCAAACCGAATCAAGTGCCCATAATAAAGGAAAATCAGCTGCTTAGCAATAAAACCAAAAGTTATTGTTCGTATATAATACAACAACATAAAACACTTATTCCAAAACAAAAAGTTTGCAGTTTGCATTACCAAGAAGTTGATGACGGAAGAACTCCATAAAAGCTTATAACCGGCAAGGTGGATGTTTCTTCAATTAAGAAAAAATTCAGCTCTAAAACTTGAAAGATTGAATAACATTTTTAATAGTTATAAAAAAAACATAGTTATAATAGTTATAAATTTTTTTTATGAACTGTGTGTGGGTTGCCTTCTTCGTACAATTTTATATTCAAACACGAAGAAACTTTTTAATTGAAAAGATCTCACATTGCAGAAATGGGAAAAACAAGATAAATATTTAAATTTTTATTTAAGTTTGTTTTCCTTTAAATCAAAATAGTAAATTTAAATAAAATTAAATATAAAACAAAAAAGAACTAGACTTTTATGTGTGCGTGTACTTATTTTTCAATTTTTACAAAACACAACATACAAAGATCACAAGCGAACAAAAAGATTTAAATTAGAATTTAAAAAAAAAAATCAAACTTGTTGAAGTCTCTCCATGTGTTCAATTACCTAAAAAGTAGCTCGTAGTTAAATTATCGGAACAATCGAAAAACGAAAACATACACTAGATTTATTGAAACATAGCGTTTGTATTCGAAATATTACCTAATTAAGAACAACAATAACAAAACAAGAAACACCAAAAATTCAACCTGAAACAACTTGCATACGAGCAAGTTTCTTAAAAGCAATATTTTAAAACAATTCCAAGTAAAATAATTCCAAAAGAAGAAGGCAAACCGAAAATATGGTCTCCCGGTATGTGGCGAATTATAGCATCTCCAACATTGGAGGTGCATCGGGTGGCGCAAACGGTACAAATCAGGGAAATCCTGTGGGTGGTGCACCAGTGCCCCTGAGTGTGGCTATGGCTGCAACAGTACCCCAACTAACTGTGATACAACAACAACACCAGCAACAACAACAACACCAACATCAACAACAACACCAGCAACAACAACAACAACAGCAACAACAGCAACAACAACAACAACAGCATCAGCAACATCAACAACATCAGCAACAACAGCATCAACAGCACCAGCAGCAACAACAGGCTGTTGCACATCATCATCAACAGCAGCAACAAATAGTTACATCTTCCGGAGGAAACCAGCAGTTAGTGCTTAATGGAGGTGTTGGAAATATATCCTCCGGAGGACAGCATCAGGTCCAAGCGCAATTATCACATTCTCCACACCAGCAACAGGCTGAATTTCATCCAATCGTACAGCAACAGTGCCTAATGCATCCGGCAGCAGCAGCCGCAGTAGCAGCGGCAGCTGTTGCGGCTGCGGCTGCGGCGGGATCTCCCGGACAACCGGGTTCAGGACAGATTCCACATTATCGCTTTATACACCCGCGTGAGTTTTCTATATTTGTATCTCTCATTCCCTATGACAATAAGTCGCTGTTTTTTAGTGTGAGTCCTTTCAAATTCCTTGCTTCTTTATACTATTTCACAAAAATTTAAACCAATCGTTTTTAATCTAAAAAAAGCAACCGCTTGAGGTTGTGGTGCAATCATAGAACAAAAATAGCGAGCTGACATTCATTTTGTATTCTTACCTGAAAACTGGAACTCAGTCATAATTTCCTTCTAGCGGCAATTCCTCGTTTAAATATTAAGGCTTTCGAAAAATACTCTTCAATCAAAAGAAATAATATCAAATTATGTCTAACTTAGATACTCCCATAAAAATGAATTAGTATGTGGCCCTTTTTTAGTCGAGGCCGAAGTATGCTCGTTACTGTCCAAAGTCTTGTAAATGAGTTTCTATGTTACTAATAAAATCTCGCTTAAAATTTTCTTTATTCTGGCATGGTTTGGTTGCACATAAAACCTCCATTCATTCAGTAGATACTAAAGACATTATTCAGGCTATTCAGGTGCGTGCAAGCTTATTGATTCACTTACTTGTACAGAGTAGACATTCCATCCAAATGAAAATAGGAGAAGCTCAGGACATAGCAGATTTTCACATTACTAGTCAATTCGCTTTTACTCCCTATTGTGCTTTCAAATGTATCGCAACCCTCCGACTTTGCACTATTGATCTGCTTATAGAATACATCAAGCTGATATCGGCAAAAGAGTCGGTTTTTGAATTGTTCCATATCTAGGGTAAACTAATTGCTCGATGCCGATGTAGTTCTCAATAAGAACTACATCGGTACTGCTACGTGGCTTAACCAAATTGTTAAATAATTATCAGCAGAAAATTTGATCAGAACCTGTATTTTTTGGCATTCCGATAATGGTGGCCCACTGCCAGTGACTTAAGTGGCCTATGGACGATATACCACATTATGCGTCTTTGTCAACAAGTTAAGGTATTCTTTGAGTGTTTCTTAAAAACAATTGGAAGAGACACAAAATTTTAAACTTACTCTGCAGGAATGATTATTACTACAGGAACATATTGGAATACTTTAAATATTTTACTTGAATTTACTCTGCATTAACTTTGCTTTCCAATTATTTTTTTTGCTTGGAAGTTAGCTTTCGGTCTACAGTGAAACCTAGTTTTGCTAGTTTTTTGGCTTTATCCAACTGGAATTAAGTTTTAGTATCTCTTCTTTTTTAATGTACTTTTATTTTGATGGCAAATAATGTTTATTTATGATAAAAGCAACCTTGAATAAAGTTTTCCACATTTTTCGTCACTGTGACAAGAGAAAAAATATCGAAAAAACGTTGGTCTTTTTGAATTGATTATAAGAAAGCTGTAAAAAAAAGTAGCGACAATGGTTCCCAACTTGTGTTCAAAATGACATTAGCTTTGCCTCTCTGTATTATCTAGTTTGTGATACACACACAAGGTACCAAAATGTACCTGGTGTGTGTATGTGTATAGTTCAAAAATTAAAAAAAAAGCCGAATCCAAATACCACAAGGCCTTATTTGGTTTCGTATCTGTGCAAGGGGTTAAGAACTAACAATTCTTCATTTTAATCTCTACGATTTTATATACACCACACTAACTAGTGACAACTTTAAAATGAATGTGAACAGTAGCAACATTTTGACAGTTCAGGCCAGGCAATTAAAGTGAAGTAACAAAATAGTAAAAACTTTGATTGCAAACGAAAATTTGGAATGAAAGTTTTGTTTTTGTCTAGAAATTCTTGACTCAGAACAAATATTATTTCGGAAATAAATCACACAAAATGCCAAGAAAATGAGAAACGTCAGATGAGTTAGGGCATGGTTTTAAGTATTCAAAATGGGGGTTGTCTGATTTTAAATTTAGAGCGACTCAAAAAAGTGTGAAGTTCAAATCAATTACAAATTGATTCAAGTGTCATTTTAAGCTAGTGTGGCACTAAGGCTCATTTTAAATGACTATAAATATACGCTCATGTCTTTAATAAGCGAATTGTCTCCTACTTGTTTTTGCAAAATTCGATATAACTTGGATGAAATGTTAGAACACAAAATAATGAAGAATCTCTTTACTATCTGTTTTGATCTACTCACAGGATCAGATGGTTATGTAGCAGCATCATCGGCGGGTTATCAAGCACCCTCGCAAAGTGGGCCATCTCCACACCAAGGTCCACAAACAGTTTTACGCGGAATGCAATCAACAGCACCGCCAACACCACCACAACAAGATTTAAGCAAGATGCAGCCACCTCCGCAACAACAAATGGTAAGTTTATTTTGTAATTTTTCTTTATCTGCATAGTGCGCTCACAAAATCTTAAACAATTTTTTTTTGGTGCAGGTAAAAAAGCTATAGACAATTGTCTAACGTTTTCTTTATTTTATTTAAATAAGCATAGAGTCAATTTCTGAAAAATGGCCTTTTGATAATGTAAAGCTATCCATAATATTTTTATATCGATCTTCCTAAAAATTTAATCTGGCATGAAAGTACTGCCACGAACGCAGTTATGTATTCTCAAATTCAAAAAAAAAAAATACTTCTTTACCTGCGCCATTACATAGTTATTCAGTCATACAAGAAAAAAACCACTCGGAAGTCTTTTTTTTTTTAATTATCTGCACGTTTACACAGTTATTTTTTATTTTTAAATAATTATTATTTATTGATATTCAACTGATTTTATTGTAAAGTATTTTTTGTTGTTTTATTTTGATTGGTTTTTCTTTTAGGCTTGGTTGATTACTGTTTAATTTTTTTTTGTAAGTTTTAAACACAACGAATTAAAGTTTATTTTATGAAACTATTAATTCTTATGCGTACTTTGTTACTGTATGTATAATTTTTCCCTCCAAAATTAGATTTTTTCAAAATATAATTTTAGCACTGATAACCTTGTGCTGGCATTTGTATGTTCTTTTTTCTTTTGAAAATGATACGGTAGTAGCATATAGTCATAAATTGTACCGCATTTTTCGAATCACACTTTAGTTAAACTTTTTGGAATCAAATAAAACAATAGAACACGAAACACATACATATTCGTATGTGTTTGAAACTGCTCGTAATTGTATGGGCAATTATTATTTATTTAAGTTCATCGGGGGATACTGCAATGCCTCAATTCTTAAATAATCCAATATCTTTTTAAAACACTAAGTCAATTCAATCTTTCCAGGCTCGTTATTATAATTGTTATTAGTCTTTGCGTAAGTCTTTGAGTAAGTTGATTACATTATCAACTACGATGATGAATAATCAAATTAAATAAAAATATCATAACTATAACAGTTATAAAAAATTTTCTTGGAAATATTTTGATTATTGTATTGGATAGACGTGAACGTGACCAGTGCCCCTGTTCTGCAACTATCGCATCGATAACATCGATCGAGAAACAGTGAGAACCGGAACGAAATCCTACTAATTTCATAGAAATTTGTTCCATTTTCCACCGTTTATCGCCGGCTTTTATCGAGCCGATAGTTACAGAACAGGGGCACAAGACTCCAAGCGTTTCAAGGTTTAGGATGAGGTCGTTACATATTATTTCAGAAGAGTTTGTTATACATTTACTATGGACTTTAAAGTGGAAAGGTTTTCAAAAAATATGATCGTTTTTCTTTCTTTTTAGCAATGATGTTATCACTTTGTATATAGCAAATTTATCGGCAGTGAAGGTTGATATAGAATTTCATGGGAGTCCTTTTTAAACAATGGAACCGATCTGATTGACTTCAGCAAAAGAGGGGTATGTGTCCGCTTTGGATGCGTCGATGAATATTAGTTTCTCCCAGTTCTTTGTAGGTCTCCAAAATTCTAAGCACCAGAGTCCTATAAATGTGGTCAGTGGCTGAGTTCTTTTGATATGTTACAAAGATCCATGTTTATGGTGTATTTAAAGAGTTTCTGATGTGGTTGGCTGATTGTTGTGTGGTTTTTAGAAGAGATTGGCACATTTAAAATTATTACGAACAAAATTGGTCGTCATTATGTTGATTTTTTCGTTTTTTTATGTCTTGATTTCTAAATGGATTCGATGTTTTATGTAAAGAGCTTACTTTTATGAAAATCAATTTTATTCGTTAAAAGGAAGTTGAGTTTCGGTAAGTATGTTCATAATTGGTGTTGTACGTATGGCTCGTGGCAGCGTGGTTTAGGTCTTGTGACAAGTCCTTAAGATCAATTACCATAAATTGGAAACCTTAGCCGATTCTCGATAATGTTATGCATCTAGTTAGGTTTATTATAGAGTGTTATTGTTTTCATCACTATTTTTCAAACTTTATTATCTAATTATATCAACTCTAGAAATCAAACTTCTCCCTAAGTGGATGCAATGATTTTTTCAGTTTAGTTTCCAATCAAATGTAACACCGATAAATTTTTGAACAGTTTTGTTTTTTACTTAATTTCTTAGGTGGGCATTACAGTTCGGGGTGTAACTTCAACCTTCATCTTCAACCAAAATCTTTTGCCAATTATTTCGGTTTTGGGTTGGCTCTCTCCAGTCTTACACTCTTAAGTCGTTTGAAATTTTCTTCTACTTAATTGCGCCACCCAATACTAGGTTTTCATCTTTCGCTATTTCCCTGCAATGTGCTTTCGAAACCCTGTCAAGCCTAGAGCGTTGGTGTGCAGTCGCTCTTCATGTCCCAGTCATCGTACTACTCTTCTAGCCATGCCTATAGCGCGGTACAGCTGATACAGTTCGTTATTGATTCTTCTCCACACATCGTCTTTAGGGACCATCACTGGTAGTACTTTTCTTTCGAAACGACTAAGGGCTTTCTCATCCGCTTTAAATAAGGTTCATACTCCCGCGCCGTATAGCAGGACTAGGATGATCAAGACCTTACAAAAGGTTACCTTAGTTTTTATACAGAATTTTTCTTACATCTTTATGAAACAATTGCGATTTTTTGTTTGAAATTTTTTAACTTTAGTAATTACTCCACTAGAGAGAAGCATCTATAATAACAGATTGCACAGGGTCTAAGAATATAAAGAGAAGGTTTAAATTTTTAAAAGAAAAAATAGCAAAGAAATGTTTGTAATTGTTTTTGTTAATTGAGTTTTAAACTTGGCGAAAAAACATTTTTTTCAACTTGTTGAATAGATTTTACGTGTGTTCGTTAGTATTCAAGTGGAAATTCGTAAAATGTAGCAATAAGATTCATTTTAACATAATTCTGCAAAACTTCAATGAAAAATTTACTGAACACTATTCCCGATCCCGAAATCCACACGATTTTTTATGTATTTACGAAGGAATATTTATTTTAATTTTAATTTGACCTTTATGTTGATTTTTGTTATACATTTTGTTGGAAAAGCCGATAAAAAAAAAAACAAAAACACAAACTATTCGAAAATTTAAAAAATATCTCACCAGCCGTGTCACACAAACTGTCCATTGTATTAACTATGTTGTAGATAATGTCAGCAAATAAAAAGAAGTATTCTCAACAAACACAGCAGCAACAGCAGACGCATCCATCTCAACAGCAGCAGCAACATCAATCGGCGACGGTAGCCACCCAACAGCAATTCCATACAGTTTACGGTGCAATGTCTGTATTAAAAACTACAGCATCAGTAACAAATCCAAATGGTGGATACACACTAAATAATAACTGCCAAATAAATTCAACTAACACAGCAACGGTGCCTATATTTGGCAGTATGAATGGATCCTTAAATGGTTCTTGTACCCCAAGTTCTAATGGCAATATGAATGGTGGTGTTGGTGCCAGTATGGCTGGCGGTTGTGGTGGAAGTGTTGCTGCTGGTTCCATTAAAAGTACGGTTGTTGAGAGGAAATTTGACTTACAAATCAAAAGTAAACTAATCAATGGCAGTACATACCAAAAATCAACAGAGGTAAACTAGGTCTTACGTTGTTGTAGTTGTCGTTGTCATCCAACTTGTTTCTTCTTATCTTTGATTGTTTCTTTATTTAAAATAAGTTTGTATACCTGCCTTTTTAATTTAGTTATTTGCTAGTTTCTTCTCATTATATTCCTGTTTATTAAAATGTGTAAGTATTCATCCCATCTACTTCTTTATATTATTTTTATTATTTTTGTTTTCAATGAGCGTTGTGTTTAATCGGTTTATTTCTTAAGTTAATTTTTGTTGTTCTATTTGATCTTGCTGATAAACAAACATCAATAAGTAATTTCATAAACCTTAGGCCTTATTATTACTCATCTTGAGTCGAAAGCTTTGTCGAATAGTTTGGTAACTATGTAAATTGCAATTGGCGAACGATATTTAATTCTATGATGACAATTCAAATTATTCGCACAATTTTTTCAGTAATAAGGCCCTGAAGCATGTTTTCGCATTTTTTTTATTGGGTTTTGCTTTTTGGTTTTATTTTGTAGTTTGTCCCTGCAACCGTGAACAATTCGAGCGGCAATGTTCGAACGAATCAACAGAGCGGTATTTTCCGTGGTACTGCAACCTCATCGGCGCCTCGTGGTGCAGCTAGGCATGTACCACCAATTCAACCAATGTATCAACAGCCAATTCATCAATCAGTCGTTATGCCGACTTATCAGCCCTTTGCGCCTAGACAGCCAGCTTACCAGCAGGCGCCATCATTTTCCTACACACAACCACTTCAAACTGGATATACTTACCAATATCCATACTTTACACCGAATTCAATGATTCCGGCCGGTGCGCAAAGCCATCAGCGGGGTCATTCGGGTGTTACAAGTGCTATACCAGTACAAGCCGGTCCAAATGTACCACTGGGTGGTCCAAACGGCACACAAGGTCAGATCCCATTAACAGCTGGAACTGTCTTAACTACAGCTGTGCCTGGCTCAACAGCTGTTTTAGGTGTTGCACCAGGTGGCCAAACTGTCCAAACCATGGGCTGCAGTAGTCAGCGAAAAATGCGTAAACATGCATTACAAATTATTGATCCGGAAACACAGAAGAACATTTTAGATGATTTGGATATGCCAAAGGTATGTTTTAAAAGTCGATTATTGTCTTAAAACTTTAAAAATTTTTTTTTTATTTTTCGTAGTCTGGCCTCAATTCTGATTTGAACTATCAAGACCAACTGGCAATGAATGCTCCTGTAGCCGACCTGACGATTATTGCGTCAGTAGCTGGTGTGACCCAGGATTTGAACGATTCCAGTAAGGGTATGCCTGGAATCAGTTATAACCTTGGTAAGTTTCTGGATTTTAATTACATATATTTTTTCAGAATAAATTCTTGTCAGTGGGTATGTTTTTTCGTTTGCCCTTATTTAAAAATTGCATAAAAATAGGGGTAGGATGGAATTTCTCTATTATACGAACCTACTACTAAATTGAAAAATTAAATTTTATCAATTATGAGTGTATTTTCTTTCCTTTTTCCAGATATGATGCAACGTTCTATGCCAACATGTCCCATGAACGAAATCATGGGACAGACGCCAATCGTTTCGGCTAGGTCTGATGGACCATGCGTTGAAATTCGTCAAAATAATCAGCAGTTAAAGCGAAAAAAGTAAGTATTTTTCACCACCAGCTAGGTTAAAAAGATAACTAAAAGCATACATTTCTGTTTTTTCAGCAAATCTATTCCAATTGTCGCACCTCCAGATCACAAGGATAACAAACCGCAAAACGGTAAGTTTATACTCAATGTTTATTTTAATTGTATGTGTTAACCTTAAATCGCGTCATCAAATGAACTTTTGCGTAATAAAATAAGTACGCTGTTAAGTAATTTGGTACTAATAAGGCTTTTCGAACAATTATTCGCAACATTATTCTTATTATTGAATGTACTACTGGGTAAAAATGCGACTGAGAAGTACAACTCTTTCTCGTAAAATCCCAAGATCTAGTTGCCGCCTTCTAATACTCTGTTGCTCTAGAAAAGTTTTCAGCTGTAACAGGTTTTTATAATTTTAATTTAATCTTAATTTTACAACCCATAATTACACTGAAAGAAATCAGCATTTATTGAGTGACCATACTTTGAAAATGTTGCAATTTTTCACGAATAACGGATTAATTTGCTGAGTTGTTTTAACCATGTTGAGAGAAAGCTCTTTCAAAGTAGAATTACGTCTTACAAAACAAGGCAAAAAGGAATTAAGACGTTCACGAATATTTTTACATACATCGGCAAATGGAAAAAAAACGTAGAATTCAAAATTGGAAAATGATAGGATAAAAAAAAAAAAATTTAAATAGATGACCTGTAAGTGCTAATCATTTTCTTCTTCGCACATACGTGCTCCTTTAAAAATATTTTCCACAACTTTTCGCCAAATATCGGGTGAAATGGTGATGATTTTGTTTCGAACGTCGGTTTTTAATTGAAAGATAGTTCTTGTCTTGTTTTAACATACACTTTTTCTGTTAAATATCCACAAAATAATCGCAGCTGTTAATTCTGTTGAACGTAGAGGCCATTTACAAACGTTTGTGCGAAAAATAATGCGTTCACCTAGTATGTCCCTGTCCCTAACCAAAGCCATCGATGCTTGTTGAAAGAACTTTGTTGAATGGTTTTCTACAGGTAAGCCTAACTGTTATGTGTCAGATTTAAATTAACTTTACTTTATAATTTTATTAGAAATATATTTCTTTACCTATTTGTTGAAATGGGAATCACTGAGGAAGGATGAACTATTAGAGTATTGATATGACACGTTGGCTGATTAAAGACTGGCTTCCTTGATGACCACAAGCTTATTCATATGAAGTGGTTGTATTCCGATTCCAAAAAGAACTTGCCAACTTTCTTTTTTTAATAAAACGCAAGCAATTTGAGATATTTCAAAAACTTTATTATCGACTTCGTTTATAGTATGCGTTGGATTCAATGATCGATGACTCGGCCACACATTTTGGCTGAAACGGCTGCTTTTTAACGTTGGCTCTGAGCTCTTCCAACGTCGACTTGTTGAAATAAATTAATGACTTAACGTTATCAAAAAACAATAAGCGTTGATAAACCGTCAACTCATGAAATACCTTGAAGATTGAAAGCTTCTTTATGATCGACAGTACGACTTTCTTAGCAAAGGTCCACTGGTGGTTTACACTATTTCAGAGAAAGTAAGATTATTGCGCTTGATGTTTCTGAGGCAATTGATAGAGTTTGGCATCGAGCACTCTTATCGAAAATGCGTGCTTTTGGTATCGATGTGTCTCTTCTTCGTTGGGTTAGAAACTATCTTTCCGATCAATGATGTCTTTTGTCGCTCAAGCTTAACATCTCCCCACTAGCATTATCATTGAATGGTGCCTTCATCCAAAAACAAGAAAAGCTGTCAGTGCTTGGTATGCGTGTAAACGATGATCTCAAATCTGGTCAGGTGCCTCCGTAAACATCTTTGCGCCTACTTGATGCGGTACAAAACAGAACGTTAGGACTGATAGGTGATAGTTCAAACGTAGAATCGGTTGATTCTCTTGAACCTCGTCGGAAACGTTTCCTATATATGTATCTCTTTTTTATCGCTTTTTCCACAAACAGTGCTCAAGTCTCTAGTGGAATAGCTAGTTGCATTCCTTCCGTGCAACACAAGTCTCGCAAGGAATGCTCATCAGTTTTACCTTGAGCCCAACTTCGGACTTACAGAAAAGAAGTTTTGACAGAAATGAAGCACCAACCGATTTTGTGCAATGCTCCCTGTTTTCGAACGGTGCACAGAGACAAGAATGTAGCTGCTGTATACGAGAGTGTGAAACCCTGTCCACTTTCCGTGTTTTGGTCAACGGTGGGCATTACATACCTACTGTATTTGATGACATGGGTTCATCCAGCCAACTGAACGACGTTGTGTCGTGTGCTCCATTGTAATGAAAATGTTTGTTCTTACTAATGAAGCCATAATACATGTATACAACGTATTTTTTTTTTCATTTTACTGCATTTTAAAAAGAAACTTGTATAAGTGCAAATATTGATGATTTTAATTAAAAAAATATATAAAAAAATTGGCTTTTAATGTAATTGACATCATCTCAGATCTATTTTAGTTCTGTTTTTAGTATAATTTTAAATGTTCAACGTCCATCCCTGCCCTCAACTAGCATATCTATCTTGACAACGAGTAGGATTCCTCGTTCTATTTTTAAGCGTTGTAGATTCCTTGTTACTTCCGCCTGAGGCGATTTTCCACTCAGAGTTTTAAACTGTTTATCGAGCTGGAGCGTTGGTTTATTTCGACATATTGCAGACATACTAATCTCCCAACTTGTGTTCGACCTCACGAACTAGACCAAAGACAGTTTTTCCTTCAAAACGGCTTAAGATTTCCTCCTTTCGATTTAGATGAAATCGTTAACGCAATACAGCTGCACTGCGATCATCAGGGCTTTAAAAAAGAGTAAGAGGTTCGAGTTGCTCACCATCCTTTTAAGTATGATAAAGAACTTCCATTGCAGTGAGTTTCATAGCCGAAAGCATTTTTCGACAGTGATAGGTGATACCAGTAAGAAAGATTATTTGATCTTACTTGGAATCGAACTTTGGCGTCTCAAGAAAAAATCAATCAATTAAAAATTTAAATTTTTTACATATGTATGCAATCTTTCTCAAACTATGTACCTAGGACTTCTTAAATAAATATAAAATTTTGCCAAAATCGTGTCAGCCATTAATGAGGAAGTCGGTTTTTATAAAAAAAACAGCAGTATGGTAAGTACCGTTTTTTTACTTTTTCTGAAAATATTTTTTAAATCATAAGAAAGACAACCTGGAACTGCTCCTTCACACAAAATTTAATCGAAATCGTTTGATTATATCGGTTGTATGCAGGTACCGTTATTTCAAGACCTAGAGACCCAATTCCAAAAACCCCTCTGTAGGCTAAGACCAGTAACTGCAAATATTGAAGAAAATCGGTCTAGCGATTTAGGCTGTAGATCCATATACGGACAGACAAACAAAATTTTTTTTTCTTGCACGATTGAAAAACTTGACTTATAGTACCTATAATCGGAAGTAAAAATGTGATATTTGTGTGATGTTATTTATAGTCGCTCTCTTACGGTTACCGTGTGTTGTTTTGTTTGCTAGTATCGTTTGACAGAATAAGCATCAAAGATTTTTCATTTTGTTTCACGACCATCACGATTCTTGTGTTTTCTTAAGGGGAGTTGGTAGTCGAATGGTCTTAAATTAAAACAATTTAAAAAAAATTGTCTGTATGAAGGTATCCATTATCTAAACTGCAATCTTTTAAACTAAAATGACAAATCAGTAGGAATTAAACGAATACTGGGAATCAATACGTTTTTCCTTTTGCCGTTCCAGTCATTATTAAAACTTTTATAGTGCCGCATCCCAGATGAGTAATTTGTAGCTGTGTACAATTCTATATTTCTCATTATTGGCACTGGAACACCAACTTACTGCCACTCCTGTCAATCCTAAATGTGCGTTCACACTATGCCGAGCGGCATACGGATCCATTTAATTCGGTTCGAATTCGGTTCGGCTTTCGATAAGGAGGAGGTTCGATTGGGACGTCTACACTAAGTCGATATTGTCGATCGGCATGTGCTGATTTATGCCGCTCGGCATAGTGTGGACGCACCTTAAGGAATTAAGAAACTCTATTGGGTATTAGGTGACATAATACTGTCTAATGATAGACATTCGATAACATCCCCCACCACGTCAAACTTAACTTTTTTGTTTATATGGTTAATTATCTCAATAGTCGGCGCCGAAATCGAAATTTCACACAGCCATTCCCAACTGCCAATATTTATTTGAAGATCAAGGTAGACATTTCTTCTCAGGTCAACTGTGTTTTCGACATTTTGACAGAAATCACCTCACGGTGGCAGAACTTTTATCGATCCAACAGTTTCAAGGTTCCCGTTTACAATTTCGTTCCCGTAGAAAAATAGGAAGTACTTATATAGCCCATGTACTTCCTCAGGCTCTAGGCTATCTCTGAACGAAATTCCATTTAAATCGGATCAGTGGCTTGGGCAGGAGATGGTAACAAAGAAACAAAGAAAGAGTTAATTTCGGATTAATAATGTTAGTAAAATCTTTTGTATCTTTGTATAACGAAACACCGTTCCCGTGAGAATATGAGGGCTGTTTCCGGAGGATGTATTAAAGTTTATATTACTCGGGAATAGTGTAGCACTAACGAAAGAAAAATTTTCGAAATCAGTGCTGTAGTTTCCAAGTTCCCGTTCCCATATAGGAATAAAACATATGGCCTACTGAATAAATAACGATTTGACCAATTGTTTAAATTATGTTTGTTTTTGGTCACTTACATTTGAATATGCAAATAAAAAACTTTATTTCATATTTTTCCCTACGTTTCGTCGTAACTTCTCGACTTCTTCAGGGGAATTTTTATTAAATATGATTTTTGTTGTTTGTTACATATAATAATGAACACTATTTTTGACAATTTAAACTGAGTTATTTCTTAGAGAAAAAAATACATGAACTGCATGAAAGTAATCAATATGGCCTACGTCCATCCTGAGGTTCTAGACCATCTCTGTACCAAAATTCATATAAAAAGGTTCAGTAGTTTGAGCGGTTGATGGTAAAAAAGAAAAAAAAGACAGACAGATTTAATTTTGGACTTGTTACCTTAGGAAAGACTCCCGATCTCGTGGGAATATGGTGACCGTTCCCGTTGGAATGTGGGGATGAGTTAAAGTTCATGTTACTCGGGGATAGTGTGATAGCATTCTAACGGTGGAAGCATTTTCGAAATCGGTGCTGTAGTTTCTAGGTTCCCGTTTACATTCCCGTTCCCGTCGGAATATTGGGATAGAATATATATCCTATGTCCTTCCTCAGGTCTTAGACTATTTCTGTACAAAATTTCATTTAAATCGGTTTATTAGTTTGGACGGGTGATGGTAACATAGAATAACGCACAGACAGAGTTACTTTTGCATTTAATATATTAGTGAGGACCGGTTCCCGTGGAAATATTCGAATGAAATATAACCTATGTCCTTCTTCAGGTTCAAGATCATCTCTGTACAAAGTTTCATTTAAATTGGTTTAGTTGTGTGGGCGGAAGATGGTAACATAGAAAGACGGACAGACAGAGCTACTTTCGGACTTATTATATTAGTAAAGACTCCCATTCCCGTGGTAATATGGAGATAAAGTTAAAGTTTATGTTACTCGGGAAGAGTGTAGCATTCTAAAGGTGGAAGAATTTTTGAAATCGGTGCTGTAGTTTCTAAGTTCCCGTTTACATTCCCGTTCCCATGGGAATATTGTGATAAAATATATAGCCTTTATCCTTTCTCAGGTTCTAGACTATCTGTACAAAATTTCACTTAAATCGGTTCAGTAGTTCGGGCGGGAGACGGTAGCATAGAAAGCCGGCAGACAGTTACTTTCACATTTATAATATTAGTTAGGATTTTATCTACAGGAAAATGAAACTAAAAAAAAAAAGTTTTCAACTTAGACAATGGACTGGCAATCTCCCTCTTTTAAAAAAAATCAATTCACTGTACAGAATAACATTTTGAAATTTGAGGTCAATCGATCCAGTAGTTTTTGTTTTTTGTCACCCACATGCCAAAAAAAATCGCTTCAACCGATAAAACTGTTGTAAACTCAATAGTAGTCATTGCCTGGTTTCTTTTTGTCTATTGCAAATTTATATAAAGCAAAAATCAGTAATTAAAATGACGTGGATAAAACGACACACAATTTATCAGTCCTCCAAATCATACTTTAAAAAACCTTTAACCGGAAAGTCTACATAAGAGAAGTAATAGCTGCCGTTAGCCTCTGAAATATTAATTTTTTTTTTTTTTTTTTCAATATTTTCTGCGATTTTATTCAATTTGCATAATTAATGTGAAGTTGACAACCCTGTACCACCGAATATATTATGAAGAGCGAATACTAAAACCTTGTACTCCGCCTCAAGATTTTGATACTAATAAAAACAATCGCAAGTTCGCGCGACCCAGTCGTGCCCAATTTTTGAAAATGATGTCGCGTAACAGGCCACCTTTGGCCTTGAGTACAAAATATGCTCTTTTTCTGCGTTTTCCATCGATTTCGCGTCGTTTGTTGGCTTTGAGTTGACCCATGGTCCTTGGTTTATTAGCGTTTACCTTGGATTTCAAAAAGTACCAAAAAGAAAGTCTGCGTCAAATCGAGTGATCGTCGGGGCCAGTCAAAATCACCGTTTCTCGATATGACTCGTCCTGGAAACAATGGTCGCAATAAATCGATTGTTTGTCGAGCTGTATGGCGTGTTGCACAGTTCTGTTGAAACTTGAAACCATAAGCTCGATAACGCTCGCCGACTTTATTTTTTGAACAAAACGGACGTTTCGTTTTAAGAATTGAGAAGTAATTTTGAATGTAAAGTTATAAACAATTTAAGTGCGTTCTTTTGGTGTGTACTGTACAATGGTCATGGTGTATATGTATTGTCTTGGAATAACGCTTTCAAAAGTTATTGAGTTGCCCGATGCTTCCACTTTAAATAGGCCTACCCTGTAGTAGTAATCAAAACAGAAAATGGGAAAGGTATGTTTTCATTTCATCACATTCCTTTTTAGCAGTAACGTCAGCTCTTAACTCATTTCTCGAACAATTTTGCTGATGGTCTCCGTTACCGCAGCGAGGAACCATCTACCACTGAATCGCATGGTCCGGTCGTCCGTTGTCGAAATTACACATTGGCATTTTCATTTTTTGAAATCTAAAAGTTAAATTCAAGCTATGCGGCTTTGACTTACGACAGAAAATTTAGGAAAGCGATTATAAAACAGAACATAAATATTTAAACAATTGATTGAATTACGGAAAGTGAGTTGAGTAGAAATAAGTGTCTGTCTTCAATAGTTTTAGATGTCAATTGTCGAAAAGATATCAAAGGTCTCTAACCAACAAACATCACATCGTTGGAGATAAGCCAATAAGCTGTTAGTACTTCGAATGTTTGTAAGCGATGATCTTCGTTCTAGTGAACTATCCAGTTGCATTCCTCCCTGAAAAAATTTAGCCGCAACACTCGTTTCGCTGCGAATGCTCATCAGTTCTATATAGTCGAGTATAAAGATTCATATTTTATTCGTACTAGCCGTATGTAGAGTGTTTTACCGCAATCTGTTGTTTTTTTCCCTGCACTATGATTCACAAAAGTTCGAAGCAACGTACATCGGTGTCTCCTACTAAACCCCTTCCTATTTTCCTAAATGCTTGCACTGTGTTTTATAAAACTATAAGGATTTTCTTCTTAACTTTTGTCGCATTGGCATTCGTTAATTATTATCATTAAAATTACAAAGATAAAAATTTTAAAAAATGTCAAAAAAATCGCTTCAAACGAAAAACGATTGTAAGCTCAATAGTAGTCGTTGCCTGGTTTCTTTTTTTCTATTGCAAATTTATATAAAGCAAAAATCAGTAATTAAAATGATGTGGATAAAACGACACACAATTTATCAGTCCTCCAAATCATAGGTACTTTAAAAAACCTTTAACCGGAAAGTCTACATCAGAGAAGTAATAGCTGCCGTTGGCTTTCGACCGTTTAGATAGACCGTTCGTCCATCACCATCACCACTAACGTGTCGATCAGCTCGTTGTGAGGCTCTGATGATTTATAATTTTGAACATATGATTTATAATTTTACATGAATTAGCGTGAACAAAATATCTCCGTCTCTAAAATAACGACACATTGATACTATTGCACACCGAACACGTGGGTCAAACGTACCGACGTACCTACTTGTTACTTGGTTGACATTTATACCTATAGCTTGTCTTCTATATTTGTCTTAAATACCCCACACACTACATCAGTATGCCTAACAGTTAAGATTAGAGACGATCACGATCGCCATTGCCAGTCCCCACACACACACGTCATTTCTTTTAATCAATTTACATTCACTTATTCCTGTTCGTTTGGCTTTTCCGCATGCATCATCACCATCATATATTTAAACAATTTACGCCCAGTATCCATTAGCGCGCACAGCAACACAAATTTAGAAGAAGAAAACGAAGCAAATAAAAAAAGTTGAGGCATTTCGAATTCCATATGTTGCTCATATGATTTCAGCTCCAGACGCAGACATCGGCAGGCTAATATTGAATACTGCCCTGGCCGTAGTGAAAAGTGAAACGCTTGCATGGATGGCAGCCAATTGGCACCCACAATGTCATCGTTTTTGGGTTTGATGGCTGCTGCGACATGCTACTTAGTTCTGTCTTCTGTCATGCTCATGATATTTTGCCTTTATATATTGTCTTCTTTCTTTTTACCTTGAATTTGATGATTGCGCATATAGAACAAACAACATTATTTTTTCCACACTTGTGTCTCTCTTATAATTTTTTTTTGTGTCTTACCTACTCCCCTTTGATTTTTTTTTTGGTTTCTTATTCTCCACCGTTTTCTCTCAATGATGTTATGAAAGTTTCCCCCTCATACTGCGATTGCGTATCATAATTGTTACGTTGTGCGCGAGGAACGGCAGCATGGCCGTATAACAGTTGCTTCGTTTGTCTATAGTGTACCGAGATTTTTTATTTAATTAATTTACATTATTTTCTTTATTTATTTTTTTTTTATTAATTTTGTAAACAAATTTCTTTTTTAAAAATCGAAAATCAACCACGTACGATTTGAAATTTGAAGTTAATTTAAGTGAAAGAAAGAAGTATTTCGCCTGTGTGTGTATGTGTATGTTTATATGTACGAATAATTTTATAAAACGTGCATGGATAGGGATAATAATACCCTGTCCGCGATTAACATCTATATTTGGATAAAGAATAATCCCAAGAGAAATAATTTGCTGTCCGCTGGCGCATATTATGTAATAGTAAACCTTATATCTCGGATATTAATCTCAAAACAAAATGCAATTCGCAATTTCACCACAAATGGTGTAGTGCATTTTAATGCTCACACAATAACACGGCATGGGCTTATAGATAGTGATTTTTGGATGTCGTCTAGTCAGCTTGTAATTAAAAAAAAAATACAAGTAATTTTTGCTTGGTTTCTTTCAGAAACAGAAGCTGAAAATGTTGTTCGAATGCCACAATCTGCATGATTTTAATTGCTTTGAAGCACAATCCTTAAGGAAAAAATTCATGATCATGCGATTAATTTCTGTTCTTAAGTCACACGCACATGGGAAGGAATAAAGCTGACAAAGGTGGGCGGGTGGAAGGAGGAGCGTTGTATTAGTATTGCCAAAATGAGAACACACGTGTAAGGCCACTGCAGTGTATCGGTCTCGGTATATTCGTCTTGTGGAGACTCATTTTAAAACAGACAAGATTATTGAATACTTCCATCAATATAAATACATATGTCCCTTTTTAAGGTTGTTTCGGCATATTCGTCTTGTGGAGACTCATTTTAGAACAGACAAGATTATTTAAAACTTAAATCAAGATAGATGCATATGACCGTTTTTTAGGTTGTGTTTTATTTCGTTGATCAATATACTAGAAATTGCAATGTGACGATAAAGTGGTTCTTTTAATTTCAAACGAAATCTATTTCACAATGAAATCGAGATACCTACCTACGCATTCAGTTTTCTTCTGAATAAGTTTGTCTGGTCTGGAGTGTCATTTTCTTTTTGCATTGCAAAGTGTGAAATAAAAAATAATGTAATTTGATACCAGTAGGGCAGTAGCGATTTAATACCTTACATAAATTAAATTGTGTATGTTTTCTCAATTTTGGTACTCTTATTTAACCCCCCACCCCCTAATTTTGCTCATTTTCTTAAAAACTTTGTTAGCCTGGGTGTTTGATTAAAGCAAATGGCAGTTAAAAAACAAATTTCTTTTTCCACTTGAATAAACAAGTGGAATGGATTTTAGATCTGATTATTCGATTATTCTTGTGAAAAGCTGGTACCTATACCTTTTCACGTTCAACCTTTTTTTCGAAGAGTCCTTGCTGCAAAAAGAACTTCTAGATGAAAATGAACATCCACCCCCTCTGTCACATCAAAAAGAAGACTTTAGGAAAGTATGTCTTTGAAGAAACAGACGAGAGCACGTACAAAGTTCGAAGAACGAACAACAAACCCAGAAATCAAACCCTATAGATCAATAGTCAGTACTATAGTTACGGAGACCATAATGTTACTATGTCTAAATGTGATAAGTGTGCATCAACTGCTACTGTACCACTGCCAATTTTTTTAAAATCTGGATTATGTGCAGGCTTTGATGTAAAAGGGGATGTTTTTTTTTTGTAAAAGGACACTGAAACCTACGCCAAGATTACATAAACCTAGGTTTTCTATGCCAATTTTTTTAAAATCTGGATTATGTGCAGGCTTTGATGTAAAAGGGGATGTTTTTTTTTTGTAAAAGGACACTGAAACCTACGCCAAGATTACATAAACCTAGGTTTTCTATGCGTCGTTTTTGGTTTCAGCACTGGGTAGCAACTGCTCTATGGCGATATTGGAACTGAATAATGTGCCTGTGACTGTAAAAAGCCATTTTGATCGTCGATCGCTTATCAATGACATTGTGACATTACGTTGGGTAAATTTAATTCAAAAGTAAAATATTTGCAGTGTTGAGAATAATCAGGGTCCAAGATCTCAATACATGAAATTTTTTCTTCAATTGCACTTCTAATATCTTTAGACAAAAATAATTAATGTTTTGAAAAACATAGACATTATCAGTGTGCACCAAAAAAATATAATAAGTTTTTGTTTTTACTTCCGACATTGAAGCGCTGGGCTTGAATTCAGTTACTTTTAATACGACTATCGTTCCAAATCCACGTGCTTTAGAATCTGGAAAAGGTACCAAAACTCATAAGACGATAGTAAAATAGCTATCCTTGAATCTCTGAAAGCGAAGTTTTACGAAACAATCTTTTGACGATTGGACGATGAGTTGAAAGTGCGCACAAAATTTGAGTTCATAAAATTAGGTGTTAATCATCACAGTTTTCTATTTGACTATTTGTCGTTAGTCTCTTGTAAAGGAGACCATATTTATGAAGCAATCGTTTAATTAAATATTTATAAAGGGTCCGCCATCCAACGGTTTTTTTTCAACTAGTGCTTATTTCGTGAATGGTAACACTTAGCTCATGTCTGATTTGACAGATAATAATTAGTTTTATCCTTCCGCTGAACGAATATGGTTGTGTATGCGCTTGAACAACGCTGGGCAATATTGCGACATTACTTTGAAGATCCGATGCCGATTTTGCCAAAAAAAATCATCTTTCAGATGAAGCTCATTTTGATCTTGGTTGAAATTGTCGCATTCGGGGCACAGAAAATCCGTAGGCATACATTGAAAAGCCGATACGAGTCACTGTTTGGTGCGGATTTTAGTCCATAGGCATTTTTCGAAAATGAGCAAGGAGTGGCCGTTACAGTCAATGGCGATCGTTATCGGGCCATGTTGAACGAATTTTTGCTCACAAAAATTGAAGAGGAGGATTTTGGCAACATTTGGTTTCAACAGGACGGCGCTACGTGCCACAGTCGAAGCTACACTCGATGTTTTGCGCCCTGTGTTTGAAAAAAAGGTTATTTGGCGGACCCTTTACTTATTTTTGTATAAAGTGTAGTGCTCTACATAGAAGAACTGATGTGTTGAAGCGATTGCTAATTTTAAATGTAAGGTTAGCAAATATTTTATTTATGAATATAATCAACCTTACTGACAAACAACTATTTTCAAACAAGAATGAAATGTTTTTGTAGGAAATTGAACCCTACAAGAAAGAGTTGATTCTAACCGTTCAAAAGATATCCGCAACCAATATCTGATTTTTTATTTTTGGCGTTTATCGACTGATGTATCTTGGCTTGCCGAATCGGATGGCACTGGAATTTCGTTGCTTGTATGGCTTCCGCAGCCTACTAAAGTTTCTGGTTTGGTCAGCTTGTAAGACTTTAGTTTTCCTATATTAACATACTTCCCTGCCATCGTACAATGGGAATGTGTTTTTCTCGGCTTCGTACAGAATTTAAGGCATTTGTATTGTATCATAATAACCATACCGACTGGTAAACCGAACGTGTTTAAGCAATATATTATTTCTAAATGTTTCCGACAGTAAAAAGTTGCGGACATCGCGAAGAAATTAACTCTAATCATTGGTTCTTGATATTTGGTTTCTGAAATGGGCTCTAGAGCAGATAGTTGATATGTTTGATTGAAATCCAAAGAGTCATATGAAGATGTTTCTAGATTATTGCTCTTGCAAACTCATGGATATCGGGTTGAGGTTGACAACCAACCAGCAACACCGTGTTTTGTTGCAATGAGGAATAAAACATGTTGGGACAGTCTCTGAGTTAAATTATTAATCCATCCTATCGATGAGCCTACTCAGGCTCCTAATAGTACAGGCCAACACTCCTGACTTATTTCACACTACATATCCCAAAAATTACAGGCCCAGAGAATCATATCCCTAGGCAAAGTTTATCATTATTTCGTATCGGTAGATTCTACGTATTGAATCGCAGTAAAAAAGAAGAACTCCGGAAAAGTTTAACAATATGAGAAATCCAACTGCGACGTTTTGATATTTTTATTGAAAATTTGAAATAGTCGTTTTGGTTTTTCAACCGAAGCGTGCACGAAAGAATAGAAACCATATTTGTGTTGTTTTTCGTCATATCAACGATTTTTGCTTCTGCGATTTTCATTTGTTTATGTTTTGATTACCGGTTGTAAGCTTGTTGTCTGATGTGAATGAGCTCTTCCTCGACTATTCCTCACCCAAATTTTGGCTTAACAAACTTATTGTTCTATGTCCACTCTACTTCTAACTCCAAAGAAAAAAAACTTGATCCTCGAAAAATTGTTCTAATTATTATATTTTTTTTTTATTTAGAAAAAACAATCTTGTGATATATATATTTAAAAAGAAATCGATTCAATGTAATTTAAATCTTAACTCAAATCCTTACCACTGAACTGAATAAAGAGCAAATACTTGTAACTTACGCTTAATAGTCAACGATACAATCAACTAAAGGGGCCATATATTATATAATTAATAATATGCAATATAACTATTGAAAATTAATGCAATCCAACTGAAAACTGCAGTAATTGTATAAATAACTTATAAATAAAAACATAAAAAAGTCACATAAAACTGCTCATCTGAAAAGGTAATTTGTCAAAACTTTATCTCTATATATTTTTATGTGAATCAGTTTCTTATTTATTCCTATTGTTTTTTTTTTTACGGAATATTCTATGTTGGCTTTCTTTGAACATGAACAAGTTAATTTAAAGAATTGTGCTTGTGGTGACGTTACTTTTTAAAAACTAAAAACTCGGATATTATTTTTGAAGTTTAATTACTATCAAAGCAAAAAAAAACTACCTACAAATAAATAAGGGAACTTTTGTTATTGAAATGTCTCTGCAAGACTTTCCGACTTTTTATTTTGAATGTTTTATAGTTCTATAAACTAGCAGAATTAGCAATGGTATTTTGTGCATAATAGTTCTACCCGTAGCTTTATCCAAACAGTTTCTTTTTCACAGTGGTTATCTATGTTTATATATAATTACAGCAAAGACTGTTGATGATATAGTTTCTAAAGCAACAAAAACCGATGTATTCGAACCTTCAAGTGAAACATTAACTGTGATCTCAACGGAAACGCACCCAACATTATGTAACCAATCCACATCTACAACGATAACATCAGTTCCAGAAATATTAGACAAATCAGAAGATAAATTAAAAGATTCTAGTACTGAAACCGAACAACAACCACAACAGCAAGTAAATCATTATCCTCCTCCTGCTGCGTCGTCACTAACGGGAGTATCAACTGCAACTTCACTTATCCACGAAGGTATCAATAGCTTGCCGACAACTGCTTCATCATCACCAACTTCCACACTATCAACACTTTCATCTTCCTCGTCGCCTACATCTGTTGTTTCATTATTACAACAAAACTCTCCGACTGAGACACCTAAAGATATAACAACTGCTGCCACTGAAACACATGAAATCGCTGATGTAGTTGATATAAAAAATATAAGCAACGAATCTGCATCATCAGTAGCAGCAGTAACAGCTCAGGAGCCAATGGACAACATGGAAACCACGGAACCTGAAGTAAATGTTGTTCATGCTAATACACAAACTCTTCCTGATGATTTAATTATGAAGACTTCTAGCTTGCCAGCAGCAGTTCCGGTGGTGGTTGCACCTTCATCAATAACAAATGGAAATGATAATTCAATCGATCAATCCAAAATTGTAACAGAGAAGGTTAATAACAATTATAAAAAAAATAATGCAGTAGATAATAGTTTAAATAACAACAATACTATTGTAAGCAGTAGTAGTTCCAATATCAATAACAACTTGAGCACGAATAAGAAGTTAGGTTCACTTGATGAGACTGATCGTAGCACAGTGGAAAAGGAGCCGACTCTCACTCCGCCAGTTGCCGAAAAACCAGCTATAGATCTTGTCAACAATAATTCAACTGAAACGACAGTGTTGCAGAGTAGTGAGACAACAAATACAAGCAGCGAACCGACAATAAACGAGAGTAGCAACAGTAACAACAACAATAAAAAATCTATTGAATTAGAAGTGCTTCCTGAAATAGCAATAGAAAAAACAGTCAATGGCGATGTCCCAGCTGTTGCTGACGATAGTAACCCAGATGTGCCCGATGATATAGCAGCACCTGGTACAGCTAAACCAACGGAAGAACAGACAGCAGCTATTCAAGCAGCAATTCAATCCTTAATCAACTACAATGAAGGACAATGGTCACCACAGAATCCAACTGGTAAGAAGCAATATGACCGCGATCAGTTGATGCAGCTTCGTGAGGCTAAAGCTTCTCGTGAATCTCCAAAATCCATCAGTTCAATAAATGCCTCTATTCTTCCACAACCCAATTTGCTTCCATCGTTTATGCGTGGTAATAATAATAATAACAAACGGGTACAATCTATGGGCGGAATTGGATCGGTAGGAGACCGTTCCGGCATGAGCGGTAATATGGGTGGAGGAGGGGGTGCTGGTTACAATAAACCAGCTTCAATGTCAGGTGTGAATCAACGTAACAGCGCCAAAGGTGGTAGTAGGGTATTCCATATCAATTTGTCTCTAAACCAAGATGTCAAACTCAATGAAACAGACAATGCGTGGCGACCTCGTCAACTTGGTCCCGATGCTCAAGAACCTGGTAGCCACGATAGTGAGGAATTGAAACGCCGTGTCCGAGGTATTCTTAACAAACTAACACCAGAAAATTTCGATAAACTTGTTGAGCAGATTATCAAGCTCAAAATCGATACTAATGAAAAAGTCAATGATGTCATGGAGCTAGTCTTTGAAAAGGCAATTGATGAGCCAAACTTTTCAGTTTCTTACGCCCGTCTGTGTCAAAGACTTGTAGACGAGGTAAAGGCACGTGACACAATGGAAAGTGGTACGCGATCAAACCTCAAGCAATTTCGTAATTCTCTGCTAGATAAGACAGAAAATGAATTTAGTGAAAATGTTGCGAAACGTGCAGCAAAAGAAGTCAAACTTCAACCAATTTTGGACAAAATTCGCGAGTGCAAAGATTCGGTAGAGAAACTAGAACTACAAGCACAATTAGAGGAAGAAGAACGTAAGATACGTCGTCGATCAGGTGGTACTGTACGCTTTATTGGAGAACTTTTTAAAATTTCCATGCTGACGGGGAAAATCATAAGCTCGTGTATAGAACTGCTTCTCAATGCCAAATCTGAAGATCAATTAGAGTGTCTGTGTAAGTTGTTGACAACAGTTGGTGAAAAGTTTGAAAAGACTCCGTTCAGTGCAAAAGATCCTCATGTGTTACATAGTCTTGATCAAACAATGAAGCGTATGCAGGACATCGTCTCAAGAACGGACAAAGAAGGAGTTGGAGCAAAGGTAACAAGTAGAGTTCGTTTCATGCTGCAAGATGTAATCGATTTACGTAATCGTAAATGGGTTTCGACACGTGGAGACACACCAAAGACTATGGAGGAAATCCAAAAACAAACTAAGACGGAACAAATGTCATCTCAATACATGAACTACAATAATATGATGTCCAGCGGTGGTGGCGGTTCTGGTGGTGGTGGTGGTGGCGGTGGTGGTGGAGGTGGTGGTGGTGGTAGTGGTAGTGGTGGCGGTAACATGAAGAAGGATGATCGACGATTTGGCGGCGGAAACAATTCCTACGGAAATAATCGCGATGGCAGTAGAGGTGGGGGACGTAATGATGATGGAGGTTCAATGAGACGTACACAAAACCAAGGGAGCAGCAACAGTATGAGTGGCAACAATTCCAACACAAATAATGGTGACGATACATGGCACCATGTACAAGGAGGCAAGGGCAACCGTTCGATCGGTGCTGTTGATACCCACAAACTTGAATCAATGGTAAGAAATTATTACTGAGACTAGTTAGGAAAGTATTTTTCTTATCTTTATTGTGTTTACAGCTCAATCATGATTTAGACATGGGTACAAAGAAAATGGGTAACATTCAACAGTTCCTATGGAACAACAGTGGAGGTCGAACCACAACCACACACCAAAACTCATTCGCAGCGTTATCATCCCTAATTGATTCGAAGAGTAATAACGATCGCAACGATCGTAATGATCGTAATGATCGTAATGATCGTAATGATCGCAATGATCGTAATGATCGTAATGATCGAAATGACCGAAATGACCGTGGGGGACCAAGAAACAAGGGTTCTTATAATAAGGGCTCTATGGAAAGGGATCGATTTGATCGAGGTACTATTTATTTTATATTTTACATTGCATATATTTTTTTAAATAAATATTTTTTTAAGGTGTACATTCTCGTGGAGGCTCGGCGCATGGGTCTCGTGAAAGCTCTTCGTCTCGTAACCTTATGATGAATTGTTCTAACATCCCGAAATCTGCTAGTCATAATAAGAATCAATACCCACAACAGATTGCTCCAAGAATGCAGGCTAAAGTAAATTTAAACCTAATTTGACTTGGACATTGTTCTAATAATTTCGTTATAACTTATTTTGTGTATAGCCGAGCTTACCGTCTTCGTCGATTTCTTCATCGTCATCGTTACATCAACAATCGCAACAACAGTCATCAGTTGTAAGTTCCACAACAGCTTCCTCAGCGGCATCTCCAGGTGCGGCGGAACATACATCACCAGCTGTGGCGCCACCAGCCGTGTTCGATGAACCCACCGAAGCAGAAGAAAACATTATAAGGTCCGCAATCTCAGAAATGGTTGAGCTTGCTGCCAATTCAAAGAACCTAAACAATATTATACCGTGCTTGTTAAAGTTCAAGGAAAATCTGCGATCGTATTTCCTGTTTATGATTCTTGCTGAATATCTCCATTTGGCAAATGTTGGGCAGCTGCAAAGGCGTTACGCTGCTAATATTGTGGCATTTTTCTTTAAGCGTAATTACATTTCAATAGATCACTTTAAACTTGCTTATTCGCACTTCTTTGAATTGGCCCCTGAGTTGATCATCGATGTGCCCGAATTGTGGATGTATATATTTGAATTTGCCGGTGAGTTTTCGATTGTCTCTCACTGTTAAAAAATTCCGTAAACAAGAAACAAAAATTTTTTTGCAGGTCCATTGCTAACTAAAAATATTATTACCATAAAAGACCTGTGGACAAAAGAATTGGCCGCTCAAAATTCACAACTGGGGGTTAAGTTCCTTAGAACGTTCCTTATTTACTGCACTCGTGAAATCGGCCCTAAATTCACTCGTGCCATGTGGAGCAGTTCAAGATTAAGTTGGACTACCTTTATACCAGAGGCTGAAGTAGCCAACTTTATTAAATTAAACGTAAGCCCGTTCAACCTTCCCAGATTCTATTTATTTATTTATATTTTTATATAGAAATTCGAGTTTGTTGAAGACGAAAAAGCAAAACCACAAATAACTATCACCGAAGACAAAGGTAAACTAAGTGAAAGAATCGTTGAACGTGTAGAGCACATGCTGAAGGACGGTGTCCAGGCAGAGGCAGTCATTGATTACATTAATGTAAGAATTTTATTCCTGAGTTACTAAACACGATTTTATTTAATTTTGTTTGATTGAACAGGGCAATGTTGTTGATATCGATAAACAGCTAATACGATCATTAACCACGTCGATATGTGACTTTGCGATTTCTTACAAAGAGGGTACGTACAAACTGGAAGTATCAACGTTCCAAAACACCTGCGCACCCATAATTACACGTCTTCTAGACTCGAAAGAACAGCTCGAACTTGAGCCTCTTTATGCAATGCAATTGCTGTGCAATCGCCTGGAGCATCCTCGAGGTACGTTAAATAAGAAAATGTCAAAACTTAATAAAGTTTTAACAATAAATTTTTCTTATCTTTTCATTAAGGGCTTTTGAGTGAGCTGTTTGGCGAGTTGTATGATGCATATGTCATACCCCAAGAAGCCTTTTTGAAATGGCGTGATTCAAAGGAAGAATCACTGGCCGGGAAAGGTAAGTTCAATCAATTTAATTTATTTGGGTAGTTTTGTGAAAACATGTGTTTTGTGGAAAATATCTAAAAAACAATTCACTCAAAATTTGTGCCCTTAATATTAACATTTAGTACTCGCCCAAGGCATGCAGAGATTTTCCGTATAAAATAAACGTAAACTTAAACTTTTTTTCTTCAAAATTCTATAGTTCAAAGGCATTTTATGGTATTGTCTAGAACATTAGTAGGTTTTCTTTAGAATTGAATACTCTACAAAAGTGCTCATTGCGGTGAAGTCGTAACTCACACCGGCGAGGTAGTACGGGTCACCAAACCCAATTTTTTCGTAAATTTTTTTTTTTGTCCCTATCTCGTAAATAAAAATAGCTACATAAAAAATACTCTACAAACTTTTGTTCTTTTCCTTGTTAGAAGTGCATACTACTATATTTGTTTCTTGTGCACAAAAATTACGATTTTCAAAAAAATTTTCAGGTGAGGTACCAGGTTAAGCTCCTAGGCATATACAAGATCGTAGCATGTTTGTTTTTTGTGCACAAAAATTACGATTTTCAAAGTAATTTTCGGGTTAGGTACCAGGCAAGCAGAAACCTCAGTAGGCACCTCCAACCAGTACAAACTTCTGGTCTTCCCCATTCTAGAAGTGCATACTTCCCAGGCATATACAAGACTGTAGCATGTTTGTTTCTTCTGCACAGAAAAGTTCTTTCTTGCGATTATAGGGTTTGCAAGGCATGTTTTTTTTTAAATATTTTTTTTAATATTAGTGTTAAGTATTGAATAAATGTCTAATTTCGTCGAAATTACCTAAGCCATGAACGGGCCAATCTTATTTAAATTTTTTTTAGATTCAAACCAGTTTCTACCATAAAAAATGTTACTAACAGTTTTATTGAAGTCAATTTTGCCTCCCTGAAAATTTGCCTAGATGTCTAAATTGATGACAGTGCCGCCGAATGAGTCCTTTTCTAATAAGTAATAACTTGTGTGCCAATTTTCTCATAAGGGCAGTAAGCAGTTTAGAATAAATTTCAAATCTATGGATTAAAATGGTAGTTCTGAATACTACAAAACAATGATTTAACCATTTTTATTAAGGATTGAGACAGGATTGAGTCGCGTACACGAACCTTTAATATTCTCTTTATGTGACATCCGTATCTGGCATACTGGCATATATTTCTAGTCAGATATGCGAGTCCAGATTAGTGTCGAAAACTGCTGTGAAATATCTAAATACAAAGTGTGGAGTAAGGAAAACATTAAAAATATCGTTGCAAAACGATAAACATAAATTTTTTTCGATTTTATTTGCAACTTAAATGGTTCGGAGACTCATACTCTGACAATATAAAGCTCTCTGAATTCGTTTATTGAAGACATAACTTCCCGACATTTATGTCTTTTCATTTCTGTAACTGCTCAGAAACAAAACGCTCAGTCTTATACTGTTTCAATTTAACCTTATGCGTTTTGGTGATATGTAGCACTTGCTAATGTTTATCTATAGTATTTAAATGTAAGATCTATTTTGCTGGGCCCTATCTTTTATTGAACATTTTTTTCTCGTTCAAATTATTAGAAGTGAACTCATTTCGCTCCCTCTGGTAAGGTATATCAACCATGTGGTACTATTTTAAATTTGCTTTGGTTTTGGATAACTTATTATTGTTATGTAAATTATTTAAAAACCTAACAATTTTTTCTCTAGGTGTTGCTGTGAAAGGACTGAATCCATTCTTTAATCAGCTAGTAAGTGGTGAAACAAGTGACGACACTAATTAACATGAAATTCAGCTGAGATTTCATCTATCGTATTTTTTCTAAGAATATATACCAACAAATTTTAACGACGATAGGGTTAAAATAAAAAGAAAACAGAGCAATTGATTTCTTGAAGCCGAAATACACTAACTCAACGGTGAATTTAACCATCCAATACACAATCCACATTGAATTCGATGATAGAAAACCTACCTTTTGTTAAGTTTTATTTCTATTTCCGTATTTATTTTACTTACAAGAAAATGTGAAATATTTAAGAAATAACAACAGCAACAACAAGAACACAAGCTTCAAAATATCTAAAGCTGTTTTTTTTACATAAACATTTGTTTTGTTGCTATGTTTTTCCTTGTTAAATAGTCGAAGAAACAATATTGTTTATTTTTAATCACATCATTGAAAGTATAGAGGTAAATTTTAATTTTCTAGTTAGGGAAATGTATTAAAAAAAAAATAAAAACAAACAATTTTTATCGAAAACACAAAAAAAAAACATACATAAAGTGTGTGCGTTAAAATTATGTAAATAAAAAAATGGTAATAAAATAAAATTGAATTTTGCTAAAAACATTTCAAGATGTTATATATCATTGCTTCTTTTATTATTTCATTTTTTCTTATTTTGTTAAAAAAGATTTTGTTTTCCAGACAAGATAATCAAATAAAACAAACGTAACTGCAAGTAACAAAGAAATTAAAGAAAAATGTTGAACTATTATGAGCCTGATGCAAATTATAAATTAACTTTAGTTGCATTTTTGCCTTTGGTTTCCGGTTATTAGTCTCGAACATTTTATTTATATAAATATGTATATGTATATCTATACATCTATATATATACATAAATATATATTTATATTTAAATATAAATGTATACATAGTTAAGAATATTAAATATAAAAAAAAACAAATTGATTAAATGAAGATGCAACCCTTAACGTTGTGCCTTTTTGTATATAGCTAAAAGTTTTGTAGAAAAATCTTTTTTGTGTGTTTGACTACATATACATATATACACACATAGTACATAAAATTATGTGTGTAAATATATATATTTATACATATTGAAGCATAAATAAACAAAAAGTTAAGACAAAAATCAAGATATTTTTCTTTTTATTAGATATGATGATGACCTCCATAGTTTGAAGAAACCAACCAATATGATTATTGTTATATATAATTTTGTAAAATATTTTAAATTATGATGATTAAACGGATTATGCACATACACACACATGCAGGGAAAATTATACCCTTAAATAAGTCTAAAAAAGCTTCACTCTGGTTTAATACCGTTTTTTTTTTGTTTTCGTTATTTTTTTTATGAACAAATATACCCACTGTGTGCATAGATGTTTTTTTTTTCCAAAATATAATCGTTAATATTGTTTAACTAAAATTTTTGTTATAGTGTATATTTTTTGTTCGCTTTTGAGTAGCCTATAGAGTAAATAAAATATGTAATTGTAAATATAAGAGAAAAAGCGAAGTAAGTTTTTTATAGGTGACTACTTTTTTACATTTCAATTGGAGGTATATTTAAAATAAAATCAAACAAACATTTATGTAAAGAAGAAAATGTCGGGTAAATGGCTATTTTAGGTATAGTTATATTGTTGCTACTGCTGCTAGATGCAATTAAATAAAACTTTCAACTTGTAGGAGAGTTAAAGAGAAAAACAGAAAGTAACAGCTTGTCTTATATTTTCTTTGATCAAAACTTAAAGCTTGTCCTACATTTTGTCTGATAAGAAATAGGTATGTATTGAGCAGTATTTTTCATTTTATAGCCATAACACAATTGAATGCGGAAGTAAACATCTTTTGAAATTTTGTAACGAAATCGCCAGAAAAAACATTTGAATTTATTGTCATCATAAAGAAAAAAAAATACAATTCAAAGATTCTGCGCTGCAATTAATTAATAAATGCTGTTTGTATATTTTGATCAGACCTGTTATGGTTAACAAATATTAATTGATTGGTATACGATGTAAAAAATTTGGTAGTATGATTATCATTTGATAAATGTTCTTTCGTTGTGAACAGTGTGTCTCTACTTTGGGTTGACACACCTCATATCAAGGTAATCAGCCTTATTATGAGTTTCACGTGAAATTATTCCCCTCGAAAAAGATCCCATTTCACTTTTCCCTTATTATGAGTTTCGGGGGAAAAATTTTCCATTTATTTATTTATTTTTCCCCGTGAAATGTAAAAACGTTAAGAGCAATTTATTTCACTTATTATTGTGAGGTGAACAATTAAACAACAAAAGCGGAAAAATTGTAGGTCTGAAATTTTGTTCAGGTGAAACACCATAATAGCTTTTCAAATTCCGGGCGAACAAAAATGTTCCGGGCGAAAAGCTGTTCACGTGAAACTCATAATAAGGCTGAATGTTGCGATCATTTTAAATTGATTGTCTGACCTGAAGCTGTGGCCCTTATTGCGAGTGTCGTCTAACATTCGATGCGACAAGGATCGAAAGTTTCGATAAACTTCCCTTTTGGTATTGCGTATCTCTATCGACAAGGATTTCTATTACTGCGAATAATGAAAGTAGTCTTAGTGAATAAATCCTATAATTTGACATTTGAGTTAGTTTCAGTTATAGTCGAACGCAAAAATACAGACGATAACGACCGAATTCAAAATTGAAAGTATCGAACAATAAGAATACGCAATACCGAATATCATTTTCGACTTTCGACTATCGACAACCGTCGTTTATCGACAGCCAAACGACACTCGCAATAAGGGCCTGTGTCTTATCGCCCTAATGTTAATTAATTTCATAGTATTACCAAGTCGCCTTTTATCAACGACGAATTTATAGGCGTGTTTAATGAAAAAAAGAGCAGAGCAGCGTAGCTCAGAGCAGAGCAAGAAATGAGATAAATGTCAGGCAATTTCGAGCAGAACAGCTGGTGTCAAAAGTCAGCTGATAAGAAAGCAACAAACATTTTGTGACCTTAGCTAGTTTGCAAAATTATGTTTGGTATCCTATTATAATAAAAATCTATATTCGGAAACATTGGAATCAAAACTTAACTAACATGCGATGTTAATTCAATTGATTTTAAGTTAAATTCGATTCCAAATAGATTGAAAAACGCAAATTATAAACAAAAATATTTGAATCAAATGTCAACAGCTGATTTTGACACTTTGCTCCACTCTACTCTTACTCAAAAGTAAGTGCAGAAAATGCTGCTCTAAAATTTCTAGAGCAGGTCATTAAACACAAAAAGTTCTTGCTCGGAGTAGAAAAATTGTCATTAAACACCAAAAAGCTGCTTTTTTCTGCTCTAGATCGATCTAGAGCAGGTCATTAAACACACTTTTTATAACATTATTGCGTTTGGGCAGGGCAGGTCATCGTCTCTTATTGCACAGGATAAAGAGGTAAGTGTTTTAACAATATAAACTTTCTACAAACAGAAATATAGTATCAACTAACTTTCGTATTTGTTTGCCATTCGAGATAAGATTTTTGTGGAATTTAGTACTCAGTTCTATGTATCTCAATATGAATCTAGCGTCCAGTGCTATCTCACGGTGATTTGAGTGTCTAATACAAATTTACTGGGAATTCAGTGTTAAGAGTTGTCTTGCTGCGATCTAGTGTCCTGAGGTATCCCACTGTGAGTTGAGTATAAAGTTTTACTGCTAATTTAGTTATCAATACTACTTCGCTGGTGAATTTATTGTACAGAGGCTATGAATTTTTAATTCTCTGTACCTCAGATATAGAAACCTACCTAATAGTAGGGGAGCTCAGGAAGAGATTTTGCGCGTTACTCGAGCGCGTCAGAAAATCATATTGGGAGAAACCTTACACCCTGTAATGTACTCCTACCATAAATGAAACCTTAATGTTGGGGCGTTCGTTGAGGGCAGCCCGTCAGATTAGTAAAAAAAAGTCGATCCTCGGAAATACTCGAACGCGTCAGATTAAGAGATGGTAGGTTGATTACATCCAGAAAAGTGTATATTTCAATAATCTGACAATTTGAGCGGGCCCTTAGTAAGTAGGTGAGTCACAAAGGTGTAAAAAAAATCGATGTTTTGAAATACTCGAGCGCGATAATTTTTTTTTTATTTTGAAGGTAATTTTATCAGGATTACGGAAAACATATAATCTGACATTTTGCTTGGGGCGATTGAGGTAAGATCGTCAGTAAAATGTAAAATATATGATGGTTAATATCTACGTTAGTATTGATATTAGCAATTGGTCCAAAAGACTTTTTTCGTAGAAAACTAAGTTCTCTACAAGTTTGTAATTTAAAATTTTTCTGTAGCTTTTGTTATTTACGAGATAACTGCGACAAAACGTGAATTTTATGGAAAAATATGGTTTAGTGGCCCGTACCACCTGGCCGGTATGAGTAACGACTTTGCCACACGACTTTGCCCCCATACAATTGTCAGATTATCATTCTGTACAACGAAGACATCAAGTTGATCACTCTGTATAAAAATCTGACACACTCGAATATTTCGAGGTCACGTGGTTTTTTTTACATTTTTAAAAATCAGCCATGACTTATGGCCCCACCCAAATTGTCAGATTATTGAAATGTACACTTTTTAGAGTACACTTAACATACAATTTGAAAATCTGACACGCTCGAATAACTTCTTTTTTTTTTTCAAAACTCTCTTTACGCCCATTTGCCCCCAGAAAATCGTCAGATTAATATTATATCGGTTATCAGAAAGACAAAGCGCATATACTGTATGAAAATCTGACGCACTCGAGTATTTCAATTCGACTGTTTTTTTTTACATTTTTAAAAGCTCATACACGCCCATCGCCCCACTAAAATGGAAAACTGCCATACACTTTTTTTTATTTTAGAACGTAAACTTCACAGTCCAATAAGTCCCCATGACGCTTTAGTAACTGCAAATTTAGCATCCTTGGCTCCCCTACTATAAAAACTCCATTTCATATCGTTAACAATGTGAATAAAGATTCCAGAGAAGAGCCGTGGCAAGAGGTTCAGAGATCAGAGCTGGTCAAACGTACTGACCACAAATATGCCACCAATTATAAAATTGACAACCACTAGAAGCTTAAAAAAAAACCTAAATTTATTTTTATTTAGTTATTATTTTCTTTTTTTTTTTTCTTTATTTTGGTTTGGAAGCTGTACTTGATGTTTATTCTTATCTTAATAAATAGCCATGATTAAATTTTTTTTATATTAAAAAAAAATACTTCTATTTCTATTTGTTGCTGAGTTGATGTTAATGGAGTAAATATTAACATTAACTCAGCAACAATGGAAATAGCTGCTTAACTTAGCATTTCATGGTCATATACATAAACATATACTTTTGATGTAGGTAGATAGGGTAAAACTAAAAGTTTTAAAGCACGATTAATGGTTATGTTTGGTTTTTAGTTTTAATTGTTTGTACCTAGCTTTGTTTCTTCGCACAAGAGTATGATTTAGATTAAATTAGTTGTAACATAATTTTTGTTGGATAGTAGAGATGCTATGAAGTAAAGTTATTGGATATTTTAGTCAATTTTAAAGCTTTATAGAGTGTCGTTTCTTTTTTATGCTTCTTGAACTTTAAGTTTAAAGCGAGAAAGAAATATTTTGATTATAATAGTTTGTATTAGTCTAAAGTCTTAATTTTAATTTTGTGAATATCTTTCCAGTGATTTATTTTTTGATGCGATCAATCAGGTAGACTATCTGCAATTGAAAAAATTGAATCAGGTATTAGATATGATTGTATTTTCCTACTTGTAGCAGTTGTTTCTGTAAAAAAAAACAGCTTGAAATCCCTTTAGACGTCATGCATTAGAATCTTAAGTGACTAAAATGAACAATTAAAGCAAAGTACCAAACACATGTTCTCCACATCAGACTTCATCAAACTTCAACCTTACTTTTGATCACAATATCAAGTTTGAATGTTCATATCTAGGCCATATTTCACTCCTTTTTGTTCTGATAAGACAACGTTTAAAATTGTATGAAATTTTCTTTCATTTAGCTGTTTAGAGTTGGCGACAATTTGTTGGCCCCTCTATTCCGCACCACAAAAGCCTATGTATATTTTTGCGCATATTTCAGAAAAAGGTGTTTGTTATTACATACATACAAAGCATACGTATAGCATAAGGCTCATGCAAAGTAAAAAAGTTCCAGATATTTTGTTTCTATATTAAATGGTCAACTTAAACGTCTTTCACTGTATGAAAACAAGCGTTATTCTGAAGGAAATTTATTAATTGTGAAATGGTCAAACATACTGACCACAAATACGCCACCAATTGTAAAATTGACAATCACTAGAAGCTTAAAAAAACCTAAAAGGCCCTTAACAATCCACTTTTCATGCGATGGGTATAGATGTTTTATCATCAGCAAATTGCATGTATTAAATACTGTTTTTCATACCTTTTGAGAAAAGACTGAACCTCAACTATCAACTTATAGGGTAATTCTAAACGGTTATATTTGGAAACCTATTACTTTTTGCCTAGTGATCTCGTATATCTTATTCTTCCTTTTTACTGGCTCTGTCTAAGTAAAGTGTATGTGTTTCGGTTCAGTTGCAACAGTCCTTGTATTCAATGCAGCAGCATCTGGGTGCCCCAGTGCGCACATCAAACGAACCTTATATCAACAGCTGATCTTCTATTAAAAAAGCTAACTTTGACATGCTTATTTTAAAGTTTTATTTCGGTAGAAAGTTATTCAAATTCAAAATAAGTGCTTTTTGAGACTCGAACAATTCGAAAGTTTACGTGTTACTGTAAGATGTAAGAGTTCAGTACCTTTGACGGAATCCTCTTCAAAACCTTTTGAATAAGACTTAGCCCTCGTCTGTAAACGATGTATGAAAAATGGTTAATCCCTCTACATTCCGTAGGTCCATGTCTTTTAAAAAGCACGACCTGAAAGGTGTTGTCGTTGTCGGTATTCCAAAGAGTAAGGTTTCTCCTGGAACCTTTTATGCCATACTTTTAATCAGTCCTAGTGAAGTGCGGAGAATTTTCCGCAAAGTCAAACGAAATCGGAAAAACAATTGCATTAAGCTGTCACAAATAAAGAACTTCATCGCACTTCAACGCGGTTCGTCGGGTGTGTTAAGATAATCAGCCTTATCGGGAATTCCTTGGGAAATATTTTTCCCAATAAATTTTTCCCTTCCCGGGAACAAGTTCCTACTATCGGTAATTCCCCACAGATTTTTTTCCCATGGGAACAATTTTTTGCTAGGAAAAACACAATATTTCCCATAATAAATGAGTTCCCGATAGGTCTTTTTCCCTAGGAATTTTTATTCCCAATTTCGAAAAGAAGTTCCCGATACCAATTTTTCGAATTTATTAATTATATTATATTTATTTTTAAATTCATGGAAAAAAAAGTTCCCGATAACCCTAAATGTCAGAGTGAAATTCCGAACAGCTTTTCGGAAAAATACCTCGAAGCATAAACCTCCAAATCGTACTAGATTGAAGAATTTTCCTCTCCGAACGGATAGCTTGCTAGGGCCGAATATTTCAACTTTTCTACTCAACAGAACTAAAATTGTTGTTTGTAAACACACTCTTACAGGATTTTCCATTTTGTTTATATGAATTAATTTTTTAATTACTTTAGGTGGGAACTTTACTTGACTTTGATTGTCAATTTTTTTAAACAGCTTCAAATTTTTTCCGTTGAGAGTTCGTTTACGATTTCGTCGTACTTGTGAAGACCAACGAACAATTCTGTTTCGCATCGAACGCATCAGTGCGATTTCAGTGAGCACATCGAACAAACCTATTGTGTTCACCCAGTAAAGTGCTTCATAATTTATCAATCGAACGTGTCTTTCTTCAGACGCAACTCTACAGTAATTGGGTGCGTTCGAAAAAAAAAATGGGTAGTATAACTAGGATACCTTTGTATCCGGGTAAGTTTTCGAACGACTAAGATTGAGATAGGCGTTTCACTAGAACACCTAAAAAGTGACAGAGCTCTAGCCGCGATGTTTTTTGTTTTCATAAAAGTATAAGTTCAGCCCTCTATCTGTTCCTCATTGCTCTTACCATTCCCTCAAAAATTATTCTATTTAAACGGCAATTGTGACACCAGTCATCTTATTAGCGTTTTATTAAAACGCCATTCGTAATAGAGGTGATTAAGTAGCAAGCGGAACTTTAAAAGTATTTTCGAGCGGAGTTTTAGTTTAATTTTTAAGTTAAGTTTTAAGTAGAGCTGCAAATGGAGTTTGGATTGAATTTTTATTGAAATTGCAAGTAGAGTTGTGAATGGAATTGAGTAGAGTTGCATTTAGAGTTTGAAGTGGATGTTAAAGTTGAGCCATTAATAGAATTTGGTTCAGTTGTAAGTCGAGTTGTAATTGAACTTGTAATATTACTTATAAAAGAATATCTTAAGTTTTTGAAGTTGAGTTACAACTCGGTTTGCAACTCAACTTAAAAATTTACGGAAAACTCCACTAACAATTGCATTTGCAACTCCATTTACAACTGCGCTTGTGAATCCATTCACAACTCTGCTTTCAATACCATTTACAAAACTTCTTTCAACTCCATTTGAAACTTTACTTACAACTGCACTTGCGACTTCATTCACAACTCCACGTAAAACTCCTTTTACAATTCTACTTACAACTCTACTTACGATTCCGTATACATATCTCCTTACAACTCCACTTACAACTTTACTTACAGCTCCATTAACAACTTTACATAATACTCCACTTACAACTCCACTTGCAATCGCACTTGCGACTCAATTCATAGTTCCACTTACAACTCCACGTGTAACTTTATTCACAACTTCACTTAAAATTCCATATACAACAAGACATGTTAGTAGCGAAAATATAAAAAAAAAATAAACATTTCTGGAAGAAAAAGGTAGAGCGTCTTTCAAAATCGATGTTTCAAAAGTCATTCAAGTAACTCGAATTTTGAATTGGGACGGTTCGTAGTGGACAATTCTATAAAATGCTTCAAATAAAAGTTAAATGTCGAATGTTAAGTGTTTAATTCAAGGAATCATGTGAGGTAATTTTTTTTTCAAGTCGTAACCTTTTAAGTCAATAAGTATTTCAAAATACGATTAGCTTGCACTGGGAGTTGTTTAAGGATATTGTAAAATATATTTACATGTACGGTTCAACATACTACATACCATGCATACCTATATTGATTTATATTAGCCCGCTGTCCTAAGTTTTATTTGTGATGATCACATAGCTATATTTGTTTTTCAGATTTATTACAGAGGGCTGGGAAATGGGAAACTATCGCCATAAAATACCATGAGATCGTTCGGGAAATATAGCGTGATGCACAGATGTACACACTCTGATTAGTTGTAGTGTTTTCGGTAAGAGATTACAATATTTAATTTTTCATTAAGCTTATTTCGTTTTCTTCCAGATTTTGTCTATACGATCCTATCGTTTGGAGACGAGATTTGTAATAGCGAATAACATTGCAGATGGTGGCTATAATAAGGCCAAAACAATACTCCAAATCATTTCTATTAAAATTTTTTACTGATGCAACTTTTATTTTATCCAATAGCTTCGGCACTTCATTTTATAACGAGGGCAATGGAAATTTTATCATTTAAAGAAACTAAGTTTCAGGTTTGCATTCAACGTTATCGCATTATAATTTATATACGAAACTATTTTTATTGTTTTCTTAGGCTAAAAGCAATTACTTTGAAACATTCAACTAAGTTGGAGTAATTTTCTGGCCGTGCCATCAAATCATATTTTCCATGTTTCAAGTGGTTTCGGTTCGTTCTTCGATTTGATGTGAAATTTACTTTTGGTACAGTTATAATATGAATAATATTATATTTATTATAAAAAATTGGTTAAGAATCTAATCTAACAATCTAAGAGATAAATAATATTTAAATAAATATATGTAACACCTGAGTTTGACATGTTTATTTTTTTCCACATCAGGATGAAATTTATCCCGTGCTGATCAGGGACACTATAGCATTCGAATGGCGAAAGAATTTTTGAAATCGGTCCAGTGGCTTATAAGTTACTAGTCCTGTGGGAGAAAACGGGAGAAAATTTATCCCGTGCCGATCAGGGACACTGTAGCATTCGAATGGCGAAAGAATTTTTGAAATCGGTTCAGTGCCTTATGAGTTACCAGTCCTGTGGGAGATTACGGGATGAAATTTATCCCGTGCCGATCAGGGACACTGTAGTAATCGAATGGCGAAAGAATTTTTCAAATTGGTTCAGTGCTTTATGAGTTACTAGTCCTGTGGGAGAAAACGGGTTGAAATTTATCCCGTGCTGATCAGGGACACGGTATCATTCGAATGGCGAAAGAATGTTTGAAATCGGTCCAGTGGCTTATGAGTTACTAGTCCTGTGGGAGAGAACGGGATGAAATTTATCCCGTGCCGATCAGAGACACTGTAGCATTCGAATGGCGAAAGAATTTTTGAAATCGGTTCAGTGCCTTATGAGTTACCAGTCCTGTGGGAGATTACGGGATGAAATTTATCCCGTGCCGATCAGGGACACTGTAGTAATCGAATGGCGAAAGAATTTTTCAAATTGGTCCAGTGGCTTACGAGTTCCAAGTCCTGTGGGAGAATACGGGATGAGATTTATCCCGTTCTGATCAGGGACGCTTTAGCATTCGATTGAATAACCATTCGCGTAGGAGAATACGACAGATAATGAATCTCATGCTGATCAGGAGTAATATAGCATTCGAATTTTTGAAACTGGGTCAGTAGTTTTTGAGTTACTAATCCCCTGGGAATACCTACGGGATGAATCTTATCCTATCTTGATCGGGGATAGTGTAGCATTCCAACGCAGAAAAAATTTTTCAAATCGGTTCGGTACTTTCTGAATTGTGAAGGATTTTCGCTTTCTAATGAAAAATATGCGAAATGAAATATGCCAGTGCCATGATTTTAAAAAGTAAAAATGAAAATTTTTCCATTGCACCAGGCGCGCATAACTATCAGAAAAGCAGCAAGCAACCCAATTTGTACCAGCTGATAATTTAGCCTATGCACTCTCAGCACATACACCCTCCGTTTAGCTTATGCACACTTAGTTCATACACTCCAGTCGTGCCTTTTTCAAAATGTACTAGCTGAAATTTTCACGTTTAGCCTATGCACATACCAATGAAAGAGTTTGCGTTTGCTATGAGTATAGCATATAATCAGGCGTTTGAGAACGCTATGCTAACTACACCATTTTGAATGAGGTGCTTGTATTATCTATTAAGATAGCATATAATTAGGCGTTTTGTAAAATTTTTTGACAACAACCACTGGCTGTCATATTCATCTAATACGTACGAACGGATCGTTCTCCATGATTTGATGTTTTTGACTTTCGTATTTTTTATTACAGAGTCATGAATTTGAAAATAGAAAAAATAAATATATTTTCCAACTCAAATTCCTTTTACTTACCCCAATGAATGTCATTGCGTTCTTCAATCTTAAGAAATGCTAATAGTGCAGTCAATGAAGCGAAAAATAGGGCCCAACCTCCGAATTTTTTTACTGTGAACCGATTTGCACGAAATTTTGGAATTAGGCTCATCTTACCCTTAAATTCAAAAGTGAAAATGATTTGCACACCGCCACCACCCTGGGGGTGGTTGCCACCCCTTCTCGGGGGTGAATTTTTTTTTTTTTTAAATAACCTCGGATATCGATAGAAGGCCTAATTTTAAGCAAAAAAACAAATATAAAGTTTTTTGTTAAGTCCAATACTTTTCGAGTTATTGGCAATTGAAATTTCGCAATTTGTTCACGTTTTTCATCTATTTATTGCAAATATCTCCAAAACTATACGTTTTATCGAAAATTTTATAATGAACAAAATTGTAGCAGGTAAAACAATGAACAATTTGGTTTTTTATAAAGTATTCTAAGAACATTATTAAGCTAGATATAAAAGATCAAAACCATTTTTTATTTTGTCTGAAATTTAATGGTTGTAGTCAATGCCATTTAGCGGCGAGCAGATGCATTTTATGCATTCTAATACAAAAGGATGTTTTGTAGTGCTTGAAATAAGCTTTAAAATGAGCACTATTAAAAGTCTTTTGCACGTAAAATAAGTGAGCTGTAGTGCAAATAAGGGGAGCATCTAATGATTTTTTCTTTTAAATCAATGAGTTTTTAGACCATAACTCCTTCAATTTTTATGCTATCACAATTTGTAAGAAACCATTGTAAAGGTAATTAAGAGAGCTAAAACATCCTTGATTGCAATATATAGTAAACAATTTTTTGCTTAAACGGTCAAGGGTTAAAGGACTTAAGAGAGGCTGTGATTGCGCTGCCACGCGCTCTTTAAACAATCTTATCTCCGTCAATTTTTGTTTGACAGAAAAAACTAAAAGACCAAATTGTTTGTCAAAAAAATACCAACATTTTTTATTCTTACACTATTATACGTATCTGTCGTCATTTTTGAGATATTATGAAAAAAAGTAGGGTTTTTAAAAATTTGAAAATTTGTTGTTTTTTTTTTAATCGTGACTTTTTTGAAAAATATGTGTCCAAAAGCAGCCAAACTGATACTATCTATCAAACTCTTCATAACAAAGTTAATTTTAGGCGGAATACGATTAAATTTAATTTTGGTGGAAATGGCACTTATGAAAGCCATTGATTTAAAAGAAAAAAACATTAGATGCTCCCCTTATTTGCACTACAGCTCACTTATTTTAAGTGCAAAAGACTTTTAATAGTGCTCATTTTAAAGCTTATTTCAAGCACTACAAAACATCCTATTGTATTAGAATGCATAAAATGCATCTGCTCGCCGCTAAATGGCATTGACTACAACCATTAAATTTCAGACAAAATAAAAAATGGTTTTGATCTTCTATATCTAGCTTAATATTGTTCTTAGAATACTTTATAAAAAACCAAATTGTTCATTGTTTTACCTGCTACAATTTTGTTCATTATAAAATTTTCGATAAAACGTATAGTTTTGGAGATATTTCTGTGGCAATAACCCATAACAGCATAAGTCAATTTTCGCTACTTTTCAGGAGAAGCATTTGAAGTTTTTGTCATCAGTTGAAGCGCTTTTATAGACGAAAATATTACCATAAGCAAAGTTTTTATGTTGTTAAGTGATAGAAAATAGAAGTTTGCTTGTTTTGAAGTTTAAATTTTCTTTAAAATTCTTTTATTATACTGTAATTTTGAGCAAAAACCGACTTGTGTTACTTAACTGCAGATGTGTGATGATTTCTTAATATGGAAAAACAACATTAGTGCAGTTAGGTCTAGCAACTGTGTTCTTTACTCAAATAGAAAAAAAGCACAAGTAAGACTTATGCTAGCATGAATAATTAACAAAATTTGGAAGAAAAGCATAAATAGACATGTTCTTACAGGAATAAATGAAAAAATTTAGGTAAAAAAAGCATAAGTTGACTTATACCTGTGAACTATCTAATTACGAAATTGCTTTAAAGGCATAAGTAGTGACTTGTCTTGTTTTTCCTTTTGCTATAGTTTGGAATTTCCTAACTTGTGTTTTTCTATCTTTGTAACGGACAAAGATATCAAAATGAAAATTTCACAGACTGAAGCACCAAGAAAATGTGAAAAAAACTGCATCATTAACTCAATTTGAGCATAAGTCGACTTATGCTGTTATGGGTTATTGCCACAGATTTGCAATAAATAGATGAAAAACGTGAACAAATTGCGAAATTTCAATTGCCAATAACTCGAAAAGTATTGGACTTAACAAAAAACTTTATATTTGTTTTTTTGCTTAAAATTAGGCCTTCTATCGATATCCGAGGTTATTTCAAAAAAAAATTCACCCCCGAGAAGGGGTGGCAACCACCCCCAGGGTGGTGGCGGTGTGCAAATCATTTTCACTTTTGAATTTAAGGGTAAGATGAGCCTAATTCCAAAATTTCATGCAAATCGGTTCACAGTAAAAAAATTCGGACCTAAAATGCTTCATTGACTGCACTATAACTGCATCTCGCAGTATTTCTACAATTTAATATAGAGCGACAAGTAAAACGGCTCTCACTTGATCTCAGTTTAGTTTCATCGGTTTCTCTCTTTATTGTTTAAAATAAAAAATAAAAATTTACAAATGTGTACAAAGTTTAATTTTTCAGTTATTTTGCGTATAGTCAAAACAATCATTGATATTCGAGTGTGTGTGTATCCTTGTAGCATTAAATGAAATTATACTTTGAATAGTTTAAATTTAAATTATCTTTATTTTTATGTACTTTCAATTTTGCTTATTTATTTTACTCAATTACAGTTCAGAGTTTCATTATTTTCTGTATTAGGTGTAGCGCTGATAATTTATAATATTATTTTTTTAATTTATAATCTATCACTATGCTCACGATTCTTTTTCTACTCCTTTTTCTTAGATTTTTGATGTTCTTCCGGAACTTCGTCGGTACTACCGAAGAATTGTTCATCCATTATTGTCGAGCCTCCTCCAGGCACAGTCTCTCGACTAGTACCTCCTGCCTCTGATTCACCTTGAACGCCATATGCCGGCAAATCGTTCCGGTATGGAATTGCTTCCAACTTTTAGGATCAATTTAAGACTACTTGGTCGATGATCCATGCTATATTCTGAGATGAAAAATGTACTTTTGTTGCAGTTTTGTGCACTCAAATGAAAAAAAATATATATTTGGAAGTTCTGCGCACATCAGGATTTGGATTTAGCACAGAACTCACACCCTCGCAACGGGTACACAATAATTCAGACTCTTTTGCTTACCTTCGTATTTATCTCGACGTTCGAATTTATGTTTTTTGGAACCCATTATACAGGGTGTCCCGTAATTAGTTTTACATACTTTGGGATATGATTCTTGGTCATATTCTAAGAAAAAAATTGTTCTACAGTAAAGTCCGTTTCTCAAGTTTGACATCACTTTTTGACAATTTAAAAAAAGGCTAACTTTGGTGTACCCTGACCTGTGTTAAATTCGATATCTCTGTCAATACTGATAGAGACCTAATCTTAGACTCAATTTTTTGTAGAAATAACAACCTTTAAGACTGTATTTAAATTAGGCTTCCATAGGTTTAGGGTTGCCAGATTTTCAATTTTAAGTGGTGTTCAAATTTTCTTCCCAAAACAAAGTTTTGACTTTGAGGTCATTTTTTTGGAGAAAAGGCCTGATAAACATAGAGTTTCTTTATTTTTTACAGACGAACAAAACAATAATAAAGAAAAAACTCAGCATTAAGTTAGCTCAAAAACCCATACATTTTATGATACTAAGAAAAATACGAAATGGGAAAAATTTAAAAAAAAATAAAAAAAAGTTTTTGCTTTGAGGTTTGTTTGAATAAAACAATAATATGATCACTTTTAGTAGTTTTTTTATGTATTTAATACAAATACAATTATAACAAGTGCTCAAAGCCCCATCCTTCGTTTTGAATCCATGCCAGAGCCCGTTTTTGGATTTCATTGTGGGTGTTTGCTTTAAATTTGGGGTATGAATGAATGTTCAATAGGTAAATAAGTCGTATAAAAGAATAAGAAAACAAATTTGTTCATTAGTTTGTCAAATTAAGTCACGATTGCAGTTTGATCAGAGAGTTTTTTGAAATGCTTTCATTTACGAGAGAAGAATACGCAGACATTTTTTTTCTTATATGAGTTTTTAAATGGAAATTGAAGAAAAGCACAACAAAGGATACCAGGAACTTTATACTAACTGAAAATCTGGCAACCCTTAGACTATAGGAGTCAAATTTAAATACAGTTTCAAAGATTACAAGACTACAAGTAAGACAAGAGTTATCGACAGCAAACACCCACAATGAAATCCAAAAACGGGCTCTGGCATGGATTCAAAACGAAGGATGGGGCTTTGAGCACTTGTTATAATTGTATTTGTATTAAATACATAAAAAAAACTACTAAAAGTGATCATATTATTGTTTTATTCAAACAAACCTCAAAGCAAGAACTTTTTTTTATTTTTTTTTAAATTTTTCCCATTTCGTATTTTTCTTAGTATCATAAAATGTATGGGTTTTTGAGCTTACTTAATGCTGAGTTTTTTCTTTATTATTGTTTTGTTCGTCTGTAAAAAATAAAGAAACTCTATGTTTATCAGGCCTTTTCTCCAAAAAAATGACCTCAAAGTCAAAACTTTGTTTTGGGAAGAAAATTTGAACACCACTTAAAATTACAGTTCAGAGTTTCATTATTTTCTGTATTAGGTGTAGCGCTGATAATTTATAATATTATTTTTTTAATTTATAATCTATCACTATGCTCACGATTCTTTTTCTACTCCTTTTTCTTAGATTTTTGATGTTCTTCCGGAACTTCGTCGGTACTACCGAAGAATTGTTCATCCATTATTGTCGAGCCTCCTCCAGGCACAGTCTCTCGACTAGTACCTCCTGCCTCTGATTCACCTTGAACGCCATATGCCGGCAAATCGTTCCGGTATGGAATTGCTTCCAACTTTTAGGATCAATTTAAGACTACTTGGTCGATGATCCATGCTATATTCTGAGATGAAAAATGTACTTTTGTTGCAGTTTTGTGCACTCAAATGAAAAAAAATATATATTTGGAAGTTCTGCGCACATCAGGATTTGGATTTAGCACAGAACTCACACCCTCGCAACGGGTACACAATAATTCAGACTCTTTTGCTTACCTTCGTATTTATCTCGACGTTCGAATTTATGTTTTTTGGAACCCATTATACAGGGTGTCCCGTAATTAGTTTTACATACTTTGGGATATGATTCTTGGTCATATTCTAAGAAAAAAATTGTTCTACAGTAAAGTCCGTTTCTCAAGTTTGACATCACTTTTTGACAATTTAAAAAAAGGCTAACTTTGGTGTACCCTGACCTGTGTTAAATTCGATATCTCTGTCAATACTGATAGAGACCTAATCTTAGACTCAATTTTTTGTAGAAATAACAACCTTTAAGACTGTATTTAAATTAGGCTTCCATAGGTTTAGGGTTGCCAGATTTTCAATTTTAAGTGGTGTTCAAATTTTCTTCCCAAAACAAAGTTTTGACTTTGAGGTCATTTTTTTGGAGAAAAGGCCTGATAAACATAGAGTTTCTTTATTTTTTACAGACGAACAAAACAATAATAAAGAAAAAACTCAGCATTAAGTTAGCTCAAAAACCCATACATTTTATGATACTAAGAAAAATACGAAATGGGAAAAATTTAAAAAAAAATAAAAAAAAGTTTTTGCTTTGAGGTTTGTTTGAATAAAACAATAATATGATCACTTTTAGTAGTTTTTTTATGTATTTAATACAAATACAATTATAACAAGTGCTCAAAGCCCCATCCTTCGTTTTGAATCCATGCCAGAGCCCGTTTTTGGATTTCATTGTGGGTGTTTGCTTTAAATTTGGGGTATGAATGAATGTTCAATAGGTAAATAAGTCGTATAAAAGAATAAGAAAACAAATTTGTTCATTAGTTTGTCAAATTAAGTCACGATTGCAGTTTGATCAGAGAGTTTTTTGAAATGCTTTCATTTACGAGAGAAGAATACGCAGACACTTTTTTTCTTATATGAGTTTTTAAATGGAAATTGAAGAAAAGCACAACAAAGGATACCAGGAACTTTATACTAACTGAAAATCTGGCAACCCTTAGACTATAGGAGTCAAATTTAAATACAGTTTCAAAGATTACAAGACTACAAGTAAGACAAGAGTTATCGACAGCAAACACCCACAATGAAATCCAAAAACGGGCTCTGGCATGGATTCAAAACGAAGGATGGGGCTTTGAGCACTTGTTATAATTGTATTTGTATTAAATACATAAAAAAAACTACTAAAAGTAATCATATTATTGTTTTATTCAAACAAACCTCAAAGCAAGAACTTTTTTTTATTTTTTTTTAAATTTTTCCCATTTCGTATTTTTCTTAGTATCATAAAATGTATGGGTTTTTGAGCTTACTTAATGCTGAGTTTTTTCTTTATTATTGTTTTGTTCATCTGTAAAAAATAAAGAAACTCTATGTTTATCAGGCCTTTTCTCCAAAAAAATGACCTCAAAGTCAAAACTTTGTTTTGGGAAGAAAATTTGAACACCACTTAAAATTGAAAATCTGGCAACCCTAAATCTATGGAAGCCTAATTTAAATACAGTCTTAAAGGTTGTTATTTCTACAAAAAATTGAGTCTAAGATTAGGTCTCTATCATCAGTATTGACAGAGATATCGAGTTTAACACAGGTCAGCGTACACCAAAGTTAGCCTTTTTTTAAATTGTCAAAAAGTGATGTCAAACTTGAGAAACGGACTTTACTGTAGAACAATTTTTTTCTTAGAATATGACCAAGAATCATATCCCAAAGTATGTAAAACGAATTACGGGACACCCTGTATGTATTTTTGATTAGTTAAAATAAAAAAAAATAAAAAAAAGGTAATGAAGTTACTTCACTTGGAAACAAAACCAAACTAAATACTAAAAGCAAGGCGCGTTTTTGCTTTGGCTTCTTTGTAAAAGGAAGCGAGGTGCTTTCTTGATAGAAACTATATGGATGGTTGGCACAAGAGAATTAGTGTAGAGTTGCGTCTGAAGAAAGACACGTTCGATTGATAAATTATAAAGCACTTTACTGGGTGAACACAATAGGTTTGTTCGATGTGCGCACTGAAGCGTTCGATGTGACATTTTTTTTGTCCCAGTGCATTTTCACCACAGAGGAGATACAAAAAGAGGCCAAACCACACACACACTACGGCATCTGTCCTCAAACTGACTTCACAAACACCACTTTATTTTCAGCTTTCAAAACTAGTTTGAAACAGTGCTGCCGTTTCTACTGTCATGACAGTAGACTACTGTTTTTTCACTCTAAAAAAGTCCAATCTCCTGTCTCCTGTTACCAAGGCGTTTTATTCAAAATTCTACTGTTTTTCTGACTTTTCTAACTATTACATTGAGTAACTCAGTAGTCAAACATTTTATAACTTTTTACAAATATTTATCATAAGTTCATAAGATTTTTTTTTATCCTCGTACCACAAAATTCTTCATCTTCAAGAAAAGATATTATAAAAGAACATACCTGTTCAAGTTCTACCTCGAGATGGCTAGTAATTTCATTTTGCCAGATAAATTAAATATTTCTGTTGGTATTTCAGATGCTGATAATTATTAAAACTTGTCTCAGATTTATTTGGGGGCCGAATGTGAGGAATTTTTAAGAAAATCAGTTTTTTTGATTGAAGATGTTGAAAATATTCGGGAAAATGCTTTAAATTTCTACATTAAAGGATGCAGTGAAATAAAAAAACGTTTTCCAATAGATAGTTTACTTTTTCAACAGTTTCAATTTGTAGATCCTTGTATAGCTCTTAATTTAAACAGAACACAAAACTTGAATTCCTTGCAAATACTTTGTAATCATTTTTCAAAATTGATAAATACAGTTGATCTTTTAAACGAGTGGCATAGTTTGCCTACTTACTTTAAAGAAGAAGAAAGAAAAAAGTAAAAGACGCAGGTATTGAAGAATTTTGGAACATGATTGCAGGTATCAAAGATTACAACGATGAACTAATTTTTAAAAATATTTTTAAATTAGCTGAGATTGTTTTAAGTTTGCCACACTCAAATGCAAAATGTGAGCGAATTTTCAGCATTGTTACCGATGCAAAAACAAAAAAACGAAACTGTTTAGGGAATAAGACTCTCAATGCAATTGCTGTCATAAGATCGCACTTAAAAGAAGATGATTTGAATTGTACGGCATTCCAAACAGAAACCTTAGAATTTTGTTCATTTTGTAAGGTTGATGCATCGAGTTTTCAACTCTCTGCATAGCATTCTTATACAATTTAGAAGAAACATTGCTAAATCTTTATTTGACTTAAGGTTATGCCACCACGTTATTGATAAATACCGACGTAAGTGAGGTTCACTAACACATTCGAGTCCAGTTGGACGTTCTATTCGAAAAAAAATTAAATCTCCTGTTTTTTCAACCCGTTGAACAGGAAATCTCCTGTTTTTGTCAATTCATCGAACGGGAGCACTGGTTTGAAATCCGAACCAACCACATCCAACTAGCACAAACTTTTGTTCTTTCCCATTTTAGAAGTGCATACTACTTCCCAGACATATAAAAGATCGTGAAATGTTTTTTTTGTGCACAAAAATTACGATTTTCAAAGAACAAAACATATCTCTTGGAAATATATAGGTAAGTAAATGTAACTGCAAACAAATCCTTTAAGTTTAAAGCATAAAATAAAATACGAAAGTTGGTTATTTTGAAACATTTGTATTTGTAGAAAGAAGAAACGGTTAATGAAAGCTAAACAACAGAGTATGCAGCATAGTTGGCAATTCCGCAAAGATTCCTACCCTTACGTATTCGCATGTAACCGTCTTCGCCCCACTGGTCACCCCACCAGTTCTTTAGTATCCAATAATTTGGGCCATAACCAACGACCAGCATTGCATGATTTACGGAACTTGATGAACAGTTTTCATCGTCATATATACCGTCACTGGAAGATAAATAGCTTGTCTGTTATTTATATTTTATTATTGTGAAGCTTATTTAGATGTGTATTTTTTGAACTACTTTCAATTGGTAAAGGAACTAGGTCTCTCACTCTCACTCTATCTCTCCTTCTCTCTCTTTTTCTCTGTTTCCGCAGATCCAAATTTTTCTTCATTTGAGGAAAGTAACCGTCATTAAAGTGCTCGGACGACCAAACAATAACGCTATTAATCAACTTTTCCTTTTTTTTTATCTTGTTTCTTTTTCTTTACAATGACTCTTTTTATTTACTATAGTTTTTTTATGGGTCGTATTTTAACCGAGCTTTTGTTTTGCCCAAGTAATTCAAAGGCACAATTCTGTTTTTTCATAGCTTTGAAGACCGGCATCTGTAAGTTAACTGATCACGGTAGGTATTTACGTTTGTTTAATTTTTAACTAATATTTCGGTTTACCAGCCGCAATGGTAACCATCAGACAAAATTCTCACGATTTAGTGTTGAAAAAATGGAAGAGATTTCGTTCCGATCGGTGACGATAATAGGGAAGTATGAAAATCAAATCGAATATGAATACTACCAACTGTTTTAGCTATACAAAAAATTAGTTTACTTTTCCGATTTACTCCTTTGCCCTTAGGAATTGCAGAGCGCATTAACATGTTCTTATATAGAAGATTTGAATAGTATGCAATATTAACAAAAAAAATATTAAACTACCTGTAGAGCTGAAATGTGTTAGGCGAAGCATTGATCGACACGGCCACTGGTCCAATATGAGCAACGGCTGCCTGAATTGCTCGTTCATCACGCGAAGGCATAATTGCCCAAGACGTCACATTCACAACGGCAAGTTCTGGAACAAATTGACATTTGCCTTTCTAAGAAATGCAAAATAATAAAGTAAACCACCAGCAGCTAACACTCGTATTTGAACTTACCCGTCCAGCATATTTGTAGTCTTTTTCCCTCATAATGCCCCCAGTAGCTTCAAGATATTTGAGTGTATTTCTTAAAGAACCACCGGTGCAGCCCTGGTTGCCGAATTTGACACTACAGTCTACGATTTGTTGGGGGCTAAATCGACACAAATTGTCATGAAGTCGGTTGTCAGTTTTGACTAAAAATTGAACTTACCTTAAACTTAGAATCTTTCCAGTTCTCTTGAAGACTTGTCCTTCTATGCTTTGGGCAATGCTATACGCATAGCACGATCCGCACGTTCCCTGATTGTTAGCCTTTGTTCGGAAGCCCTTCTCTCGCCAGTCTATGCTGTCGGGGATATCATTCATAAGAGGCGACCCTACAATGTCTGATATGAAGTCAAATGCTTCAAAACGTCTACTTTTGGCGAGTCTGAGAAATTTTTTCAAATATGAATCGCTGTTCTGAAAGTATAAATTTTTCAACCAAACTTAAACAAAAATTATTTGGAGGAAGCTTACCAAATCTGCCAGATTATTGGTTCTCAGACGATAAGACGCCTTTCCACTTTTGTACAAACTGTTGTGCTCCCGAATGGTTTTTAAATTCTTTTCATAAGCTATACGCCCACGAAATTCTTCAAAGTAGTGAGCATAACTTCTATTACCAATACCCTTGTTAGGAATTCAAAAAAGAAAGCACATTGTATTGCAGTTCATTCGTGGGTTAGTCGTTTACTATATGCACACTCACTTTGAATTCATCAAAACTATCGTATTCTATCACCCGGCCATCCTCTTCAAGGAAACCTACAGTCAAATGAAAAAACACTACTGACCATTGGACTGTATGCCAGAGTTTCGAATACCGCATTACGACGGAGACTATAGCCGTTACTAGTTGAAGAAGACTGATAACATTCAATCATGAAAATAACAAAATAGGTGCTACGTCTGTTGGTATTTTTTCCCATGGGCCAGCATAAAAATGCTGACCCATGGAACACAACACAAAACAACGGTCGTTTTGTTTTTGTAATTTTTTTTTGCAGCAAGGTTAATACATATTACCAAGAACATTTAATTGGAATATAAAGCTTCAAATCCGACATCCCTCAACTCTGTGACTATGCGAATGATCGTTATTGCGAATCAGCAAGTTTAAGTGTCACGGTTCCGAAAAATCTTGACCTTACTCACTGAAGTTGATTCCACAACCACAAATACATCGGAATATCGTCTGCCATGTGGAGTGTGCTAAGTAAATTACTTATACTTATTTGACAATGCAGTAACGTTTCATATCATAACCAAATGAGCATAAGTCACAAAACGTAGAAAAGTAGTATGAGAAACACATAGCACCAGGCACATGAAAGTCCAGAGAGCAAAAGACTAGAAACGATAAAAACAAAAAAAAAACTGAGCAATCTTCAACCTGTGAAAGACTATTGTCGACGTTGACCGAGATAGGTGAAAAATCATGTTTTTCGGGGTGCTCCTAAAAGTGAGGTAATAGATAAGTGCTCTTTGGGAATCTTTAGCAAGAGTTGCGGAAAAGCAACTTTTCTTACTGAAAAAACAGAAAACGCTACATATCTCGAAAAGGAAGAGAGAAAGGCGAAAAATAACGTTCTTTGGGGGTGTTCTTAAAAGGAAAGTAATGTATATAGAACCTCCAACAAGATTTACAGAAAAATAACTTTTTTTGGGGTGTTCCTAAAGAAGGAAATATGTTTGATAAAAAAGAGTTATCAGAGAACGTTGGGGGAGATTTGATCATAATTTGATTAATTTTTCTTGGTTTTTTGTTTTCAAATAATTTCCAGTCGAGTTCTTGTGAGCATCGCAAATTATTTTTTTCTCAAGACGTTCAGGTTGAAGCTCTGTTAGCGGCTTATGCTACAATATTTCTATATGAAAAAATTTAAATAAAAAACATAAAAAATTACAATTATTCGATAATCCTAAGGTAAGTACCGACTCCATGGCGACTGACGGCAGAATTTGAGTAGAGGACATTGAAATTTCCAATAATAAAGTTCATTGCAGCGAGATTGGATTTCAAGACGTGTCGGAACATCAGAAAGATATGTACTCAAATGTAGGGCAATCTTCATTGAACTCGGTCATGAACAAAAGTTGATGCTGGTTGGAGGTGCTTACTGAGGTTTCTGCTTGCCTGGTACCTCACCTGAAAATTTCTTTGAAAATCGTAATTTTTGTGTACAAAAAACAAACAAGCCACGATCTTTCTTTTATATGCCTGGGAAGTAGTAGTAAGTAGTATGCACTTCTAAAAGTTTGTGCTGGTTGGAGGTGCCTTCTGAGTTTTCTGCTAGCCTGGTACCTCACAAGTTAATAAATGAATAAATGAATCTGCATTGTTTTAAATCATTGTTATATTTTCTTTAAAAGTCATTTAATTTTTTTCTATTTTAGTTTATATCTTAACCCTCAAACTGGTAGGTTGGTAAATTCTTTTTTATTTTAATTAATAATGCTGTTCGTCTTATTCAATATTATTTGTTAATATATACATATATGTATGCATATGTATGTATGTATTTATATATCAATATGTATACACATATATATATAAATATATATATATACATATATATATCCTTGATTTATTTTATTAAATGGTAGTTTTGTATCTTGGGTACGGTATCGCTAACTACTCTTTGCTATGTAAATAATATATAATCCATCATTTAGTTCAAATGTACACATATGTATGTATTCATATATACATTTTCATACACATATAACTTCATATATATATATGTATATGTGCATATGCAACATATATACATATCTATTACGATATATATGCGAACGTGTAAAATGTGCATTTTTTTATTCAATGTAGGTATATGTTCTGTTGTTTATCATTTAAACCTTTGTATGTTATATTAATTCGCATTTAATTGTGTTGACTACAATGAAATAAGGTTCTTCAAATTTCACATGTTGTTGTTGATTAGGAAATAAAAAAATATGTTAAGCGTTATTTAATAAAAATGAATTAAATTATTGCACCATTTTTGTTCGAATATGTATGTATAAATTGTATAATTTCTTTTTAAATTTTATTTTAGATTTTAAGTGATATTTTTTTTTTAAATATAAATTTTTTCTCTTTAGTACTTTTTCTTGCTTATTAGATTTTTGTTATTTTTTTTTATGAAACTTTAATTGATGTGTATTTTCAAGTTATTTCATTAAATTAAGTTCTATTTTATTTAATATATTTATACATAAATTACGCCTTGAATTCAGCTATGGAGTTCGTCTTTTTTTTTATGTATTAGGTTCTTGTGCCATTAAGTTAACAATTATTGGTTTCCTAAAGGAAACTTCTTATGTTAGTTTTTTTTTATTCATTGATAATTGTGCAAATTACTTTAATTATACCAAGTATATTATTTTATTTTATATCATTTGCTATTATATTTGTATTCTATTACCTTTTCTTGTATTTTATACTTTAAACATAATAAGCATCTATCAACTGAGGGCAAGCTCCAGTCAGAAGCGAGTTTGATGCCCACTTTTAAATATATATGTATATATAGATTATATATGCATGTAATATATATATGTTTATATACATATATATATGTATGTATATGTATATGTCTATATATATATATATATATATGTTATGTATTTATATTTGATTATATAGCCTAGTTAAGAATTAATAGTTCAATTCTTAAAAAACAGTTTTATTTGCAATTGCAAAGCCCGTTAGTACTCATTGTTTCAAAAACAAAAAATTATTTCTAAAATATATTTTGTACATATTTAAGATTAAAACATATATTTATATATATATATATTTTTATATACATAATATATTTTGGATGTACATTAATTTACACAATATACCTTACGTGGTTTAAATTTGATGATTAGAAATTTAATATTTTTAAGTTTAGGAGAACAAAAAAATTATGATAAAAATATAAAATTGCAGTTTAATTGTTAATTATTTTTTTCTTAATTGAGAAATATTATTTCTTAACTTAGTGTTTAATTTACTTTTGCTATTTGGACCGCGCTTTGTTTATGTAGTTAGTAGTAATTTATTGGTTAATGTTGCTCTGTCGCAAGTGCTTAAAATAAATCTATTTTTATATTTTTTTAAATTGTCTTACATCTCAAAAACTCTTTTTTTTGATAAGTGGATACAGAGAGGAAAAGAGATAGAGTCAAACGGCAAGAGGTTCAATATATGAATAGAAATTGGCGGGGGTCAGGAACAGAGACTGATAGAATTATCTTTGATAAGACGCCGAAATAAAATAAAAATATTTAACCGTTAATAAGTACTTAGTGAGCATTGTCGGTTGGTTTTTATTAATAAATTATTCCTATGAATTAGTTTTGGCAAACGAACTTATGATCAGTGTGTTAAGCTCTGTTTTAGTAAATCGCAAGGTCGTTGAAATACTTGTCAAACTCTATAAAACTTGACGAATGCCGCCGGCCGCCGTATACAAAAAAAAACTCAGCAGAAATCAATCGTTCTAACGCAAAATCAGAGCCATAAGTGCACATAACAAACCGCTGGGCTATTTTACTAGAAATTGTCTAAATATGTAGAATATCGCCACTGCCAGGCACTCGAGAAAGACCAGAAACTATGATTTAAAATAAATTGTAGACACTTTTGCGTTACGTCCAAAAGCAATCACCTTTTACCAACGTACCGTAAAGTAAACACATTGCCAAGTGAAATAAGTTGCAATTTGAAACTCAAGAAGACTAAGGAGAGTACATAAATGTAGTTTGATACAAAAATTTAATAAAACATTCACGTGGATCGCAAGTTCCGATCGAATTGAATAACATGAATATGGCTTCCTGATGATGGGAAACCTTGAACCAATTGTTATCAATATTCGCTATCAAGTTTTAAATGTTTTTGAATCGAATTGCACCTACAGTAATTGTATGCTGAAAATAAGAAAATTCCACTTTTAAATAAAAAGATGCAATAGCATCCTCGACATGATTTGTGACAAAAATGAAGTAAACGTTTAGTTTATTTTCGAATGCCATCATAAGTAACTGGACATTTTTTCATATACAATCGAGATTTTTAAAAATATCTCAAGTCTGAAAGGAAAGGTTTTTCTTATTAGATGAACCAAAATAAGAATTAAGATGAATTGTATGAAATTTGTCGCTTTTGTTTTCTCTCTGTACAGAGTTACAGAGTTTATACATAGATGAAAGTAGATATTAGGTATCAGAATTCAGTAGAATCAAGCCGTTATTTCAAAATGGCAAGATATAAGCTTCTATTAAAACTGTTGCCCAAGTTTTTGGCAATTTGTCACGTAAATTTTCTTTTGACCAAGCGCATGTTGCCATTTTATTTAATGGGTATTTATTTATTAGTGAATGTTAAGCATTAAAGTTCTCATGATTGTTTTATATGTAAGATGCATCTCAGTGAAATTAATAAATAATCTGCCACATATCTTCTTGAATATCTATAAATTGTATGTAGGTATATGTTTTGCGTACATCATATATTAATTTTTTGAAAACGTTGATTAAATTATGTTATTGGTACGTTAATTTACTGAGCTGGTATTTAGGTATTGGTTAACAATTTATTTTGATAAGAGGTCTTTTTTAAGTATATAATTTATATATATGCATATGTTTGTTTTGAAGAATTTAATTTGAAAATTCTAAATTGATTAAAGCCTAATTGAAATAAAATATAATCTTTTTGTTTATCATATTTATAATATTATACATTTAAACTTTGCTGATTTTTTCTGTATCAAGTTAGTTTTCGTTTTTTTTTTTTTTTGCAACCAGAACCGAAAGTCACCCTTATCAAATTACAGTATTTTCTTAGATATCAATGAAAACAGGAACAGCATTGCTATATATTTCCACAATTAAGGGGTATTTGTTAAGTAATAATATTCAAAATGTGTAGCATGTGTCTCTTTTGTTTGTTTTCTTTTTTTTTTTCAAATAAATCACGCTAAAATATAAACATTACAAAGTTTTTTTTTGGATTATATATAAACAAAAGAAGAAATACTAGGTAGTTTGTAACAAGTTGTGTAATTGCTTTCATGTCTTAAGTACCCATCATGGGTTCTTGTCGGATCTCTGATTTTAGTTTAACAAATTCCTTTGCTACTTCATCGTTATTACGTTGTGAGAGAATACGAAGAATGGTCCAACCTGTTTCGTCCATTTGTATTCTTTTGGCCAGAGGAAGCCAGCAGGCGCACGAACCCTAGTTTTATGAGAAAAATTATAGCTAAAAAATTTTTATTTGTTGAGGGAAGAATATACTTTTTCGACAATGTCTTTGAGCTGAAGAATTGCAACACCAACGAGCCGATCGTCACGTGCGAAGCAATAGTCCTTCACGCAGATGTGTAGCTCGAAGAAGTCAAGCTGTTCTTCATTTCCGATCATACTGCAAGAAAATGAACAGAATACAATAGAAGCAACAATGAGTCTGAATACCTTCAGCTAGACGTGAATGTCAAAAAAAAAAAATAACTATTGTCAAGATAGAAGCACAGGAATTGCCAACAAAAGCCTGGGCCGAATTTCAGCAGACTTTATCAAGTAAAATCGTTCAGCTAGACGTGAAAATCGTTCTTGGCGATTTTAACGCAAAACTATGGAAGGAGGGCATCTTTGGAAATACAATCGGTAAGCATAGCCTCCATGACAAAACCTCCGAAAACGGAATGAGGCTAATCGGTTTTGCTGCGGGGCTAAATCTTGTTGTAAGTAGTACACGCTTCCCGAATCTCAAAATTCATAAAGGTACATGGTGAACCCCAGACCAATCAACCGTCAACCAAATTGACCATATTGCGATCGACGGCGACGTAAGGCACTCTTCCAGTGTGTTAGATGTCCGAACTTTCCGAGGGGCCAACTTCGACTCGGACTACTACCTTGTTGTAGCCAAGGTACGAATGAGGATATCTTGCTCACGACTCGTGCGAGCTAACGCTGTGAAGAGATATGACGTAGGAAAGCTACAATCGCAAGAGATTGCCAATGCCTTTTCCAATTATCCTTGAATCCTATGCCGTCAGCATTATGCATTGAAGACCAGTAGCAGCAATGTCAAGAAGCCATCAGAACCGCTGCCTCTGAGGATCTGGGTTTCACTCGGCCCCCAAAACCAAACCCATGGTTCGATGAAGAATGCAGGCAGGCAAATGCAGCCAAACAAAAAGCACGACAAATGCTGATGCAAAAACGAACGAGGGCTGCTTACGATCAGTATAACGATATTTACAAGGAGAAAAGAAGGGAAGAACACCGAATTCTCAAAAAGAAAAAAAAGCAGCATGAGAAGCGCTCGTTTTAAGACATTGAGAGGTGCCATGACAGGAATGAGATTCGGAAGTTTTACGAAAAAGTAAAAAGATCCTGCCAGGGTGGCAAGCCCCGAACTCAAGCCTGTAAAGACCAGCAGGGAAACATAGTTGTAGAGTCACAGTCGCTACTGAGGATCTGGAAAGATCACTTCTGCAGACTGCTTAACGGCGATGAGGACACATATTCTGCTGTCAGGCAGATTGCCCCATTCAGCTTGAACGATGATCAAGAATGCCGTCCTCCCGACCTAGAGGAAGTTAAGCTTGCCATATGCAAACTTTAATCAAATAAGACTGCAGGTGCAGAAAGCCTTGATGCCGAACTTTTCAAGGCAGCTGGAGACCAGTTGGAAAGGAGCATGCACCAGCTGATCTGCATGATATGGTCGGAAGAAAGCATGCCCGATGAATGGAACCTCAGTATCGTATGCCCGATCCTAAAGAAGGGAGACCCTCACAATTGCGCCAATTACAGAGGGATAAGCCTCCTTAACGTCGCTTATAAGATCTTGTCTGCTGTAATATGTGAAAGTGCGAAACCCCACGTCAACAACTTGATAAGTCCTTCTCCTTATCAATGTGGTTTTAGATCACATTACGGCAGATCTTGGAGAAAACCCTAGAATATACGGCCCTATCGTGGTAACCGTCGGAGCGGAATTCTCTCCGATCGGAGACATTTTGCTTCGTGGTAGTTCTCCGATCGGACGATCCGACGTTCTCCGATAAGTTTTTGTTGCGGAGATTTTAGTTTAGGGAATGTAATGCATTGCCGCATTTGTGAAAAATTTCTTACGACGACAACTACTTCGAAGCAAAATTGAATCTCCGAAAAAAGATGCGTTGCGGAGAAAACTCCGCTCCGACGGCTATCACGATAGGGCCGATAATATCGATATTCACCATTTCCTTATCGATTTCAAGGCCGCATATGACAGTGTTTACAGAGACGAGCTATACAGAGCCATGTCTAGTTTCGGCATCCCTGCAAAGCTCGTACGACTATGCAGGATGACTTTGGAGAATTCACGCTGCGCCGTCAAGGTCGGTAAAGAACTCACCGAGACCTTTGATGTCGAAAAAGGTTTTAGATAAGGTGACAAACTGTCATGCGATTTCCTCAACATCATACTTGAAAAGATTGTAAGAAGCTCAAACGTCAACACCAGAGGAACAATCTTTCAAAAGTCTGTTAAATTAGGAAAATTATACGACGAAATTGACGTAATGGGAAGAAAAAAGCGTGATGTCATAGGTGCTGTTGCGAGTATTGAAACAGAAGCGGCAAAAATATGTTTGATGGTTAATGATTGTAAAACAAAGTATATGTTGTCATCAAACAAGGACACCGAACATTGAAGAATTGAACAAAACGTCACAATAGACTGACATAACTACGAGGTAGTACAGGACTTCGTCTACCTAGGATCCGCTATAGACACGGAAAACAACATCAGTGAGGAGATCAAACGGAGAATAACTCTTGCCAACCGTTGCTTCTTTGGGTTAAGAAGGCAATTGAGAAACAAAACCCTCCAGAAAAACCAAGATAACCTTGTATAAGACCTTGATCATCCCAGTCCTGCTTTAAGGCGCGGAAGCATGGACTTTATCGAAAGCGGATGAGGAAACCGTTGGTCGTTTCGAAAGAAAAATTTTCCGAATGATCTTTGGTCCCGTATGCGAAGACAATGTGTGGAGAAGAAGATACAACAACGAGCTGTATGAGCTGTACCGCGACATGGGCATAGCCAGAAGAGTACGCATCGCGAGGCTACGATGGTAGAGCCATGTAGAGCGGATGGATCCAAACGCTCCGGCTCGTCGGGTGTTCGAAAGCACATTGCAGGGAAATCGCGGAAGGGGAAGACATCGTCTTAGGTGACGCAATCAAGTGGACGAAGACATTAACCGACTTACAGTGCAAAACTGGAGAGAGCTCGTCCGAAATCGAAGTCTTAACAGAAGGATGTTGGTTGAGCCCCAGGTTCACCCCGAACTGTAATGCGCACCTAAGTAAGTATGTAAGTAAGTAAGTAAGTTATCAAGTAAAATGTTACAAAGTTATGTGAGTATAATAATTTGTTATACTCAGATCAGTAATACGCTACTGCACAAAGCTCGGGTTTAACGCAATTAAGTTTTTCACATAATTTATCTTTTTTACGATTTTCTACAACTTTTGCAGTTAGTGTTTCTGGGGCAGTCTACAGAGGAGTTTTTGAAATTCAGTCTTTAAGTCTTGAAATAATGGTACCTGTCATACAACCTTTATGATAAGACTTCTTTTTATCGAGAACGGCTCCAATGATTTCACTATAACTTTATGTGAATGATAATTTCTTAAAGGTCTTTCTTATGATGTAAAAGTTTGTTTTGGAAAAGTCTAAGAACCATACCCCATAGTACCGTTTTTTTTAAACCGACATCCTCGGTAATGGCTTACACAATTCTGACGAAGTGTTATATTAAGGAAGTCTTATGTGGTTTAAAAAGGATTGTGAGGCAACATTTGAAAAATTTTAATTTTTGAAATTTTTTACTAGATTTTTGTGAATATTTTTGAAAGCCAGTCTTTGTTTTTTCTCAAATTTTTTGTCGAATTGTCTTCTGGCAAGGTCTTAAAACTTGCGTACTTGATTTTAAAAATCTGATTTTTAAAAAAGTGAAAAATAAAAAAAAAATTAAAAATAAATTTAAAAAAAACTTACAAGTGAAAAGACTCGTTGTACTTCGGTGACCAATTGTTGGACTTCGATTTGGTTGCATGTTTTCGCTTCTTTTCCTGTAGATGTGGTCCAATAAGGTTAATTTCAACAAACGGACGGAACATTCCTGATTGAATTTGCCACTTCAAGTCATTGGCAGCGATAACTAAACGACAAATAACAATACAGCTTTAACAGTGCAAATGTAACTAACTCCCATCACAACAACTTACCTTTCACAGTCACTTTATGTTCACCAGTTCCAGGATGTGTAAATAAATCAATTTGCACAGAAATTTCGCCAACCGTTTCATCTGCGTTTTGCGAGTCTTTTGAAGAGTAAAAAAGAGAGAGCAATTACAAATAGGGAACACTTTAACATTGCAACAGAATTGTCTTCCAACCCAACAAAAAGTAGCTAAGATAATAAACACTGCATCCTTTTTGTGGCTTGGAATACATCAAGTTAATGATAGAATACAATGTTTCTATGTTTTTATGTTTTTTTTTGTTACTGTCAACGAAACAAATTGAAACCTAAAATCATTTATACGCATGCAAAGCTATTCATACAGATAACAAACAAATCTTAACGTAGGCATAGCTGTGAAGAGATGTATTTTAAGATGAAAGAAGCGACAAAATGTGTTGAACGTAATGTGTTTATGTTTACTTATTCTCTTTTTTTTTATTAAAAGCTGTTTTATACATGATTCGCACTTCCAAAAGAAATTTTTATTTGTTCCTGTAACAAACTAGACTTTTGCACTGATCACTTATTTTTCATTTGTTTTATTATCCTGCACGAAGCGCGAACAGTATACGGCTCTGGACAGACAGACCATAACACAAAACGATCTGATTCATTATACATATTTTGTTTTCGGAGGTTGGTTTCCATAATTTCGTTTTTTGTTTGCATGTTTTCTAGAGAAATTGACATTTGATTCAATTTCAAAGCAAAATTAGTCAGTTTTAACCGACTATTTTGAAAAAAAAAAGAAAATTGTATATTAGGATAGGTTTAAAGGAAATTTTTTCCTATTCCCACAAATACACACACTCATACACAAAAAAACTACACACTTACAGTAATACCTTGAAAGAAGTATCAGTTGCCGTATACTTAAATATCATCAGGTGCACAGAATTTAAACACACAGTGCTATTGAAAAGCTCTTGGCAGTGTTTTAAAATCAAACAATGTACATAGTTTTCAATTTTTAACGATTTCCGAGAGATTTAATCTCAGAATTGAAAAATATTTTTTTTTTAGAAACAATTCAACGAAGTGTTGATGATGAATATGACATACTTCATAGTTCGTAGTTCTGTTTTCTTTACTAAATCAATAGATTTGAGCTTATTTACCCAAGCTAAGGCTGGACAAAAAACTAACAACAAACAAACTCTTTTCTACTAAACGTTTGCAACAACAGAAGTTTTTTAGTGTTCGTTACCTGTACTCCCCACATCAAAAACCTTGAACTTCTTTAGGGCGAGTTGAGGGCAAACTCAGACTCAAAAAATTGAAATTTTCAAAAAACGCCAACTGATAGAAAGTCCAGGGCCTTAACGAACAGACATAGTAAATTGAAGTTGCAGCAATAACTTCTGGTCCATAAAGGAAAACGAGCTTTGATACTTAGCAATAGATGATGGTGCATGCAAGAATAACGACGAAATTTATGGAAGAAAATTAAATTGCGAATTTCCGCATCAGTGATCAAGTGATCGAGTGGCATTTTCCTTTCAAAATGCGTGCTTAGTTACATAAAATAACTCTATCAAATCCAATACCGTTCGATTACTGTGAGAGAATGTCATATTATTGCACTAGCGGTAATACCAAACTCACATAATTTAGTCAAGTATTATTCGAAAATGTGTGCAGTAATTCGGACCAGAGTATTTCCTATCCGACAAAACAATTTGAATTCCCGAGCACTTACTGCAAATTTACTTATTTGAAAGACGTGTTTATTTTTCATGGTAAGACTACGTTTCTTTCCAATTTCCTTCAATATAGTCCGTATAATTTAGAATTTTAATCAAACACTTGCATATAGTATCAATTTGATGGTTTTGATACAATCAATTGGCAGATAGAACTCAATAGATACCCCCCACCCCCTAGATGTTAAGAGCCGCCAATGCGTATAGCCTAGTGAGGGTGAAAGTCAGCCATATTTTATTACTGAATGATGGGAATTCAATTAAAATGAACAAATCAATCTACGTATTCATAAAAGAGTATAACAAGAAAACAAAATCAACTCCAACAAACCTTAAACAAAAAAAAAAAAAAGATAGTCTGCAATTGAAAAAAGAAAACTCATGAAGCCAACCGCTTTTTTCTCAAACAAGAACTGTCAAAGTAAAATAAATAAACTGACGCAGTAACTGTGTGCAAGGATTATATGCTATTCAACAAAAATAATAATAATACAAAAAAAACTAAAAAAAAAAAACAAAATGTATTCTAAAAGGAAGTATACGGTTGTTAAGTATATTAAGTCATAAATATAAAACAAAGAAAAGAAACGGAAAAAATCAAAGAAAACGTAAAACTTTTGTTTGGCATAAATGTGTTTTTTAAGAACCTTGACGATTTTTTATTGGTTTTCGGCCCTTGACAGGCTCCTCCACGTTGGGCTCAGTTGCAAGTCTTTTAGCTTCTTCAGCAGTTAGCTCACGAGTTTTTACTATTGTTTTCGGTTTTCGGTTTTCGGATTTCGGATTTTAGTGTTTGTGGTGTTTAGTTGGATTTAGTTATTATATTAATAATGATTATTATGATTATTATTATTTTTATTATTTTATTTTTTTGTTATTTGTTGATAAAAAAAAGTTAAACAAACAAATCATTTCAAAAATACAATTAAGACGATCAGAAGATCATAGATTTGATAGAAAGAAGTGAGAAAAAAAATAGAAATAGAAAATATTTTATAGAAAAATGTATACGAGAGAATTGAGAGAAAAATGTTCTTTGTGTATGTGTGTTGGTTAATAGGATAGTTGTTAGTAAATAGAAACAAGAGTGGTTTTTTTTTTTCATTATATAATCAAGAGCAAGACAAATACACATTACTGAAAGGCACATCCTGATGTCGCATTATACACGCTATTGGGATAATGGACATCGTCATAGAAAGACTAAGCATATCAAAAGCAAGTAGATTAGTTGAGCAATACATACCTTCGTGGACCTGGCTTGTGATGAAAGTCTTTATTAGTGTATCAGTCATTTGGGTGTATAAGCTTAGTGCATAGCGCAGGCTCTGTAATTCAGCTGATTTTTCGAGGAAAGTTTTCTTAAGACCATTGCCACCAGCATGGAAATACTGCTTTATAGTGTCGAGGGCTACATCTAGGACAGCGCATTGCTTTGGGGAAAGGTTCTTTTCAACCTCCTTGGATATGTCCATAACTCCGCTGAGGGCATTCTTGACGTCTTGCTTGCCGGCCATGTGGTTCTTGAATAGACGACCCATGTCTTCGATTTTTGCGTTAGCTGCCAGGTTTTTCGCATTATCCGTGATGTTCTTGAACATCATCTACAAACAATGAACAAAAAATGAGTCATTACAAGTTTGGTCGTTGTGTTTGTATAGTTGACGTACCGTTCTGTCAGTCATTGGTGGCAGGACAATGGTCTTTTCAAGAATGCGCATGACAATCTTCCAAAGTTCCTTGAGCAATCGTTTAAGAACAGTCTTTTCACATGACTGGGCATACAAAGTGAGAGAACCGTCCAACAAGTCCATTAGGGGTCGAAGCACTTCATCTGCTTCCACCGCTACAGCATTTCGTTGGGCAGCTTGATTGGCATTGAGGTTACCACCACCCTTGACAGAAAGAAGTAGATCACCAAGTTCCCGTACGGATTGTGTGATTCTTGGCTCAAGGCTTAAGAAAAATTGTTTAACAAAAATTTTGAGATTTGTATTGTGAAAGAAAGTGAAAGACATTAGTAGCGAAACTGATAGTGGGTTTTTTCGTGAAAAGGAAGCTGCGAAAGTATTTTAAAAGAGTATGAAAGCACAAAACACATACCTTATAGCGAAGAGGCAAGCTAGATCGTCTAATGCAGAGTTGAGGTTTTGTTGCAGTTCCTTGAGAATATTAGCTGCGTCCTCCTCAAGTTTGTCGCCACCCATCGATTCAAACATCTTTTCCAATTGAACTCTCAGTTGTTGGATGTTATTCATCAGGATGCAGGCCTTGAATAGATTTTTTTTTTCGTATTTATATTCTCTCGGACAAAAGTATCCTACACTTACAATGCGTTCATCCTTCATATGCTCTGGGAATTCCTTTTTGACAATATCGGCATAAGCTATTAGCACTTTTACAATGGTCTTAGCAAAGCGCCTCATGTAACGCTTCCAAATTTCTGGATCCGGACACTCGAGCTTGCTAACAACATCGAAACACTGCGTCAGTTGAGTGAAGACATCAACCACTGAATTTGAGAACAGGGCGTGCTCACTGCTCTTTGTGAACTGAAACACAGTTACCGTTACATTTTTTAGGAGAGCACACTTTGGATTTTTGCTTATAGATACTTACACCATCTTTCTTGTCACGATTAAATGCACCGTGTAAATATTCAAGGGATACGTCATCGTTTTCGTTGAGCCACTGCATGACGAACGGTTCGAACCAGGCCGGGTATTCAGGAACAGCACCTTTGTAAGGCGGAACTTCTTTTACATAATTGCTATACAGCCATTTGACACGAAAGTGTAAATTCATATACGCCGATGACTTGCATAGACGGTGCTGTTCGTGTTCTTCGAGGGCGTATTTCATGTCAACGGCAAACAAACCCCACATAGTGGCAGCAGACAGCTTTTTATTTGATAACACAAAGTAAGTTTGAAAGGATTTTTTTTTTCTATTTCCACAACACATACCTGGCCAATGTTCAGTTCCTGTGGGAATTGGTTCAGAACCGTGCCGTAGCTGTTCTTATCCTCTTCTATGATTGACACGATAAGTGCTATTAGCTTATGCCAGAAGTCAACGCTGTCTAACTTAGGTCCATGATCGTCGGGGTCACGTTTGGCCTCGTTTGGATCCACCTATGATACGAGGTTAAGGTTTTAGAATATAATCATATATTTTTTATTTTTTTTTTTTAGAAAACACCAATGGCGACGTTAAGTTATTTGTATGCACTCACATCTCGTTGTGATATATTATATATTGAAGTGGTTATCGCTCGTCGTCGTTTGCACCACAGGTCACCTAACAATCTGAATCGACTATTTGTTTGTTTTTTGGGCTACAGGTCAAATCTGAATCGACTTCACATGAATTAGAAGGTGTTCTAGGTGTAATAATATGGGAATCACATATAACAATATTTATGGTAGACGTGAAATCTTGGAGATCCGAATCGATGTCATAAAAATCAAAAAAGTTTTGATTTCTTGTAACAGACCGGTCGGTGTCATGATAAAGGTGCAGATAAAAGTAAGTCATGTATGCGTTACTTTAGTCTGTTTTATAGGGTTTGAGCTACAAAAAGTATTCCAGATTAGCCAGAACTGAAGAAGTGGATAGGTTAGCAAAGATAGCAATCTAATCTAATAGATATAGTTTTCAGTACCAACAATCTAGGCTTTGATGTGAAATTTAACGTGTTCATACCACTGACTTGTGGCTTGAAGCTTTAAGAATTGTGAATGTTTTTGAGCTCTGATTGTGAGTTGAAAAAACCGTTGAAAAAATGTATTTGCACACATACATATATAGATATACTTTATAAGTAATTTGTGACGAAACAGATAGAAATCAATTGAGCTTTTACTAAAGAGGATCGTGATTTCGAGATTAAAAACCAAGTTTCTTCAAATCTAATAATATGTTCATGGCTAGTTGAGTGCTGTGCTAAATATGAACCCATTATAAGCGCATTATGCAAGTCCGATAATAATCACTATACTGACGACAAAAGCAATCACAAACAAGTGAAACAAGGCTCAAGGCCTGCAAAAAAATAACAAGATTTAATTTTGACATTAAACTACAAGTACACAGTTTAAGTCTTTACAAAGAAAATTTGAAACAAACAAAAAAGGGAGTGAGCATTTATGATAAGGGAGAAAAGGCATTAGGTTTAAGGGTCTTTATATCAAAAATTAAGGTAACAGAATTTGCAATATATTTTATATTAGGCAATACTAGGTCCTTCTATTCTTGAGAGCTAAATTGTCATTAGGGAGCTTGCTTAGAGAAAAACAAAGGATCAAAAAGTAGTAAAGCCTACTGTATAAATAGATGGAGAAGAAAGCTAAATGTCTCTACCATTATAAACGATATTCATATCTCTAAAAAAATCTTTCTCGATTCCATAAGTAAACGCATTCCTATACTCATAGCTGCAGAAGACATATCAAATAAGTTTGCCTTAAACTAAATGAATAACAACTTACCTGAAATTCCCGATTGTAAAGCTCGTAGCAGTTCTCGAAAAGGAATTGATAGGTGGATCTAAGACAGGCTTTCACGCAATCTTTTACGACCGTACTAGCTCTAGGGGGACTAGAAAGCTCTTGTACCTGTTGAAGAAACCACACATACAGACAGACACACATAAATAAAAAACTATGAAAAAAAGGAACATGTGAAGCAAAAAAAATTCTGAACTCACCTTCATTCTAAAGAACGTTATACTAGTCAATAGGTCCACAGTTGATTTAAGATCCATCAGCTTTTCTTGTTGAGGCGCTGGGAAGTTGTTGCGATACATTGACAAGTCAATACGCAACGAATTGTGCAGTTGGTCCAAAAGTTTGACAAACTTTTCCTTCTGCAATAATTGCCAATAATAAACAGCATAAGCGCATTCGAATATAATAAAACCGTAAAAGTCTTAGCTAAAATCAAAATCGAGACTCGTATACGCAAACACTATGGGTAAAACCACTATCGTAAAGGTAAATGTTTACAAGCGTATCTTCAATAGCCCAATAACTCGTTTACTTATATCTAGTTTCTAGCATTAATCCTATAGTTATGAGCAAATGCAAATGGCGACTACAAATATTACACATAGATGACTTCTTCTTCTGCGACATGAAATTGCAGATTGTTTTGAAAAATCTATGGACTGACTGAAACAGCACAGAAAAGAATGCTCCAAATCAAAACAAATGAAAAATGTTTTTTGATATTGGACAGCAAAGTACGGTGACCCCTTTTGATGATTTTATTCAGCGTCACTGTTTTTTTTTTTTTTTTGATTGTTTAAGGCTCACACAAACCGAAGCTATTTTTTAGTTGCTGCAGTGGTAAATCAACTTCCTAACTATGCTTACGAGTGCTATATGAGAGTACCCACATTAAAGCGACAAAAAACGACGCCACCGTACTTTCATACATTTACAGGTGTTCAGTGGTTGTCGCGACGGCGAAAGCTTGTGAACAACGTTTCTGTCGCTGCCACAACTGCAAAACCTTTTGAAGCGAAACGAAATTTTTCCTCGGTCTCCATATACCACATTCACTACGAAATATTTGTGTATACATTAGTGTTATAATTTAATATAATAAAGGGTCCACCATCTAACGTTTTTATCAACTAGTGCTTATTTCGTGAATAGTAACACTAAGCTCATGTCTGATTTGACACACAATTAGTTTTATCCTTCCGCTGAACGAATATCTTGCGTTTTCGCTTCGCTAAGTGGGCCTGCGATCGACTTAGAGAAGATGCTTATTTTGCCAAAAAATCATCATCCGATGAAGCTCATTTTTATCTTGGCGGGTATGTAAACAAGCAAAATTGTCATGTGGGGCACAGAAAACCAGCACGCATACATTTAAAAGCCGATACACCCAAAACGAGTCACTGTTTGGTGCGGATTTTGGCATTCTTCGAAAATGAGCAAGGAGTGGCCGTTACGTTATCGGGCCATGTTGAACGAATTTTTGTTCACAAAAATTGAAGAGGAGGATATTGGCAAAATTTGGTTTCAATAGGACGGCGCTACATGCCACACAGCCGAAGCTACACTCGATGTTTTACGCCCTGTTTTTGAAGATCGCATTATCAGCCGCAGAGCTGATGTCGTTTGGCCACCACGGAGCTGCGATTTGACACCGTTGGACTATTATTTGTTGGGTGCTGTAAAAGATAAGCGTTACACCGACAAGCCAGAGACAATTGACGCTTTAAAGGACAATATTCGTGAAGCCATTGGTGAAATACAGCGGCAAACAGTCGATAATGTGCTTAAAAATTGGACCGATCGTGTAGGCTACTGCATGGCCAGCCGAGGCAGCCATTTGAATGAAATTATTTTCCATTATTAACCAGAAGGATTTTACTTTCAAATAAAGAAAGAAATTTGAGAAAATATTCAGTAGTTTTTTTTATGGCATTTTCAAAAAAAAAAAGTTATTTGGCGGACCCTTCATAATGTAATATAATATAGGAAAAGTGACTCAAGGAGTCATCAAAATATGAAAAACTATGAAGAAGATGTCCCTTTTTCGAAAATAATTTGTGGGTACTTTCGAATTAAGCTTTTGAGAAGAAAAAAAGGCCTACAATTCGAGTCAACCTATATAAAATTTTGACTTCGATCGAATACTTTGAACTTTCGTTTAATCTACGTTGCGGAATGGAGAACGAGGCGATTAGGATTTTACCGAACACTGATTTCCATGATCACTTGACTGTTCTATGTATTCCTCTCGCTAATATCGTTCGGAATGATTTACATTTCTGGACTGGACTTCACTTAATCATTCCGAGAAATTTTCATATTTCTTACACGAAAAATGTTCAGGTCTCTTTTCAAAAATAGTTCCGGAAGTCGATTCGTATTAGTTCTGAATATTGAATCTGTAGAAATTTGTATTTGCAATGCTTCAAATTCATAGCAAATCCAATCGCACCAACACATGACTTAAAAATTTATTGCGGTTGCTGCTGTAGATACTGCCATCGTTCACTAGGCCGATACCGTCATAGGTGCAGATAAAGATGACAATCAGACTTAAAACGGTCAAAATGCTTAAGGCCACGCATTTAAGTATCGTATATGAGAGAAGTAAGAAATCATTTGAAAATATCTACATAATTTACAATAATCGAAGCATGGGCTGTTCGACTCGACAATAATACCGGGAAGATGTTTCGGAAAGTAAAGCATGTGTACAAAAACAAACCAATTGCCCAAAATAAGCCCTTCTTACTGAGAGTGAGAGCGTTACTAAGGAAGTAGACGAATTTACAAAACACGATCAAGGAAGCAAAGTATTATGTATGTCTATGCCACTATAACAAACAAATTACAAATGATTTTGCTTTACAAAGAAAGAAGAAACACAAAATCATGGAAGGTAGGAAGAGAAAGGAGATCAAAAATTCTAAGGTCGGATTTTAATGGAATATCGTTAATCTACTCTGTTTTTAAAGAAAAAAACCAGATGTCTCTTTTGTTGGCGTTGTAGAACGAGAATATTTACAAAATATATTTTGGCCTCAGTCATGACAACTGGTATCACGATGTCATCTATATTTGGCACACTGCCAGCTTCCTCGTCAATGCTCTCCGTAGACTGTAAGAGAACCGTTTAAACAAGACTTAATTCTAAAGTTTCAGAGAATCTACGTTCAAGAACATTTTGTAAATCCCTATCCTACTTTTATTTACATTTTTCTGTCCATGTACAATAAAACAACAAAAAAAAAACACTGTTAATAATAATTTTTAAGGAAAGAGAATAATAAGTCTGTTCCAAATGAAAAAGAAAAAAACTGCTTAGTACTTACTCCGAAATTGCTTGCAGCGAATCGATCACTTGCTGATACAGCCGATGAAGCCGTGGTATGGGCATAGTAGGCATTTATGTTGGCTAATAAAGTACTCATCACAGCTGGCACACCAGGACACAGGTATTTCGTTGAAAGACAATGAAAATGTGTCATGGCTTGGTAGATATTTTCAATGCCGTAACGCATGGCGAATTCGTCAACGATTTCTTCGGGAATTTCATCAAAATAGAGCTTCCATGCGTCGTCTCCTTTTTGTTGCGGAAGTTTTACCTAAAGTTTTATGGTGGGTGAATTTATGTGACACTTTGTTTAGAAGAGGTCGTGATATTCGAGAAAGATATAGCAAACTACATAATATTGAACCAACGTATATTTATTTATTTTCAATTTTTTTCATTTGGAGTTAAGTTTATTTAGAAAAAAAAAAAAAAAAAAAAATGGAAGAATAAGATGCCAAAGTGAATAAGAGCAGGAAATGCGAAGTTCATACTAGATAGAGAAAGGGCTGATAAGGTATGTGACTTAAAACGCAACTGCAAACGAAAATTGCAATAAGTATCGACAACAGTCGAATCAATGAACAATGGCGGCAGTAGGGCCAGAAAAAAACAAACTTTTAATTTTAACAAACTACGAGAGGAGGCCTTCAAGAGTTTTCGGTGCCTTAGATACACTAAGTTCCTCTTAGAAGAACTTGAAGTCAATACTGATGTCGGTATCGGTACTATTTAGAGTTTAACTTTAAATAGTTAGCGCTAGCGTCACATCTAGGTAGGCTGGTTAAGTAGTAGTTTACAAGCACGCAGATTGAGTAGTGTGTGTGGAAGGATACAGAAGTGGAGTGCTGGTTTATTGTGTTTTTCAACTTGTTTTTTTTTCAAAGAAAAGGAAGGGCTACAGGCTTAACTTACATTGCAACTTGAAACTTACCATTCCACAATTTTCCTCGCAGAGATAATGAAATAAATTCTCGTGAAGGCATGTGTATTGAACGTGATAGGGTGCTACTTTCTCTTCCCCTTTGATTTCGACGGATATGTGCAAGCGAATTGCTCCAGATACTGCTGATTTATCAGTACGTTTCTCAAGATTATACCACACATCCATTTCGCCGGAGAGTGTTCGCACTTCGATTATTGTCTGGCCAAGGAAGTCATCGGATTCACGCGTCAACTTCTGACGAAGTTTCGACTTGAGATCGTTATCTTCGTCCCAGACGCGTACTTTGATACGGTCCGATGAATTGTGGCATTCGCTGGGGAGATTAGATTTATTTTTTTTGTTTGCGATGTTTTTTTTTTTTGCAGGTGTGTAGTTTTCAATCTTATTTTTTGTGTTTCTTGTTATTTAGTATTTATGTTGAGGGAAGAGTGTGTTTTCTGTATTTTTCTGGTTTTATCTTTTAAGCTCAAGTTAGATTTAAACTTTTTTAAGAATGAAATTCAAAATAACTTATACAAATGTTTAACCGTATGAGAAAAGTTAAAACCGAAGCGATAAAATGATGAATTGATGGTATAGGTCGTGGTAATGTTTGATTCAAAACAGAAAATAATAAAACAAAAAAAATTGTCAAAATGATAGATAGAGAGATAGAAAAATAGGTTGAGGTTTTAAGATAGAAAAAGATGGTGGTAGTGTGTTTTGTTTTTACTCTTTTTTTTTTGTTTAGGCGAACTAATCCCACAACAACAGACAATACTCACAAGTGAAACTTCTCATTCCACACAGGATTCAACTCCTGTGGCATTGTGCGTGTACGTTTTTTCACCTTGCTAACCTGCACCGTCACATATGGATCACTGGTACCGCTTTTATCCTTCGCTATCAGGCCTTGAGCACATATCACTGTAGCAGCACACAATATCGGTAGCGTCACATAATTTTTTTTCATTTGTCAACATTTGGTGTATTAAGGCATTCGTTTGTGATCGCGCATCGCCCCAAAAGGAATCAAATACACCGACCACAGCCAGTTTCATTTTATTTATTGGCAATTTGGTTTTTATGTTGATCGAAGATAAGCGCAGCAGCGGCAGCGCCAATGTTGGCGATTGTGTGCAACGATGACAAACACAATGAATTTTTTTTTGACAAAAAAAAAATTGTGATTTTGTTTTTGTTTTTTTTAAACAGGGATTCAAGGAAGAAAGAAGAAGAGAAAAAAACGGAAGTGCATTTTTAATTTTTTTTTCCTGTAATGCATTTTATGTTTAAAATTTTATTTTTTCCATTATATTTAAAAAAAAACTAAAATAACTCTGAGCATTTACACAAAATTAGTTATTGTTTAAAAATGAAAAAATAAAAGTGACCAAAATTAACTTTAATTGCGTGTTGATATCTTTTTTGTGCAATGATCAGAGTTATATAATTTCTTTGAAGAATGTAATAAGCTCAATTGTGTTGTAATTTTTTTTTTTTCATTGAATTTTAATTTTGCTTCTTATTTTTATGATCAGTATGTGAGTGGTTCATGGTGTGGTGTCATTTAAATTTTTTTTTAAGGAACGATAAAGAAATGTTTTATCTTTAGAAAGCGAAAGTTGTAGTTACAAACATGTGTTGTACAGTACACAGAGTAAAAAAAAAGAAATATTGGCGTAAAAATTCTTCATCAATAAGATGTTGGACTTGAAATCTTAGTTTGGATTTAGTTGCACATGCGTCTTTTTACCGATTTTTTGTTGAAGTAAATGGAGTTTTAAATTATAAATCTATGAGCTTTTATCGATCGCGCCAGTTCGTGGCTATGATGAAAAGTTGTGTCATGAGCAGGACATCAAAAACTGGAAATGATTTTAGTGATTATTTGCGTCCGTTTAGGTTATATTTGAATCTCGTTCGACATGTCTTGAGAGCGAGTCAAGGAGAGCTAACGAATTTTCTGAACATTCAGAAATACTGTTTGTAGCAAATAGCTATCATAGAGAAAACAAAATGTTCGTAAAGAAAAGGTCGAAGAAAAATGGCGTCGCAAGTTGTCTTTGTTGTTGTCCCTAGAGACGCTCTCTCATTTGGAAATTTGGTAGTTTTTTTTTGCTTTGAATGAAGATATGTATAAAACTTTGAAAAAAACAACACTACTTTTGATGTCAGGAGTCAATATATCCAAGCGTATTCCAATTCGTTGATGAAGAATTCTTATTTAAAAAATTTGTTTCCCTTTAATGTACGGTTGCACTTTTCTAATTTGACTAAACATGTACGTGTATGTGTGCGTAGGAAAATGAAAGAAATTTAAAAAAAAAAAATCTGAAACACTAAGAGGATTTTCCTTAGCAAAAATCTCTTGCTATACTTTCAAACAATTAGGAAGCCAATACCAAGGCCGATCATTCTGGACAACTAAATACCACCACGGTGATCATATCGGCTGTTCGTTCATAAATGAGATGGAAAAGACTGAAGACAAGCAAGTTATCGATATTGATAATTCGTTATTTAATAACATCAGAGGTTTGTTTATTTAGGTCAATAGGAATCAAAAGAGTAAGAATATTTATTTGTATTGAAACTTTGAACCATGGTCAAAACAGATAAAACAAAAATTATTAAATTAATTCGAGCCAGATGAGAAAGAAAAACTGATGGCTCGGACCTTAAGAAAAAAATCAATTTCAATTTCCTTTAGATGTGGCTCTTTGTGGTTTTTCAGTTTTTTTTTCCGAACTGTACTCCTGAACTTGATAACAGATGAAAGCACTCACTTACTCCTCGTCTGTTTTGCATACAAATTATGTATGAGTCTTGACGTAAATTGCCGAAATCCACCTAAAGCAGAATTAAAAGTGAGTCTTTTGACTAGCTTTTTAATGCTATCGAAACTTTTGACTATTTCATTGAATTTCTTCGTACGAACCCGGAGCCGCAAAATCTGTCGAAATGCGTTGTACTAGCTTCAATTGGCCAACAATGCACAATTTGTATGCTCCCATTAGCTTCGTCCCTTAGCCTCTTGAAATTAGTAAGCTGCATGACGTAGATTCAGTCGCCTGTTGCCCGAAAACTTGAGCGACTATTTTAGGCTTCGTATTAAATATAAAATGCGTCTCTTATAAGCTTCGACTCTATTGTATTGTTGCTTTTCTGACTTTCAGTTTCTTTCGCAGCTAGTTGCGTTTTGCAATAGAAAATATAAGAACAATCTGCATTTTGGTATCTGGTTCGCCTGTGTGTCTTTAAAAACTTCAACTCTCATTTTTTTAAAGGGGTTAGCAAGAAATCTTTACTATTTCAAATACAGAAAGCCTCACCAAAAATCTTTTTTAATTAAAAAAAAAAAACATATAAAAATAAGAAGAAAAAGAGTCCTTGTCGACTCTTTCTCAACGAAAAAAAAAAACAAAATATGAAGCACTAAACAGTGAATAGAAAAAAAAGTGTGCGGATAAAATTAAATAGAAAAACATTAACGGTCATGTGAAATAAGGTCAATAGCAGTTGTAATTTATTTATTGTCGAAAATACTGATTTCCCAAAAAAAAGGCTCCACAGCTTACAAAACAATTTTTGTTGGCAAATTTGAACCCTTTTATTCTAATGTGTGAGTCAATTAAATATTATAAAAAATATCTCCTTATGCCGTCATGGCCTATCGACTCACAGGTCACAGGTAAAGTTTTGAGAAAAGATTTTGCTCCGGTTTTGCCTAACGTTTGCTAGTTCTACTATAAGAAATTCAAACATGTGATAGGATATATCACAGTTTCGCTTTAAATTACGTTGGATGGCATAACGTGACTCGAACTCGCTCGCTTTGACAAGTCACAAAAACGAACACAAAGTGCACTCAGGGCGAATGGACGTAACGAGAACAAAAACAAAGCGGTATTGTTTTTTAGGCACCTGTTATCTGTAATGATTCTTTCATATGGTGTTTAGTTTCACATTAGTGCCTTTCTAATTTCTCCCACCCACGGTAAGGAATCGCACAAAAACCACAAGTCTGGTTTCTAGTCAAAATAACCACCTCGACAGCATTTATTGTACTGTAAATTGTAATGAGATTTGAAGCCTATAGTAGGTGTATTCCTATTTTAAAGCAGAACTCTGAGTTCATACCAGCTTTGATTTTAAAGTTCTTACTTAGGATAGACACGTATTACGTAACAGGATGTCTTCTATGTAGCTCAATTCTACAATAAAAATCAATTGAAAGAGTAAGGACTTTCAAAAAAGACTTCCAAAGTCGAAAGAAAACAATTGGAAGAATTCAAAGTAGAATCAAAAATAACTCTCGAATGATCTAAAAGTAGAATAGAATTTAAAATTTACTACTGATTTCTTAAATGTGACAGAGAGAACTGTGTTATTTTGTGTTTAAGAACAGATCAAAGGTGTGATCAACTAAAATTCTCTCCCAAATCTGTTTTAAATGAAGTTTTGCTGGAGCTTTCGTTAATCATTATTTGGTTAAAATTTTGGTGTCGATTTTCCATTCAGCTATTGACTTAATTTCACTTTTCCAAAAGTTGCAACTACATTTACATAGTTGGAGAGCAGTAAAGTGGTGAAGAAAAAACATTATTATAGATATTCGTGTATAGTAGAGTTAGCCAGTGTTGTGGTGTTGTTGCCATTTAACTTTTTTTTTTTTTAAATATAAAAAAAGTGTTTCTTTTGCAATTCAGACCTAGGGTGTCGAGAATATATCAAAATGAATGTAACGTTCGTGTAATATAAGTTAATGAACTGTGGTTTTTGGTGAAAAGCAGTTAAAAGAAAAGTAAGATAAAAAAAACTTAAAGGGCTGTATGGTTTGTGCGTTTGTGTTAGATACAGGAAAAAAACCAAACAGAAAATACAGAGAACTGACATTCTTGCAGGATACACAAAACATACACTTAAATATGTAGAGCTTGGTGTTTTTTAGTGTGTCTTGCTTAATATATTAGGAATTCCACATGCCAACAGAGAAACAACTTAAAAATCTGATAGTTGTAATAACGAAATACGAAATACGAAATACAAAACACGATATCACGTTCAATGAGCTGATTTGAGAAAAAATGCAAGTATATTTACATATTTCAATGATGGTGTGGTGGTGGCTATTAAATTTACAATCAAATGCATGGTGCGTGGGCATATGAGTGCTCGCATGATATTCACTAAAATTAAGTGTAATTTAGTAATATTTTGATGTTAAATCTACATATTATTAGTCTTACGAACGAGCATATAAAAACGAAATAAACACACTCAGTTAACATACTGATATGCAGGAGTGCACTGTGAATATAGAGCTTTAAGAAAGTTTGCATCTTCAAATTTAATGCAATAAGGAAATACATATATTTATATTATTCACTCAAAATTTATTTAATTAAGGCGTTGCAGAAATACCTAAGGCTTAAGTATTTATTTTTATTAAATTGGTAATAACCTAGCAAATAACTTTTTTTCTTACTCTACAGAGCTATACAATTTTTCAATGTTCGAGAATTTTTCACAACTCAAGAAATCGAGAAACTCGCCGTATAAATTTGGTAAGCTTCGGTAGATTTTTTTGCCGGCATGCTGCCACAAACGTCAAATGATGCTTTCTTTTCCATATAGTGCAGTCAATGAAGCATTTTAGGTCCGAATTTTTTTACTGTGAACCGATTTGCATGAAATTTTGGAATTAGGCTCATCTTACCCTTAAATTCAAAAGTGATAATGATTTGCACACCGCCACCACCCTGGAGGTGGTTGCCACCCCTTCTAGGGGTTGAATTTTTTTTTTTTAAATAACCTCGGATATCGATAAAAGACCTAATTTTAAGCAAAAAAACAAATATAAAGTTTTTTGTTAAGTCCAATACTTTTCGAGTTATTGGCAATTGAAAATTCGCATTTTGTTCACGTTTTTTATCTATTTATTGCAAATATCTCCAAAACTATACGTTTTATCGAAAATTTTATTAAAAACAAAATTGTAGCAGATAAAACAATGAACAATTTGGTTTTTTATAAAGTATTCTAAGTACAATATTAAGCTAGATATAAAAGATAAAAGTCATTTTTTATTTTGTCTGAAATTTAATCGATGTGTTCAATGCCATCTAGCGGCGAGCAGATGCATTTTATGCATTCTAATACAAAAGGATGTTTTGTAGTGCTTGAAAAAAGCTTTAAAATGAGCTTTATTAAAAGTCTTTTGCACGTAAAATAAGTGAGCTGTAGTGCAAATAAGGAGGGCATCTAATGTTTTTTTCTTTTAAATCAATGGCTTTCATAAGTGCCATTTCCGCCAAAATTAAATTTAATCGTATTCCGCCTAAAATTAAGTTTGTTATGAAGAGTTTGATAGATAATATCAGTTTGGCTGCTTTTGGACTCATATTTTTCAAAAAAGTCACGATTAAAAGAAAAAACAAATTTTAAATTTTTTAAAAAACCCACTTCTTTTTCATAATATCTCAAAAATGACGAAAGATACGTATAAAAGTGTAAGAATAAAAAATTTAAGTATTTTTCTGACAAACAATTTGGTTTTTTTGTTTTATCTGTCAAACAGAAATTGACGGAGATATGATCGTTTAAAGAGCGCGTGGCAGCGCAATCACAGCCTCTCTTAAGTCCTTTAACCCTTCACCGTTTAAGCAAAAAGTTGTTTACTATATACTGCAATCATGGATGTTTTAGCTCTCTTAATTACCTTTACAATGGTTTCTTACAAATTGTGATAGCATGAAAATTGAAGGAGTTATGGTCCAAAAACTCATTGATTTAAAAGAAAAAAACATTAGATGCTCCCCTTATTTGCACTACAGCTCACTTATTTTACGTGCAAAGGACTTTTAATAGTGCTCATTTTAAAGCTTATTTCAAGCACTACAAAACATCTTCTTGTATTAGAATGCATAAAATGCATCTGCTCGCCGCTAAATGGCATTGACTACAACCATTAAATTTCAGACAAAATAAAAATTGGTTTTGATCTTTTATATCTAGCTTAATATTGTTCTTAGAATACTTTATAAAAAACCAAATTGTTCATTGTTTTACCTGCTACAATTTTGTTCTTTATAAAATTTTCGATAAAACGTATAGTTTTGGAGATATTTGCAATAAATAGATGAAAAACGTGAACAAATTGCGAATTTTCAATTGCCAATAACTCGAAAAGTATTGGACTTAACAAAAAACTTTATATTTGTTTTTTTGCTTAAAATTAGGTCTTTTATCGATATCCGAGGTTATTTCAAAAAAAAAAAAGTTCACCCCCGAGAAGGGGTGGCAACCACCCCCAGGGTGGTGGCGGTGTGCAAATCATTTTCACTTTTGAATTTAAGGGTAAGATGAGCCTAATTCCAAAATTTCATGCAAATCGGTTCACAGTAAAAAAATTCGGAGGTTGGGCCCTATTTTTCGCTTCATTGACTGCACTAATATTATAAAAAAAAATCGATGAAGCACCATAGTAAACATTTATATAACAAGCTGTGCTTGGGAAGACGACTTTTCTTTGCTATCCTAGCAACGATTAAACCTTTCAATTTGAAGAAAACGAATCACCGTAATCTGATATGAGTTGATTTATGTATAGGTATGTATAAAGTGTTTTCAAATAAGGGGCTTCATTTTGAGTAGCTTTGTCATTATGGCTCAAGTTGTGACTGCTTCATAGATGACGCCATTTGAATGCCACGCCACACCACTCGGGCCAGCCGCCATACGCTCCAACGACAAATTGAATTTATTAAAATTCACTTCGGAATTTTGAACACTACTTATCGAATTACCATATTCGCAAAACAAAAGCAATTTTGGTTAGTCGAGAAGCATCTTTTCGGCGAGAAAATGTGAAACTGGTGAAAAGAATTAGAGCTGTTGAGATACGTTGGTGAAGTGAAAGACCAAACTCGAGCAGCTTGGCGCCGACCGCACAGTGCGTTGAACGTCCGGGTGTTCAGGAAAGAAATAAAAAAACAAGTTCTTACTTCAGCTCTTTCCCATCACTCGTAAGATTACACTTATTTGTTGGATCAAGGTTTGGTCGATTTTCATGATTGCGGAACTTTTCTCAGGATTAAAAAAGAATGTCCGAGCAGTGTTGCCATCGTTTTGATGAAACGAAACCTTGCTTTGGTTGAACACATAACAAATGTTCATTAACAAACGACTGCCGGGCCGGCGCGGCGCGGCGTGTCGCGCTGTTGTAGCACATATCGTTAAAAAAAACCCAGATCTGTTCATTTCTCGTCGATCTTTGGAATGGAAGGATGATTAATGATTTGAATGGAACAGAAACCACAAAAAGCAGTAGAACTGCAAGGATTATGTACTAGAAAAACACAAAAACTAAAAAGAGTCTCGACTTCTGGGCAAAGAATGCTTCTGGAAGTGTTCAGAAAATGTCTTTCATTTGCGTTGATAGACAATCAAATAGGTTTTCGTTCCTCTTTCAAAAGAGATAAACAGGGTGTTCCGTAATTCGAGTTATCTGTAAAAAATAAAAAAACTCTATGTTTAACAGGCATTTTTTGAAAAGAAATTACCTCAAAGTCAAATCTTTGCTTGTGGAAGATAATTTGAACACCATTTACATTGAAAATCTGGCAACCCTAAGCCTATAAGAGCCCAACTTAAATACAGTTTAAAAGATTATTATTTCTACAAAAAATTAAATTAAAAATTAAGTCTCTTTCATCAGTATTGACAGAGATATCGAATTTAACACAGGTCAGGGTACACCAAAGTAAGCCTTTTATTAAATTGTCAAAAAATGGTGTCAAAGTTGAAAAACGGACTTTACTGTATAACAATTTTTTTCTTAGAATATGACCAAGAATCACATCCCAAAGTATGTAACACGAATTACGGAAGAACCTGCATAATATAAATGCCTGAAAACAGAAGCAGCCTTTGCTTTAAGAAAGCTGCTTTCTGAACAATGCTGTTGTGTCTGGTGTCCATGGCGTAATAGTTAGCATGCCTGCCTCTTACGCAGGAGGTTCGTGGTTTGAATAACAAAAATGAGTTTCTACTGGTATCGCCTCTCGATAGGAATTGGCGAATCCTCCGATAGTAAAATTCATTGCAATGAAAAGCGTTTTCTCGGTAAACCCTTCAGAATCGGCAGAAAAATTGTAGGAATGTTTATGAGAAATGCGCTAGGCCCCGGGGCTCCCCGCTCTGTGGCGATATAAACATACCGCCAATTAACAAATTGACAATCAATAGAAACAGTGTTGCCAATTTAAAAGTCAAATATCTAAAAATAACGCTCTGTTAAAAACACTGAAGTAAAAAACTTAAGATGGACGCGTTTATAGCTAACAAAGAAAGTTAGATAAGCTACTACCCTCGACTCGATGTCTTTCTTAAAGAAAAACGGTAGACACCTAGGTACATATAATTAATACAAGATCCTTATGACCTGACGACTGTGAATTTCTTTGCTATTATCGAAATCATATCATACAAAAGTCGTAACAACAAACACACTCCAACATTCTTTCATTTATACATAAATATATTACTTGACATGCATAATGGCGACAACAAGTAAGAATACCACTCAATTTCAGTAGCCGTTAAGTAGCTACTGTTTACCTTCTAAATAATACAAATTATGTATAAGTAAAGTAGATAGTATAAAATAAATAAGAGCTAAATGCATTACTTATCGTGTTCAAGCATCTATTTTTATTATATGCTGGGAAGGATTTCAACGACTAACTATTAGATAGGTATACTTTTTATAGATACGTATTAACTCCAGTCTATCAATTGGCTTTATATACATATTTCCTCATAAAACAGTTAAAATAGTTCATTAGAAAACAAAACAAAAAAAGATAGAAAGATGTTTACAAGGTATAATGTTTATGATGATAGATACAATTTTTTTGATTATTTTTTTTCTTCTTTTATACAATTTCTTTAAATCCAAATTTCAATTTTTGAGTTTATTATACATTTTCTTTTGTTGCAGGTTAGGAAAGAGAAGAGGAGAGAAAGTATTTATGAAATATTTAATATATTATAGGTATTTTTGTAAGAGGAAAAATCTAAATATATGAGTAGTGTATATATTTTATATATATATTTATTACCATAACGTTCTTTTATGCGTAGTAAATATAAATAAAGTAATTAGTTATATTTAGTGGTAATATCATAGAGTATAGAGTTGGTAGAAAATAAATTAATTTAGTAAACAAAGATTTTGAAACAAGAAAGTATAGAAAATAAGAACTGTGTTACTGATGTGTAGAATTGCGTATCTTTGTTTCTCTGTCTCCGAAGTGATTTCGAGACAGAGATTGAGAGAGATAGCGACAGAGACAGAGAGACAGACAGAGACAGAAATAGTGAGTGAGTAAGTGAGGTAAGCGAGTTGTGGAACAGAGTGTTAATGTTGTTTTTCATCAAAACCAAAACAATTATTAAAAAAACCATAATGAAAAATTGAAAAGGGGCTTCTAGTAAGTAGATTTTTGAACTATGGTGTTTTTGGTGTTTCTATATTTGGAAAAAAAATATTTGTAAATGAATTCTGTTTAAAATTTGTTCAAAAATGGATTTGTTTGTATTGAAAGTCTGGTGAAAGCTTGGACACTCCAATTAGTATGACTTCGTGGGGTTTTATGTCTGAGTGTGTACCTTGGCTTTGGAGAATGTTATTGTACACTGTATGGCATAGAGTAAAAAATCGGTTTCAAAAAAACACGACTAAAGAGAAAGATTCATCAGAAACAAAATCGTTTTACTTATTACAAATCACAATTTCGATAGCTCTTAATGTGCCTGAAGTTCGATTTCAATGGAAAATACCCGACAGTTAATTGAACGGGACAATACTTATACTGGTTTCCAACAATTGACCAAAAAAAAAAAAAAAAAACAAATCTTTAGTATGCCTGCGAATGACAAATTTGCATTGTTTTCAAAGATTAAAGACATTTTTGATTTTTATGTTGAGATGATCGTGTAACTGTTTTTGAATTTCGATAACTGCATTTTCTGAGAAGACTTGAGTCCTTGATTAAAACTTAGTAAGCTAAGTTTTTTTTTTAGTTTTAAATTTTAGTTCTAGTTTGTTATAAATAAGTTATCTTTAGACCGAAAGGCATTAGAATAAGGATATTGAGTAATTTAGAGGGCCCGCTTAGGGTCAGTAAGTTAGTTAAGTTAATATATAAGCTAATTTTACACACATGTAAGTAGATATAAGAAGCTAAATGAATAAAAATGAATTAAAACTGTAACTTGTCCTTGATTCTGCTAGTTTCATCAGTACAAATAGAATGTGTTTTTGACCTTTATTGGGTATTTAATTTGTTTGTTTTATGGACTACAGGTCATCAGTACAAATAGCATTTTAAATTAAAGAAAGCTTCCACTTAGGGTTCTATTTCACACCTTATGTTTAAGTCAGACTTCATATCCAATAAAAAGCATCTGACGTAAGGAAAAATGGGTCCAGTTAGACCTTTTTATTTAGCACTCAAAATCAATTTTTGAGAATTGAGGTGCCGAAAACAATGACAATGACTCGGACATGGACACCAACTACATGCAATATTATACTGAGATGAAAAGATACCTTCAAACAAATAAAGAACAAAACAAGAGACTTGTAAGAGTCGGCTGTCAAAAATGTTAAAAACTCCTCGTTCGTGAACGTTTATGATCCATACTAGCGTCACAATGGACAGACAAAACTGCGGAGTAATACAAAACTTCGTCTGCCTAGGATCCGCTATAGAAAAGGAAAATAACATCAGCCTTCAGATCAAACGTAGAATTTCCGGAGTTACGAGCACGAGCATTGTGATCTCGAAGGTATCACAGCTCTACCTAAAACTAATTCACGCTCGTACGGGTACGCTGCTACCTAAGGTTACAAATGCAGATGAGAAATAATCTCCGGAAAACCAAAGTAATCCTTTGTAAGACAAGACTCCGAAATAAAACGGGACTTCGTCGATCTATAGGATAAAATTCCAAACGTCTGCCTATTTTTAATTGGGATTTCCTTGTAAAAATCTCTGAAGTCAGAACGTGGTTTTTAAATCTAAATATCGACTATTCATACTCAAAAGCTTAGACAGAAATGCGCACACTTCTTTCATTCTACCCAAACAAAATATAAAAGAAGCGTTAAGGTTCATTTTTTAATATTTTCGATTTATGCAGGTAATTTCGTTACTTTTAATTTAATAGTAAACAGAACCCTTATGTACTGAATTTAAAATTCAAACTTAAATGTTTTATTGTGAAACTAGTGAATGCAAACTTATTACAATTGTGCCCAACTGCAGGCCTTGGACATGATGGAACTTTTCGCTGACCAAATACCTTGGAGAGGTGTTCGTTAGCATTTGCCAATATGTAAAAATGGGAAATTTTAGTTTTATGTAACATGAGTTCACATCCTTTACATTGGTACCAAACACAAACTTAAAAATTATAAATAAAACCCTGTCAGTAAAAAGAAGAACAAACACAGAAAAAAATCTTTCCAAGTTTTTGCAATGAATTCACTTTCTTCATTGGTGATGTGAACAGGCACATATAGTGTACTATAACAGTCTCGTGACGTGGGTGAGTTTTCTTACTGTTTCTCATTACTTCTTTTTTTTTCCTGTATATCAATTGTTTTTTTTATGTTTATGATTTACAAAAAAAACGAAATAATCAAATTTCAACCAAAAATTGAAAATTAAAATAAGATTTGTGTACCTGTAATTGTTAATTTGCATGACCATTTAGATGTTCCCTCAACGGTCGCTTGTTCAGCCTGTTCTAATGAATCTATGTGTGTATCTGGGTCCACACCGAATGTCATCCTTTAAATAATATTTTTTTTTATTGATTTTATATAATTTGACTGGTTTGTTTCGTTGTTTTTTTTGTTTTTTGTTATTATTTTTGGTTAAATCAATTTTTCACATTTTGATGAATTCAAAACAAAAACAAATTAATAAGCCTTTATTTTTATAGTTTAATATTTAAATTTAATATTAGTGATTAGTTAAGCTATTTAAAAAATAGGGACGGAGTTGACATAAGAAGAAGGATTATGCATACAGCTGCTGAAGAGCGAAGAGATGTTGCTGGATATGGAAACATTTAGTATTTAGCTCTAGTTAGCGATTTCAGAATTATAGAAATCAAAGTAAGAAATAAGAAATCAGAATCCTGGAGAGGAGCCTGAATAGAAATGGTTGTTGTCGTTCATATATCTGGTGAAAGAAAACTGCAGAGGACGCTCTTGGAGGAGGATGTTGGAAAGCCGACAAATATTTAAGAGACGAACTCGAGGGAAGTTTTTGGGGAGGCCAAATATTAAGATATTTTTATTTCATATTTTTTTAAATTTTTCAAATGAATGCATAATATCTCAAGGATATTGTATTAAAAAGTTCAAGTCAATCGGAGTGAAATTGACGAAGTTATGAGTATTTGAGCCTTAATTGCTATACATGCTAGGTTTCATACCTAGGCGGCAGCTGCGCGGCGAGCTATTGCATTTTTCGACCCCCAATAAATTCCTTCATAAAACGGGCCTGTTCCGATCTTGTTGTTTATATTCGATGCATGGTTTTCTCAAACTTATGTGCAATGAGCGCTAAACGAGCAAACTCTTCTGTGTTTTTCAAACCGTTCTTCTGAGACTTGTCATATTTGAAGTCCGTGAGCACGATAACTCAAAATCTACTGGACCAATCGCTTTAAAATTGTGCACAGTACTTCTTCACCAGGTATTGTAGAGAGGTTTGTCGTTTTTTAATAATTTTTTAACAACAAGTGAGCCGATTTTTGTTAGCGAAAATTTGAATATTTTGCTATGCAAATTTGGGAGAATGTTGTTCAAATGTTACTTTATTATAATGAAAAAATTTTCAATAAACAAACACTACCCGATACGCAAAAAAAAAATCTTAAAAATATGCCTTTTTGCGGCCGAATTAACTTTACACCCCCCTTTAACCCTTAAGGTAGGTTCTCTTTTTTTTTTTTTTTATAATTAGTGCACACATAGCGAACTTAAATCACAACCTTGAGGTCAGCTTGCATCGTTTTTTAAATACTGTTCATAACAACTATTTGGTAGTTGTTATCTGTAGAACATTTGGATTAATGTGGCCTGGCTGAGGTAGATTTTTATTAAAACGTTGCAATAATTGGAAAGCATGCATCAAACAATGAGCAATGTATACTCTATGAAGGTTTATCTTATTCGTAAGTTTTTCAAAGGAAGTCGAAATGCGGGATATTTCGAGCCGCATGTGTAAAAGTATTCACGAGAGAACCTTTAAAACAACTCGATTTCAGAAAACTCCAAGTTCTTCAAAAAGAACTGTTAAGAGTTTTTGATCACTACAGTATGAGAAGCCTCTTGGAGAGTTCGTAGATTCCGAATCCGCAGTACAAAAAGAGCTTCCAGTGATCTTGGGAAAAATAGTAAATATATGACCAAGTGAAAAATGAAGCTATTAGTGAGGATTTTTCGCGTTGATGGAAGCGGAATTCTTTGAACGGTTGCTACTGATTTTTATTAAGATAATCAAAATAAAAGTAATAATAATAATCAAAGAAGGTGTGATTTGATTGCGACGAACGTGGTGTTGAAAATACGTACTAAGCTATTTTGGCAAAAAAAAAGTGCTCATACGCCAGAGTAACCGTATGACGGGTACTCTGTTTACAATGTTTGTTTACAAGGCACGTGTGTGCCAGATTGTAGAGTACGTCAATGCTTCTAAGAACTGGTATTATTTTTAGTCAGATTTTTCCAATATCAAAAAACACATGATTCAACTCGTCGTTTCTTTCGGATCGGAAATCTGTAGCTACGAAAACAGAAACACGGGATGAACAAAAAATCCCTTGTCACCATAGAACTAGTACGAAAAAACACAAACAAAAACAATGCGGATTCTTTGAATAATATATAAACATTTCCCCACAACTCGTGCGAAATTGCACAGTCGTGCCTGCCCTCGCATTTCAACACATGCTCATTCTTTTGCTGCATACATAATCCAAAACATATAAACGTTGGTGATGGCAAACAGGTGGATTTCAATGAAAAAGGTAGTTTCACCAAGGATCCGGAGTTCTTCATGCATATTTGTTTAAATATTAAAAAAGTACCCCTTTCGAGCAGGTATACGTCAAAAGTAAAACAATACGAAAGGAACAACTCTCGATCCCTTGGAAGGCATCATTTCATTTCTATTATTATTTTAATATATATTTCTTTTTTTATAATCAGCAGTTCCTTAAAAGCTATAGCAAACACATACATAAATTCGCGTTAGACAGCTTGATTTTTGGTTTCTTATTGTTAAATTTCTATTGAATACTTTCTGTTTTTCGTTTATTCTCTTATACCTATTTAAAGGTTTTTTGTAAGGCATCAATTGTATCTATTTCAAAGGGTTTTAGTGAGTGGTTGTTGTTGTCAAGCAATTTGATCAGTTGTTGTATTGCAATCAATTCAAATAAGACTTTAAAAACAAAACAAAAAAACTAGAAACTAAGGCGGGCGGCGAATAAGTAACTATCTATACAAATATTTTTACTATTATTTTTGGCGTAGATAAATCCAACAAGTGTGATAGCTTTTCTTATTAGGTACCTTATTTATATTTTACTAAAAGAAAAAAAAAATATACTATAAGCAAAACAATCTCATTCCTGCAAGATATAAAGCAAGCGCATCCTTTTTTGTAGGTAAATACTTATGTACCAGCTGCGTTTTCTATATGTATTTTGTTGGTAGGTAGCTATTTGCAATATGATATCCTTCCTTTTCTTGTCATATGAATACTTAAAACCCTAAACCATAATTCAACTAAAATTATATTTTTCAAAATCACACACAACGAAGAAAAAAGAATTAAATAGACTAAACACATTAACTTTTCAAAAAAAGAAACAAAAACAAACAAAAAAAAAATACATCGAAAACGACAACGATTTACACGGCATGTTCATGTATGACTATGCACATACAGTAATTTTTACACATTAGGTATATAGTATATACAAATAAATGGAATCTTATTTTTAACATATCCAAGCTATAAGAAAAAACATGTATAAATATCTTAGGAAGTCCTGCACAGTATACAAAATAAATTGAAGAGTTGTGAGTTGAGAGTTGTAAAATAAGGGGGTGTGACCGCCACATCATCGGCATCTTGGATCATGAGTAGATTAACAAAGAAACGTGACCGTATTTTTGGTCAAGTAGTCGGAAGTCAAAACCAAAGAACGCATGCATCTTATCAATAAATATAAAGACTTTCAAAGGAAGGAAGAAAAGGCAGACACTTTCAAGGTGCTGCAGTGAAGGGCAGACATTTTTTGTTTGATGTGATATATGCCACTAGAAATTTTAATCAAAGTCGCGGTATAGGTAAGCCAAGGAAAATAGATTTAGAGCATTTTGCAGTTACAGAATAATCTGTTACTTTTACTGAAGATGTGAGCAAAGAGATTTCAATCAAAAACCAAAAGCTCTGATTCTGATTATGCAAGCAAAGCAGCAGAAAGCTGTCCAAGCCTAGCACTGATTTGTAAAAATCAAGTTACGAATCAAGAAATTATTTATTTTGAACTAATGAGATTTTTAATCAATATCCAATAATTTTCTTTGAATAAGTTGAAGAATAAACCAATCTGTGGATAAATAATTTTAAGGCTATTTAAGTGAGGGGCTTTATTCTTTTAAACTTTGCCCATACTCAGTGACGGTTAAATGGGTCCTTATAAATATGGCTTTAGAGTTGGAAAGTTTATCACTGGGTAAATTTAACATCAGAACCCACCTTATTGCCCATTGTGGTTAAACTATTCCCGCTAAAATAATATGTAAATGAGTATGACACTGCAGAATGGTCGCTCCTCTGCTGCAATCGAAAAGCGTGAATCTAAAAACTCGAAACTTTTAGAAGGCAACCAAAAGGTTAAGTTCTTGGCTAAGCAGATTTTTCCGAAGTGTTCTTTGAGAGCAATTGCAATATTAACTTCATGACACCATCTTCAGTGCATTAGACACTGTCTTCCCAACCAAGTTCCAAGTCTTCAGTAAGCAATTAATGATCGAATCCCATCTCCGGTTTTAAGGTTTAAATAATCAAAAATCCGACCGTAAGGTACGTCGCACTAAAGTACAGACAACTAGGGATCATGTATAACCCCAGTTTAAACAGACAATCAAAAAAATTAATAAGAGTTTAGAAAATTTAGGACCTTACTGAAATATTGTCGACACGAAAAAGAAGTCCACATCAATTCGGACAGATTTCAGTCATAAAATGCCCTGATGAAATGACGACACTCTGTCGATTTAGAAATATAAATCACATAAAGAATGAGGCCTTCTTGAGAAGAACCAAGAAAAGATCAACAAAACAACGATAAAGGTATCTTGCTGTGTCACGTAGAGCAAAAATCAGCACTTCAGCGCGGAAAGCTTTTTTCATCTATCAGAGAAAAGGACATACCAGCGGGAACCTCATCTCGTTCGATAATTAAATAGATGGAGTTTTTCGTCTGATGCGAAGTTTGGAAACGGTAAGGTAGAGCGCTACAAACTTTTCAGCTTTCACAGAAGTAAAGAAAAGCAACAACTAATTCCCCATTTCAAAGACTAGCAACAAATAAAAGATTTTTATTGATGCGTAGAGCGTAGTAGACTTCTCCGAACGCAAAAAGGGGGATGGGGTGTGAAAAATAACAAACACAAACCTGGGGGGGGGGGCCAATATACTAATATAATATAATAACAAGGCTTTGTGATGTGGTGGGCTCCATCCCCAAATTGGCCTTGAACGTTAACTCTGCTGTAGACTGCAAATTGTGGTCTTAGTCTTATCAAATAGTTTGAGACTTGCAGCGGTACAAGTTTAATTGCGGTGCCGTGAAAAATCCAAACAACACCGAAATAATATTATTCCTGAGCATAGGGAAATTATTCATCAAACAATTATGAAAGAAGACACAGGTATAGTAATTGAATTGACTGCGACCTGCCTTGAGCAACACAACTTATCTAGGCTAGTAGCTGCCCTTCTTAAGTTGGTCAATCTGCGTTACCCTTTTCAGGCTTATAACAAATGCAGCTAAGTATCTGCGGTGATTATGAGGTACCTTTAAGGTAGACAAATTGAAAAGAAAAGGGGGGGGGGGGGGGGTAATATCTCCTCGAGAAAAAAGAAAAAAAAACTTTTTTCCCAGAAACGACGATCAAATCGAGAACTTTTGGCATTTCATGAGAAAGGCAAATGTATAACCAGTCTTTTTTTCAAAAACCCAAAACTAAACAGTTTCTAAAACAATATTCAAGATCATCCACGAATGATAAACAACGACAACAGCAAAAATAAAAAACCAAACCAAACAACAAACAACTCTTGAATTGATTTTAAATCTATTTACACATCTATACAATATATATCTATACATTGAACTATATTCAGACCAAAAAAACACTTAAACTTTTTTTTTTAATAACACACCTCATTGCCGTTTCATAAATATAAAATATTTAAGTTGAATAAATTGAATACTTAAAAGTTTAGGTTTAAGAACTGTAGCCAAATAGTTGCACTAATAGTGAACACCAGGCAAGTAATATTTTTATTTTTTTATTTTAGCAATCGTTTGCAGTATATCTTACGTTTAATCAAAATTAAAAGAAAAAGAACGATTATTAAAAAAAAAAATAATAAGAAATTAATAAACAGCAGTTTGAGTAAAGGCGTACATGGTAGTTAAAGCTAAAAAGTTGTTTTCTTTTGTTTCAATTTTTTTTTTGTCTTATTTTTGTTGTATTCTGTTTTAAGTTTATCTAACAATTGGAGCTTTTTTGATTTTTTTTTTTTTTACTATTTATTGATTGAATCATTCAAACCTGTAATAGCTATTTTAGCTGACCATTTGCTTGTTCCATCCAAAACGCTTTGTTTCACAGCTTTCATATGACCTGTATGAGATTTTTCTTCGACGCTGAATACCGCTCTACATTACATATACACAATAATTTATTGTATTTTGCATATGGGATTTAATTTAATAATTTATGTATATTTATTATATATTTTACTGTTGCTTTTAGTCTTGAAACTTAATTTTCTACAAAAGTTATGAGTTAGATATTATTTGGGAGTTGAAAATAAAATGGCTCAAAACAAAGTAAAAGGTAGTTTTTCCAAAAAAAAAAAAATTATTATAATGTAGGGTTTTACTCACCGGATTAGTTCAAATATTTCGGGCTTTTCACGTTCCCGCTGTTTCATTCGTTCTTTCATTGCGGTTATGATGGAGTTGGCTTTGTCTTCAGCACCATGTTTGGAGCTTTTTTCGGCTGCCCCTGTTGATAGATTAAAAAAAAAAATGGAGACAAAATTAATTTAAAAAAAACAGGACTAAAACAATGGGTAAGATTTAATTTGACACACTACATGTAACTTAATTCTGCTTTCAAATCAAACGTATAGCTGAATTCTTTTAATCACTTTTGACAAAAACGTCCGTGTTTCAACCAAGTGTCCCATTAACTTCGCAGTCTTTAGGAATTACTTAAAAGAAGTTTCGAATATTGGAACACTTTTATCAAATAAATAAACGCGATGACACAGCAGGAGCAGGAGCGAGTAGCCCTGAGGAAATTTAGGGGATCTACAATCTTCTTTCAATTCTAAACGGCTAATCGAGAAAGTGCTTTTCATGGCAATGAATTTAGAATCGGTGAACTTGCAGTCCCTCGCGAAAGGCGATACCCGTGGAAAAACATTTCTGTTATCTGTTGGGATTCGAACCTGCCGCTTAACAGGTCAGCATGCTAGTCCTCACGCCACGGGCACCGCTTTTATTGTAGAATGAAATAACATTGTACGCTGTCAGAGCTTATAAATGCTCATCAATCTTATAGAGTTTTCGTTGCATAAAATCAACTTGAAATGTTGACGTTCAGCTTCGTTTTGAATATAGGATTACAAAAAATATTCTCAAAAAACATCATCTAATCTAGAGCATGATCAACCTGCATGTGTTAAAGTTTCGAGACATATATTTTTGTGTCAGAGGCTTAGAAATAGGTATCAGTCTATTACAAAAAAAAAAAAACAAAATTATATTTACTTTGAAGGCAGTCAGCGTTGAGGAGGTCCTTGCACTTCTCGTGACACTTTACTCCACATTCTGTACATCGAACACCTTGCCTAGCAATGCCCCAAAGAAGGCCTTCGCACTCATAGCAGTAAGTGGGTGACGTTGCAGTCCATAGCACAAAATTGTGCGGTGTTGTAGATGAAATGGGGTAGATGAGAGCTTGCAATGCCTTCTTATAGACATGCATTTTCTAATTTAACAGCAATAACACAAGTACAAATAAAAACATGTTAGTTAAATTAAGTTTTATGAACTAGTAATTATAAAATAAATATGCTGGCTGTTGCATTTTAAATACATACGTGATGTTTTATTGACGCCATTCATGAACGAATAAGGATTTCTATGATACTAAACAACAAACTTTTTAATATTCGAAGCAGATGATCAATGATTACGTTTCCCTGTGATAGGCAAAAAAGGTACACCCTCCCATCCACCAGCTAAAACTATGCCACTGAATGCTAATAAGGTGCTCATCTTCATAAGAAACTCCAAGGCAGCTAGCAGAAATAATATCAACCTTATTTTCACTTGTGAGTGAATAAAAACAAAGCAAAACAAAAGAATCAAAAATAAAGGGTGATTTTTTAAGTGTATAGCTTTTAAAAATCAAATAAAACACTCAAATGTGCACCATGTATTCAAAAGTTTTATTGGATTGGATAAATTGGCTTGGCTTCTGCTCTGCCATTTACGTTCTACAGATAACTTCATGAAAATGTTGTTCGAGGCGTTGAATCACATGATTTTGGCGGCCAACTCAAAGGCCATTTCGAGAGATAAGCTACTGATTAAACTCATCCTTCAACATGTCCATTGTTTCACTAGCTGTGTGGCATTGTCTTAATGAAACCACATGTCAAACAAGCAAGACAAGTTCATGGCTCGATATCGTTTGCCGTTGACGGTTACGTTTCTTCCACGGTCGTCTTTGAAAAAAAAAATGGGCCGATGATGCCACCAGCCACACCAAACTGTCGTTTTTTCGGTATGCATCGGTAATTCTTGTATGGCATGTAGCTGTTTATAAATCCAGATGCGACAGTTTTCCGTGTTTATGTAACCGTTGAGCCAGAAATCAGCCTCATTGCTGAACATAGCTTTTCGATAAAACAGCGGATTTTCATGGAGCTCTTTTAAAGTCCATTCACAAAAAATTAGACGTTTTGGTAAGTCAGTCGGTTTCAATTCTTGAATGAGTAGAATTTTAGAGGCTTTCCGATTATAATCGACAAGTAAAATTGTCCATATGGTTGAGCAACACATGCCCAATAGCTGAGAACTACGACGAATTGACATTTCGCGATCCTCATTAACACTGGACACTGTGACTGCAATATTCTCTTCGGAACGCACTGTACGCATGCGACTAAAGGGTTAAGGTCCATATTATGAGTAGCGAATCGAACGTTCGATTGGAAGCGAATGTTTTTGCGAGCTTCTTTTATAGCGGTATTATAGGTTGTAGAAACAAAAACTTTGTAGAAAACTATTTTTTCGACGTTTAAGGTATGTCAGATAAGAGAATGGACGAAGTTTAATCATAATAATCCAATAAATGAGTTTCTCTAAAACATTCGCTTCCAGTCGAACGTTCGATTCGCTACTCATAATAGGGACCTTAATATCCAATAAAGTAAATTTGGTGCAAAATTTTGAGGTCGATCATGATGACCATAATATGGTCGCAACAAACGATGCGCTTTTTTCACAGAGCACGAGTTTTGATAATGAATTTCAACAACTTGCAATCAATGCTCGTTGTAAGTCTTTCTATGATGAGATGGCAGAGTATATTGAAAAATTTTCTTTTTGACAAATGACATTTGGACGCGATTACCAACCAGCAACCAGTGCAGCCAGCCTAAAAAAGTCAACTCTTAAAAAATCACCTTTTATTTTCATATAAATAAATTCCTTTCGAAACCCCTGTGTGTTGAAGAACTTGGGAATACCTACATTTGATTTTGCACTACAACTTGTTTTATATAATACAACAAAAAATTGTGATCGAAGCCCTTTCGGACCCATAGAATGTTCAGAAAACCGTTTTGAGACCAATTTTAAGATTTGTTGGTACTACTGTACAATACAACATAACAGTAAAGGCTATAGCCCAATGACTCCGTCACGCGTTCGACTTCAGCGGCCACAACTGTCAACTCGATTAAAACACATATATTCTTATGGGAAATAGACCAAAAGCAACGTGCGTGACGTCCGTGGCGGCGTTGAAATTAAAACATTTTTAATATCAACGCACTTAACGACTTTGACATTTGCTATTCGTATTTTTGTTGTGTGGATAGACACACATGTTGCTCTGTGTAACAACAACGCATTAGCGCGACAGATTCATTGGGCCATCCAAAATTTTCACGTATTTCAAATTCAAAGTTGAAGCATGACGGAGTCATTGGGCCATTGCCTTAAGGGCTAGAGCCACAACCTTTGAGTAAACATTTAAAAAGACCCACAAAAGGCTTACTTTACTTGATTTTGTTACTCTTACAACATACCTCAAACGATTGTGCATATTGGAATGATTTCCGGTTTTTTTTTCAAATCAAGAATTTTCATTTTGAAGAGAAAATCACACACATGTGATGACCAAAGAAACACAACGTAAAAACGAATTTATAACTGCGATTACTGACAGGATTTTTCCTTTTTCACGAGCAAAATTGATGAAATTCACAAACTACGAATAAAATAATAAGTTTTCAAATTAAATTCACCGCCGTTTAACATTTCATTTCTTTATAACACGATGGGATACGTTGTGAGAATAACTTTGGAGGAACGAGAAAATTAGGTACATTTGAAGGCTTTTAAGGACAGTAAAAATATCGGAGAAAAAAAAATACTTGCTAAATTTTTATAGAGGACGAAAAGAAATACACAACTTTTCAGCAGATAATTGCACTTTCTTTTATGTTTTACGACCGAACCGATACTAAACTGAACTCAATAAAATTATATACCAACTGACAGCTGAAAGCAGACAGGGAGACAAGGCAACTAGATTTGCTTGTTTAAATTTGAAAAATTGATCTGCTACAAAAAAGATTGCTGGGAGCTTTTCATTAAGGTAAGGAAGGGTAAGTAATTCATTTTATTTGAACGTGTTTTTAACAAATTTTTTACAAAAATAATAATATTTTGATTAAGGTATCAGCTTTTTATTTTTACTTACGTTAAAAAGATACAAATCCGTAGAAATGAGTTTAAAATTAAAAAAAAAAAAAAACAGATAAGAAACTTTTCTCAAAAGAGAACGAAAAGTCTCCATGAAGGTTCTTTTCAGGGAACAAAAGTTTGCCGATGACTTCTTAAAAAGTATATCCGTGAAAAACCATTGCAAAACATCATTATAAAATTTCAATACTTTTAACTGCTTTCGCCTAAGCCCTACCAATTAATTTCGAACTTCCCATACGCCCCTACTCCCTCAAGAAGTATATCGAAAAAATCTTGGAAATTTGAACACTTTTACTATAGAACCGAGTTACAGACTTGTGTTCCAGGTCTTTATTCGTCATTCAATTCAGTAAGTATTCAGTTATATTTCTTAAAAGGGGAAGCTGCCCTAGAATTTTGAAGAAACCGAAATTGTTGTTGTCTTAAAAGGTACTTTAGGGTATTAAAAATAACTTACCAAAGGATGGATGTCGGCAAAAATGTCTAAATGCCCAAACTTTCCGTTCTGCGGCAGTGTACCTCAGATATACCATATGATTTTATAGTACTCAAAACTTTAAACGCGTTTTTCTCGAAATCACTTTTTTTGAACTGGCCGAAGACATAACTCGAGCAAATTTCTCTCTCCGGAAACGTACGTAGGATTTTTTTTATATTGCTAGATTTTTTTTAATCGACACTTCTGTCGTTTTTTTTTATAGTGAAAATTTTAATGTTTTGTTCAAACGTGCACCATTTCGCGAAAAAAACAAAATATCGACGTACGTCTCTTGCTGTTGTTATTTAGTAACTGAAAATATTCGGGATTTTATTCCAGGACCAAAATTAAGGAAGTTACATCTTCGGCCATGGACCCGTCTAAAAAATGAGGCACCTCCGAAGAAATGCTGAGCAGCCGCCATTTTGAATTTAATTGATACGAAAAAATTTGTATTTGTATATTGAAACCTAAATTATAAAATCTTTTTTACAGATTTTCGTTGAGTCACAAATTCATAAGTTAGGCTCATTTCTTCACGCTCTAGACCCCTTAAGAATATGGAGCAGTTTGATGTGCTACTTCACATGTTCGTTTACATATTTAGGTGTGGAAATTTTAAAGCACTATCAACGCGAAAGAAACAACAGCCAACAAATTCAATAAAGTGCTAAAACAACTTACCAACTCTTCATCATTAAGTGTCGCCCGAGGCACTGCTGATGTAAGCCCAGCATTACGCTTTGTTGCTGCCATGGTCTTTTTGGATTTATTTTTATAAAACAAACACAAATAGTTAAGATAGAAGAAATAACCATCATATCATTTTTCGTATTCAAATAAAATAGCAAATACATAAGACAGTGCTGTCACTGTTTTAAATTTAAAGTCAACCAAATTAATTCTAAAGCTAGGTAAGTTTCAAAAAAAAAAAAAAAAAACAAATCTGTATAATTATAGCAGTTTCTACAGTAATTTTAACAATTATATTGAAGAATATAGTTTTCATATAAATAAAATACCAAAAAATGACATGCGTTGCAATGCATTTTTCTTAATCAAAATTTCTGCTTTCTGCAAAACATAATATTTTTTGTGATATTTAACAATGCTTGAATTAAATTTGTTAATTTATAAACTACAAACTATTATTTTAGCGTGTAATATTCTTTGTTTGTAATTCACCTACACGTATGTCCAACAGTATCACCTACATTGTTCGTATTTTCAGTTATTGTATTCATGCACAGAGTTAGAGGAAACCTTAGTATACATAAACTACCAGTTTTCTTTTCATGTTGTTTCATTTCAAAATTTGAGGATTACACTGACGATAATCAAAATCACAATTATCTTTTACTTCAATTAAATTGTAGGTAAGTAAATTTTCTTTATTCTTGATATGCATATTGGGAAGTGTCATGGTCCTAATATATTTTTCGTATGTCATCAAGGTAATACTCAAAAACATTCGTTTTCACTTTTCAGTGAAGGAACACTAAGAGATAGTTCAGAGTAGAAGGCATTTTGTATATTGCATGATTAAAACTAATCCAAACGCTTTCCCTTAATAAGGCTTTCAGCAGATTTACCTTGGCACCTTTAACTGTACAAAGTTTCCTTTCTGCTTGTTTATCGCATACCAAGACTGCTATTGATACAAACTGTTGCACTAGCGAAATTTTTCGGGAAAATCTGTATATGAGAATAAATGGGTTCAACCCCTGTAATTCCTTAACTTTTTTCTCCTATCTGATAGAGTAACCGATTTCTTTTTTGTTTTATGATTAACGTCAATTCTTTTTGCTATTTTTCTTTTCTGTTTTTGGTATTGGTATTGGTTTAAATTTGAATAAACAACTCACACAACTAGCGGGTCCGCCATCTAACGTTTTTTTTTCAACTAGTGCTTATTTCGTGAATGGTGGTAACACTTAGCTCATGTCTGATTTGACAGATAATTAGTTTTATCCTTCCGCTGAAAGAATATGTTACGTTTTCGCTTCGCTAAGTAGGCCTGCTATGGACTAAGAGAAGATGCCGATTTTGCCAAAAAAAATCATCTTTTCAGATGAAGCTCATTTTGATCTTGGCGGGTATGTAAACAAGCAAAATTGTCGCATTAGGGTCACAGAAAACCCGCACGCATACATTTAAAAGTCGATACATCCAAAACGAGTCACTGTTTGGTGCGGATTTTGGCATTCTTCGAAAATGAGCAAGGAGTGGCCGTTACAGTCAATGGCAATCGTTATCGGGCCATGTTGAACAGGACGGCGCTACGTGCCACACAGCCGATCGCATTATCAGCCGCAGAGCTGATGTCTTTTGGCCACCTCGGAGCTGCGATTTGACACCGTTGGACTATTATTTGTGGGATGCCGTAAAAGATTAGTGTTACGCCGACAAACCAGAGATAATTGACGCTTTAAAGGACAATATTCGTGAAGCCATTGGTGAAATACAGCTGCACACAATCGATAATGTGCTTAAAAATTGGATCGATCGTGTAGGCTACTGCATGGCCAGCCGAGGCAGCCATTTGAATCAAATCCATTATTATTTCCATTATTAACCGGAAGGATTGTACTTTCAAATAAAAAAAGAAATTTGAGAAAATATTCAGCAGTTTTTTTTAAAGCATTTTCAAAAAAAAAAAAGTTATTTGGCGGACCCTTTACATTATACAGGTATTAGATAAGCTAACCAAAATAATATTCAATACTCCAAAAATCTATCCGCAGCAGGATCTGACTTTGATTTAATTCGCAGCCTGATCTTGTGTTAGGAATACGAATGAAGTTCAACTTGGCTTGGAGAGCCGTGTCAAAAAATACGACTGATGTCGCTTTATATGACAATATATATGTAAACTCATCAATGTAATGTTTTAGGTTCACTACTACATACTAAGTGAAACATGGTGGTATAGAGATAATATCGTTACATCTGGTTTTCTAAACTGTGCGGTTTGAAGTTGAAAAGACTATTTTTAAAATTTCTCCGATGCCTACTAGTTTCCCCTCTGGTAAAAGTTTTGCTGAATCTCGTTCAAGCAAAAAGATAAGCTCAGATTTGTCAGTAACAAATAAAAGTATAGACATGTTCAGTGTTTTCCAATAAATAAGTAAAAATGAAATCAAAATAATAGCAAAAATACTGTGAAATACTTAGTCTACAGTAGCAAGATTTATTAAAAACTAAATTATAATTGAAATTATAAAAAAACATGCTCCACTGTTTACGGTGCAAGTTTTTGCCAACAACTTTATTTTTAATAAACGAGCTAAAAAATATTGTGAAACGAGTTTTAAAACATTTCTTATATTAGTTATGCTTTTCTGTTCTATTTGAATTTTAATTAATTAAAATGTTTAACTTCAAAAATAGCAAAAACTGTGTGTGGTACAAAAAAGCTTCGAAAAAATAGATTAATATTTGCCAAAACTGTGTGGTTGGTTTGATAAAACTTTTTAGCGAAAGACTAGTTCAAAGTCAAAAAAAAAAATTCAAAAATCCAATAAAATCGAAATATCATAATAATGGGTAATAGGCAATAGAAAGAGAATAATAAAAGTCATGTAACGTAGAAACAAGATAAATAAAAAAATGGCAAAATATTTTTGGACATATGTATACCTTGAGCACCTGTTTCGCGGTCCAATATTTTTTTATTTTAAAATATTTGTTTATTTTTCGGGAAGGTTTTAATTTTTGTTTTTTCGTTTTTTTTTTTTTTTTGTAAAAAGAGGAGACACGCAAATGTAAAAAGTAAAAAAAAAATACGAACACAGTTAATAAATATGTTAGAAAATAAATTCACTTTTATATATTTTAATAAAGAAAAAGTAATTAAATAATTAGAATTGAGTGAATATTTGTTTATATATTTATATTTTTCCTGGCAGTGAGTTGAAAAATTTAAAAATTTACAATGAAACTGTGTAGGATCTATATTTTGTCTGTGGTGTTTTGATTTGTTTTGTATAGTCAAAAGTAAATAAGAAACAAAAAAAAAAAATTACATATTTGAATTGTACTTACAAGCTCCGACACCAGAGGAATGGACTTTCTTCGTGGACGTATGTCTGGCATACTGTCAATATTGCTGTAGAAAGGGTTGTCGCCTGGGTGGCCATTGCCACGACCTCCAACGTCACCGGGGCCAGATCCATTCTGTCGAAAGAAAACCAAAAATGTTAGTTATAGAAAATAATAGGGTCGGGATAGCATTTTTCTATCAGCAGCAATCGAAAAGCGCGAGTAAGGAACACGATCAAAGCATTAAAAATGGGGTATTTGCTTTCTTCAATTTCTTCATCTCTGAAACGGTACCTACTTTTAAATCACAATTCAGATCAAAACGAAACCAAAAAACTTATCTTTACCATGAACGCACAGAGCTATGAAGCTCATCGGTGTTTTCTGTTTCATATAAAAAAACAAAATATTATAGCCATCGTTGAAGTCTTTTCTGTAGATATCATTTGTTTAGATATGTTTCGTGGTTTTGAAAACAGCTTATTTATTTATGAGCTAAATAAGTTTCTCATTTTTTTACACTTGTTGGTTTGTTTTCGCCTCTGATTCGTATGAGAACTGTAGAACTGAACTTTGATTTGTAATTCGTCCGATTAATAAGAGCAAATAGCAATCAACTTTTATTGTTTGAAAAAACACCTGCGCCGAAGCAGCCACGTAGAATCAGAGAAAAATATTTTAAAAATTTTGTATACTTGTTTACGCAAACAACTTGAAAAATTGCAATGGATGAGAGTTAAGAACCGGAGTAGAAAAAGTTGCTTGTGTAATTTTCCTACTACTTTGTTCGTAAGACTCTTCTTTGGTTAGAAAACCCCTACGAATACGATCATGGATTGAGCAGCAAAGTTCTGTTCTAATTTTGCAGCTCAGATGCTGCTCAGTGCATGACAGAGCCTTAAGATATAACCTTATTCGTTTTTGAACATTTGATTATTACATTTTTCGGCAGGACGACAATTCTGAGTACACTTTACGTCAACAATAAAGTGTTGCCTTGTAAAAAAAAAAAAGATGAATATTCCGAGCGAATCAACGCAAAGTTCCTTTGCCTTGACCTTGAAAGAGAAGTTGAGAAGCTATACAGCAAAGGGTGAGTTATATGACTTGTTCAGGTGGGTGGGTGGAAACTAGAGAGTTTTATGAACCAATAGACAAAATGCTAGCCTGTGAGTTAAATAACAAGTTCCCCTGTTAAACGAAAGTGCGAAAGTGATATTAGACTCAGATTAAGTGGTAAAGACTAGAAACGAGAAAATTTAAAACCATTAAGTTTAAACTATCACAAGTTAAGAATTTCCGTGACCTTTATGTTCTTTTTAGTATTAACCTAGAAATCAATGAACACATCAACTTCATTACAAGCAAAGCAAATTCAATGCTTGGGCTTATTAAGAGATGGACAAAAGAATTTAATGACCATGTCATGTTCGTCTCCATCTTGAGTATGCTTCTGAGGTTTGGTCACCTCTATATGAGGTTCATAACTCTCGTATTGAGGCAATACAACACAAATTCATATGGTTTGCTCTCAAAGGTCCCCCCCTATGAAAATCGTTTTCGTTTAAATATTCAACCACCTTCTCAAAAACGGATCAGCAATGATTTAGGATTTTCCATCAACTTATGACAGGTTGATTGATGCGCTCAACTTGCTCTCCCACATAGGATTCAATTATCGCGAAGGATCTCACCAAATTTAGAGTTTTTGCATTGCTACTATTTACAACAGAACTAACTATGGCATGCATGAGCCGTTACCTCGCATAAGTAGGTTATACAATTCCAACTCTTTGATTTGAGATTTGAATCTTAGTAAAATTAGTTTATAATTTTGTTTTATCGATGTACTTAAATTATGTTAAATGTTATGTCCTTGTTCGGATACGTTCTTTTGTGCTTGTGTTGGCGTTTTTCACTAACCACTAACACTTGCATTAATGAGGGTAAATATGTATAGCTCAGTACCACTTAAGTCTCTGAGATACAAAAAAAAACCAATAAGACTTGCGTACAGAATCAGGCTGGTCGGACAAACAGTCAAAAGACTACAGTCAAACTTTCAAACGTATAAGTTTTGTGCTTTCATTTAAATAAATTCTCCGACTTAACTCAAATGATCAGTGAAGTTGATTTCTTACCTTGTCCTTGTCCTTGATTAGTTCTTCTTCTTTAATTTTGTCCTGATTGTTGCGCTCTTCGAGCTTTTTCTCTTTAAGTGTTTTCAGAAGTTTCCATTTGCTACTTCCCAATGCACAACCATTACTTGTACCTGAACCCTCGACACTTGCACTTGAATCCTGACTAAAAGCTTTCATGGCATCTGTTTTGGTGAACCCATTGACAGATCTGCCTTGGCCAACAATATCTGCCTCCTCATCATCAGATGTTGGCGTCTTCGAAAGACCATTTTGTGTTGGCGTTGTTGCTATTTGGGATTCACTTTGATGCACTTCTTGTTGATCAGTCAGCTGATCATTGTGTTGTTGGTGTTCTTGGAGTTCAGACGATACTTTGTAATCCATTGGCTCAAGCGCTTGATTTGCCAAAGCAAATTCACTCATTATCCCAGAAGAACCTTCCGGTGGCGAGCTTTTCACCGAACGTGATTTCTCCTTAAAAGCATTATAATTCTGTTCAGCCTCTAAATCAACAGCATCTATCTGATTGTCACTCATATCGCTAGGTGTATCCGGTCCGGATGTTAAACCAGATGATTGACTAGCCTTGTCATCTTCTGAAACTTGTGTTTCTTCGATAGCGATTGGTGATGTTGGCTGAGCATAAGATTCGTGATTGATACTGACACCAACACCAATGGCAGGGGTAGAAGCTGTGGTGGTGTTATTGTTGGCGCGACGCTTTGTCTTTACGCCTGCGCCGTGACGCACCTGCCGTTCTTCATTGCATGACGAGTACGGGGATGAAGACGAAGAAAATGGTATGTCATCGGCACTATCATCAACTTCTTGGGGCTTTTGGCTTCGAACATTACGCTGGCGTTTTTTCACTTTCTTTACTTTCTTCAAGTGACGTTGCTGCTTCTGTTGTTGGTCGTGCAACATATTTGCTTCGACCAAATTAAGCTCATTAAGTATACGTTGCTCTTCGGCTTCGTCATTATCTTGCCATGCGCTATGGATATCTGTTACTTTTGCAAACTTTTCATAAATATTCAGCTTAGTATTAGATACAACTGCTGAAGGCATTCGCTGAAGGTGGAAGTGTAATTGCTGAGGTGGGATCTGAGGTAGAACATGATGATGAAATTGATGTACAACGTCACCATTTGGCAAAGAAGATGATGGTATTTCCTCATCCGATATAACGACGTCATCGTCCTCTTCACCCTCGTCTTCCTCTTCATCTTCTGGGCCGTCTTCAGTTCCACCTTCTGTTTCATCTTCGAGATATTCGTCCAAGACTTTGACGTTGCATTTAAGCTCATCAAGCACATTAGTCATATTTTGCTTAACTTCTGGGTCTGGTTGATAGATATTCGTTCGCAGCTGCTGAGGAGTTGTGGATATTATCGAATCGAGCTGTCCAGTGCCTAGCTGATCGATTTGAGAAAGCAAACCCTCCTGATTAGCTTGTGCTTCAAGTTGTGCTTGAGATTCAAGTTCCTCTAACTGCCGTAATTCATAGCAAAAGTACTCATCATCAGTATCAATGCTGTCTTCGGTACTTTGCCGCCTTGAAGAAGACACAGTACGGTAGGAGTGTTGGCTGCGGTTGTCTTCATCATCTCTTGATCCTGTGGGAATATCCAAAGAGGCCTGAGACCTCTGGCCGTACTTCATTATGGGCCGTGATATTGGCACAGATATCGATGGGAGGGAGCTGCCATTAAAAGCAGTTGTTGTGGTGGGTTGCGTCATTACAGGTGGTGGTGATATTATTTGTGGCTGACTAAAGCCCATCGATGTGAAGTTTTCTTCTGCATTGTCATCTTCCACGTACATGGAGTGCGTTTTCTGCAGTTGAGGACCGGAAGTTCGCCGGTCGTTCTTTTGTTCGGATTCTGGCTGAATCTTGATATCTGGTGGAGATATGTATTCGGTTTCGTGTTCATCTTTGAGTTCGTTTTCTGGATGATACCCTCGAGCATCGCCAATAGTGGGGAACATTGAACTGAGGTACATTTCACTTTTTTCAATAGAAGAGGTATGCTCGGTTGGAGTTCGATGTGATTTATTGACAACTGCGTATGATGCTTCTTCTTTTTCTTCACGTGTTGGTGGAGACATGGCCGATGGTTGTATCTGATATGAATCAATCGACGTGGAACGCATTCTCTGCTCTACAATATCGAGCTTCATACTATCATCGTCTCGAGATCGTCTTCTCATTTGCTGCTGCTGTGGATAAGCGATAGAAGCAGAAGGTTGCCTTTTTTTAAACATTGCCATATGGGGGTGTTCACCCTCATCAGTGCCATAGTAGTCAGCATCATGCTGCAAAGACATTCGTGTATCGCTGGCCGTTGAGTCATCATTGTCAGAAGAAGTGAAATTTTGCGCCCCCTCTCCTGGATCGGACATACTCGAACCGGAACGTGCTCCGAAGCTATATCGTCGATAAGTTTTTGCTTTTTGCATGAGATTGCTGACGGTCGAAGAGAGTGTTCGTTTCTTTTTTCTTGTTCCGTTTGTGCCGGATGGAGCTTTTTGTGGACCACTTCCAGTATGTGTTGCACGTCGTGCCATTGGAGGAACTTTTGTAAAACGTTTCATCAAATCCATGCCATTGTGTTTCTGAGAAAGATTCTTTTGAGGGAGACAATGCTGCTGTTGATAAGCTGCCGCTGCTGCCGAGGAGGATGAAAACCCATCAGTATCTCGTTCTATATCCATGTCTAGCGATTGGGAACGATTATGCTTGCCCATACGCTTCAATTTCAAGTTGGCAGGCAGTAGATGACTTATCTTGCCCCATACATGGAACTTGGCATGTTTTTCATTGGGTAAGTGGCCTTTCTGCTTTTGTTTGGCGATATGTTGCTGATGCTGATGCTGCTGTAGCTGTTGATGGTGATGGGAGCGATTAATATGTTGCTGTTGGTTATGATATGAGAAGGACGATGATGCTAGATGTTGTTGATTATGATGGTCTTCACAGTCTTCCGGCGGTAAGTTAACATATCCCTTCCGATGGAGCAGGTATTGCTGCTGATGCATACTACGTTGCTGTTGCTGGGAGTCATTTATTTGTTTCTGTTGCTGTTGCTGATGAAGCATCTCAAGCTGTTCCAGATGACGGCTATGATGGGAAGATGACGATGGCTGCGAGGAGTAGTATCTGTAGCGAGGACGCGCCCCATTGCCGTTATTTTCACCTTGACCCATATAGTCCAAGTTCTTGCAGCTGTTGTAGTCAGTTAAGCTGTTGGATGAGGGATAGTACACTAGACGATCGGTAAGATTACGGTGCTTTTGAGCCGCACTTTCTATATTGTCGATGTCTGATTCTTCGTAGTAGGGAGACTGTGACGTTTGAGAATTGCTTCTACTGTGCCTGTTTGTCATATGATCACGTAGTTGACGGAATTGCATTGAATCCTTTGCTACAACAGGGGACTTCCCATCATGCGTTGGTGTCTCACGAGCTGGCTGATCGTAGAAATTTTGCTCCGACTGATTGCGTATTAGATCTGGGAAGTTTTGCATTGATGCAGATGTTGGCGAAGATCCTCCCGCAACGCCTCCCACAGCAGATGCTGATGCTGATGCCAGACCAGAAAGACCAGCAGTCTTAGCATGCTGCTGCTCATCCCATGCCAACATCTCATCGACAGTTCCGCTGTCTTTGCCGAGGATACGTTCACGCTGTGCATCGAACATCGATTTATTCTCATACGCCGAGCAAATGGGCATGTTCTTCGAGAGCTCCTTAATGTAGTTGAGGTTCTCCTCGGAGAACATGAAATCATTCCTCTCGGCACAGGAGAGCGATGTTGTTGTACTGAGGATAGTCGGTATTTGTGAGCAGGCAGTGGCTATTGTCACTGACCTCGTGTGAGTGAACTTGGTCAGGGTTGTAGAGGAGTGAAATGGATTGCTTTCATCAACTGAACCACTATACCGACATGTTGGTACCGGCCGAGCATTTGGAGATATTGGAGAACGTTCCCAGCTTGAGATGCCACTAAGTGAACTCAAACCCGAGTCGGACTTAGCTTTCTTTGGTGAGTGTTCAGCTACTAAAGGCTGCAAATGATGCCTTTGGTAGCTCGAACTACTACTTGCATACGTTATAGGAACTGATTCTTGTGCTTGTTGTGTTTTTACTGTTGTTCTTTGGTTGTCTACTTCCTCGTACTCCTCGTATTCGTTCTCATCTTCGCCATCATTCACATCTACATCTCTGGTCCGTTTTGTACTTCCACGATCACTAGACTCTTTCCGGCGATGTAGTTGAAGTATGTCGTAGTGGAATGGATTCATGGTGGAGATTTTTTGATGCTCATCGAGGATAATGTTCTGTGTTTCCTCTTCGATGTCAAAGAAAACCTCATCTAATTTGTGTCCTTCATTGTTCGGCGCTGGAGGTGGTGGACTTTGTGACGTGTTACATAGTATATCTTCATCACAGAGTGTGGAGAAATCATCAACTTTTCTCTCATAACTAGGGTTTTGTAAGTGCAACAGGAAAAGCATAGAGTTATGGCGCTCCAAGGATTTCTTTAAAGACTTTATGTATTCGTCGTTGTTGTAAATATTGCTGCTACTGGATCTATGATCCTGACTGTCACCATGACAAAAGATTTCCTGTTCGTTTTCGACATCAATGTCTACGTAGTTATCGGCACCGAAGTACCCATATCTGTCTGAATCACTTGTACTTCTCTGTCTTCGATGCATTTCAGTCTCTTTTGTTTCTAGTAGTTTAAGCTGCTCGTTCAAGTTTGAGTTGTGACGTATTAGATGAGCAGTGTAACTATAGTCACCTTCTTCATCGTCATCGTCTCCTCGCAAAATTACACTCACGTCATTTTGTGGCCGTATTTGTTTCAATGGAGTTTCGGTTTCAGTTTCTTTTACACTCTCACTAGGCCCGAGAAGCTTTTTCAGCGTTCCTATGTTTCGTTCGAGTTTCTCCATGATAGTGTTAAATTTGTTGGCATTGGTATTCTTGCTATGGCTTTTGGGCACTTTGATGGGATTGAGCAGAAGGCGTATAAGGTTCTTATCAACTTTTTTTATTTTCTCAAAAAAAGCACTCTCATGTTTGATGAGATTGCGCAGTTTCAGTAACTGAGCTGGTGTGAGTGAACTCAAGTCTTCGATTTTGTTAATACCTTCAATGATGGTGTCGATCAGTTCTGTCTGTTGTAGTGAACTCAAGGTACTCACATTTAAAGCTGATGACGTGGTCTGCTCACCACCAAAGACCTCGTTACATTGGAAATCTTTAAAAGCACTCAAATTTGATAAGTACTCGGGTGAAAAGGAACGTCTGGTAGCGGTGCTTGTTATTGTAGCTGCTGTTGTTATTGTTGTGATTATGGTAACCGATTGAGCTTCAGTTCGGGCGGCTGCGAGAGCTGATTTGAAACTGTTTAACATATCCATTTCGGAATGCAGTTGCTTCTTGTTTCTCAGTGACTTTTTGGTATCAGTTGTGGTGAGTGTAGATAGAGTAGGTGAGATACTACAAGCTTGAGTTGTAGATATTATCGACGACGACGACCGGCTGGTGATGGTTGAAATTGGTGCTGATGATGTGTTCATGTTATCTTGAACCAAATCTTCATTGTCTTCATAGATCATCCCAAGAGAAGAAATTGGGCGTGAGTGGAGACCGCCATGAATTGAGTTAATATCACTTGAAATGTTTGATGAAGATAGTGTCCCTAAGTAGTCATCGCGGTAGGCTTGATTAAGTGTTTTGTAGAACTCTTCATTCATTTCTTCATTTCCTCCTCCAGAGTCATCGATTGGCACAGCCATCAATCCTCCCTCCCCGACTTTAGAGGCCGGTCGGCGAAAAAACTCATTCGATTCGGTGACATCGCCTTCTCCAAACTTGCCGCCTATTCGTCTACTATATTTCTTACGACTAAGCTCGGCTGAGTTCCGAAAAAAATTATACTCTTGTCTTACTTGGTCATAGCGAGTCGGCTCCTCTTCGTCTATTTCCTCACCTTCGAATCCACTCAGCTCATCCAATTGCAGAAGTTCCATGCTGTCGCTCATGTTATATTGGCAATCCGCACTTGCACTGCCACCTGATGTTCTAAAATCACGCTCACGCATCATTTGAACTTTCAGCTTATCGAGCTCTTGCTCCTGGTGGGTGTCATAGTGCTCAATGTCCGAGTCTGAATAAAGCTTTTGTCTTAAGCGATCTTGAATGTCTTGGAAGCTTTTGCTTATCCGACTGCTTCTAGTACCAAGCTCATCCAGTGATCGTGCGTTTTTTGACAATTGAGGTGAACCAGATCGCTGATCTACATTTTGAGAGTACCTTGGTGGTAGAGGTAACTTATTAAAAGCAGCCAATCCAGATGCTGATGATTTGACTTTATTTAAAACTGCAGCAGACATAAAAGGCTCTAAAGCTTCATTTTTCAATTCTTCCAGAAGATCATTGAAATCATTTGTTGATGAAGGATCATGCATTTCATGCTCGGCAGCAACATCTGATTCGTAATCTTCGTTCGATGGTGGTCCTCCAAAGAGAGTTTCAGGTCCTCTCAAACGTGCACGTCCATGCAACTGCATCAAATTCGATACTACAACTTGTTGTTCCATTGTTATCTCCTCAAGTTTGTCAAGTCTTACATACATCTTACCGTATTCACTTGAGAGTAAGTCAAGAGCTCTCCAGGCAAATTTTAACTCAGTCTCCAGGAGACTTATCCTTGTTGAAATCTTTTCCATATAATCCGATATGATGTAATCAGAATGCTGTTGACTGTTATACATTTGACTAAGCTGTTGATCGCTTGTCATCGATGTCATTCCTATCCCACCATCAGTCGTTGTCGTATTTAGGCTGATGTTCGATTGATGATGCTGATGCAAGTTTATATGAGCTTGATGTTGATGCTGTAGCTGTTGCTGTATATTGAGCTGTTGCTGTGTAATGGAATTAGCCATTACTACATTAGCGCTTCCACCAAGCGCATTTTTCTTTAATTGGCCTTGCATTTGCTGTTGCAGTTGAAGTTGCTGTTGTTCTTGATGCTGTTGTTGTTGTTGCTGCTGTTGTTGCTGTTGTTGTTGTTGTTGCTGCTGCTGTTGTTGTTGTTGTTGCTGCTGCTGTTGCTGCTGCTGCTGCTGCTGCTGCTGCTGCTGCTGCTGCTGCTGCTGCTGCTGCTGCTGCTGCTGCTGCTGCTGCTGCTGCTGCTGATGATGATGTTGTTGTATTCGAACCGACACTATGGGACTGCAAGGATTAGAATGAATTTGCATTGGCGCGTTTTGCATTGGATTTGTATTCAAGTCGTTTGTATTGCTCTCAGTGGGAAGTGGTTGTGAATGTTGTCTACCCATAATTAGCTTTTTGTAATGGGGTTTGGGTGATGATGAATTCATTTGGTAGTGTTGTTGTTGCTGCTCTCTGGAGATTTGCAGCGGCGGTTGTTGCTGCTGTTGCTGTAACTGCTCTTGGCTTTGATAATATTCCAATGAGCCCATTAAAACTGTTTATTGACTGTTTTTTTTTTTAATAAATTCGTTTCTCTTTTTGTATACAAAAAAAAAAAGCACACAAAACTCTATAAAGTTTTTTTTAAAATTCCCTAAACTTTTGTGGTTATTATTATTAATCAGTTCAGTTATTTTAAGTTACTGTTGTTGAAAAACACTCTTATTGTTTAATTTGAAAAAGAAAATAGAAAAACTAGCAAAATTGCTAAAATAGTCAAGTTTAAGTGGAGCTCTTTGTTTGTTAGTATTGTTGTATTAATTTAGTTTTTGTTGTTAGCTTTTTAGTTGGTATATAGGTATTTATATAAAAATTATTATTTAAGTTTAAAATAAAATGAAATTGTGCGTCGCAATTTGTTTAAATCAGTTCCTGGAAATAAATAAGTTGCTAAGTATAGTTAAGAATGACAGAAGAGAATATGTAAGCAGCGAATTGAAATGAAGGAAGACGAAAAATTAATAGTTTAACTCTGAATTTACGCTTCAATATTTTGATTTATGTTTGGCTGGGCACAAAAACTATCCATTGTTTCACTTAGGTGGCAGAACAGGACTAAAATAATAGTTGTCAGACAAATGACTGGCTGAGCCAAGTGTTAGACGAATCGTATTTATGTCCACACTGTTGAAGTTCTGTTTCAATTGTGTCATAGAAACAGTTTAGTGGTTCATTCAAGTTCTCTCTTTTGATTTCAGAACAGATATGGAATTCAAATTTAGGTTTCGTGCGTTCCAGCTCAGATTATTGTTGCAAACTACCAAATATCATTTTCAACATTACATCAAACTAAAATAATTTTTTCTCCTTTCCCTACGTAGCCTCACATTCGACACTTACATGCACATAGTCTCAAAACGTACCGAATATTCCTACTCTCTGTTAAAGTTAATTACCAGCTCAATTATAGCTTACGTGAACACCTTCCCTTATCACTCTCTCATACCTTCGTCAAGCTTCATCCAATTTAATCGATTTTCAAAAAAAAAAAAAAAATTAACACGAGCGCAGGCTTTCTAAAGAAAGAAGTAAATGGATTGTTATTAATAGAGACACATTTTCATTTATTTAGTTTTTTAATTCCAATTCGATTACTTGCCCAAGCGAACAGTTCGGTTCGTAGCACAAATGCAGTAAGATGCTCTAAGTAGGATCAAGTTTGCTGTCATAAATGTAGTAGGTATAAAAGTAACATTTTGCTTTAGTCACGCGCTTACACAAGGCCAAAGCGGTCCTTCAAACACTCTTTCTAAATTCCTTTTATGAACTGCTTCACTCTTTCCAAGGAGAACCGAAACTAAAAACAAAACAAAAATCGCACAAGAATAAGTAGCCAGCTCTTGCTAGGTGCAGGTAAATTCAAGTTCAACTTGAGCTGTTTCTTTACAACAATTAAATCCCCCGGACTAAACTGTCTGTTACTCAATTAAATTTAAGTTCGTTCTCAAGTTCTGCATCTAGGCAGAAGGAGGCGAGGCGTTGCCATCAAGCAAAAACAAATCTTCGCGTTGATACTGGGGGTAACTTTGCAATTTCTTCCCTAAACTGTCTACATAAAGGCAAGTAAAGTTTTTTTTTTTAGATTAATTTCTCAAATTACATGCAGGTGGATCATTCTTAAATCAAGAAGTAGTTTATAGTCCACCAATTGCTGGAGCCAATGTTATTTACTCACCAAAAGATGATGTATATAATTATAAACGAAAGTATCCAGATGGTGTTCAATTAAAATAATCCCTGTCTTGTCGTTTTTCTTGATAGACGCAACCGACGGACGCCGCGACGTGCGGGGCCAACAAGGTATAGATATAGGGTGGTTTATAGAGATAAACAAGTTCAAAATGAAAAAAAATATGTAAGTTTTATGAATCGCAAAATATGAAATGGCAAAACGACCTGATTACGAATATGCCGCCAATTTTCAAATTGTCAATCACAAGAAAGTAAAAGACACACTTCTTTACAAAGAATTGACGGGCCACAGAAATTCTTCTTGGTGCTAGAAACTACTTCTTAATCACAATGGAGTGGAGTGTATAGAAAGCGAAAATCCTTTTTTTCATAACAATGTCATCTTCGGGCGCTGGGTGGAATAATATTTCCGAAACGCGTCGCCAAATAAAAATTATAAAATTTGCGTAACTAAGTGTTCAATGTTTTTGTATTGTTTTTATTAAAATAAACATATACATTTTTATAAATATATTTATATATTTCTTTTATTTCAAATACATGCACGCAATTTGGAGACCAAAACCAAATCATGAATGTATTTGTAGTTCTGGGTTTATAATTTTTCTTCTGGTCAACCCTCAGCAGTTACATATATCAATTTCTAACAAACATATACAAGCGATTATCCTACCAACATACCTACTGACCTACACACTTTTTGTGTAACAAACAAGAAGTGAAAATTATGGAAAAATGCTACAATAATCCTTCAGCAAAACAAAAACAAAAAAAATTGTAAGAAGTGGATAGGCATTCGCACCGATGCGATGTGATGTAGGTAAGAAAGCCATAGGTACTCGTACGGTTGTCATGGTCATTCATAATCTTGTGCTGTTTTTGCCATTTGCCATCACGATTATGCAAGTAGGTTCAGTGTAGAAATCAGCAGGAGTTGGAAAAACTTTAAAAAGCGTAATTATTGTTTGAACAAGTGTGCAAGGTGCAAGCTGTTCCGTAGAGTGCCTCCTCGTAGTGAGGGAGTTATTGTTGAAACATTGTGTTGGTGTGGGTAAGCATTTAAGCACAATATTTTCCAAGTTTTTGTCTTTTTTTTTAATGCTATGAACTTTGAAACGAATGTGAATGGTATTGGTAAGTTTTAGAAAAAAACGATATTCCAAAGAAAAGGCTTTGCATTTCAATATTCATTTTACGTAGAATGTCTGAAATTGAATTTGTTTTTAGCTCTTTAAATTTAAGGTTTAAGAAGATATGCAAAAGAACGTAATATTTCCAGTTACCATACGAAAACTGTTGCCGCGGTGTAAAAGTTCAAGCATCCTTCGTAAGTCCTGACGAGCCATTTGAGAGTGGCATACTGCCATGAAAAATGCCTCCTCATTAGTCATTTGGATCGGAAAGGAAATTGTAGGTGCGAAAAGTGGCGCACTATAAACTATCTCATTTTCATGCGAAGTTTACATGAGTTTGGAATAACCCAAAAAATCTTGCGCATTTCGTAATGAATAACATATCTTAAGTTGAATAGCTCATTACAAGCACAATAAGTTTGTTCGTTGAAGCCCTAGGGTTGCCCTGGGGTCGCCATAAAGCTTTTTTTTAAATCTAAAGTCACCCTGAATGTCAAAATGAGTGTTTTTTGAGCCCTAGGGTTGACCTAGGTTTTCCCTCAACTCGCCATAGGTTTTTGCTGTGGCGAGTTGAGGGCTGTCAAATGGCATGTATTTTTTTTTTTTTTAATGACAGGGATGTGTGGTGATTTGTGGTTTAGCGTTTTTTGAGGACAGGAAAACCCAGGTTTGTTTGAAAACTCATAGGGTTGTTAAGAAAACCTGGGTCAACCCTGGGGAAAGTTCAACGAACAGCAGTTAGAAAAGAGCTAAGAAGAGATGTCGCTGCACATTGCTTTGTGGCTGTCAGCCACGCTTCTGCTTAGTCTCCAACCAATAAAACCACTTAAAGCTTTCAATGAAGCAGTTGCCTAAAGTGTCTGTATATTGATAAGCACTTTGAAAGTGAAGAGTATTTTGATTGAATTTTGTCAGAGAGAATAGGAAACAATCAAGATATAGTTGTTTTTTTTTTTTTTTTTAATTTGAACTCTCCAATCTGGACTCAGTTGTGCGGGAAACACTGTTTTAATGCGCATGAGCATTTATATAATAAATAAAAATAAATAGGGTGGCGCAAGTGAGCGAGGAGCCCCTGGGCCTAGCGCATTTCTCACAACCATGCCTTGTGAGGGAATGGAGGGGAACTACAATTTTCTGCCGATTCCGAACGGCTTATTGAGAAAGCGCTTTTCATGGCAATGAATTTACTAACGGAGGAATTGCCCATTTCTCGCGAAAGGCGATACCCGTGGAAAAACATTTTTGCCTCTGCTGGGATTCGAATGGAGGGGAACTACAATTTTCTGCCGATTCCGAACGGCTTATTGAGAAAGCGCTTTTCATGGCAATGAATTTACTAACGGAGGAATTGCCCATTTCTCGCGAAAGGCGATACCCGTGGAAAAACATTTTTGCCTCTGCTGGGATTCGAACCTCGAACCTCTGGGTTAGAAGGTGGACATGCTAACCATCACGCCACGGGTACCATAATATAATAACAAATACATATATACCGCTCGATGCGTAAGTTGGGTTAAGAAGGTAATTCAGAAATATAACACTCTCTAGAAAAAACAAGGTACCCCATTATAAAACCTTGATCATCCCGGTTCGGCTTTACGGCGCGGAAGCATGGACCTTACCTTATCTAAAGCGGATGAAAAAGATCTTGGTTGTTTCGAAAGAAAAATTCTCTTTTGTCTCGTAAGTGGAGATAATAGGTTCGTTCGTTGAACTTTCCCCAGGGTTGACCCAGGATTTCTTAACAACCCTATGAGTTGTCAAAAAAAAACCTGGGTTTTCCAGTTCTCAAAAAACGCTAAACCACAAATCACCACACATCCCTGTCATTAAAAAAAAAAAAATACATGCCATTTGACAGCCCTCAACTCGCAACAGAAAAAACCTATGGCAAGATGAGGGAAAACCTAGGTCAACCCTAGGGCTCAAAAAACACTCATTTTGACATTCAAGGCAACTTTAGGTTTCTCAACAAATGCTTTATGGCGACCCCAAGGCGACCCTAGGGCTTCAACGAACAAACCTAATATGTGTTGAAAAAGATTCCAAAATGAACTGTATGAGCTGTATAGTAACACGATCATAACTGTATGAGTACTTATCGCAAGACAACAACGGCTCGGACATGTAGAGCGGATAGAAACCAACGATCTGGCTCGACGGAGTTTAAAAACACATGACAGGACAGGGAAAGAACTCATCTTCGGTGGCACAATCAAGTGCAAAAAGATCTCAACCAGCTTCAAGTGCAAACTTGACATGGGTTCAGTAAAACTTTTCTTTCACCATCGCCTTAAATCTAAGTAGCAAATGAACGGAATTAAAAACCTGAATTAGTAACAAAAATTATAAGACGATAGTAAAATGACCATACTTCAATCGCGGAGAGCGAAGTTACATGAAACAATCTTTTGACGATATAGCTGACAAAAGACGGTTGGACGATAAACGTCTAAAAAGTCACGAAATCCATGCCCTGGAGAGAACTTGCTTGAAATCATTGGCAAAGGATTTTGGTTGAGGCCCAGGTATGATTAGATCTAACCTAATCTCCACCTTAGAGAGTTGTAAGTAGGTGAGTTGCTAAGTATTGTATAGGAGGACGAGAAGAAAGAGAAAAGTGGAAGAAGAAAAAATATAAGAAACCGCCGAAAAAGATCGAAAAAACGAAGAACGTACAAAACGAAATATAAAATGGAGGAAATGAGAAAAAGAAGTCATAATGTCGCTTGGCAAAAACTGACAAACAGTTTAACGTCTCTCATTTGCATTGAAACACAAGACTATTTTAAGTAAAAGTGTATTTCAGGTAATTAAAGTTCCGTCTATATTTCTTCAAAGGTCCTCAAAGTTATAAATGACAGATCAAGCCAATGAATATGAACCATACGAATGTACACACATTCTTTAATGGCTAGTGCATCATTCAGACAATTCTGATTGAAAACGTGAAGAAATTTAGGTTCACTCCTTTCATTTCCTTAGTTCCAAAAGAATTTCATCCTTTTTGCTTTAGTTGTTGTGTACATTCCGTAATCCTACCATAGTCATTCCCTTGAGACATCTCAGATTAGAATGCATCTAAAAGAACAACATTTCAGACAAAAAAACTAGGTTGCTGTGGGAAAAAGACACCATAAAAATGCACTAGCAAAAACTTCATAAAGTAGGGAACACTATTATATAGAATTCTATAGAAAGAAAAAAAAGAGCAGGAATCAGCCGTAAGCGCATTCAAAGGAGCAAACCTCCAGGAAAACATTCTTTCCTTGATTTTGTTTTAAATTTTAGCTAACCTAAATTGAGTAGTGAAGATGGACCGAAAAAACAGGAGGCACCTATTTTTCACTAAGGCAAACACAGCAACAAACGGAAATATTTTCACTCGCCGCTCTATATGTGTCGACTATCCTTCAAGCAAAAAATAAAATGACGACACAAGAAAAGAGAGACAGAAAAGGGAAAGGAAAAGGATATCCTCATCTCAAGTCATTTCTACGCATTCCATTTACACGACGATTTTGTTCAACAGAATTTTCAAAATATGTAGTAAGAAAGTAGGGTTGGAAACCATATCGAAAAAGGAACCTGCTAATGAATGAGTTTTGCGTCCAATTAACAGGAGCAAAAAAAAATATTTTTTTGACATAGAAAATGTGTACATTTGTATCTTTTTTGCCATCGTCACACGAAATGAAACAAGGATTATGTTTTAAAAATGTTGTGTGCATTGCCGAAACAAACATTGGGAAAAATTAGAATTTAAAAAAAAAAAATTCAATTTGTGTATTAGAAAAAGAATGAAAAAAAAAAAACTGACAGTGGGGCAAAGCAAGGATAATATAAAAACCTGAATATTTTTGGTTTTATGTTATTGTTGCTTGTTTTCTTTTCATCAATTTCTTCCTGGTGGTTTTGGTACGGTACCTCTAGCCGAATACAGAATTTTTTCATACACACACAAGGTTCCTTTTTTTCTCTCGGCTTTTTTTCGTTTTGGTTTTAGCTTTTGAGGAGGACTTTTCATAAGTTTTTGTTAAATACAAGTTCACTGCACTGAATTGATTACTATTAATGATTGAGCTGCCTGTAATTAGAATACACTTTATAGCTTTGACGCCCACCACCTGGACGACGACGACCGATACCTGAACCGCAACAAATACTTTGAGTGTAGGTTACTTTACCTCATTGCTGGCGGTCAAGTGTTGATAATGTTGTCTAGGGTTTTGTAATACACAAACTTAATACCTGACAACGCAGGACTTTAACCTATTATTTTTTCTTCCTTCCTTCTTTCAAAAAAAGGAAAAAAAATTTATAAAAAAAATAGAACTAAAAGAAAATGAGTCTATATATGCAAAGCATATTAATACGTGAAAAGTACACTTTATTAGCAGAAGGGGATGGGAATGGGGGCAATTTAATTGTTTAAAAGAGCAATACACAATAAAATTGAGTTCGAGTTCAATATACCCCGTAGGTCTTTGATGTTAGGGTTGGTGATTATTTTTTTTTTGTCTTTCTTTTTTTTATAAATTTGTAATTTTTGTTGAATAATGCAAAAAGCTTCTTTTAGAAAAGAGTTGGTGTAGGTATTCGTTTGCAATGATCTAATTTTTTCCTCCCTTCAGTTTGTCCTATTTGCCATCCCTTCAATTCGAGGAGAGCCCTTTGCCATATTTCCTTATTTTCAGAAATCCGCACAGGAATCTCGTCACTAAAAACAAGCAGGCCACACGAGTCATTGGGCGGGGAATATAGTACTTCATTCTCGGGCATTTGACTTTTATTTTGAGGAGCACAGCATCGAGGTCGAGCTATGTTTTATTTCGTTGCTTTTAAACACACTCTAATTTAGTTAAGGATTTCAGCCACACTCACATATACACATATACACGCACAAACATATTCCTTCCTTCGCGGAGGGAAAAAAAAAACACAAACCAGACACACACGTTTGCTATTGAAATCTTTAAATTTTGTTTAAGAAGTCCTTCCGTTGTTTTCAATCATTTGACATATTAATTGAAATCTAAGTCGAAATGACACTTCATTTTATTTTTTAGTTGTGTTTTGGTGTAATATAGATTTGGGTATACACGTGAGTGAATTAAAGGGGAGCCGCGGCGATGTAAACAAGCAAAAGTCTGTATGCGACTGGTTGTTAGGTTGACTGTCGATAGGTTAAAAGAGCTACTAGTTTCGAGAATTTTTGGGGATGTTTTCTTACTAACTAGCGAGGACGATGGTGGTTTTTTCCATTCAAATACGCATACTCGCTCTTTTAGAACAGCGCAACGGGAAGAATGTATAGTCAGAATGAGACTCTCTTAATCAATGGAGGCTGGGAACTGGGATGTCCTTTTTTGGGAGTTTGCGAGTGAGAAGAAGATAGACTTATGACGATAGGATTGGAAGGACATAGAAGTTACCTTTTAAATTATATAACTATTCAAGCGATCGGTCTATGGGGGTATAACGGTATATATCTACCTATCTATCTAATTATCTTAAGGAAAATGATGCTTAACTATTTCAAAGACGTATAAAGGCACTGTCTAGGGTCAGTGACATAGATGGGTGGATGGAGTTCAAGTTTCACTTACAAGCGACGGACGTGATCTCATAGTTTATCTACCAACTGAACGTTTTTTTAGATGAAAAGTCCTTGCAGAATTAATGTATTGATTTTATTATTTGTTTCATATGACAAACTGTTGGTATCTAATAAAGTCATATATGTGATGTCACTGGAGAGATTTTTTGGGCTAGGAATTTTTATTGGATTAATCGGAGTCACCATTGAATCAGAATCAATCTATGAAACATTCACAAAATCATTTTTCTTTTGATTTATATTGGCATACATCATAAGTTCTAATTGATGTTGTTTTCCAGTTTATGCATGGTGCAGTGTTCTTTTCTTTCATACCTCTTTACATGTGAATGTCTGGAAAAACATTCGCACTTTTTGGATTGAAAATAAGCTAATCAACATTTCCCACTACATTTATGGTGTGACATAAGAACACCCCTACCCTTTAACTCGCTACCTGATTCAACGACATATTTTTTACTTCATAAAAGATGCAAGTTCCTTAGAATATTTTATTAAAACTTCTAGGAAACAAACAAAGGTTTCCCTTCAAGTTTTTCCTTATATTAAATGTCAAACGTATGAATGATCTGTAAAAATTTCAGCATAGCATATCTTTCACAAAATCTCGTTTTTTTTGTGCAGGCGCCAGGAATGTCTTTTTCAGTGTAAACTTAAGTTCTGACTAAGTTTCATAATGAGACAGCTAAGACATGTGACCTCCTTTTTGAAACTTTGTACATCAGTGGTTGAGTGGTGCGCTTGCAGAGACATCCACTATGCTACGATGAAACAATTAATAAAAAGTGATTTCTACAAAGTACAACGCTTGCAGGGTTTGAACTTAATTTTGAAATCCGTATACTTGCTTAACGATATTGCCATATTGAAAAACCATGGCGCCAGTGCACGAGATTGTCAGTTGGTTGCAAAAATGATCTAGACCTCTACTACCTGCGCCATCTATTAGAGTTGTTATCCAAAACGAAGAACTGTATAGGACAAAAGGGAATCATTTAGAGAGCAGGGATAGTCCTGCTCTTCAGTACACACAAAAAAAAACACTCCCTCCAACTCCAGTCCATTCAGTGACTTTTGTGTAATGCAATAGGGAAAATTAAGTTTCTGCGCAACCCCGAGCGTGTTTTCAATACCAATGTTCAATTTCTCAAGTCAGGTAGATATTGAAATGTCGTGAAATAAAATTTTTTATCATATATGAATCTTGCATATCATAAATCATTTTCGCTCAAGAAAACCTTATGGTGGTTAAACTCTGGGGCGAAAAAGTTGAACATCGAAAGGAAAGCTTAGAGGTTTAAGTGTACCATTGAATGACATTTTTCGTTGAATAATTTATATTCTGTTGTTTATTCAACGATTGTCCTTTATAGGTTCCCTGAATAAATTAAGTTCCTTAGGAGCCTGTATACATACCGAAGACAGGACTCAATTTTTGTTTGTACACTTTGGTTATAAATGTTACACACTCATCAAAGCCTTACTAAAAATTAACTATCTCTTGTCCATTGCGCACGATCTCGACCTTTTACTCTTCACTGACGACTAATGACAATGAGTGACAGAAGTTGAAGAGCTTTCATGATGATAGCCATAGAAATAGCTTAGCAACTAGCAAAGCAACACCGAGAGTTTTTCTTTTTGATGGAGATAGAGAAGAGAGTGGAAAGTGAGAGAGAGAGGGAGAAACAGAGAGAAAGAAAGAGAGAGGCAGGTAAGGGAGGATGTTAGGAAGCTAAGAGAAAAGGAAAAGAGCCCGCACCAGCATCATAGTCCTAAACCCTAAACTATTCCATAAGCCATAACCCATAAAATCAACCATAATCGGAAGCTTTTCAATAGAAACTAAATCAAAGTTACTTCCGGTATTCGATGTAAATATAAATGTTTTGTATCTTCTAGACATTTGGTTTTTATGCCAGTCGAAAACGCTCAAATTTTGATTGAGTAAGGGCACAGTGACATAGTGCAAAATTGTGTTTTTCTAAATTATATGTATGCTAAAACAAAAGATAAGCCACAAAATGCCTGGGGTCTATTTTAATATGACAACCAATTAAGATATACTAATCAAATCTGTTATCTTATCGGAAAAAATATATCAAATACTTTTTCTGATTTGCATCACATTCAAAGATGTGAAAGATCTTTGTGGCGAGAGGAAAAGGCTTACAATAAATAGAATAAGGATTAAAGGAAAGCAGCTTAAGCTACCAAATACAAACTCAAAAAGAAAAGGTTTTGTCAGACAAAAAAGTTCAAATTATTTTTCGGCGGAACAAAGTTACTTTTGATCTGACGCATTTCTAGGACCTACAAATTTCTGCCGATTCCGAAAAGATGAGTAAGAAAACGGTACCATGGCAATTGCATAGTACATTTTGAAGGTTTAAAGATAATTTATAATTTTGAAACACTAGGGCAGAGATAGCTTCAAGAATCGATAGTTCCTGGTCGAATAAGTTATCAGCAATATCATTTTTAAAGAGAAGTAATCTATAGATTACACTGGGCAACAGTAGTTTTGCATTTAAATGCAAACTATTTTATTCTAAAAGTTTTTGCCTCGCGGAATTTAAATATGAACTTAGAAATTTTTTTCCGAGCAAAAAAAACAGTGTTTAATATATTCCAGCCTATGTTTTATCATGAAAAAAATGTGAATTCAAAAACAAACCATTGATTTTCCAATGATCTGTTATCCACTGAATCCAAATCTGGTTCCAAAACGGTTCTAATGCATCAATTTGCTGAGATACCTGGTCTCAAAAGTTGTAAAACGCGGTCATGCATTACTTTGAAGCTCAGGCAGAGTCTCGAAAAAAAGTTTGAATTACATAGCACATTCCCTAAAGTTGTTAGCGTGCTGAATTCAAAACCAGCCAGAAGAGCCCAGAGAATTGCTCTGCAAACTCAAGTTTTCAAAGCATTGATGTCTTGACATTACTCTGGCTATAATCTCAAGAATCTGATTCAATTCTGCGACCAAATATTATTCAAATTTGATAGAGATAACGATTTATGGTTACGAGCTAATTGCCAAGAAGTTACTTCTTTTTTGTTTTAATTTTATTGAGTCTCTAGTCGTATACAATCTTAAATTTCAAATTTAACAGAGTTTTTTTATGGTAGCGTAACTACTCTTGAAGAACTTAACAGTTTTATATTTTTGAGATTCTTTTTCGGTTTTGAGATTGAGAAGATACATTTAATGAGTTATAGGAGTTTGAGTCTAAATCTAAATTTTATCCTTTGAAAAAAAAGGGGCTCGCACTCATTTTGAAAGGAAAATATCAGACTCTGCCTTCTTGAAATCAACTTGGCGAATATCACAGACTGCTCATAAGAATCACAGTTGTGTCATGTTCAATTGTAATCTCAAAACTTTTTTTTCTGCACGATTGCAAAACTTGTCTTATAGTACCTGTAATCGCAAGTAAAAAATACACAATCGAAAAGAAAGCAACAATTGACGTTGAAGTGACGAATACAGGAGAAAAAGCACCTACGCGGCAGGAATGGCAGGAACGATGGGAGTTAGAAAGCAGAGGGCGCTGGATTGCTAGGCTGATCGGAGGGGTTGGTGACGTTTGCCCCAAAAGAAAAGCCCCAAACAGAAATCCCCATACGCAAAATCCCCAAATTAAAATCCCCAGCTCTGAATCCCCAAAGAGAAAATCTACAAACCTAAAATGCCCAAACCAATATCCCCAAAACAAATATGTTCAAGTAGTAAATCATGCGTCAAAATCGCGCGCGCGATTTTATGCATGATATCGCATGATATATATGACACTTGAACATATTTGTTTTGGGGATGTTTGCAGAAAAATGCAATACAAAGAGTAAACATAAAATTCTTTATAAAATTTGTTATGTTTATTGAAATGAAAATACTTTTTCAAAATTTTTAAGTTAATAAAAAATACTCAAAAACGTAATATATTACAGTAATGCGAACAAAATAAGGTCCCTTTCAAAGTGTTAAATGAAACGAAAAGAAAAAAATCAAAATAAAAGTTTCTCTTCATTCTTAATGTTTTAAAAATTTAGTTTCTTATAACTAAGACAGAACACTGCGCACCATGAAAACGTAAGTCAGACTAAAAAGTGGATGCAATCATGCATTGATAGTTGTTGTTAAGAAACTGTTAATCATTATCACTTATTAATTAGTATCACAATGAGATAATTTCATGAGATTTTTCTGAGAACTAAATGCACATAATTTAGATGTATACGGTCACTGGGGATTTGGAGATTTCGTGGGGATTTTGGCAAAAAAGATTATTTAAGTGTGGATTTCATGCATTATGTCTGTGAGGATATTAGCAAGCTGGATTTTAGTTTTGGGGATTTTAACCGATGGGGATTTTTTTGGGGGGGATTCCATACCACTCCCTGATCGGAGACCAAAGCGAAGTGAATTTTAAGTGATCAAAAGTATGGAAATCTACCTACAAATATGGATATTTCAGCACTGCTTTAACAAACTTAAACTTTAGCGGGAATTGTGCAAATTTATAGTCATTCGAATAAATAAAAATATTTTTTTAATCACTCACCAATAAACATTCCTTTAGGGTCTCTATCTCCACTATGCACGCAATTTCAATCGTGGCTTTTCTCTTTTCATTAAATTAAAAAACTCTCGCACATATTGACAGTAAAAATTTTGAAAATTCAAATACCAAACTACTATTAGAACACACACCAAACGCACACACACTTTGAAAGAAAGAAAAAACACCGCTCAAAGACAAAGCTGAACATGAACAGACAAGAACTGAAAATTACTTTACTACCATCAATGGCATAGGGACTATTCAATTTTTCTCAGGCTCAAGATTTTAAAAACTTTTTAAAAAAACTTTCATTGATTTCATTTTAAGAACAGCACAAAACTTTTAGCCAAAAACTGGAGAATATGACGCAAATAACAAAGAACACGGAAAAAACATGAACTTTGCACATCAAAAAGAAAAAAGTGTCTTCGATTGAAAGAGAACTTTACTTCAAGAAAAATTATATCTTACTATTATTGGTTTCTGTGCATTAACTTGAAACAATGACTGTAATCAATAGAAATCATTTTTCTTATTAGAGCACCACGGACACGACCGATCTTTTCAATAATTAATTCGTTGAACAATGACGGATTTGTGTTTTTGTGTAATTTCACCTCGCTCTCTTTCTCACTTTCCCTCCTTTGAGGTAAATAAAACTGAAAAATGTGAGCGGTTAAATTGAGCGTTGAAATTTGAGATCATTTGAAATATTTTCCTTGGAACCGATCTAAAAATCGATTTCCTAGACCTAAATTCAAAGCGAAAAATGTGTATGAATAAAATTTTACATAATTGCTAAACTTCCTACTTTCCTAACTGTCCTCCAACTTATCTCGATCGGACTTTATTTTGAAGATAACCAATTTGAAATTTCACTTCGTAGTTCACAATGGCATTTTTAAGTTGATTTGGTCAAAAATAATTTGTTTCGAGTTGGACGACGATCAACAATCCTCGAATTTTTTTTCTGCACGATTGCAAAACTTGCCTTGTAGTACCTATAATCGCAAATAAAAAGACCTAGAGCCTAAGCAAAAAGTTTTGAATTTTAACAAACAAAAAATTCCAAATATCAAAAGGAAAAGTACAAAGATCATTTGAGGCACTGAGAGCAGAAGTGGCGTAACCATAAATTTTTCAATTTTGGGTTTATTTCACTACCATCAAAATAAAATGATTGATATTTTACCTGAATAAAGAAAACCGTTAATTTTAATTTATAAGGAGAAAAATGACAAAACAATTTTTCTGAACGAACTTTTTCTAAAACAAAAATGGCGTAACCCACGTGCATATAGGGAAAATTTAGGTGGTACAACTCACAAAGAAGCCATTATTTAGTGCTTTTGTGGTTATTCAATACTATGAAATAAAACATTTCGCTAATTTTGACTTTTGTCTTTTTAAGGAAACAAATATAGGCTGCTTGTGTTTTTCTTTGAAATCTTTAATCGCAAACATCTCAACTCAATGAATTTTGGGCTATGCAACTTCTGCTTCCAAGGCCTCATTTGTTAACGCTTTAATATATTAAAATCTACATTTATAGCAAAAGCTCCCACGATTCGGGATGAAATAAAAAGCCATAGAAAATAGTAATTCGGGGACATAATCCTAACGCAAAATCCTTAACGAACAAAGTTCCGGTCCTTTTTTGCGATCAACTTATACTTTCAAGTTGGCACGTTAAACGAAAATGGATCAACCATTTTCAATTCATCAATCGAAAGTTATTTGCAACACCCGACTAAAGCAAACCTACTCTGTAGCAATCGGGAGGAATGTTTTCGGGCAGCAAGAGTCTGATGAATTAGCCTTCTCGTTACGGTTATTCCATGCCAAAGTTGTCAAGTTTGGTCTTTAAAATAAGGACACACAATTCTATCAAAAAAAAAAGATTCTTTAAAAAACAGGTTGGACTAAGAGAGGCTTTAACATGACGAATGTGTTTAAGATGAAGATTTGAAAAGAATGATATCGCCTTTGATTAATCTCACTAAAGACGCAGAATAAACATACACCAGTATTAGGCACCCATAATATCTGAAAATGAATGTCTAAATAAAACGACGACCGAGGTTAAACTTTATAATCGAACTTCAACACATTTGCATAACGGGCACTTTTCAAATAAAAAAGATTTAAAAATCCTCAACAGACTAAGAAAAGTAAAAAGTATTTGTAATACTCCATCCAAGCTATTCAGTCTGGCTTCTGACTTGTATTTTGTGTTCACTGAACGATAACGTTCAATAAATTTTCCTTTGTCTAAAACACCCAAGGTTGAATAATCTTTTAGTATTGGGCATGCATCAGGACCTCATTAACCGTCTGTGGGCGTGATAAATAAGCAAAATACACGACTTATTTTCGAGAGCGGCACAGAAGAATCCTATGGTAAACACTGCTTAAGCACTTCTGGGATTAAATCCAATTAGAGACTTGAGTGCGGACAAACCAGCAGATGGTTGGATGTATTTGTATACATAGAACTTGTTGAAAAACGATGTCAACTCCGAACCACAGTCACTCGTAAGAATAAATCACTGCACGACTTTTATCATATAATTTTTTTATATTTTTCATTTCGCTCATGTGAGCATGTCCTACGAGCTACGGGTGTCGGGTGTCCAAGGACAAAATCTTTCGGGATTGGTTTTGGTTAAATTAAAGAAACAAAAACGAGTTATTATTAGAAATACAGTTCGCTAATGTGCGACCTTGGGTATTTTGCTATTTAAAATATAAATTTTTTAGAAAAAAGGGTTACCATTTAGCAGCTGCTATGATTTCTTTGTAGTTTAAATAGACCGACCATAGATTACTTATGTTCACTAGGAAAAAAAAAACTATTCACGCGACTGATATGAACTGAAAAAGAAAAAATAACTTGGAATCTTTTACTCACAGTGAAGGAATACGAAGTCTGATGATGTCTTAGTAGAATGCTTAGCTTTCTCGTACGTTCTACTGATGACATCTTGTGCTGAACTCTTATATGAGGAGTTATTGCTGGCGCCATTGGCAGTTGTTGTGATGATTCTAAGTTGTTGTACGTGACACTATGCATCCTAACAATGCTGATGATAATGTTGAAATAACGGAGTAGGTACTTTTATACCGATTAAACCCGGACACCAAATCCACAATAATTAACTATACTAAATCAAAAAAAAACTCTTAATCGGTTTAGTTTCGCTTGGCACACAGTTTCAATTTGAATTGAATACGTCTATGGTCACTTCTTCAAACCTAGAGTATCGACAGGCTGGGGTACAGGGACAATCGCGTTAGACGCACAGCAGGTATAAAAAGCAAAATTCGATGTATCTCCGAGCGATATATGTTTGCCTTGTTGTAAAGAACGGACAACCTAACTGTTATAGAGTGCTAAGTTAAAGGGATATTAAGCATATCCTTTGGAATTCAATTTAATGCACACTGATATAGGTACCTACTTACTGCGTATCTACTGCGAAGTAAGTAAAAACGAAGAATGCGGAGCCAAATTAAACTTCAAATGATAAACAATAGCAATTCAATTAGAATAAAGAAAGTTACCCTTTTGGGTTGGCTTACTTACAATCGGTACCCAGTACAGTAAATATATGTTGAATGCAAAAATAAAAACCAAGAACCCTATAGACTATACCTATCAGCTATCACACTTGATAGCTCGGGCTTGACCTTGCTTTGATACATAAATTTAAATAAATTGTACGACTGTCTGGATTTACACTTTGTGTTGTTCACCTGTTGATAGAATAACACCTTGGTAGCTGCGGAATGAGGCAATAAAATAACACTTGGTGTATATGCAGGGGATGGGGTGTTGAATCTTGCTTTGTATTTATAAAAAATACAAGGGTTAGGGTTGTATTAAACTAAACTAAACTGAGGATAAGCAAATGAAAATTTAATGATGAGGCGTAAGTACTTTTGAAAAGTGATGGGTCAATGGCTGGTATATAGCATGGGTGGTATGACTATAGGCACGTGTAAAGGTGAACTATCTTTTCACCTCCTCTCCATTACGCATTGAAGTAATAAACAGTTTTCTATATACTCGATACTCGTATAACTGCATTTGCGGAGTTCAAAGCTAAGCATATACCTAGCTGTCATCTTGAAAAGGTGTGTGTATACGTATGTTTCTACTTATGAAAGTATCGGCTTTTTCAATAAGGTCTAAACAACTTTTTTACTTGCGATTATAGGTACTATAATCTATAAGGCAAGTTTTCAATCGTGCAGAAAAAATTTTGAGATTACAATTAGATATGACATTACGATGATAGAGAAAACGAAAAAAGTCTCTGTGGATTTGTCTGTCTATCTGTCTGTCTGTCCGTATATGGATCAACAGCCTGAACCGCTGGACCGATTTTCTTCAAAACTTGCAGTTAGGGTATGTGGAGTAGCCTCCAGAGGGATTTTTGGAATTAAGTCTCTAGGTCTTAAAATGACGGTATACCTGTCATACAACCGACGTGATAGAAATCTTGTTTTTCTCGAAAACGGCTACAACGATTTCGAAAAAAATTTTGTGTGAAGAATAAATTTTAAATTGGCTTCCTTACGATTTAAAAGAATTTTTTTTAGATTTTCTGTTGAAACTTTTGAAAATTTTAATTTTTTTTTAATATTTTGCGTGATTTAATTCAATTTTCATAACTAATGTTTAGTTGGCAGCCCTGTACCACCAAATATATTATGAAGAGCTAATATTTAAACCTTCGCAAACCTTATTATAGGCTTAAAGTACAATGAAAACCTTCATGAATGGATTTCGACCATATGGCTACCGCGGCCACGTTTGAAGCGTTCGACTCGTTACGGACGCCTGCTAGGCACGGTATTATCACACAAGACAAAACGAATATGTAAACTCAAACCTTTGCACCCAAAATTATTATTGGCTGTCTACTAGGTCAAGAGTTTAAACCACAGAGAAGATATAACAAGAGGGAAAGCGTAACACATACAACTGCATTCTTCCACAAAACTGATTTTACAAACCCCATTTTATTTTCAGATTTTAAAACCCAACTCGTTGCTCGTTTGTGTTCTTTACCGTGATGAAAATCGTGAGTTAACTGAATAAATTGACAATGACGGTTCGATGATTAGTGATAGGGTGTGTTCACAAATTGAATTCGAGGTTGGCAGTTCGCTACCGGAAAAAACTATAGGTATATGAACGAAGGAACAGACAGCCACGAAGATTACATAGAACAATAAAAAATGGCATATTTACCAATACCAAAATTAATAAATGACTTTCCAACAAGATAACGAAATTTCGTTTGGAAAACATTAATTAAAACATAAACTGCAAAATTCCCCAGAATATTTTGAAACCAAAAAAGGTCAACAAAGAAAGCTAGGAAAGAATGTGTGCGTTCTACCGGCTACGTTAGAAAGCGTTTTCATAACAGTGTGTAATTAATTACGGTCGTAGGATTTGCCGATTCCTCGCGAAAGGTGATATCCGTGAAAAACTCTTGTTTTTTCTTTGATATCTCTGATATTTGAACTTTGAACCTCCAACGCAACAGGCTGACATGTTAACCATTACGCCACGGACAACACTATATCTTTCATTGAAAATATCTTACTTTGAATTTTTAAATCTTTAGGGTGGTATTTTTTAACAATTCTGCTTTTTAAGTTGGCCAAACTGTTTCTAGTGTTTCTCGATTGGTGGTATATTTCTGGATTTCATGTATAAGAGTCAGGTGTAGTTGTGGGTATTTTTAAGAATTTTGTACAGAGATTTTGAAGATATAAATAAAAATGGTATAAAAGCAGTTAAATCATAAAATCACTATCTACAAACAAATAGGAAGCACTCCACCAAGTTGCATTTATATTTCTAAGCTTAACCTGGTTTTTACCCAAAATTTCCCAAACTAAATAACAAGACTGTATGTTACGACGATGCCTTCCTCGTTGGCATGACTGTCCTTTTTACTTTATCAGCTCCAACTCCAACGCTCATCGAATATGGAATAGAACATTAATATTGTGTTTACTTTCTGATAAGAGAATTGTAAAATTGTGAAACTGAGAACTGCAAAAACATTGGTCAGCTCTCTTTCCGCACACCACCAGTACCACACGACAGTTTCTCCTTAACCATTTTAAACGCATTCTTCTTTTGAACTATTAGGAGATAACAGATACTAGATTGAAATGAAACGAAATGGATTGAATTTACTCTTACACCGTGGTGAGGTCAGAGGTATTTGTGACTTATACTTTCAAAACAACAGCATGGCTGCGGTCAGGGTGTCTATAAAAAAGGACTTCATGTTTGCTTAAGGCCCCAGCCCATAGAACGCGTTGCGTGCGGTAGAAGCGGCGCGGCAACTGATGCGGTGGGTTTTGCCGCGCGCAACTGATGGGGGTGACCCATAGAATCCGTTGCGGTGTTTTGACAGATAAATTTAGTCAAAATGGTTGCGTTCAAGAATCGTATCCGGATAGCTTGTTGTTGTTGTTTACGTGTGGGAAATCGAAAAAAATAAGTTATAATCGTCTAGCAATGATATTTTGAATGTTTTTCTGTTTTCAAAAGTCGAATTTTAATATTTCACAGCTGTTGTCTGTTGTCGATCGTTCAAAAAGGTATCTAAGATACGGCTATCCGAGATAGGCTATCCGATAGGTTCTTGAACGCGCCCATTGTCACTTTTTCCATATAAGAGAAAACTTCAAATTGGTTGTGACTGCGCATGTCTCTCTTCTGTCACCGCGTGAGAGCCGCGGCAAAGTAGAAAGTTGGGCTACTCGGCGCGTTCGGCGCGTTACTCACGGTGCTTATGGGTCACCTCTCATAAGAACGTGTGTATTTAATCGAGCTGTCAATTGGAAGCGGTGCCGCACGCGCGCAACGCGTTCTATGGGCTGGGGCCTTTAGTTATGAGCTGCGGCCAGTATCTGTCCATGCATCGTATGCGCTTTCAATCATTTTCGTCCTTTCGTTTGTCCTTGCTTACTGCAGACTCTCTTGGTAAACCCAAAGAGTAGGTATTGTTTTTAAATAGTGACTACTGACTTTTTTTAAACATTGAAGTTGTGTAGGGAGGACGACTTGTTGAAAATTGAGAAGGAAAGAAAAATCACAAAGTCCTTTGGACGCCACAACAAAATTACAAAGTTGGAGACTGTGATATGAGCAGTAGATTTTTTTTAACAGTAAATCTTGATTTTGTTCGTGTATATCCTCTAAATGTGTTTGAAAAAAATAATTCAAGTTGTTTCAATTTGAATTTGCAGTCGAGATGTGGAATATTTAATAGTGCGTGAGTGTGAGCAAAACATTGGAAGACAATTCAGTTTTTGGGTACAGTTTCGGTAGTATTCATCACAAGAGCTACCTGCAAAGGAGCACAGGAGAATTCTGCCAACAGCCTTGAAACCAACAAGTTTTACAAGTAATAGTGTTTGAACAAAAAATTGGGAGGGATCCCACGAAAAGTGCGTAGATATTTTGTCATAACTCATAACAATTCGTATATTGTCGCTGTAGTCAAAATGACTTTGATGTTTTCTTCATTTTTTGAAAGGCAGTTACTGCATGTATGTGTATCAATTTATCAGCCTTTTACATTCAATGGATGAGTGTTGGCTTTCAACAATAGTAACGGTACGGATAAGGTGGCTTACAACTGATGATATAAACAGCGAGCACCCCACAAAGTTTTAAAGGAGAAGTTTTTTTAAGGCAAAATATGAAGTGTACAGCGGCTATCGCGTTGTGAATTTAAATAAACAATGGGAAGAAAAGTGGTGGAGGTTAGTGTTAATTGGAAGTGCACGAGTTCTTTGTTCAGAAGCTGAAGAAGTTTTTAAAAATAGTTTTGCGAATCAACAAATAAACAATTCGACAACAACCATCCCATGACTGCAAAGGCACGGGAAAGTGTAGATATTTTCTCGTACCAATTCGTATTGTTGTTGTCGTCGGAATTACAATAAAGTTTGCTTGATTTTATTAACGCATTCATTGCATGTATTTGTATCAATTTAAAAACATTGACATAATAAGCCTTTTACCACTCACTGGGGTGTTGGGTGTCAACAATGGTAACGGAAGGAAATAAGTTGGTTAAAGTGGCGACTGACTGGCATTTTGGGGGAAAGTAGGAAGAAGACGAAATGCTACCCCGTCATTCAACAGAGAACGGACTTAATCAAAACAGTAAATGGTATAGGGCTGGCACGTAGTCACTTTTGATGTTTGAGTTTTTCAATAGAATATGCAGCCTGTCATCGAATTCATTTCTTAATTCCTGATGATCTATTGTTGGGTATTTCTCGATAATGCGAGATGAATAGCAGATGATTTTAATTAGGCCACAACACATCCGCATGATGAACAACATTGAATTCTGTGTTTATTTTTGAATTTGTATGTGCTAGCTATACAAATATTTTTTACTTTTTTCTTTTTTTTTCTTTACGGTTGCTGGGACATATCTGACTGCAAATGTCCTGCGATAGTTATAGAGATGGTATCATTTATCAGTTTAAAGTAAAAAGCAAAACAGCAAGGACTTTAACAATGAAATCTTTTTTTCTATTAATGTATCAATGTGAGACTAAAAAAATATTCTTGATGGCTTTTTACAATTACCATAAAAGAGAGCGCAATCCGTTCGTATTTGCTAACGAAAGGAAAATGTAAGTAGGTAAATGTGATTTGGTATGAGTTGGAGTTGGGGTTGCAGGTTGCACTGACTTCAGTAGCACAAAACGATAGTCATCGATAATTTAAAAGCTGAACAACAATACTTTGGCTAATTTGATGTTGCAAAATTTGAGCGTACTTATGCACTTTCAGAATGGAGAATGCCTGATGTGGCTGGTTTTTGGTGGTGGCCACGATTAATTCTGTTTACAAATTCATACTTTCCGAGAATAGGCAAATAAAAATTAATATTTTTGCAATGTTGATGGGGGAGTAAGGTATGAGTTAAACTGCGTGCTATGTGTTTTATTATGCATCTGATTGTGAAACTGAAAGTGTGTGTGTTGTTTATTTTTATTGTGATTGGGATACTCAAGTTCACGGAATTCGAAAGTGAAACCAGAGCAACCAAAAATTCTTTATGACCTACCTTTTAATTAAATTACATTCAATGTAGGTAGGTGTCCCTCTGTAATACTCGTATAAAATCGATGGGCAGAAAAAGGCTGCTCTCGGATTTTCACCAGCGAAGTATGTGTTTACAGAGAATGTGTGATTATAATTTAATTTAATTTGTATTTGCAGAGACATAAGCGCGTGCATTGACATGGAATTTTAATTTAAACGTCAGGACTCAGGATACCTATATGGATAAAACATAGGTTTTTTAACAGAGCTTCATATGTGGTTGTTGATTATAGTTCTTTGTATTCAGATTGTGTTCAAATTTAACATCTCAAAGATTTTAAGCGAAAGAATAAAAACACCATTCTTTCGAGAAAAACAAACCTAGAGACCCAATTCCAAAAACCCCTCTGTAGGCTGCCCCAGAAACTTTAACTGCAAATTTCGAAGAAAATTTTTCTAGCGGTTCAGGCTGAAGATCCATATACGGACAGACATACAGACATTCAGAATTGCCGCCATCCCAGAAATGTGATGGAATGGGACATTCATAAAGAAAATAAAAAACGGACTCGGGTTTATCGATTTTGCTGCGGGGCTTAATTTTGCTGTCAGTAGTAGTGCTTCCCGCATCTCAAAATTCATAAAGGTACATTGCGATCCCCAGATCAGTCTACCGTCAACCGTCAACTGACCATGTTGCGATCGACGACAGGCACTCTTCCAGTGTGATAGATGTCCGAACTTTCCGAAGGGCCAACTTTGACTCGGGCCTCTACCTTGTTGTAGCCAAGGTACGAATGAGAATATCCTGTCCGAACCAACGCTGTGAAAAGATATAACGCCGGAAAGCTACAATCGTAAGAGATTTCCAGTGCTTTCTTTAATCGAGTGTCCCTCCAACTATCCTTGAATTTTATATCACCGGCATTATGCGTTGAAAACCAGTGGCAGCAATGTCAACAAGCCATCAGAACCGCTGCTTCTGAGGTTCTGGGTTTCACTTGGCCCCCAAAATGGCAGGCAAATGCAGCCAAACAAAAAGCACGGCAATTGTTGATGCAAAAGAGAACAAGGGCTGTTTTCGACCTGTATAACAAGATTTACAAGGACAAAAGAAGAAAAGAACACCGAATTCTCAAAATGAAAAAAAAAAGCACGAGAAGCACTCGGTTGAGGAAATTGAGAGATGGCATGACATGAATGAGGTTCGGAGGTTTT